>CM046303.1:16668402-17909235 GCA_025267735.1 Mactra quadrangularis | reverse complement strand
ACTTATCGCTTCTGTTTAGTCAAGTGCTCCTCACATTGCGGATCTATTCTTACCAATCCGTGTAACCAATCATCTAACTAATGCATAACTGTCCAGCATCTTTGAATTTCGACATTTTGATTTTACAGGCGTGAACATTTGTTGCATTTATTGCATTTATTTTTTAATCACGAGACAGTCATGCAATCTAAATGTGTGTGTCTTTGCCTTGAAATAGAAATATCAGTTTGCGCATAGTATTTAAGCAGAGGTAGAGAGTCAGCGAGTGAATCTTTCAAAGCAGTGTATTAGAGAGTAGTCATACCTTTACTTGTTACGGAAGAATTTTGTTGCCGGATACACGAAAGGATTTAACATGTATTTTAATTCCGAAAAGATGCACTTAAATACAAAAGGCAAGCTATTTCGAATAGAAACCATTTTTCTTAATAATGAATTCACTCGGACTCGAGAAAACATACTCCATTCGAACAAATTAAAAACTGGCGAGCTTTTCACCTAGGTGTAAATGTCCGTCATTTTAACTCTCTTAAAATTACCTGGTCCGTCTGGTCAATAGTCCGTCAATATAGTACCAAACTTTTCATAATTAAAAAAAGTCTGCAAAAATAATCTTACATCTGCTCGATCTATAACCAGAAGCAAGTTCAATTACACAAAACGCTACAGTACGTTACATAACGATGCATTCGGAACTCCTCGGTCATACATTTGTTTACTTTAACGCCGGACATTTCAAAATAGCGTCCAAATATGTCCGAGATTATTCGCAGCAAATGGACGAGGACTTCCTAATGTATCGTTGCGGAACGTTCTATAACGTTCGCAGTTACTGAACTCAACCCTGGTCCGTAACTCTTATGCTCTTAAAATTAACTGGTCCGCTGCACTTAATCATAGTTAGAAAAGATCGCCAATAGAGCTCAGTAAGAGTAAGAATTAAGAGTCAATGTTACACGATTACGCTTCTTTATTTATACAGTCGGCTAATAAGAAAAAAAGTATATTATTAAAATATATGAATCATATCAAATTAGTTTTCAAATGATAAATGCTCTAACAGTTGAAATATATAATATTTACAACAATATGTGATGAAGCAATCGACGATTCTTTTAATAGTTAAAGTCTGCAAAGTTATTTCGTAAAATATAGTTCAGATATTGGTGTCTTATCTTTTCAAATAAAATATTGGCAAATATCAATAATATATGTACTATATACACACATTATGATACGCATATTTGTTAAACTGTATCCGTATACTAAACTGGTCTCCTGGTCCGGTTGGTTCGCGATTTATACCTACCCCTTTTCGTGTGATTCGAAAGGATTTGCGGAAATGTGTTGATATAAAACGCTGATTTTTCGTGTGTTGCATTGTTGCAAGAAATATTGTTTATATGGATTCCCCCAAAAATGATTTTTCTATTTAACTTTTAACGGAAATGGGCTGTACTATGACTGCATTAAAAACAATAAATTTGTCGGCAGTGGAAATCGAAAGGATTTTTATCATTTTTTATCACGTGACTTTTGCCCATTGCTATCAAAATGTACCCACCACAATATCACGGCGTTGAGACGCCGTGAAATTAAAGTAATGACTTTGTGTAACTGTCTGGAACATTTACACACATTTAAAAAGTTCTAAACCAAATATCAAAGGGTTCTTTTATCACATACAAGTAATATACTTGACATACCACCTTATTTCTAAGTTAGCCAAGAAGGGCATCATAGTTTGCAATGCAATTTTGCAGTTTTTGTTATTCAGATTAAATAACGCTCGTCTCTAAACTTTGATATTGGCCAAAAAGATATGAGATTTCGTATGAATCTTATAACTATACCCTGATATCCTCCACTAATTACCTACTTATCACTTATTATTCAATCTTCGCCGATGCACAATATTGTAATTTCGAAAAATACTAAACTCTACAAGTACTGCAATGAAGTGAAGGTAGGATAACTGTGCATAAAACACAAATGATTGACAAAAATAAACAAGTAAATCTGTGAGCTAATGCTCACTAGTGATACCCCGCCAAAATCTAAAAATATGTGACAAACAGAAAGTAGATGAGCAAGGAGCATGAAAACGCTTTACACCACATGGGACTATGGGATGAAGCAATATGCAAAGTATTAGGCTGCTGCATGTTATAGTTGCTGAGAAAACTGCGACGGAAATTTTGTAACGGACGGACGCACACACGAACACACGCACGGACAAGGGTAAAACAGTATACCCCCCTCTTCTTCGAAGCGGGGGTATAAAAAGAATGGACCAAAAGTTAAAAAAATCAACATTCGGTGTTCGAACCTATGCCAGACAAAAACATGTTTTAAGCACAACAGTCTAACCGTTTACGCTATAGAGTCCATTAATAAAACACGTTGGACTCATTTAGTACTCTAAGGTAATTTTGTTGGTTTAAGTTTGGGTCGCTTATATCAACTATAATTTTATACTTATGTAAGAAAGGCTTCATGAAATCCACTTAAAATATTTTATAAGATACTCATAGTTACGGCCAAAATATTTAAGACAATCTTAAATTTATTTAAGTTATGAGAGCGTTCGTGAAACCGGACCCAAGTGTTATAAACATTATTGTGACATCAATTTGCAGTTTTATCTTTATTTAACAATTATAAACTGTTCAACTTGATTTTAATTGACTTAACTTTCATTTGTGTTCTTTATCATTCAAAGTCATGAAAGTTACTATGTCATACATGTTTAAATGATAATTATGTCCTCATGAATGCATAAATCTTGGAATTTGAACAGTGTTTTAACTAAATGGTTCTTGTTACTTCAAGCTCATTTTCAATTTAATTTTGTAAAAAAATTGTTTGATTATAAATTTTTAACTTTCTATCATGTAATAGAAACCTACAGATAAAATCAATATTGTCATCAATCTATAAACAAGTCTTCAAACTTCAATATATTGATAAACAAAACTGCACTAAACTGCACCTCAAAACAAAGTGCACTTCAAGTGCACTTTCAGGTGTGGACGAAGTGCACACGAAGTGCACTTTGTGTAAACTTTAGTGTGAGCTCAACTGTATAACCTCCCCGGGTGGGATTCGAACCCTCTGGCATGAGTATCCAAATCCCGGCGCGCTACCAACTGCGCTATCGACCCGGATCCCTAATTTAGTTTCAAGTGAATCCTTTCAGTGGTTTCAAAAGAAAAGCTTGCACAATAAAACTGAACCAAGAAATTACTAAGTATAAAGGGGCATAATCCAGTCAAAAGCCATGACTGAGTTTTGCAACTCTTAACAAGTGTTACGCTGATGCCACTGCCGACACACAACGGAGTAGGTTAGCCTCACTATCCTCAGAATAGTGGAGCAAAACAACAGTTTTTAAATATTGTCATTTGCTTACATCTCCCTTTAAGCTCTAACTAGTTTTAGAGAAAGCCTACATACTTATCAATTTATACAAAATTGTTATAGTTTTTACCTGAATAGCTGATGAAAATTTTTCACCATTTCACATGATACAATATTCTAATCAGAAGAACAAATTCCTATGGCTGCAACCAATAAAAATATACAAGACAATGCATAAAACAATAGGTCATGGTGATAACTCTGCAACTCCTTTGACTGGAGATCCTGAAATAAAAGATAATAAACATGAGAACACAGCCAATAATAATTTTAGAGAATAAAGACTCGTCTCAAATAATTGTGCTCCAAGAACAACCCTTTGAAGTGGGAGCCTAATACAATTGCTTCCCTATTATCTAGACTTAGCAAATCTGACAGTTACAGGTTTCATTTTTGGCCCTGAAGATTAAATCATAAAATGCTATATTATCAATTTTTCTTCATAGAGGGACAAGTTGTCAACTTCTTGTGAAAGTGTAACTGGTACAGAAGTGTCGAATTATGATGCTCAGATGCTAGTAAAGCGGCCCGGTTAGCTCAGTTGGTAGCACACAAGTCTACTGATCAAGGGGCCGTGGGTTCGATTCCTGGGCAGGGCATACTTTCTTGGAGCTTGGTCATGAAATTATTTCTACGGCCATCAGATGCTAGATCTGAAGAATTTTTAGGCCATGTCCTGGTATTATCATATCACCACCATTTCTTCTGTGATGTGGTTTTGTACTTAGGCAGACATCTATTTATTTATTGGATTTAACGTCGTATCAACACAATTTAGGTCATTTCACGGCGTCCAGCGCACCTAACCTAGCTTTCCTGGACCATTGTCTATAACCAGTACTCACCTACCCTTCCACAAGGCTGGAAACTTCTCCATATTATCTAATCAATGGAGGAAAATCGACATTATTGTCAAATTTTCATGGAAGGATATAACCTCCCCGGGTGGGATTCGAACCGGCACCCCCTCGGGCACGAGTATCCAAATCCCGGCGCGCTACCAACTGCGCTATCGACCCGGGTTAGGCAGACATCTAATGCAAGGAGTATAAGCATAGTTTACAAATTAGAATTACGAACTTCTAGTAAAAAAAACTAAATAATAACTTCTACAAACAAGAGCAGTCCATGAACAGCGATGGCTGTGAATAAAAAATTAATCATTTATTTGCAAATCAAACTTATAGAAGCTAAAAGACAAAAATAAATAAATAAAAACAACCTTACCTTTCTCTGTAAATGTAGTGCCCTACACAACATGGTATCATTAAATTACTAGTATAATTATATCCAGTTGATATCATCTGATGATCAATCTGTAAGATAACTATTTGATGTTTGTTTTTGTTTGGTTTAACACCATAGCAACACATTGTATAGGTCATATAATGGCAGTCAGTCAAGCTACTCAGTCAAGTTAGTCAGTACTCACTCCTGGAAAGGCTAAATATCTGGATTTACCCGTGAATCAACTACTAAGCACATACTTTCATCAGTGACTAACAACCATCCTACGCAATTTAGAATCATTGATCGGAGGGAAAATAGCCATGGAAATAACTTCATGACCAAGCTCCACAAAAGTAGGCCTCGCCAGGAATCGAACCCACGACCCCTTGATCAGTAGACTTGTGTGCTACCAACTGAGCTAGCCTGGCGGCTCAATATAAGCAAGGATCATCAAACACTGTCTGAAATGATTTATTCAGCAGATCAGAACTTATTGCTTATAGTTAAATTTTATTCCACTGTCAGAGGGGCATAAATAAACCCTGCTGATTTAAATGCTCAATATTTGTTTTACAATTCCTGTACAGAAATATAGATATCTATTTTCATAGATCGTGAGTAAAGAAGTACTGTGGTACTGCAGGAAATACTGTACAGATTTTGTAGTGCAAGTTTCCAATATTTAAATCAGTGGCAAGGATTGCACCACTGACAGTTGAATAAATTTAACTTTAATGTTTTCTTGGTTGTTTTTTACTAAGCTTAACGCTGTGTCACAATTTAGGTCATTTTACAGAGTCCAGCACACCTAACCTAGCTTTCCTGGACCCTTGTCTATAACCAGCACTCACCTACCTTTCAACAAGGCTGGAAACTTCTCCATTTATCATATGAATGGAGGAAAATTGACGTTATTGCCAAATTTTCATGGAAGGGTATAACATCCCTGGGTGGGATTCCAACCCATACCCCCTTCAGTACACAAGATTCCAAGTCCTGGCACGCTACCAACTGCGTTATTGACCCAGGTTATCTTTAAGGTTCAGTTATGTCGCTAACAATAAGTAATTGAGAAATCTGATGATTCTGTATAAGCATACATGCTAACTGATAAAATAATCTCTATTCCTTACCACGGGAATCTTTTAAATCTAAACTTGATGTTTCCATTTACTTTTAAAACAAACTCAAAGAGTTTCTCCTTTCCTTACTAGATTTTGATCCATAGACACAAGTCGCAGCCTAAAATATAAAACATACGGGACAACAAACCGAACAGAAAATGTCATAATTATGCTTTCATTCAATCAAAATTTACAGTAAGGTTGGTTATAAAATAAAAAGTCAAAACTTGACATTGGAAACAAAGAAGTTCCTGGTTCGGGTCATATTCTATTGAAGACATATTTGATCCATAATTGAGGTCAAATGGTTAAAGTCATATTTTGGATACTGGAACTTGGTGCTTATCCACATAAGGCCGTGGTCATGATACCAAAGATCTTACAACAAAAATCAATTGGTCAGACAATTAAAATAAAATTTTCATCAATGCTTTGTGAGTTTTTCCCAAATATTTAAATAAACTTCAATACTACATTCAAAAGGTATAGACCAAAGCTATTATATATTCATTATACTTTTTATATTTAATACAAATAACATTTTATTATTTTTTTAATCGGATTTTCGAAGATTTTTGCTGAAAGAGTTTTGTAATATGACCCATTGAATGTTTGTCTGGGATGAAGTTGTCTGATTTTTACTAAGAACAATCGTCAGGAGTTTTCTAGTCTTCTCTAGTTTTCTTCATCCGTAAACATCAGTCACAACCTGAAATAAACAGAACACGAGACGAGAAACCAGACAGAAACATTTTGTAAAATGACATTATAGCTAAGGAAACATAAAAATATAACAAAACAAAATGCTGAAAAGGAAAGAAATTAGAATAGACATGGAGCACGGACAAGCATGCATCAGGGACAGAGGAGGGGCATGGGCAGGAAATTTTACACCATGGGGGTTAGTGGTCTGTTTAGGGCGGCCATTTCCGCTACCATTCCCACCTATACATCAAGGCTATAGGAAGTCCCTGATCACTATTATTCCAAGATGGCTGACTTGCATGAAAAGTTGTTTTATCTAATTAAGACAAATGTATCAACACCCCCAAAGACAAGTCTCCCCCCTGACCCCCCCCCCCCATTTATCACTCTTCTAAGCATTGAACTCAAATCTACACCTGAGAAACCATGGGCATTAACATTGCAAAACCCCAGTAAACTGCTTAATCAAGACATTATCCGAGTCTAAGTCGCCCGGCTAGCTCAGTCGATAGCACGAGGGGTCATGGGTTTGATTCCCAGACGGGGCATACTTTCGCAGAGCTTGGTCATGAAATTTTCTACGGCCATTCTCCCTCCTACAAATGATTCTCAATTATGTAGGGCAGTACATAGTTGGGTAACAGCTAAATCCAAAGTCAGCCTTTCCATGAACAGTGAGTAGGTTGACTGACGACCATCCCAACAAAAGCAAACAAATATTATCTGAGTCTTAATAATCCCCAATTAACATCCTCCCAGGTTTAATTACATAATAAAAATTCCCACCTTCTATCAGAAAATACCCCCTTTCTTATGTATAGACCCCATCCAAAAAGTCAATTACCAGGCCAAAAATTAGTGTTTGCCATACTCTCATCCCCAAACTAAACTATACCAAACTTAAACTTCAAACAAGAAATGTAATGTGCAAACCACATTATGGATTTAAAAACTTAAATGCAAAAATTACAAAGGGGAATACTCAATAATAAAGTCAGGTAGACTTGTGTTTTTTTTCTAACTCTGTTCATCACATCATATGCTATCATTGTATAAAGTTTCATAAAGATGACAATAAATGGCAGAAGTATATGTTAAAGAAAAACTTTAACGCAATTGTTATTGACAACAGACCCCCGTTGAAAAATCCGGCTAAAAACTTGAATAGCAGAGCAAAGAGATATAGCGGATGCTTACAAACTGATGTGGGCCTGCAATAATATACTTGTTTTGTAAATTCTCAGGTGGGGAATAACAGTAATTGAATGATTAATTTACAACAAGCATTCATTTATAAATAATGTTACCCAGGTTTTAGTTATTGGTGTATATATATTGTGTACAGATGTAGATAGCCATAAAATTATGTAGTTAATTTATTAGTTATTGGTTTATGCATAACGTAGTGTAACTGTATTTAAACTTTTAAAGTTCATATCAGTGTACTGCACGGGAATTGTTGAATTTACGTGCGTAGCTATTTTTATTGTAGAAATAAACTGACAGTTCTCTGGTATCTAGGGATTTAGTTAGATCTTGCTTTTATCACGGGTTATAGAAGTAATGTAAGGATTTTATGTATTCAGTGAAATCTGTCACATTCTGTGCAGTTGGCGCGAATATTGCCTATTGAAGTACACATATTCATTTTTTACTGTCATTTCTCGTTTTGGGTTCACTCGTATGTTTAGGATATTATTATTGGCGTTGTCTATGATTATTATCAATGGAATCATTTTAGCCTGGTGAGTTAAATTTATTTCAGATCTTGTATTTTTACGGAAACATTGTAATTTATATATTTTTACTTCAGGTTTGTTTTAGGTTCAACCAAACTTTCGGTACTGTTACAATGTTGCTTTAATTACAACATTTTTGATATCGTTGGTGGTATTTGTCGCGAATTTAGAGTATAAGATATCATGTTCGCTCATTAGAATTTAATACTTTTATATTATTGATAGAGCTACTGTACACGTAGATTTCTTGTATTTTTTATTTGTTTTATTGAATATGTTTTGAATGTAATGCAATTTTATTTTCAGGCTGTATTTTATGTTGATAAATAACTAATAATTTGAAACTACACACCCTCATTGTTCTTCATAAGTCAACCTGGTTTACAATAATATTAAAAGAAGTTCAACTGTTCAGGGTATTTGTATTACAAGAGGAGAGGCAATTTATTAGAAATTCATACCTGTTCTTACAAAATCATGTTTTTTCCTGTACAGTATTCTAATCAGTTCTATAGTTTTGGCTAAGAGGTCAATAGTTTCTGAACAGGTTTTGTCACATTTTCAAGAAAGGATATATCCTGCTTTAGAAAGAATGAGCCTTAAATGAAATTTCTAACCAACAAAAATAATACTGTAGTCACAGTTGTTTTTTGTTTAATATCTAGTTCAATTATAGCTATAAAGAAAGCCAAATCAATTAATGTTATTATAACAAGAGATGTAATGTGGAAACCACATTAATACAAATAAAGCTGGATTTAAAAACTTTAATGCAAAAATTACAAAGGGAAGTAATCCATAATAGAAGCAGGTAGAGCTGTGGTTACTTTCTAATTCTGTTCATCACATGGACTGTTATCATTGTATAAAGTTTCATAAAGATCTGACTGTAATTGGCAGAAATATATTGTAAAGAAAAAAATAGATCACAATTATTAACAACACCAGTTGCCTGACCGCCCAAGCCTGCCCGTGTTTTGCTAAACTAATAGCTGTACTTTTTCGTTTGAAAAATCCGACTAAAAACTTCAGCTGATCAAAAATCAGTCAGAAAACATTGGAATATTCTGAAAACTTAATTGCATTATTAACTGCGCAGAAAAATACATTGGAAAAGTAAAATTATTCAAATGCCTCAACTATTTAAGAAGTTTAAAAGTGGTTTAAATTATTTCATTACAACAAAAAATATATATTATACACTGTATACTATAAAAACATCATTTTTACACAACCCAGTTGACAAAAAAATGTTTATTATAAAAATAGAAAATAACTAGGAAAATATTATCATTTACATTGTCGGTACGCCCAATTTTATCATCTATTTCAAAAATATAAAAAATACAACACAATATTTAGAATACATTCTGAATGCATGATACAACAAGAAATGTAATGTGGACACATTAAAGCCAGATTTAAAATCTTTAACATAAAAATCACTAAGGGAAATAATCTATAATAAAGCGAGTTGGGAGTTGTTGTTACTTTCTAATTCTGTTCATCACATGGTATGTTATCATTGTATAAAGTGTCATAAAGATCTGACAATAAATGACAAAAAATATCAGCTAAATTGAAAACTTTAACGCAATTGTTAACGACACCGGACGCCCAACCGCCCGTCTCTGTTTCGCCAAACTATTTGCCGAATTTTTTCCTTGAAATATCTGACTGATAATAATATCATACTAATAAATATAAAGTCAAGTTAAATCATCAGTCACAAAACATGTTACTTTAAACCATCATGACAACTTCTATATGCAGTACAAATAATAAAAAAGCTGGTTTTTATAAACAAATCTGAAAGTACAATTTCAGTAATTCATAGTAAGCAAATTATTGCTATATTAATCAATGATCTACATCAAATACCTTCACTTCTCATGTAAACAACAACAAAAGTCATAGTACATTTTATCAGTCATTAATATAATCATAATACAAGCAAACCAAGGTTTTTCAATATTCAAATTCGACTTTATGCATGTAATTAGCATCCTAGCCAGACTTAGTTCTATGATCCTAATGTCCATATTCTTTTGTGCATGATAAATAGCACATTTTTATATGGTACTAGTTCTATGATCCTAATGTCCATATTCTTTTGTGCATGGTAAATAGCACATTTTTATATGGTACTTAATAGCTAATTCTGATCTAGCTATCCCCCCATAAACATGGGTCCTTCACTAGATTGCTCAGAATTATGTTTTTAACTCTAATCCCGATCTAGCTATCCCCCCATAAACATGGGTCCTTCACTAGATTGCTCAGAATTATGAGTTTATCAAAGTAAAATCCCGATCTAGCTATCCCCCATAAACATGGGTCCTTCACTAGATTGCTCAGAATTATTGATATTCATGTTTATTGATTAATTAATATATATTTGCATCTTCATTTACTAACAAATATATTAAATATATACTTAGAACATCATTATCAAGCATCATTAGTACTAATTACATGTATCTAAAAAAAGAAAAAAGTAATCTTATTAAGAAGCCTCATTAATTTCTAAAATATAAAAGAAACATTCCAAAAACATGTTCTCATTTTGCACAATGACATATGTTGTTAGATCTATTGAAGAGAAGGTAAGAGTATAAATCATTATTGTATGTTCAAAAGTTAGTGAACCATTTAGACATTTTACCAAGCTTTTTTATACTTTGTATTGTCATAGAAATTTAAAAAAATGATGCCAAGTTGACAGTTTTAATGACTATATAATTTTCAACAAGACTTATTCAAATTGAGTTAAAATTAATCCTTAGGGTGATGTGTCTAATTTCTAATGAATTTAAACCATGTCAAACAAAGCACAAGCAAGCAATAAGTACAACATTACATTTCTGATGACTTGCTTTGACAATGATAAGTTGTTAACTTCAAAGGCTTATTTTACAGCAGAATCATCATGTTTTCTAAAACAGTCCAATGTTTTCATGATATATAATTGATCCATTTTATAGTAAAATTTAATGAACTGCTATCACTTTTTGTATTTTGAACATTTTTTTAAATAAAATTCCAAATAGAAAACAAACAATGCATGAAAATAACAACTGAATAATAGTTTACCATTTATGTATTTTTCTGAATTGATACAGAAGCCAACATGGTTTATTAATTTGAGCTTGCTTGAATCATTCCAAAAAGAGACCGAGAAAGGTTTGCCTACACAGGGGAAATACTATAATTGCCACTATCTTAAAGTGTTTAAACTGTCCAGGTCAAGCATGCTATTACTAATTTACTACATCATGACTGGCAACATTAACAACCCACTAAGTAGGTGAATAAGCTAATGCATGAACAGCATATTACTGATTTAATCAGGTCATTTTTATTGAAGAAACAACAAGAATAAGGAACAAAAACCTGCCATGTTATGTTACCTCAATTGAAGACAGAAACCTACAAGAACAAAAAGAACCACAAACGTGCGATATAGAGTATCTATTACCTAAGGTGACAACAGAAGCTATATTTAGAATAAATGAAAAATATCTTGCCATAAGATATTTGTCATATCTTTAAACATGTCATTGATAAACAAGAAATGTAATGTAGAAACCACATTAAAGCCGGATTTAAAAACTTTAATGCAAAAATTACAAAGGGAAATAATCCATAATAAAGCCAGGTAGAGTTGTGGTTAATTTCTAATTCTGAAGTGGCATGGTATGTTATCATTGTATGAAGTTCCATAAAGATTTGACAATAAATAGCAGAGATATATGCTGAATTGAAAATTTAAACGCAATTGTTAATGACACTGGACTGATGAAAAGTACAGCTAAAAAACATTCTTACAGTTTTAATTAGTTTGATTACTATTATTAAAGTCTTAAAGTCTACTAAGAAAGCTGTCAAAATGAAAACTAAAATACATAATGTGTAATTTTATTATCTTAATTTCGAATAAAGTGGTTTCATATTATAGTTTGACTATGTGTATAACAATCAAGTTGTATTGTTAAGTTAATATTCTGGACAAAATTCTTATTTATACATTACTAGATTATTGTACATGTACAAAATTTTCTGAATAAATTTACTGTTCTGTTCTGTTCTAAGTAACAACATATCATTCATTTATTTAACATGTACACTAGGGTTGCAACGAGTATCGAAGTTCTCGGACATTTGCAATCCCGACCAGAAAATTGAGTACGAATATTCGTCACGTCTGAAATTGTCAGATCTCAATAGATCTATTTTTAGAAAATGAAGGAACATTTTTAAATTAATTACAACTATAAACGAGTCACACTTCTAATGTTAACCTAAATTAATGTATGGACCGAACAGTCTTGTGTCAAAATTCGATTGATACACATTTAAACAAAAATGTTATAACTGAAAATGCCAATAAAACGTCTGATAATAGACATGTTTAAAGTACATGGTTTTCCTTAGAGTAAAAACTTGTAATTCTTCACAAACTCTTTTTATTACATGAATTCTGTATGCTTCTCTATTAACAAGTGATTCATGGTTTGTTTCGTGAACCACTACACATCAGATCACCACTTGCTCAACTATTCACAGCCCTAATGTACTCCATCCTTTTTATTAACTTCTTAAAAGTCCATCAATCAGAAGCCTAACCATAAAGAGTTATACAATAATGTATCATGTTAAAAATTGGGAATTTTCAAATGATGACTGACAGGTAATTTACAGGCTGTAAGCTTGCAACCGATTATCACAGGTACCTAATAATTGTATAAAAACAATCATTGCTGATGGCCAATGTATTATCATTTTCAGTGGCTTAACAACATATGTTAAGCCATTCAGGACGAAAAAAGTCACTAGTAGACATATTTATTTAGTTGGGTTTAACCCAGTAGCAACACATTGTATAGGTCATAAACCTACTCACTGTGCCTGGAAAGGCTAAATCTCTGAATTTAGCGGTTAACCAACTACTAAGCACATACATTCGTCAGTGACTGACAACTGCCCTACATAATTAAAAATCATTGGTAAGAGGGAGAATGGGTGTAGAGATAACTTCATGACCAAGTTCCATGAAAGTATGCCCCACTCGGGAATTGAACCCACAACCCCTCCATCAGTAGACTTGCATGCTACCAACTGAGCTAGCCGGGCGGCTTCCAGTATGCTTCAATCCACCTCAACATTTCCTAAGCTAGCTCAGAAATAATCTTCCACACTTTAAAAGTAAAACCCATGCAAACTTTCATTGTAAATCTTACAATGTCACTTTTTCAGAGTAAAGACCAAGCTTAGCCAATTCAGTTCTAAAGTACAACACCAACAACCCTAACTTTCCCTAAAACTAAATCCCAATCCCCCTCCCATTTACCTAACCCTACTCCCATGGCAATTCCCAAATTTCCCCCACAATATTAATGCCTTAACTAGATAAAACTAATATGTAACTCCACAAGCCAGCAAGAATACAAATAATAGTGATCAAAAGCATTCCGAACCTTGAGCTGGGGGATATGAAGCCAATGGCTCTTAAAAACCCCAACAGACCGAACCCTCTCCATGGGGGGATGGGACAGCTGGGATGGGATATGCATGCAGGGACCTGAAATATCGGTGCAAATCTCAGGTCAGACACGGACCACTCAAGCAAAAATGAAATCAAAACATTACATACAGTAAATTAAACAACAAAAAATGTAAGAATTAATTAAATAAACTAGATAAGTCATTTGCTAATAAACAAAGTATGTACAAGCCATACAAGTACATTCATTGGATAAAGAATAAGTCATTTATTGAACCTGCAGACTGGAACACTCCTGCACATACCTGTACTAAACGCACCACAAGAAGTTGACTTATTCATTAGCCAAATGGATGTGCTATGTACAGTTAACACATATTTAAGTTTATAAACAAATGGCATATCTAGAAAACAAAATGAAATAAAACTTACCAATTGTCAACTGTTACTGTAAAAATGTCTTCCAGTGTGTTGAATCATAACCATTGGGTTTATTCACTTTTCAAATCTAATAGAAGTTATAACATAACAGGGTTTTAATATAACAACTTGAATAAATACTTAACTTAAAACAGCATGCATCAACTTCCATGAGCTGAAAAAAAAGAAAAAAATATATGACAGCAGTATCACCAGAACATTGATCCACTTCATACAATCTGAAAACAAAACATGGTCAATACATATACACACAGGGGAAGTAGTATTGTGCCTAAAGTTTGACCCGACCTGAACATTATGCAAGAATATTCAAATATTGATCACAAATGTAGTATTAATGCTCGATTACACCGTGGCCATGAGGATTATGTGTAGAAATGTAACACATAAATAAACTTGTATAATTTTACTCTCGCTGCTGAAGTGTAGAATAGGCATGGTATTGATTTTCGTCGGGATTGTGTGTAGATAATTATTAGAAGCAAATGTAAAAGATCAGAACAGGGTCAAAATGTACACACTATACAACAGTCTGATGACTACAATAGTCTGATAATAAATTACATGCTAAATGATAGGGCTGCAATGGTTCACCAAACTACATTAAAACTGTAACGGAAGGTAGCCGGTGCCAGTGTATCGTACTGTGACCTAAAAATCCGAGTGAACCGCGGTCTTTTTAAATATTGTCTAACATAAATTCCTATTGGTCATTAACAACGAATTTTAAATCAAAATCTCATTTCAAGACGACAACAAACACATGTGTACCAAATTAACACAAATTAAATAAATTAGTTGTGACAATCAGTTACTATATGCCATTCATACATGTGTGTATATCGTATTAATTTTCTGTAGTAATCCTAAATTATTACGTAACAAACTACCATGTACACCGGGTATATTAATCTTTTGTTTGATGACGAACATGTGTTTGTAATTTTGAATTGAAACTGATGTAAACAATTTAATATATGTTTCGGCATTTTTCACAGTTTGTCGATGTTTGATAGCCCAGAGACATAGATAACATTCCCTGGATAGCCTAATAATACAATGTCATAATTGCTATGTCTCATCGTGTAATCATAGACTCTTCTATAATTTAATTGTTACTTTAAAGAATTTTTAAAACAAGTGTGACCTAGTTTTTTAATTGTTGACTCTATACGCTAAATTATTGGCAGGTTTTGAAAAGATACAAAATCCACGATCGCAGGAAATCAATTTTTTAGACTAACGTAAAATTAACTATGACTCCCATTATTTTATCATTTTATTTTTAGAAAATTCAAACATTACTTTTCCGTTTGTATTAATTTTTCCGTTCGATTTTTTCTGGAAAAAAAACCAAACAAACTATTTTTCAACGAATTTTCGTATTTTACCAATGCAAGTGTAATCAAAATGTTGTTTGCTAATTGTGAAAGGAATAAAAGCGTTATGTTGGATAATGTGTATTGATATTGATGGATTAAAATGCTTTGGTGGTTTAAAGACAAGCAATTGTATGATTAACGCTTACAATTTAAAATCTTGCTCATTTTCGACACATACGCCCAAAACTCCCAACAAGTGAATCTTATTAAATCATAAACAAAACTTTAAAACTCAACAAAAGTAATTGCCTAAACAAACTTTATTGTCCTCATTTTACAACTTAATTATGTCTTAATTAGTAACAATTAACTTCTTTAAATCCGTACGTGTGTACACCGTTATACACATGTTTATGACAACCGATAAGACTATAAATCAATTTATTAAAAGTAGCATGTTATTGTACAAGTAAGCAGTATTATGACATAATTTCAAAGTATACATTCTTATGAAAACAACAATAATTGTTGAGTACGTGTATTTTCCCGAAAGCTTCCAATAAAGGGCGATTTACAAACAAAGACAAAATTAGACTGTTAATACTAAGTTTAATATATTCTTGTATACAGGTCAAGCTCAGGTTAATTCTGTTGGACTATAATTGTTATTGATTATCAGCGTGTTGTGTGGCAGTTTGAAAACTTTGAATAGACATAATTAGTTGATTTTTAATGAACTAATTCATTAAATTCCACAAAAACAAACAACTTTGTCATTATTTTACAACAAATAAGGTTATTTGTATTTTATTATTCATAATGTGGTATTCCATTTCGTAAAAATAAAATTCCTTCATCATTATTTCGTTATGTCATACATTTTCGTGACCCACGCTATCGCTTTTTTAATTTTATGATTGTTTGATAATATTATAATTTGTCTATGCATTCATACCAAATTTACATTGTATCGCGATTAATATCGTAATCGCGTGGCATGTATCGCCGTACGTATCGCGTTGCAACCTTGGCCACGAAACGCAGCCCTAAATCAAACAAAGGGTTAGTATTGATTTGATTGCCGACAATACAGACTCCCCGGAGTACATGACAATTTGTGATGTCTAAATTACTTCTTGATATTAAAAGACATATACCTTACTTAAAGTGGTCAATATAGGACATCGTATATTGATGTTTCTTTCTTATTAAAAACAGATAATAATCCTATTAGATTTGAAAATCCTACTCGCCTAATCGGAAAAGTTTTGAGAAATCTTAAATACTCTCCAAACACAGGAAATTAGGTATAATCAATGTCTCTGGCCAAACAGGTAGAAACACTCTCCATGGCGAGCGGGCAAGTTGTATTTTACACCTACGGATCATAATCAAAATTTTAAAACACAAAACAATTCATTTTTAGTTTCTATTAAAATTATAAAATGTTCTGCAAGATAGTTTTGATAGATTATAATATTCATGTTAAGATCGGGGATTCATTAGGGAAATTAAGAACAAGAGCACCGCTGGGCAGAGCATTATATGCCCAAAAGTGTTATTTTTTTTTTTAGTTCAGATGAAACATTAGTAAGATATGAAAATATTTCAGATGAATAACATATTATGAATAATTGTGGAAAACAAAGCAGAGAAATTTTTTTTTAAGATAGTAGTGACCTTGACCTTGTGACCCCAAAATCAATAGGGGTCTTCTACCCGATATAGACAATCCTCATATGAAGTTTGAATATTGTGGGCCAAATGGAACTTAAGTTATACTCCGGAAACTGTTTTCAGTTTAAAAGTAATAGTGACCTTGACATTTGACCTTGTGACCCCAAAATCAATAGGGGTCTTCTACCCTATATGGACAATCATGGTATGAAGTTTGAATATTGTTGACCAAATGGAACTTAAGTTATGCTCCCCAAACTGTTTTCAGTTTAAAGGTAATAGTGACCTTAACCTTTGACCCCAAAATCAATAGGGGTCTACAACCAACAAGAGCTGTCAGAGGAGACAGCATGCTCGACTTAGTAAGTGTTTGTCACAGGAGATGTGGTTGATGATAAGGAACATACATATTTTAAAATTTGAAAATATAACCTTAACAAATTCAAAGAAAAAAAAAGAAAAAAATAGAAAACTATAAGTTCAAGGGGGATAACTCTGAAAAAATGTATAAGGAGTTATGAATCTTGTCACATGAGATGTGGTTGATAATAAGGAACATATATCTAAAGTTTGAAGTCAATACCTGAAGAAATAAAACAGTTGCAGTAAAAACAAACATTTTTTAAAGAAAACTCTAATTTCAAGGGGAGATAATTCTGAAAAAATATATTTGGAGTTATGAACCTTGTCACATGAGATGTGGTTGATAATAAGAAACATATATTTAAAGTCAATACCTAAAGAAATAAAACAGTTGCAGTAAAAACAAATATTTATTAAAGAAAACTATAAGTTAAAGGGGGGTAACTTTGAAAATAATGTATACGGAGTTATGAACCTTGTCACATGAGATGTGGTTGATAATAAGGAACATATATTTAAAGTTTGAAATCAATACCTAAAGAAATAAAACAGTTGCAGAAAAAACAAACATTTTTTAAAGAAAACTCTAAGTTCAAGGGGAGATAATTCTGAAAAAAATGCATTCAGAGTTATGGACCATGTCACATAAGATGTGGTTGATAGAAAGGAACATATATTTAAAGTTTGAAGTTAATATCTTAAGAAATAACAAAGATACAGAAGAAAGTATTTTACTGCACAAAAACTTTAATCTGTGCACAAAAACTTCAATCAGTTCAAGGGGAGATAATTCTTTAAAAAATGTGTTTGGAGTTATGGACCTTGTCACATGAGATGTGGTTGATAGTAAGGAACATATATTTAAAGTTTGAAGTTAATATCTTGAGAAATAACAAAGATATAGAAGAAAGTATTTTACTGCACAAAAACTTTAATCAGAAATGTGGACGCGGACGCGGACGCCGACGCCGCCGCCGGGGCGAGTAGGAGAGCTCTACATTACTTCGTAAAGTCGAGCTAAAAATGGACAATCATTGTATGAAGTTTGAATATTGTGGACCAAATGGAACTTAAGTTATGCTCCGGAAACTGTTTTCAGTTTTAAGGTAATAGTGACCTTGACCTTTGACCTTGCGACCCCAAAATCAATAGGGGTCTTCTACCCAATATGGACAATCCTCGTATGAAGTTTGAATAATGTGGACCAAATGGAACTTAAGTTATGCTCCGGAAACCGTTTTCAGTTTTATGGTTATAGTGACCTTGACATTTGACTTTGTGACCCCAAAATCAATAGGGGTCTTCTACCCAATATGGGCAATCATCCTATGAAGTTTGAATAATGTGGACCAAATGGAACTTAAGTTATGCTCCGTAAACTGTTTTCAGTTTTATGGTTATAGTGACCTTAACCTTTGACCCCAAAATCAATAGGGGTCTTCTACCCAATATGGGCAATCATCCTATGAAGTTTGAATGTTGTGGGCCAAATGGAACTTAAGTTATGCTCCGGAAACCAAATTGCTAACGGACGGACGGACAGACGGACGCCAGGGGGTATAACATAATATGTCTGAAATTCTTTTGGGCATATAAAAAGTATACACTAGCAAGTTAAATAAGCATTAAGTAGCAGGGGTTTGCGAATCGATCTGTGTATTGCTTTGCCGAATCGCGAACTGGTTTGTCTTGTGACAGGGTCCACAAACCCAAGCCCTATCATCCAGACAAAGATATTCCATTTGAAGTATGAGTGACCTTGACCTTTGACATTGGGGCCTTAGAACCAGTAGGGCACATCTTTGAATCAAAGGCTAGGCCACAACAAATTGATCTTATGTTCTATGGATTTTTTCCAAAAAAAGATGGAGCGAGCGAGCGAAAAAAAAATAAAAATATTTTTTTTCCATTTTCGGAAAATTACGTGCGGGAAATCTGACGAACAGAAGATCAATTTGTTGTGGCCTTATCCACAAATAAAATTTGGTGAACCTATGTAAACAAGATGTTGATCGAGTTATCTTCCAAACAAAGGTTTCCATTTGATGTCCCTGTGACCTTGACCTTTGGGCCTCAACACGTGCGCATAAAAAATACAAAAACCAATGATCAATATGAATTATAATGCTATAAGAATTCATAAAGATAAAACTCACCTCTACCAATGAATATAGCATGATATTACAAACATTCTGGACATTGTTTGCTTTTTTTCAGTGCTGTGTAGTTTCAAGTTTCAAAAATATTCATTTACTTAAATCTCAATAACCAATTCCTGAAAAAATAAAATATAAAGTCGACAAGACCCTACGTAACAGAAGCTATGGCCAAATGAAAAATAAGTTACGGAGTGTTTTATATATAGGACTACAGGACAAGTGGTAACAATATTTATTTTTCATTTATTGGAGTTAACGCCGTATCAACACAATTTAGGTCATTTCACAGCGTCCAGCGCACCTAACCTAGCTTTCCTGGACCATTGTTTATAACCAGTACTCACCTACCCTTCCACAAGGCTGGAAACTTCTCCATATTATCTAATCAATGGAGGAAAATTGACATTATTGTCAAATTTTCATGGAAGGGTATAACCTCCCCAAGCGGGATTCTAACCCGCACCCCCTCGGGCATGAGTATCCAAATCCGCTACCAACTGAGCTATCGACCCGGGTAAGTGGTAACAATGTAGGACTTGTGATCATAGACATATAATAGCCATCTCCTTGTTAGTTTGAATCCCATCCAGGGGCAGATACAGGATTTTTTCTAGGGGGGGGGGGTCCAAACTTTCTAGGGGGGATCTAAACTTTTGCACCACTAGGTACAATGTTATACACATTTTGCAGAATAATGCAACAAATTTATAATACAAACTACATAAACATCAAATCTATGTTAAGCACAGAGGAAAAATGGTTTGTACTACTTAAAAATGACTACCCCCTGACACCCGCTAGACCCGTCTGAGCCATCTACAGATAGAATAGCCTGGTACAACCAATTTTCGATCAGCTAACGGTTAATTGCCGTGAAAGTCATACAAAAAGGACGAACAGCGTCTATAAACGCTGAAATACTGTTCAACAACAATTTAGCGGTAAAAATATGCAAAAAATACAACCTAACCTCAAATCATGTTTTAAATATCTGTTTTCTACGTAACTGACCTAATTGAACTAAACCGGAAGTTGCACAACCTATTTTCGATCAGATGCTGATAAAGTATACAGCGCGTCATAGATAGCGTAACAAGATGTCATAAACCATTATTTTAGATATTAAACACAATATTTAACTTTCACTGACGTATAAACTTTTCAAAACCGATTTACAGTGTATCCTAATGATAGTTTTGAAAGTTTACATGTGGAGGAAACACAGTTGGGGCACTAGAATGTGTCTTCTCTTCTAATGACCCTTACTGTTCTCAAACATCGTAAAAGTATCCGTTTTGTCATGATAATAGGGTCTTTATGACCAGTTAGTCGGTACGTGATTTTCAAAAATTTAAAGAGTGAAACATTCGGTAAATAATATTAATAAACTACAACTCCAAATATTTGAAAAAATAAGAAAAGTTAGTAAAGAGCCATATTTCTTTCATGCTTTACGGTGAAATGATGTGTTATTCGATGAAAATAAACGATGAAAATATCGGTTTATATTTTCACTACGGTGAAAATATAAAAAATGACGGACTACTTTTTTTCAAGGGAGACAGACAAGCTGCAGCTATTTCCAACATCATGTAAGCGAGTAAAATGGTGTCAAAAAATGCATGAGTTGATGCTAAACCAGGAGATGATATCAACAAATCCATCTAATCATGTTGCTGACTGATTTTTTAAAACGAAAGTCTACAAGTTTAGTCGACACAGCTTCAGTCCAGATAACACGGCAATCACGCGACTCGTATGATATGACGGAGATTTTTCTACATTATTGGGGTCAAATGCGAAAGTTTCGTACTTTAAATGAATGGTTAAATAATACATACAAAAGTCTAATGCAGGTTTTCACAAGAAAATTACAAATTACTAATCTTTGAATAACTTACGTCCCCATTCAAATCCAGCGAGGAAAACTTATCCATAAGTCAGAACGTTGACTGTATCAAAGCTGCATCATGTCCATTGGATTCCATTCTGTGATTAATTTGATGAATTGCCAGTCATTATACGGTAAATACAAAGGTTGACTAGTATAAATCCAAGCCAATCTGTGCATAAATTAGATATAATGTACTGGCTTCAAAAAGCATCGACGTTCTTGAGTCTTCGCCATTTTGGCAAATCAATGACACATCCCTTCAGCGCGCTATGTGTTTCCTTGCATTATCCTTATATCCATATATTTATTTACAAATCCATGTAAGAAACATGTACTTTCCAGTCGCCTGATAATATCGTTTTAATCCTTCCGTTTAATCGCGAAATATGACATCACAATAAGAAATTCTGTGTTGATTTAAAATTCGCGTAATCCAACTCTGACGTAAACACATTTACCTTGACATTGACTGTTTTATCTGCGGTTCACGTTTTGTCTCCTTCCGCGTTAGGAAACTGTTACACGGTTGTCGAGTTTAAATTAGTTTTCCCACATACTTCTTTACAGTAACAAACATAGATTAATTAGATTTGGATGGATACTGTCTTTAGAAATTAACAATTCTGTTGCAATTAATCGTGCACACTGGGACTATTTATTTTCGCTCTATCACATTTATAACGTGTTATACGGTCAGTCCGTCCATTAACTGGCACAGGTAGAATCTATACTACTGCATCATTTTCCAGGTGAAACGCATGAAAGAAACAAAAAAATTCGCCGATTTCGGTGTAAGATCGATTTATATTTCACCTTGTGAGCTCAGAAAATGACATTTTCACTCGTGGCTACGCCACTCGTGAAAATATTTTTTCTAAGCTCACTCAGTGAAATATAAATCGATCTTACACCAAAATCTGCGAATATCCTCTATGTCACAAAGTCTAAATTTTTGCGTGAAGTATACTTCCCAAATATGGAAAAGTAGGTGGAGCTATATGAAATGATGCTGTCTGTCAGCAGACACGCTTCAAACAAAAAGAAAATGTTGGATTTAATATTTAAAACACATATTTATGATGTAAAATTTTGGGAATAGTGAAAATAACAAAATTTGTTGCAGGTTACTTTGGCACGTTTTTTACGGATTGTATCCCCTTTAAAAACCGTCGGATGATAAACCTTCAGGGTGTGTAAACAAAACATGTGCCCGACAAAGCGGAAATGGCGAGTTTAGCCTGCATAACCAAAAATTTCCAGTGCGGATCTAATAATGGTTGTGATCGAAAATAGGTTGTGTCGGGATACCCCATTGTTTACTTCATATACTTGAGCAAGAAACTATATCCTGAACTTAAGCTCAGTATTGGGGTCCAGAAAGTGGACTTAAAAGTTCATATGAACAGTCAGAACTTTCATTATTAAGCTTAAATAAACAAGTACATAAATTAATTAATTTCTTAACAATAAAAACAAACCTCTTGCACATCACAATTTCGCGCAACTTTGCTATTGGGTTTCCCAAATTCATACAATCTGATTGGTTCATACAGCTAATTTCATGACGTCAGGAAAATATAAAAACCATACAAACCGGTTTCGTTCCGTATCACGGAAAACACTCCAAAACTTGGCAAAAGCACGTTGGTGCCAATTGTCACAGGTTCTGAAGCATACATCTTCTCAGCTAGGTGAAGGATGTGTTGACATTCTGGTCTGCAAATATAGACAGAAGACGCACAGTATATGTAATAAAATAGTGAGACAAGACATGCGCATGGTGGACTATGTGACAATGTGCTCCAACATTTTAATCAAAAATACATATAAAATGGCAATGACAGCCATAATGAAGTAATGCAAAATAAACAATGGAAACATGTGAACAATAACAAAACGTACGTACCTGCAAATATAAGCAAAATATGCAACCATTTAATAAAATGTAAGACACGACGAAAGTAATCACTAATTCACGTGCACCGTTTTGTGCTTAATGCGCATGCGTGTCGTTAGAGTAAAAAGAAAACGACTCAATGCAACATCGTTGTCGTCACTTGACGGTGAAATGAAAAATTAATGAGATTTTAAATAACTTAAAAGGAGGGCGTGATAAATTAATGGATAATGATTAAAGATAAATCATTATAACCAAAGAAATAAATACCTTTCATACATGAACGAATAGCTAAGGCTCTTTGGAATGACATCAATTTTATTTTATTTGGTAAATTGGAACTCATGGGTGTAAAATCAGTTTCTTGGTTTAAGTCTTACCTGTCCGGTAGAAAACAAGTGGTCAATATTGGTAAAACTTTCTCCGAAGCCAATGCGGTTACATGTGGGGTTCCTCAAGGAAGTATCCTGGGACCACTCATTTTTCTGTTATGTCAATGACATGGTCACTAGTATTGATAAAGATTGTAAACTCATACTTAATGCTGATGATAGTACTATTTTGTTTAGTCACAAAAATCCTGAGTTCATCTCAGTTAAACTTGGCCAGGTTTTGGAAGGATGCTCTGAATGGTTGGTAGATAACTAACTGTCATTGCATCTAGGCAAGACAGAATATATTTTGTTTGGGCCAAAACGTAAATTGAACCAAGACAGTCAATTCATTGTTAGGCCTAATTGTTATCTACATCTACATCTACATCAATACGTTAAACTGTCAAAATTTGACACTTCTTTAACGGTGCGCAAGAGAAATCAAGACAAAAGAGAAATAAATAGGATAGGCAGAAATAAAGACACGGTATAGAGTTTGCATGAAATAGGTTCAAAGAAAGGAAGTAATAGTAAGTTTTGCACAGTCATTTTCTGGCCATCCAGGCAAGACCAATCCAGCTACCGTGGCGGTACCCGGGTTCAGAACCCTGCTGGCATAGCTCAAGCCCTTCAATTGACCATACTTTGTGACTGTGCTGGGAAGTCCCCTTAGAAGGTTAGGTTAGACAGCCCATTCTTGAAGGATGCCAAAGAATGAGCCTCAGCAATAGATGCTGGCTATGGTCATGACATTAAGGGGTCTAAAAAAGTTAAGTACTTAGGGCTTGTCATTGATAATGATTTAACAGGCGAATCAATTGTTCAGAGCAAAGTAAATGCCAAATTTAATTTTCTATATAGAAATAACAATTGTTTAGATTTTAACACCAGGAAAATATTATGTTCTGCATTATTACAGAGTCATTTTGACTATTCTTGTTCTTCTTGGTATGAAGGTATATCTAAAGGTTTGAAAAATAAGCTACAGATTATGCAAAATAAAGTTATTAGATTCATTAAAGGGTATTCTCCAAGACAATCTATTTCATATCAAGATTATGTAGTTTTAAATATGTTAAATGTAAATAACCGTGTTAAACAGCTGAGACTTAGCCATATTCACAGAGTCTTTCATAACAAATGTCCGTCATATTTGAAAAATAACTTTGAACGACGAGAAGATAACATGCGGTATAATACCAGATCTAGTAGTTTTAATTTTAATGTCCCAAATGCTAACAATGTCAGTAAACAGACTTTTTATTACCATGGTATTTTAGACTGGAATTCACTTCCAGAAGAAATCAAAGCTGTGAAAAATTTCCAGAAATACAAACTTCTTGTCAAAAAATATTTACTAAGTAAACAGGTTACAGAATGTACCCAAGATTTTATATACTATTAATACATGTTTTATTAGATATATACTATTGATCTGTTTTATTAGACATATGTGTCTGTGATAATATGTGCGTGTAGCATACTTTTAATAATCCCGTTTTTGAACTAAGTCTTGTCCTCAATAATTGGTTTTTTTTCTATTTTTTTAAACAATTTGTTATTCCCTTAAATGGACCCCATTGGAAATAAGCTTTCAGCTTAATGGGTTATCCATAGGTTCTTAGTACTTGATTACAACACATGTCTATTCTAATATATTATTAAAAGTATGTCGAGCTATGGTTGTACACTGTTGTAAGTCATAATTTAACATGCTAGTCAATAGTTTTTAGTTCATCATGTCTTATCATCATATATACTGATGTTAAACTTTTATCTGTGATTTTATTGAATATTTCTGTGATATTGTGTTATAATGTGCTAATGATCTTAAATGTCAATAAATAAATATAGATCGCTTATAGAACTGACATTATAAAAGCAATGGGCTATCACGTAAGCATAGTGGCTACCCTGGGAAAATTCCTAGGGCTTGGGCGAAAGACCACTAAAGGTCGGTAATTTACGTTTTGTGTATAAAATCACCACTCAGATGGGCCATGTTTCATGGCTCGAATCTCGTGTTTTAACGATTTGGCCGGGTACTGGCGTATACCACGTTAAAGGTATGACCTAGGACTATCACGCGGGCATAGTGGCTATACCCTAGGAAAATTCCGTGGACTTTGGCCACAGACCACAAAATGTCGGTACTTTACGTTTTGTGTAGAAAAATCAGCATTCAGATGGCAATGTTTCAGGGCTCGAATCTAGAATTAAAGCGATTTAGCCGGGTACTGGTGTATACTACGCTAGAGGTCTGACCAAAGGCTATTACGTGTGTATAGCGGCTACCCTGGGAAAATTCCGTGGGTTAGGACCAAAGACCACTTAAGGACGGCACTTTACGTTTTGTGTATAAAATCAGCCCTCAGATGGGCCGATTTTATACACAAAACACATAATACCGACTAGTGGCCTTAGGCCGGACAAATGGACTTGCCATGTTAAATAGCCGTTTTAGGCCTAAATTATTATTTCACGATTCGTTATATAAAAATATTGCTAGCAAAAGTAGCACTCTGTGGTCACTTTTGCTAGCAAAAAAAATTTGCTAACTTCAGCGTCATTAATTGCACCCTTAGATAGTCCCACTGAAAATCAAACTCCAAGAATTCGGGGACGAATTTTGTTAAGGAGGGAGGGTGTAGCAGAGGTATAATACGGCACTTGTAGGCCTACTCCCTTGTCTTCAAGCTACATGTAGCTTTTATGGCGACGTGGTAGAGTGTCCGCTTACGACTCGAGAGGTCATGAGTTCGAATTTCAGTTCGGACCAATATATTTTTATCGGGTTACATATATTTATTGATAAGAAAGTTATGGGGTGGGTCCATGTAATCGTTCCCATATTCTCTAAATACATAAGTGGGTCCGGGAATACACCTGTCCCCCCCCCCCCCCAAAAAAAAAAAACACGCAATCTGATAGGAATATAACACAACAAAAATAAATAACACTTGTAAATCAAAAGGATACGCAAATGGAATTAATTAGTCATCAAACTCTGATCATTCCTAAATACACCCCGCCGACAAGGGCTCATCATATTTTGTATATAAGGGAAGTAATGTGGTTATTTCAGTATATATACTTTACATTGATTTGTTTCCCTTTGATTCTCTTATTTTATGGGGATTCAATATGGTGATATATGTCGAAGGGTCTTCGCATATGTACTATATATAATGTACATTGAGAAAATATAGCAGTTTCATCATTCGGTAGAGGTTCTTCAGATTCCTGAAGAAACAAATCTGATTACAGTTTAAAAATGTTGACCAAGTTTAATGTGGAGAATATTTGATTCTGTATAAATATTAAATTAGGCCTATCAAATAGGCACATGTATATATGAAACATAATAGGCTATATGTGTATCTAATACGCTTGTATTTTAATTACAATAACTGCACGAATGAACCAGTCTTATTTTTTCTCTTTATTTAATAAATTGAGATTAAAACTAAGATATTGTATCATGATGTCAGTACAGAAATATAAACTGTATAACCTGCCTAGAATCGTAACACTTTCATTATAATTATTTCAGAACCTTAATGACAAGATCATTTGACAGATACAACAGCATGTATATATCCATATAGTTATCAATAAAACAGAGACAGGAAAAAACAAAACTTCATTAAGATATTTTAAACATAAAAAGTGCTCCGAAAACTAGAAACATACAACTTTCTCATGCCATTTGCACAAATTTGATCAAAGAACCGGAAAGGCTTTATTTTTCAACTTATATCAGCATGGGTATTTATTTCCCTTCTTATTTTATAGTAACGTGAGAAATCAAATAAAACCTTAAAAGGGACCAAAACTTTACAATTTTACAAAAAATAAAAACAATCAAATGAAAGCAGAAAGTTTAAACTTTTTTATATCATTTGCACAAAATTGATATCTTAAAAAATAAAAGTGATATGACCGTTCAAAGAATTTCCCACTATACTTTTCTATTGAAAATCGAATATCGACTTGAGATTATATATGGGCCTAAAAGTTAATTGGACATGACAAAAATGTAAAAAGGACCTAAAGTTACAAATCAACCCTGAAAGTACTACAAATATAATACTGAAGTATAGCTAAAAGATTAACGCTTCGGTTACAACTTGTAACATACAATCACTATGGACCACGCCCATGTGTGATAAAATCTCCAATAGTCACAGCTGTATAAAATTTACGTTATCGCTCGCAATCTAACAAGTACGTTAATGATCTGGGACGACTGAGAAAGAGGTGAATGGGCGAGTCCATTTTACAAGGTCATCTTTAATTTCGTTGAAAATAAAGCTAAATTGTTGTGATTTTCATATAGAATTAATAGTAAGATTTCATATATAATAACTAAGTGATTTATTTCATAAAAAGATATAATTGGACTAGTATATTTATTACCACTCGTTTTGATTCACCTATCTAGAAAATCGACTACGCCACTTACCAAAACAGTAAGGAGCCTGTGTAATTCGATACAAGTTGTAAAGAAAATTCTGGCATTTCCGTTGTGTTAATCGTCACGTAAACATTCTGATACGTGGACAAATATTTTACTCACGCAACGTGTTTTTCAGTTCAACATTGGTGAGTTGCATACAGTTGTTTTGGTGCGTTGGGTTGAATTGTCCTAAGCTAAGTCTTTGACAGTTTCCTGAAGTTCTCCTGCAGTACCAATGTTGGAATTGTGGATAGCAGTAATTGCCACGGTGGCAGTACCCGGCACCTGTGATTTGTATTCAAGTATCACCCACCTGCAATCAGCTTTGTATGCTGAAAGAGACATAGCAAAAGAAATTCGTAGTTATATTGAATCTGAACAAGAGAGGCTGCAGAAACTGAACAGGTATTTTATAAAATCTCTAATTGGTTCTTAATTGGAATTATTTATCGTTAAACTTTGCTTTGTCACGCATTTACTTAGTTTACTTTTTAGCTGGTTCATATAAATGTACAAGTAAAATTAAGTATATTACATTTATATTAAATTGAACTTGAAGTGAATTTAATTATGCTGAATATTATAAAACAATGTGATACTTGATCAATGGTGAGAAATGTTCATGTGGCTAGAAACAAAATTTAAGCATTGTTACAGTTATGATAGATTATTTAGGTTTTTTGTGATTATTTATAAAGTAAAAAGTAATATTAATGTCAATGTGATAAAAATTGGCCGTTGCCAATTTTAAAAAGTGGTTTAAAATTTTACCATTGTATTTTGAAGCAGGTTTATGTTTTATCCCCTGGAGGTTAACCTAGGGGAGAGTCCTACCTTACCAATTAATATTTTTTGTTGGAGTTTAAAGGGGGCTTTGCCTCTTAGTTTCCATATGATACAGGTTCAAATAGCTTATTCTGAAAGTGTGCCGGGAACATTTGGGCTAGTTGCAGCTCTGTAACTATCAGTACAGAAATCAATCTGATTAAAACCCGATCTAAAATTTTCCGCTTGCCTACTCGCTAATTTAGATCTGGCAGTTTTCTTACGAGGGTCACGTTCTGGTGACCTTTTCCTATTATGATATGCATGACGAAATCGTTATGTTTAGTAACTTGTTTACATTCTCAGTACCTCATGCATTTTAAAATCAGCTGTCCAATCGTAGTCTGTGAATGATACCGCTGTCAAATTAGCTCGCAAACCTTGGTCTAAACATAGAAATTTAAAAGTGTTTCGTCTAGATGAAAGCTAAGCATTTATTAGTCGAAATAAAGGTCATCTCGTCGTGACCCTCCATTGGAATCTTAGAGATCCTGTACGACAACACTCTACAGGATATCTGTTTACGGATATTGTACAGAAATTATATTATTTTGAAATAGCCTTTCCACATTTAGGTGAAAGAGGGAAAGTTTTTGACCAAGTTCAACCTGTGAAGGATTATAACAATGTCAAGCGGAACTTACTTTCATGGAGTCATAAAATAATTTCTCCAGCCATTCTTCCAACTACCACTGATTCTAAATCATGAAGGGGAGTTTTCAGTCAATGACAGAAGTAAGTGCCTAGTAACTGGTAAACTGCTAAATCCAGAGATTTTAGCCTTTCCAGGAACCCTGAGAAGGTTGACTGACCACCGCAATGTGACCTACACAATTTGATGCTAGGAAGAAACAATTGATCTTTATATTGTATGTTATGACAGAGCATTGAATTTAGGGGGTGGTATAAATATGATTAAATATCTATGATAATGATTTTGTCCCTTTAGTGATCAATCCTGTGTTTTCTTCATGTCTTGACCCTTCCCACTTCAAAATGGACACCACAGGACTGAATATTAATGTTTTTAATGGGTTAAATAGTAAATTTCACTGATCAAAGAAAGTTGTCTTGAAAATAATTTTTTGCGTCCCCCCCCTCCCCTTTCAGTGTTTATTTTCGGACAATTTTATAGCCGTTTATGGGCTATATTCCCAATCTAAAATCATATCTTTTTTTCCCAAATTTCAATCCAAAATTCCCAATTTAACTTGAACAAAAAAGATTTTGGAAGAAAGACAGCTGTAAGTATGTTTCAGCTTAACATTATACCTCCCAGTAATCTTTCTTTTTAATTAACTGTTAAATCAGCTATTGTTATTAAGTTTGCTTGACATTATATCCCAATTTAAACCCAAATGCCGATAAAATTCCCAATTCTCTGGGTATGGGTCATATTCCCAAATTTTTGAAAAAAAAAACACTGCCTTTGAAAGATGTTTCGATTGTCCCATTGGGGGAATGTGCCCCCCTCTGCTGTTGGGGTTTGAAGGGGGCATAGCACCTTCATAGCAAGGAAATAAAATGTGGTCATTGATTAAGAAAAAAATGGTGCAGAACAATGACAATATAACATATTTTAGTCTTTGAACTTGCACAAAAGACCTCATTGTGGGAAATATATAACTGAAAGAAATTTAGGGTTGAAAAAGAGCAAAAACTGCATTTTTGCCCCTTTTATTCTGCCCCAGTGTGCCAGGTTAACTTGGATTTGGGTTTTCATGCCTTTCTGAAAGACAATCACTTAGAGAATAATTTGGCTAAGTTGCATCTCTGTCAGTCAATTTGTAATAAAAAAGGTCATCTTGAAATAGCCTTATAGATCAGGTTAAGCTAAAAAAAATTGCCAATTTTCACCCATATTGTGACCAGTTTCCTACTGCTTCAATGTTTCTCTATGAGGTTGTATGGAATTGTGAATATTTACTTTTTGAGATGGCTGAATTTTCAAACTCTACTAGGAAATTTTTCTTAATCAACATGGCTGTAGCTTATAAAGGCAAAATTATTAATGAGAATATATAAAACATATCATTAAAGTATACAAGCTTATTAAGAATTGAGTTGTCTATTTTTTTCTCATATTGTCTGGAATGTTTATTCTAGTCTGTAGGAACCAATCTCTATATTACATCAATTTTATCATTCTTTTATGATATGTCCACATCATTGTCACAATATTGTCATTAATCCCAGTTTTATATTATCAAGAAAATGATTAATCTAAACCATTAATACTTTATTTCCTGAGAAACAGTCACCCTTATATACGTTATTATACCATAAAAGTGCTATAATATTATATTGATCATTCTCTCTAGGAAGGAGAGTTAGGAGACAATGATATTAGATGACAATGACATTATATTAACAAGATTTATCTTGTTGAGCCATCATTCATCTTCTTATTTTAACAACTTTGTCTTGAATTATGTGTCTATATTTAGGTATTTGTATGTATTCAGTATGTTATGTATTTTGTTAAAACATGACTTCAATAAACACTGATATATTATGGATTTTGTCTTGTAAATTGATGGCCGCTGGCATTGTATGATTGTCTGTTTCAGAATGTATGATCCTATTTACAGTAAACACTATGCCAGAAGCTTTAAAATGCTCAATATAATGATAATACTATGATTGTATATTGTCTTTGTTTCTCCAAAATGTGTGTCTCACTACGTACATGCATTGATCATTTATTTGTATGTTGCAATACAGACAGACTTACTGTCTTTAACCTTAGAGCAAAGACAATAGTTCATTAACATTGATTTTCAAGTACTAGTTTGTCAAGTCACTTAAAAATTATGTTCTTTGTTCTTTACTTATGTGTATCACTAACTCAGTAACTTATTTAATTACGAGTGACGAGTCTAGCTTATACCTCAAAGCATATCTTTAAAAGGTTATTAACTTAAAATTAGTAACTTACAATTAGTAGAAAAGTTGATTAATTACTAAGTGACTGTGCTTGCCAAACTTTCCTAAGGTGGTTTGTGATAGAGTCTTAAACCATATAAGCATCTTTGTATAAATGGGGTCTTTGTTATTTATAGATGTTGTCAGACCTTTGTTTTTAGTTGCTGATCAATATCATTTCTGAAATACACTGGATTGTTACCTATAAGGTTCTCATGGTCTCTATCATAAGCAGTCATGGCCTTAATCCACTAGCCTTTCAGATCAGCTTTTATACATATATAGCAGTCTACAAAATTATTGGGAGTTTGGTTGCCTGCGACAACCCCTTTTTAGTTTAGGAAACTGAAAATTTCTTTTTTGCAACCAAATGATTACAAACTAGGGTTTCATAATCGGAAAAAAATAAAATCGATCATCCAAAAAAATCGGACAACCCTCTTCGATCAATCATCGATTATATAATCGAAACGTTTACTCAGGGTTTTCATTCAGGATTTCTGAAAATATATGACATTAGGTTGCAATGGTCTAAGTGACTTTGTTTCATACAATAGAATAATAAATCATACACAATCAACCTATAATTAGTGGTTTGGTGGTTGTTTGTGTTTAATAATAAAATCATTTTTTAAGACATTTAATAAAGAAGAGTTTTTCTTCGGAAATATGAATTAATTAAAATTACATGTAGTATGTCTCATTGTCAATAAAATGAATTTCGACAGTAACGATAATCTATTATTAAACTTCATAATCGATTGTCTCCCACTTTTACTGAAACGATTGATTATCGATTATAATCGATCATCACTAAATCCCTATTACAAACTACTTATAGTGCTTGCAACTTAACTGACATGCTAGGGCAATCTCTTTCTTATCCAAATTACATTGAGTGCATGGTATTGTTTAAACGGTAAAAACTGGTTCTAGCTTGATGAATACTATTATATCATTCTCTGAAGAAAATGTTTAAAGTCAGAGTTTGACTCCAAGGATACCAAAAACTTGGGAGGAATCTCAGTGATTCTAACTGGGAAATCCATCAGGATCTGTTAAATATTTCCCTGTTCAAGTGTTAATTTCATGAATTGTTTATCATAATTTTTTACCAAAATTTACTTAATTGGACAAATCCCTAACGTTAGAAAGGAATATCTGATTTTGGATTCCTTCAGGATGCTTGGTAATAAAGTTAGTGTCTAACCTTGGAGCTACTGATAGAGGGGTAGTGGGTTTGATTTTTGGGCATGGCATGCTTTCGTTGAGCTTGGTCCCTCCTACCAATGATTTGTAGGGCAGTTGTCAGTCACTGATGAAAGTATGCGCTTAGTAGTTGGTTAACAACTAAATCCAGAGATTTAGCCTTTCCAGAGATTTAGCCTTTCCAGGAGGAGTGAGTTGGTTGACTGACTGTGGTTAAATGACCTTTACAATGTGTTGATACGGCATTAAACCCAACAAGCAAACAATTACCTTGGAACTTCAAAGTATCATGTTGTTACAAAAAAAGTCAATGATGTTGAAGATTAAGTTATACTTGCTAGGAAAGTTTCTTTATTGTGGCTTTAGTCTTACTGGTGTTTTTATATATTTCAGACTGGCTGATGAGTTTGAGTCACATAGTAATACAGCTTTACAAGACCCAGATAAATATATGGGCAACCCTGTTAATGCTTACCTATTTGTTAAACATTTTACATTAGATTGGGATAATGATATTGATATTATTATAAAGAACAACAGTAGACAAGGTAATTTATAGATTCACATATGAATGGTGTACTAATTTATTTTGGCTTGATTGTGAAACAATTTCTTATCACTTTCGAGTCTGCTTCCTGGTCCCCCAGTACTAAGCTAGTAGGATAAAGTTTCAAGACAACAACAGGGTAGGTTTTAGATGGGATTCGAACCAACGTAGAGCTGGTTTTCTGATGATTACCAGTCCAATGGCCAGGCCCGTTCGATATGTGAATAAGAAAGGAGGGACTAGGGGATTCCAGGGCTTGACATTCAAGGTCATCTTATTGTCCCTGACGACCAATTGGGTTTGGACAACTCATAGTTGCCAGTAAATAATTGGTTCAAGGATGTAAAATATATAGCTGGTTGTCAAACCAGACATCCTACTTTAAAGATTAATGTTGAGTCCTTGATTGGATCCACACAGCATTATCAAAACAAACCAAATTGAAAATAGATTGGACAAAATGCTTGCCTGAACCAAATTTGAAAATTACTTACATTATGTAATTTGTACTGGCTAGGTGATAATTTTGCATTGAACGATTTAACTTAGGAAATTTGGCCAGTGTAAAAGAACATATATGAAAACGGTATGAAAATAAAAAAATATATATTTTCATCGATTTAACTCTGCATTTCATTGTAAAGCAGGAAAGAAATAGTTTTATAAGTTGTTAAAAGATGATATAATATGATATAAAATGTTCTATCTCTTACAGAGTTATCCAGTAAAATAGATGAAATGCGTCAATTTTTACCGACATATGAGGATTTATCTGGATCAGTAAATGCTTTATTACGTTTACAAGATACTTATAAACTTGACACTGCTGAGTTAGCCAGTGGTAATGTAGGTGGAGTGTCTTCTAATGAATTATCTGGTATGTAGTGGTTTGTTAATGTGTTTAACCATCATATTCATTTGTTTAACACTTATCATTCATATTATGGGGTTTACCAGGTTATTTTCAACAGTACAAACATGTATATAAAACTATATATTTTATCCACCAAGAGCATATTCTTTCCAAGGTGCCGGCAAGTTCTCTACCTCATGTTAAGGAATATTTCACTTTTTCAAATTTTCATTGATAGGCTTGGACTGCTGCAGCTTGGATTTGAACCCAGAATGATATTTTTGTTTTATTTAGTTGTAAAAGAGACTTCCTTTTGTCATATATATGTTAGGTCTTAAATTTGATTAGCTTATGATATCAATTTCATTTCTAAGAAGCAGTTAGGTGAATTTTTCTCAAATAAATACACATTTACTGAAACAGCTTTGTGATAAAACTAAATGACCTGTATTAATGTATGTTTATGAACTTGTTGACTGGTGTGATTCAGAACAATATCAATCTGTTTAACGTCATCTACAGATGCATACAGTTTATTTTAATACTTTTACTTTGCACTTAGTGATAGTATGCATAATGTGCAGTGTAATCCATGACTCATGGTGTAGTATGCAAGATTAGGTGTGATTTTATCATTAAAACATGTATAGAATGATGTATCGGTTCACACTACGAGTACAGGTTGATGGGCAGATCTATTGGATTTTATTTTCTTAAGATACTAAACTTGCCTAAAACTCAAATGCAATGCAGCCTCTTAAATGTGGATATGAATGTATAGAACATGAAAGTTTTTTTTTTAGAAATGGTCATTTAAGTAGCAAGCACTATATCTTGTACTTAGTTTTTTAGTTGCTTGTCAGAAATAGAGGTTATCCCGGGCAACTGGACACCCAATAATTTTGTAGACTGTAATGCATACTAATTTTTGTGTGATGAGTCCCTCTGAAAAAAAATCTCTTAGAACCTCACATAGAATTAACCATAGGTTTTGAGCTCTGTCCTAGGCATCAGACAGAATATAATTGATGTATAAATAACCACTTTGTTCATAAAATGTTTTAATATGTTAATTCAAGCTTGTAATATTCACTCCATCATAGACCTGACTCATGTGATTGCTTTCCTGAAAGTTTTATCTGATGATTTATTCATTCAACTGTATAAGATGATCTTGTGATTGTATACATCAAATAAATATAGAAATTTTCTTATAATTTTATTCATCAAATTAATAAAGAAACTTTATTATATGCTTTCCAGTGGAATACCGGGATTTATTGGTGAAATAAAAATCGATATTCCGCTGTTTTGAAACAGTGAAGATAAATTTGTAATTTTTCACTGTTTGGATGTGCCGTTCTGATGACATATCATACTTAAACTTTAAAAAAGACAGTTAGAAGCATAAAATAAACAGAAAATTTGTTTATTTCAGTGTAAGATTTATCTATTTCAATTGTGGCTATGTCACTTGTGAAAATATTGCATCCTTAACTCACTCGTAAAATAAAAATCAATCTTACACCAAAATAAATAAGTATCCTCGATATTACTAACATATAGTTGTAACAATTTTGAGTATAACTTATTATAATACTGGTATTGAGGTTTAAAGTTATTCAACCATTCCCAGTGTAAAATTTTCAATGATTTGTTAGGTTTATACAAGATTTTATAATTGCATACTACATGATATTGTAAAACTTGAAATTCAATTTATTTTACAAGTCAATCTTTTTTAAGTCAAAATACTTCACGCTCAACTATTTTTCCACTACAGTAGATCTGAAGTTTTTCATTAACTGGTTCATGTTCAGTTTTGCACTCAAAGATATAATTAGGGACTTTTAGTCAGTTATCTTTCCCCGATAAAATCTGAAGCAATCCAATTGGTAAGTAGGTCCTTACAGTTGGAATCCTCGGATTTTATCATTGAATTCTTATGTATGGATAACAAAATATTTCATCTAATATGTTTCTTATTAATGAAGATATTAACAGAAGTATTGAAATTAAGATAGTTCTTTACCCTGAAAATACTTAACCTGAATTTCAAACAAATCAAATTGTTTACAAAAAGTTATTTAAGATCAATTTTGGCAAATTGACATTAAAAAGTAAGGGTAAAATCCGAGTAATCCAACTAGTAAGACCTACATATTTGAAGAGTATACTAGGGGAAATAACTGACTAAAGTCCCTTATTCATGAATATTCTCATGTTCATCAATAGCAAAATGAAGTCACACATGGAAATCTGTACACGAAACAAAATTGATTAAAATTACTTAGTTATAATGTCACTTACAGCAAGGTGAATGTAACTTACTAACAATACAGTTAAAACTTATGTCGACATAAAAGTCCAAGCAAGGTCATTGGATTATATTGCTACAGTGTATAGGTATACATTGTAGTGAGATTTGATACAGCTTTAAAAATGGTTTCTTTGGTAAACATATTTTTGTTTAAAATATGATACCTGTTTTGAATATAAATAATTTCATTTACTTATGAGAATTTTCCTTATGTGTTCTGTAAAATGTCTTGTTATGTTGAAATTCTGCAGTTGTGGAATTATCTTGCTTTTTTCTAATACATTTACTAAAATTATGTTGCAATAAAATGACATTGGATGTGAGGTACATCAAACACATTAAGGGAAGTGTACCTTAATTGCATGTACATTATGAATTATGTATACAAAATCAAAAAAATAAACGAATGGCAAGCAAATCTAACTTTAGTTTATCTGCTAATTAATCAAACTATTCTATATGAAAATTTTACAGTATGTCAGCTGGTTACACAGCATGTTTTTTTTTACAAAATTGCTGAGTATGCACAAATCATGATAACTAACAATTTCTAACCCATGCATCAACATAAATCAATCTCAACTAATAATATTATTCATCCTTTTAATTTATACTATGTGTGATGAATGTGTTTTGTATGACTTGACAAATCTGTCTACTTGTTTGTCTAGACGAAGCCTGCCCAGCACTCAGTCGATAGCATGTAATTCTACAGATCAAAGGGTCATGGAATGATTCCCAGTCGGGGCATACTCTAGTAGAGTTAGGTCATGAAAGAATTTCTACAACTATTCTACCTCCTGCCACTGATTATTTATAATGTAGGGCCGTTGTCAGTCACTGACAGAAGTATGCGCGTAGTAACTGGTTAATTGCTATATCCAGAGCTTAGGCCTTTTCAGGAACAGTGAGTAGATTGACTGAAGGCTGTAATGTGACCTATAAAATGAGTTGCTACAGCATTAAAGCCAACCAAACAATTTTTATACCAGCACAAGTTGATATTGGGTCCAGATATTAAATCTATGAGTCTAAAGGAATTGTGAGTAGAATAACTGACTTTTGCATTAACTGCTCTTATCAGGGATTTGTCAAGTTGTACTTTGTTGTTTATAGCATATAAGATCTCGTATATTTGTATTGCTTACATGTTCAATTCACATTCATGGTGGTATTGTCTGAATGAATTCTTGTTGAAAAAACTACATGTATTAAAATATTTGCTTGTTTGTCATAATGCAATATATTTTACGGAACAATATTAGCATAAGTACTCTTTCCTTGTCGATTTCTTATTCTGTTAGACAGAACAAGATTACCTGTTTTACTGATAATCTAAAATAAAGGATTCTTTACAATCTAAAATAAAGGATTCATTACAGTCCTTCAGTAAAATACATTGTCATATTACATGGAATGATTAAACACCAAGCTGTCATTATAAACAGGGGTTAAAGTTGCTGACATTTTAGCCTTACACTGATGGAGGATTGTGGGTCTAGTTCAGCTACCAACCACCGCTCTTTATATTGAAAGTAGACTGTAACTGATGCTTATTGAGGAATGATATTAAGTACTGGTGCATCCCAGGAACAATTGTAGGCCTAAGGTAATCTTTCCACTCTTATACCAGTCTGACTGTGACAGCGTAATGGTGTAAAACAAAGATGAACAATTGGCATGATAAAAAATGTTTGATTTGCATGTTAAATTTTTAGCATGGGATTGTTTTGAGCTTGGTCGACTGGCATATAACAATGAAGATTTCTACCATACTATAATGTGGATGGATGAAGCATTAAGTAAAGTAAATAAAGGAAATAAGGATGCCGGGATTGAAAGAGCTGCCATATTGGATTATCTTGCTTTCTCATTGTACAAGGTAAATATTGTCTAAACATCTCTCTATTGTTACTAACATAGTAATGTATATGCATTGCATGGAAAAATGTTTATATCAAAGTCTTGTTTTCAGAAAGTATGATAAATGAAAAAAGGTTAGTACAAAATAGTTAGAAAATAAGGTAAGTATAAAAGGTTAGTACATACGCTCTTCTGATAATCCTGAATTAGTTGTGAAGGTTTGTATTCTAATGTAATTAATGAAAATTGAGTTGCTCTGTACCACAGTCAAGCATTGTGTACCACAAGGTTTCTGTCCATGTTTGATCATTAATTAGGATACTTGCTTTCTTGTATACATGTAGTTTGTTTATCAGGATTCTAGAGTCATTATCTTTATGGACATCTAATAATAACCCATTCCTTTTTAAACTGGCTTGATACTTTCAAAGTGACTAGCAAGGATCAAGGATACAATGAGGGGAAATCATCTCAAAGGTAAGTACTGTTTGTACTTAGATCTCTGATATCTTTGTGTATCATACTATGGCATGTTGATGACACACCTAGCATCTTGAAACAGATTGAATACTAACAACTCACAGTCTCATACATATGTATGCCTAACCTCAGCTTTTAATGGATATATCACTACTGATAATAATAACCAAGTTCATGGTACAATGGATATAATGGTACTGGTTATTTTCAGCTGAACAATGTTTTGAGATTGGTAGGAGAGCCTATATGTCACAAGATTACTATCATACTATTATGTGGATGCAAGAAGCCTATGACAGACTTATGTCTGAGAATAGTGCCACATTCTCTAAAGCTATAGTTCTTGATTATCTACAATTCTCATTGTATAAGGTAGGAGATTTACTTAAAACGAAGTCAAGTAGAACAATCAGTGGATTGATTTTGTTCAGATGAAAGCCTGTTTTTACTCACCCGAGCATTTGTTCCAGAAAAGCTTTTAAGATCAGTTTTTGCCTACTATATGATCATATGTGGATGCTTCTGGGGGTAAAGTTGATCATAATCCAGGGATCGTCTGTGTAATATAGAGTCTGACTGTCTTTAAAAGGTTCGCTGTCTGAATTCAGGTGAGCAGCCCCAGGTTCTTAAACATCATTATTTATCATTCTTGCAGATAATACCTTGGTAAAACTTTGGTATTGAACTTTAGTCATGTTTATTTTTTTAACTTTTATAAATGGCTATTATCTATCTTTGTTGAATGGTAATCATTTTTTTAAAATGAACTTGTTATTTCCCTGCTAGCTCAGTTGGTAGCACGCAAGTCTACTGATCGAGGGGTTGTGGGTTCGATTCCGGGGCGTACTTTTCTTGAGCTTGGGCATGAAATTATTCCTACAGCCATTCTCCCTCCTACCAATGATTCTTAATTATGTAGGGCAGTTGTCAGTCACTGACGAAAGTATGCGCTTAGTCGTTGGTTAACAGCTAAATCCAACAAAAACAAACAAATAATGATCATTCAATTGCTTTAGGGTTATATATCAATCTTTTAGGTCATCATATCTTCTCAATATTATGTATTTAAGCAGACTGAGGTTTGAAGAATCTCTGCTATTAATTGCTGTATTATAGTACATGTATTCTATGTTACAACTCTAGGTCTTACTTACAGAACAATTGTCTGCAAGCACAATGCTGTCCCAGAATTTATGTAAACTTGAATGTCAAATAGCTAGCTTCAACAGAAAAAAGAAATGACAAACAAACACTATGATGAATTTACATGGGCTGAAGACCAAAGTTATGGAAAAAATACTTGAATAGACAGATTTCATAATTATTACATAGAGCAATTTATTAAAAAATACTTTAATCAGTATTAATATTGAAAACTCATGAATTTATCATAATTTGGAATGTTAATGTAATACAGCGGTACATATATTTCAGTGATATTCATGTTGTGTATTAGTTGTATTTTGACTTTCATTCAATATCAATATCTTACTTTTTTATTTCAGCAAGGAAATGTGAGAAGAGCTTTGCGACTTACTAATGAAATGCTTTTACTGTGTAAGTGTTCATTTTTTGTTCTTTAATTTTCTATCAAGATAAATCTAAGTCTTTTCAGCATGCTTATTTTAATCTAGAATTCAGTTGTTATGTGATAGTGAAACAAAAATGTTATTCCATGTACAGTCTTGGTCTTATACCTTTGTACATCGTTGCCTTTTCAGCTTGCTCTTCTGATCATGAGGCTAATAGTAGATATCAATTTTTTTGCTTCCTTCCATACCTTAAATTCATATTGAGGGGAAGGTTCAAATATCTTATTCTCATTCAGAAATTTTATTTATGTAACAAACTGAAAAAATTGATTTGGTTATTAAGTTTTGATAACTTCTACTTTTAGCCCCTGATCATCCCAGAGCTAAAGGAAACAAAGATTATTATGAGAAATTGTTACAAGAGGAAGATTTAAACTCTGAGAAACGTGGAGATGATGGTGATATTGTAAATAATAGACAATTAGATGAATATAGAAGTGGTCAGGAATATAGTACATATGAAGCTTTATGTCGTGGAGAAGATGTTAAGGTTAGATTTTATGATAGTTATACCTTTATCAAAATATAACATTTTAATGACCTGTCTCAGTTTTGATAAATATGCAATTGGTTTAATGTGTGACCTTTTGGTAAAATTAATATGACTTTTTATGATGTGTTGCCTTTTGATAAGTTTGACTGTTTACAATTAAAGGTATGACTTTGTGGCTCTCTTTTGAAGCACAAAAAACATATGGTTGTTAATTCTGCATATTACTTCATAATCCCGCATATAACTTCACATAGTCTTATGTTATGGAAAGATCCATTTTTAGTTTATGATATTCTTTAATAATATTTCTTGTAATTCTGAAAATAAGTTAGTATAGTGCCTGCTGGTATATTTGCATTAATTTTCATGTAGCAGTAAATCTGTAAATGGATTACAACAACTTGCAGAAACACTTTAATAATTGAAAACCAGACCATGCTTTATAGCCATTTAATACTGTATCAAAGAAAAAAATATGTTAAAATGGACTGAAAAAAAGAATGAAAATGAATGGGCTACCTCTTTTTATTTATGGGTCGACTTGTTAGTAATTTGAAAATTACTGCAAACAGTATAAATGTAGATACAAAATTGTAATATTTTAGTGTCAAATATGCAACAGTTTACAAAAAAAATGAATGTCCAGTTGTCCTGAGCAACTACTTTTAGTTTGGGCAAACGAAAATTACTTTTGGGCAACCATTAGTCTACAAACAAGGAATAGTGCTTGCTGGTAAAATGACTTGTCTAGATGACCTCTTACATATCCCAATTTCAAAGAGTGATATATTATCAATATCTGATGTATCATTGCAGGAGAACAAATACAAACATAGGTTGATCTGTCGTTATACCAACAAGAACAATCATCCTATATTGATACTAGCTCCAGCCAAAGAAGAACAACTATATTTAGATCCTTATGTTTCTATGTTCCATGACAGTATTAGAGATCATGAAATAGAACTTATTAAAAATCTAGCTACACCAAAAGTAAGTTACATATGTGTATAGTGTTATGAACAGAACAGAACAAACCTTTATTTTCACAAATCATGAAACATGATCAATAATATAAACATATATACAAATAGAGATCAAAATTACATGCATATACAAAATGTAAAATGGATTCATATAGTTGTGTAGGGAGAACAAGGGAAGAGGGGAGCAAGTAGAGAGTTATTAACTTATTATCTTGTAAACAAAATTACAAAATACAGAAAGGTTATGTATATTTTAAGTGCCACAAAGCTTCTCAAAGTAAGATTGGTCTTAAAATTAGTGTAAAGTCAATGTACTTCTAAAGCCTTTTAATATGATTTTGCACTTCATCAGAGCACAGTATGGAATGATATCATTTAAATATGATGGTGGTTAACTTACCTTTATCAGTGTTTGTTGATTTCGGGACTTCAGTGTTGACTAAACAAAATCTGCATTGAATGTGGCCTTTGAAATTGGCCTAAAAATTTATTTCAGCATATACAAAAGAAATTAATGTCATTCTGAAAAGTAAAGTCCTGACTTTGCAAGCCTCCTTAAATTTGTGATACAGAATGATTTATAATGGAAAAACTAAAGACGACTTGGGCTTGGGTAAAAAATACCATTTTTTATTAATATACCTTATTATGCAAAAATTGTATTTTTTACTCAAAGCCATGGCAGCTTTCCATGTACTTCAGCTTTTTAAATTACTCATGTTACATGTATTAATGTTATGTACTATTTATATGTACAGTTAGGTAGAGCGACAGTACATAATCCAGTTACTGGTAAATTAGAGACAGCTCATTATAGAGTAAGCAAAAGGTAATGTAACCATGGTAACCAAGCATGTTTTCGTTGATCTATATTGTAGTTTACTTGCTTGATGTAAGTGACTTGATTGTTATTGGATATTTTGAAACATTGCAGTTTATAAATTCATAACTTGTGGGTGAATTTTATCAGACCTTTATGAAATTTAAGAATTTAAAGTATTGAAAAAATGACTGTAATCCATGCTTAGTGTGTTTATTTTTCAGTATATTTTAGAAATTCTCATATTCTAGGGGGTTGGGGGGCTTAAGTTAAATTGACAAATTATTCTTACTGTAGTGATAAATTTTCCTTGAGGAAATCCTTATACATGTACTGTGATTTAATTCTTCAACATTATTCTTCTGTATTAGTGAGGTTATTGTAAAACTCAATGTCTTATTTAGCGCACACTGAAGCGTTGCGCTATGTATGTAATCAGTTTTGGTAATGTCGCTGCATCCGGAACTTTTCGGATGTAATTGCCTAATTACTATCCAACTCACTTTTCTCATGGATGCCGCCATTGAAATCAATGCAGGTTAGACTAAAAAGCGTACATGCTTTTTGTGACAATACAGCAAGACACAAAGTTTTAGGTTAATGAATTTTTATAACTGGCGGGTTTTGAAAACATTCTTTGTTATGTCCTATTTGAAATTGTCTACTGCAATGTTTCCAAGTTTCCAATCAGTAGTTAAGCATGCTATGACAAATCTATTACACATACTTCATCATTCTATAGCTTGGTAGAGCCACTGTACACAATCCAGAAACAGGCAAACTAGAAACAGCAACATATAGAGTTAGCAAAAGGTACTCATAGTTTATATGTACAGTGTCCTCCAAAAGTTTTAAGAAAAACAAAATTTAAACAGAAACTAATCTTGCATAATGCAAGTAATTTTTCTAAGTAATTAATGCTGATTTTGGAATAAAGTTTCAAATATCTCCTTATGGTAAATGTTTACCAGTTTATCCTAAAACCTGATTTATTTCAAGGACATATGGAGAGCAATGTATATATACCAATATCATTTAATTTTTTATTACATAATTTTACTTGTATTGGTGAGTTTTCAGGTTAAATTTAAGGATGTTTAGAACTTGAGAAAGAGTTATGGAAATTAAAAATTATCCATAGCATGTTATCATGAGCCATGGTATTCACAATTCTTTTGAACTCAAGAATTTGTCATTGTTTATGTTCAAATTATTGTAGTGATAAATTTCTAAATTTTGAAATCTCACCCATGCATCATGTCATTAATTGTAACTTGAGTCTTGTTAACTGCAGAAACATGCATGCTTCCCTTTACTTTGCTTAAAAATTAAAACATTTTCATGTGTGCCTGGTTGTCAGTGGTTGATATATGTTGTACATAAAATCTTGGATTTGTTAGTTTTGCATGAAGTCTGTTGCTTTTGAATAATGTAATATTTGTATTGTTTCTTTAAAATATCAATATGAATTCTGAATGTTAGATATCTCCTGATGAGCTTATTGAAATAACTATGAAACCACTCATACAACATACTTTTATTATATGCAAACTTCGTCATGAGCATTATATACATAGTTTTTAAGTAATTTGATGTTAGGATGCTAGCATTATGCTTTTAAGAACAAAATGAAATGTTTCCAATGCAAGTAGCATTTTAAATACTAGTAAAAGGGATTACTATTTATTTACGTCAGCCAGTTATTTTAGGAAAAACAATTGAGTGTTTCTCTCTAAGATGAACATGTAATGTTAATACTTGTAAGTGAAGGATAGCTTATGTGCATGATGAAACACACTAATATATTATTCATTTGATGCTGAAAATGCTTAGTTAATTGGTGACTGTTAACGCATTAAGTATCTTGCTTGTAATTTATTTTAATCTGATTAAAATCTTTGTGCAGCTGGGACATTGCCAGCTAATACCTGATATACTTGTCCTTCTTTAATTGTTTGCATTGTTTGTATTAGTCAGTTTAGAATCATTGTGCAGTCAAGACATTGCCATCTGATACGTGATAAACTTGATCTTATTTATGATTTTAGGGATATAAAAAAATATTATTGACAAGTTTGTAATTGTTAAACAATTGGCTTTATTGGAATTTTACAGGATAATATATATTATTAACTGTGTTCAGTTGCTGTAATTCTTTTACTAGGCTGTCAAACTTGTTTCATTATATAATTGCATTCAATTACAATTTATTGTATTTTCAAGTTGTAATGTGGGTTGACGACTTTATTCAAGATACACACACTACAATGTATCATTCTTAGATCTACAAAATTACAAAAGTGTTGTTCTATTATTAAAAAAAACCACTATGTTTCAATATTGAGTCTAAGGTCTTTATCAGGGCATATACTGGAGTTTAAGCTTCATGTTTTCCTGCTATAAAATTAAAAATATTTTAAGTTTTCATCCTTATTTTTGTATTTAAGTTGTTGGTTATCAGATAGAGATTCGCCAGATATAGAGAATATCAATAGAAGAATATCAGCAGTGACTGGTCTATCTATGGATACTGCTGAAGAATTACAAATAGCTAACTATGGTATTGGTGGTCAATATGAACCACATTTTGATTTTGCAAGGGTAAGTATTGTAATAGTTGGTCGCTATGTTTTACGGTTTACTAGAAAATCATTTTTAAATTAAGAATAATTATGAATATTAAGAATATGAATATTAAGAATATTGAAGATGAAACATTCTAAGCTCTTATACATATGATACTTAAGTAAGTATTGATAGTTTTAGTGAACAACTATCATTTATAGCCACAACTTGCACAAGAATTGTGGTGCTGTAGTAGGAATTTCAAACCTCATGGTCATGGGCAGGTTATACCATCCGTGAAAATTTGATATTCAATTATACTGTTTTTCCTACATAGAGTGAAAGGTAGAATGCTCTGTGGAAAAGATAGATTAGTTAGATACATCACTTACTAGTGTTGTTAATCACTGTAAAATCCTTATAAAAATGTCATTACTTCTTGCATCAGAATTGTACATACAGTGAAGATGGCTGTCCAGACTATGTTGCCTCATTAAATATAGTTTTATGATTCTCCCATTATACTCATTAAGTCTTTGCAATGCCAAGTTTAGATTCCTTTGTAATTTAGGTAAAAAAGTAACATCCAAAAAAGGAAAAAATGGGATGTAAGCGATTTAAGTGACTCCTATAATAATAATTATATGTCACTTTGTAGGACTTCATGAATTGTTTCTAAAATGTCAGGATAAATAATTTTTGCCCACAAGTTTTGAAAAAGCAATTTTCTAGCAGATTTTGCTACTTATGTGAAAGGAGTTACTTAACTGATTGTGTTAATGTATTTCCTGACTATCATTTTGTATAAATGAATATTTAAAATAATTTGGCAATAAATAAAGACTGCTGTAATACCAAACTTGAAAATCTGCTGAGTGTAATGCTGGTATTAAGTAATATTTTCTTATCACACCATGCTTTCACCAGAGAAGGGAACCTACTGCGTTTGAAATGGAAGTTGGAAATAGAATAGCAACTTTTATGTTTTATGTAAGTAATACCAATGAATACTTATAGAACATATTATACAGTGATACTCAGGGTGAAGGGTAACTGTAGTATAGTCTATATATAGACCCAGTGATGACACAAGTCATATTTAACATAATATGATCTTGCTTGATGTGTAACAATGCAGAGCATAAATTTTGAGCAAAAAAAAATCAAAATCTAAACTTTCTTTTTGTAAACCTTGTTTTTAGATTCTGAATCCACATAACTCATGAAATTAAAATCATTAGTTTGATGTAAATTGGAACATAAATGTGACCTCTTAAGTTTTAACATAATTTTTATGTGATTTGACCCAGTTTTTTACTCTGGCATGACCCATTGTTTTTACCTAATGAGATTTCATTGATTCGTCAAATTTGACTGTTACACATCAAGCAAAGTGTCACTCATGCTATTGGTGTATGATGCATATTTTTTATTTATAATGCTTAATGAATGAAAACTTACATCAATTCAGAAAGAAGAAAGTGCATTTGAAGGTCTTGGTACTGGAAACAGAATAGCTACATTAATGTTTTATGTAAGTTTCTATTGTATAAACAAGAGTTTGAGTAGAAAAGAGGTATTATTGAAAGAATAGTTTCTGTCATAACATGTAAACTTTGGTATCCTTGAAAATTTAGACTTGTAGTGGGGATTTCATGAAAAAGTTCATATCAGTATGCAGAGTAAAGTGCCTACTTTGAGTCGGCTCAATATGATGCATGCATATGTAAGGTATAGGTCAATATCTTGAAGTTTATTCTGTTATTTATCGTTACCTTCACTTTGTACCGGTTTCATCCAGTTTAGTTTGCTAGTTTGTATAATTTACTTTTAGTTTTGCTCAGTTTGTGGTTGATATAGTGCTATTTATTAGACCCACAGTGACTTGTTTTTCATTTGTATATTTATTCTGTTTTGCTTGGTCATTAGAATAATGTCCCAAAGTTAAATGAGTTAACAGCAGGTCACTATACAAAATCAAAGCTAATAATATTTGACTAAATTAAATATTTCCTGCATGCCAACTATGCTGGTCCCTTATATCAATTGGTTGATATGATTTTTTAGCTTGACTCGACGAAGTAAATGGAGAGCTCTCCTACTCGCCCTAGCGTCGGCGTCCATATTTCTGTTTAAAGTTATTGTGCAGTGAAATATTTTTTACTATAGCTTTTTTCTTTCTTTAGGTTTTGACTTTAAACTTTAAATATATGTTCCTTATTATCAACCACATCTCATGTGACAAGGTTCATAACTCATAATACATTTTTTCAGAATAATCTCCCCTTGAACTTAGAAATTTCTTTAAAAAAATATTTTGTTTTTACTGCAACTGTTTTATTTCTTTAGGTATTGACTTCAAACTTTAAATATATGTTCCTTATTATCAACCTCATCTCATGTGACAAGGTTCATAACTTCTTATACATTTTTTTTAAAGAATTATCCCCCTTGAACTTAGAGTTTTCTTTTAAAATATTTGTTTTTACTGCAACTGTTTTATTTCTTTAAGTATTGACTTCAAACTTTATATATATGTTTCTTATTATTAACCACATCTAATGCGACAAGGTTCATAACTCCAAATACATTTTTTTTCAAAATTGTCTCCCATAAACTTAAAATTTTCTTTATTTTTTATATTTTTTTTTTACCTTTAATATAAGGTTATATTTTTAAATTTTAAAAACTGTATGTTCCTTATCATCAGCCACATCTCTTGTGACAAATACTTACTTAGTCGAGCATGCTGTCTCCTCTGACAGCTCTTGTTTCTCAAGGTCAATACCAGTATTCAATAAATATTAATGTATTATATAAACATGTTTCTTGAGTTTGCTTTGCTTCAATTTCTTTTGTTTATGGCTTAATATTCTAAAATTATCTCTGTTTCTCTCTAGTCATTAGGCATAAAGTAATGGTAACAACATGTACAAAAATGTTGTTTTGGTCATGAAGTGAAATGTTTTGATGGAGTAACAAAAACATTTTACAAAACAAAAGGGGAAAAATTCTTGAATGTTATCACTCAATCTTAATGTCCACATCTTTAGGTTATACCATGATATGGTAGAATACAGTTTGTTAACTTATCTTATATTTTTATTCTTTTAACTACAGATATTAACTTATCTAAGATTTTTATTTTTTAACAACAGATATCAGATGTTCCTGCAGGTGGTGCCACAGTCTTTCCTTATTTAGGATTAAAAATATTTCCTCAAAAGGTTTGTATGATCTGTCCTATAATTAGTGAACTCATTCACCTTTTGGTGTAAATTAAACTTGTCAGGTTTGCATTGACCAGAAGGTCCTTTATAGATTTTGGGTCAACTATGACAGCTAGCAATTTAACCATATCCTTATCATATTTAAAGAACCACCTAACTGTATAAATTAATTTTATCAATTTCAAAACATCATCATACCAATTTTTTGGAATGGCTTACATGCACTGTCGAGGGTATGTTTGTCTAATATTGAATTACTTGTTTGAAATTGTGCTATCTAAAATATATGATTTATATTCAAGTTTAAGTCATTTTGGCTTATCACTAGTGCATTGAGTTTAAAAATTGTTTTAATAAAAACTGAAAAAAAGTTGTGCAACTTTGGTCACATAGGTGACTTATTATTATCAACATAATTATATGTTCAATTTTAGGGTTCTGCAGTGTTTTGGTATAATTTGTACAAGAATGGAGAAGGTATATATGATACAAGACATGCAGCATGTCCAGTTCTTGTAGGATCCAAGTGGGTATCTAATAAATGGATACATGAAAGAGGTCAAGAATTCCTACGTCCATGCGGTTTGAAAGAATCTGAATAAATATTGATGTGATGATGATAAAGGGAAGATTTAGTGAAGAACAACTTGGGCCAAAATACTTTGAACACAAGTCAAATATAAAGGACTTTTTCAAATTGGAAGTAATAAATATTGGATCATAATATTAATTGCTGGAAGTAATAATTTTATTATAAGTTTTATATTGTTTTTTTCTAGGATTTTAATGACATTAAATGAAAATGTAAATACTGTGCATGTGGGAATTGATTTTTTTGTTTCTTTCTAAAGCCCTATCATTTAAGCTTAAGTTGTTTTCGTATCTGAATATTCCCTTTAAATCTATTCCTGATATGATTTGTCATTTATTCTTCACATCTTGGGACCATGTTTTGTATAAATATTTGAAAAATGAAATGCTATATTTAATTTTTTTACCATTTCCTGCTCAATTAGTTTCCGATTTGTTATCTTCAGCCAAAATATTGCTTACCTACAAAAAATTCAGTTTACCCTGCTCTCAGTCACTTAAGATGTTTTGACCATCACATTTATGAAATTAAATAACTCCATAATGAAATTACATACTTACATACTTATTGCATTGTAATATATATAGTTTTATGTAAATGGTGTTTCTCTTCATGCAAGAGAGATAATGCGTGTATATATGCTACTGTTATCTGGGGTGTGGAATTCCATGTTTTTTTAGCTAGTTTAGGAAAATTAAATCTAAAAAGCCACTTTTTCAAAATGCTCTTTAATATCAATAAGTTCAATATTCAAAAAAAAATTGAGAACAATGACACAAAATACATACTAAGAGTAATAAGTTCTTATTTGATTTATGATTAAATTATAAATGTCGTTCTAGACATCTACATCATTTGGTGAGATGGAAGAAATGACCTGTATTAAAAAAAAGTACAAGTTGATCATAGGAATTCCACATTCCTTATTTGGTCATGTTGCCATTGCAACCCTCATGTGTGTGTGTGATATTTCAATGTTATTTGTCAACCTCACATGTATTGTTGTGGTAAAATGTTTTACAAGTTTATACAAAATATATCTACTAGGTACTTTACATCAACGTAAGCACCGAGACCTCCTAGGTCAAAGTGTTTAAACTGATATTTTGCAATTTCTGCGTCAGTCTTTCGAAATTCAGGTTTGTAGAATGTGTTTTAAAAAATGCATCTTGTTCAATTGACAGAAAAGGTATAGCAGATTAAATAAGTTGTGCATGTTTGTTAATCTTTAAAACTGAAGTCTATCCTGTCAATAATGTATTTCATCTATGTATCTACACAAGATAAGAACATAACTCCAATGTATATCCATATAACATCAGAGTTATGGAATACACGTTTATTAATAAGACTGTACTTACAAAATCAGAATTTTTGTGGTGAACCTTCCTGTTGATTAAAAGAACTTACATTTGAGATTAATATAAATCAAAATCTCTTATACTGTCATAATATATATACCTTGCTTTGTTTAACTTCACATATCTCATTTTCTTTTTTTTGTAGTTAGAGCATTTTTATTTCTTGTTTTACATGCACAATGTAAAAATCTCATAAGTGTTATTTTTGTTTTATGATATGATGATGTGACATATGTTTTTAAAAGTTTTATTGATATGCAAGTAAATTTGAATATTTTTATGTGTATGCAGTTCAAAGACGAGACAAGATTTATGCAAAATGATTTGAATTGATTCTTAATATATGTGAGAAGTAGGAAAACCTTGTCTATGTTATAGGTAACTTTTCATTTGTGATAAAAAGTTAATACATAAAATGTATTTATTTCACTGTGTCTGCAAATTTCCTGTTACTAGAAATGTTACTTGAAACTTTTATTGTTTTATAATGCTGCACTTGCATTTACATGAAATCACCATAAGGGCAAAAAACAGTTTCCATGTGATCACACTTTGCAAGCGTCTGTGATAACATGTGCCAACTCTTGTTATATGTGCTATTTCACACATATAATTTTCAAGGAAAAATCACAATCATTTATGGTTTGACACTTTGCAACTTTCTATTTAATGTCATTTATCAAAATTTGTGACCATATGCTTGTTGACAAAAAGTGCATATCCAAGGCTTCTTATAACATGTGGCTAGCAGTTTATCTACCAGTATCACTTTTAGTTACCATAAGTAAATGGGACTCAACTATTACATCTGTTAATTTTAGACATTTTGATTAGTGGTGATCTATTACTTTATCTCTAGTTTCTCTATCAAAGATATTGGTACATGTTAAAGAAGCTCTACCTTTATTGTAAATACATTTTAAGCAATAGGATATTTGCAGGCGTAGACATATTACAGTATTACACCTTGTATTACATCCATATAGAAGAATGTGATAAAGTTATAACAGTATCAATCAATAATAATGATCTGATTTAAGGAAGATATAATCTGATAGATCGAATTATGCTATAGACTGTAGTCTGACAAAAGTAACATGATAAAGCTAAACTTAGTCTTTGAACAAATTTCCCAGGCCTATAATGTTTTCTACTTAATGCAAAGGTCAAAAGATGCTTTTGAAAGCTGGCTTAGGTGAAAAAAATTGCAGGCCGCAAAGAATGATATGCATTGATTCTAAATGATAAATTTCTTATAAAGTAGAAAGGCAACAGATTGTGTCGGCGAAAGTTTCATGTATAAATCAGATGAGTTATTGAAGTGTCCATTTTTTTACTCTGAAACTTGCTTTCCTGAAATTATTTCTTGGAAGAATCAAATGTACGTATCAGGTTAAATTTGTCAGACTGTTTCAGTTTCAATAGACATAAGTAATGATATTATTATTGTTTCTCAGGACAATATCAGATACTGTGCATGTATATATTATAGTTCATGGTTTTGAATTTTTGAGGATATTTCTCTGAAATCCATTGTACCAGCTTTATATTGATTTGCTTGATCTGACTTTTTATGATGTTTATTAATAAATACCTTGAAGGTCAAATAATCATATTATTTTATTGTTTTTTATGAGTGATTTACTCTGTAAATATTTCAGTCCTGTTATTGTTAAATTTTATTCAATTGCCAGTGGCTCATTAATTAACCGGCTGATTTGAATATTCACTTTAGTACTTCTGTAGTACTACTACTAGTGCATCACGAAAACAATCTTAATATAAATTTTCAACATATTTTAAAAAATTCCTATTTCATTTCAATAAATATATAAACCATAATATCTTAATATTTCTAACTTAACCGAACCACAATACAGTCAAAGGCAGGTTTATTTTTGTAAATATATGTCGGGGAATGGCCGTAACTAAGTTGTGAGAACTTGTGGCCAGACCCCATTGTCATTTTTGTTCAATGTATCTGTCATTGTTGTATATTATATCTATGTTTACTATTTGACAATAAAATATGTTTAAAGTAAAGTACTTCTGTACTCACGATTGACAAAATTAGATTTAAATCGGAGTTAATTTGTATGCCACTGACAGTTGAATAAAATTGAACAATATAGGGACCACTACATCTTGCCTGTTTTCTATGTTGTATTCATTCTGCTGCAGGAAGTTGAAATAAACCAGGTCAATTATAAATCAATTTTGAAGGAGACATTGAAGTGTTTCGTAGTCCATGATATGCATGAAAATAACTATAAGCACTATATGCAAAGTTGCTTAAAACTGATGAATCAAACAGGAAATGAATTGATTTGAAAGTAGTAATTGTTTTTTGGATTTAGCAGCATCAAGAAAAGGTATTTGTAGTGCACCAAAGGTTTGAAGTGAGACAGAACATATGTTTATCAAATCTGTCAAATAGTATGTTTATTAGAGAAAATGGTTAACAGTAAGAAATCACATGCTTAACGGAAAAAAGAAGAAATCACATGCTTAAAGAGAAATAGCTTAACAATTATAAACAGTTATCACAGAGGCTCTGATTATGAATTAATGGGTATTATATTACATCATCAAAATGTGTAAAAAAATCAACAAATAACAAATTTAGACTAACAAACATCCAACAGGAGAAAATACTTTGCTTTGGGGAAGTGGCATAACAACAGATATCACAGTAGCTTCGAGTGTGGAACATATGCATTACATTATTCCAAAATCATTATTAGAAAAACAACAAATTAACAATAGTATAATTATTTACAGAAATTGTAGACAACAAAATAATTTTGAAGGCAAACAAGTTGCAGATAAAAGTATGACAAAGGGAAGAAATCACATGCTCGATAAGGAATTAACAATTAACCAACAGTAATAAGCACTGCTACTTTAAAAGTGGCTTGATCGAAATTAAAATATGGATTGCATCATAAATAAAGTATAAAAAATAACAATTGTAATAATATAAACTACTAGAAATCATTATTCCTAGAACAATTTTATATACATGTACAAGCACTCTAAACTTTAGTTTGCATGCAAATTAATGTCTTTCTGATGAAGCAGAAAATACTTAGAGTGAAAAATTGTAATGATCAAGATCAGTGTTCTTTTTCACAAAACATTACAAAAAATCAGTGTGCCAAAACCAGGAAACATTCATATTTTATCCTATAGAATCCAATTAGAGTATGCAGAATACTGTTTACCTTTGAAACATAATATGGTATTTATTTTCTATTGACATTCAGAATGTGTTCTCCTAATTGATGAAATCAACTTAAGATGATTTTATTGTAGTCATTTGTGTGAGAAAAGCACCACATTCTATGATTTTATTTTAACATTATGTTCTAAATACAGCAACCAATCTCTGTGCTGACACATGTTCATCTAACATAGTGCTAGATCCTCCTGTCTTCAAATTCTTAATTGTATGAGTAAGATGATGTTTTCCAGCTTCATTGATACTTGAACGTATTGTCATAATATTGGCATACTTGCCTTCGTTACTCTGTAAGAGAAAAAATAAACTGTTATGATGATTTGTAAAAACTTCTCAAAATATATCAATCTGAAAATTCATGGTACTAGAAATTATTCTGAAATCAATATTAAATGGAAATTTTTCTACTAATAATTAAAGACAGTAAAAACCTTAAAATTTGACTGCTTCAATAAAGACAAAAAAGAAACCCAAATTAAAAATTGCATGCAGGGCCATGGCAAAAAATGAATGATGGTAAATACATAGTCTGAAATATGAATAATGTCATTATTAAACAGCTTAACAAACTATATAATCAGAAACGTGATATTTGAGACACTACTTTTGGTTTTGATGTAATTTCTTTACTAGAATTAGGTATCCTCCTAGGTATTCTTCTAATTTTCTTCTTGTTTTGTTTCATTATTATATTTTCAGCTGAAATAAGAAGAGCATAGCAATGAAAAAGGAATGCTATTTTCAAAACAAACATTAATCAATAAACTGCAAGAGTTACAGTACTCACATGGCATCCTGGGTCCGATATATAAGGCCGTTATACTCTCATTCAGATTAAAAAAGGGACAACCATGAATAAGAGACAGCTATCAAGCAAATTTATAATTCTAACACTCGGCGACTATCTGCTTTATGCTTAAAAAGGATTTGTATTTCAGTAAAACTTGGCAAAACCTGATATTCAAAAATTAAAAAAAAATGGTTGGCCAGAAGGCTTTTTAGGAAGGGTCAGGAGGGAATGGGAATCTAACTATTAACTATTTGGCCTTAGTTTTCATTTTATTCATTTTTTTATTTCAATATAAGAGATGAATATATTGACAGCAATTGACAAAAGGCAAAATAAATACTAAAAATCTTCACACAGAGTTGCTAGAAATAAAACTGATACTCACAATCCACAGCTCCTGATTTAGAAGGGGATTCTACTTTCTTCATTATTGTCTTCATAGGTAAATTAGACTTGACAGGTATTGCAGACAGTCTTGTATCAGTGTACTTTGTCTCCTCACTTTGAACATCACTGTACAATTCATCATCAAAAAATCCTTCAATATCATGTTCATTCTATAATGATGGAAAATATATTGAGTAAATCATTATCAGAAATATGACAAATTGAACTGTAGATCACATTCAGTAGGAATATTCTGCATGAGACAGCCTGTTAAAAGTTGTATACATTTTGTACAGCATTGATTAGTATAATGTAACAGCATAATAATTGTATCGAGACCAAGTTATATTTAAGAGTAATATTATGTTTAAGCCTACAGAAAACAACGTAAGGATTTCATTTCTTCATTAATTTACGTAAAGGAAAAGTAGGCAATGAGTGGCTAAATACCAAAACTAACAACTTGCAAGTCATTAATAGTTCCAGCTGAGTTTATTTTGCAGATAAATATCTTTAACAGTGCAATTAAACTGTAAATGTACAATTCAGAGCAATTGTTCAAATTACAATACATGTACGTGTATCATTCTCTGCTGACACAGTAGTGTCCAACAATAAAAAATACTTAAGTAAGATAAAAAATACATCTTATTTATTGACAAACTTAAATCTCACAGTACATTGTACTCACATTATCCCCATTACATTGTAAGGTAAATCCATTATTTTTGGAACATTCCTCATCACTAAAATATAAAGTGTGTGTATTTATTTGGTTTCTTTGAGCCGATTTAGTTCTTTCATGACGTCCTGTATCTGGACTGGAAAACAATACTGGTGATTGTGCTGAAAAACATTTCAAGTTTCTATAAAAGGTAGTAAAAGTAAATGAAAAATAACATTAGTCCTTCTAAACTACATTTTATGTTATATTACTGGTTAAATCAGTCAGAGGTGTTATTCTCTACCATTAGTCATCAAATGTTAACTCTGAAAAGGATATCAATAAAACTGACAGATTAATTCATACAGAAAATTAAAAGCAGAAACTAAACTAAGAAATTCAGCAAGTTTAAACATCTGCATTGGTAGTTCAACTGCCAATTTGATTGAAATAAACAATGCCTCATCAAACAGGCCTGCAACTATCTTATCATAAAAGTCAACAGGTATTAGATATATATGTGTACTTCCAATCAGAACCTTGGTATCTTCAGAAACTAAGACACTACTTTGGTGATATTTATCAATTTATCATAGTATGATACTCTTTAAGCTACTGTCAAGACACATAGACACACTAAAAAATGGCATTCTGCTCAAATTGTAGCAAAAATCGGCTGTAATAAAGCTTAGTAAACATCTATTGTTTTACTTTTTTGTGGACTTGGTGCCTTAACCATTTCTTTGGAAAGTTTTCGCTTGATTTTATGAAGTTCATGATCCACCCACTTAGATACACATTCAGATTCTGTACTACCACTTGTTGAAAATGTGCTTGAACTATCTGACTCTGTGAATACAGAAAAAGTATGAACTTAATTTTTGAAACGCCTGATGTTAAATACTGTTTAATCTCAATCATAAATCAAAGAACAGCAGCAACAAGTTTGTTTGGGTTATATGTATAGTTAATAAATTTGTATGCAGACATAAAATAACTAACTAAACACACAAGTATTTAGAACCCATCAGCAACTCTGACTTGGATTTTCAGCGTGTAATTAACTGATCTTTAAACTCAACCTGATATGGATGGATTGTTGAATCCATTCTTAACACAGATGAAGTAAACATCTATACTATGACATGCAACCATCACACTTATTGATGAAATTGCTCTGCACAGGAAATCAGTGATGACCTGTTTGAATTGTGTTAAAGAGAGCCCTAACATGCAGGTAGTATAAATCTTCTATGATGTTGAATACTGTATGTATTACATGATCTTAATATGAAAGTTATATTCAAACACTTACTTCTATCATTGTCCTCGATATCATCTAAGCCACAGGAAACTTCATAGTTTTTAGAGGTGTTAGCATGATTACCATAATCTGAAATACATGTAGTTATAATAGTAACAGTTGCTACATCAACTTATTGTAAGAATTAAACATTTATAGCATATTTTTAATCAGCCTGATTAGATCAGTTAACTCACAGAGCATATGACTTGCAAGCAGGAAGTTGCCCTGCATAGTAAGTCATGGTATGGCCATGTGATGTGTTCGATCGAATGCATCAACTCTATTACAAGTTTGAGAATTCCATCCTCTGGCAAATGTGGGTGGCAAAAAAGTCCTGGTCAAAGTGTGTAAAAGCAGACATGAAGACATACAAGATGCACAACAGCAATCTTCTAGACAGGGTTACATGGAAGACAGACGTTAGAAGATCTAGCCGCCAGCTGCTGTCTACCCAGTCTCTGGGACACCAGCAGCAGATGACAAATAAACTACAAATAATCGGATTCGATTGATTGATTGAACTGATAGGAAGCTTAACCTTTTGCCCTTGTATTACATTGGTGCTATGCTCAGGATAAATCAACAGCTGATTAGTCCAAAGAACCCTGGGTCATCTGTTTGAATTATTTCAACAGGAAGGAGGCATGTAATAAGGTTGTATATAGTATTTGTTTGAATCATTTGTTTGTTATATCACCAGCTTCATTGGCTTAGTCACCAGAGCATTTGAATTTCAAGCAGGAGCTTTTGGATTCATGCTCTGCAGGGGTTACTAACCCTTTCCTTCTCCTTTTACACAGGTATTAACACTTCTGTAAAGATAGGCAAAAGTAAGTTCAAACATTCCTGAAGGATTTTAGGGATTCAAATACTGAACCTCAAAATCCCTTAGCATACATTCTACAACTGTACCTCTGCTTCATCATTATTTATTAATTACATTATTTATCATGAAGGAGTCAGATTACTTTATTCAAAATACCAAATGAAAAGAATGAGAAATAATAAGGTATTTACCTCTATAATTTTTGTCATCTTTAAATGAAGCATTAATATGTTTTACTGGAATGTGATCTAGTTTTTCAGAAGAATGATCTCTGTTAACTGTTCCATCTAACACTGCTTGGTAATGATTATGCTAAAATATTCAATAACACTAAGTGTATTAAATCAACAAGAGCTCTGCTGGTCAGAATATCATATTCTTGTGGTATAATACTTAGGCAATACGCTATGCACAATTAAAATTTGATGTACATGTATTTTAAAGTCATCATTTCGACAATTGTTTCTGTTTGATGACCAGAGTTTGATGTCCTTTATCATTGACCCCTAGACACAAGAATGAAGTAGCCAGCTTAAGGTTCAAATACTTCAGACAATAAATTCATCTTTAGGCTAGTTTTTCTGTTTTAAGGCTTGTTTAAAAGATCAATTAATTACATTTTCTATAATAAGTTTCATTTATACATCAAATAACACTGAAGTGCACTTATTTACTGACAACTTTATGGTGAAATTAACCATGATAATGTTAATGAAGTATTTTAAGGAATATATATTGCACAATGGTAATAAAATGATACCATACCTGTGCAATTTGTTGTTGGAACAATTTGGCTAAATCTCGAACACTTTTATTTCCACCATCTAGATTTGATGTGAATTCTTCACTAAAATGGTAAGAGAAGTAAAGTAATTCTATGCCTTGCTACGCTAATATACATCAACATGAGGTAAAGAAGAATCAAGTCTTATTATTCTTAATATTAAAGGGACAGAATAGTAGCAAACCTGCTTTCAGATATGTATTTCATAATAATTGTGGGAAAGGACCATGGTTAAGACAACTGGTAAACATTGTAATCCATTTCTACTTTATGAAAATATCAGCAGCAATACAGATACTTAACATTAATAGATTTTTTCCATCATATAATTATGATCTCATAATAAACACCATTAGTTGTTGACATGCGCAATCTGAACTAGCTTTATACAGATGACTTGTCAACTTAGCATTTTAAACATTGATCTCCCTTTGATTGTAGCAGAGGTGTACATACATAGTATGTTTTTAAATTATTTGTCTGTTATATTCATCAGCCTGATAAGCTTAGTCAGTAGAGCATCTGACTTGCAAGCAGGATGTTGCTGGTTCAAGCCCTGCATTAGGTACTTAATCTTTCCTCCTTCCATTGCAAGATTATAAGTTGTTCCAAACTAAAAACAGGGTAAGTTTATTACTACAAGGGTTCATTCTAACATACTTGTAATTAACAGGAGCATGTCTTCTAGGAAAAGTAGAATAATGTCCATGATCTATTTTAGATTCTATCTGACCTAGAGGTTTACCAGGACTATGGTCATTATACAAAGAATATAAACTCCCAGCTGTAGTTAACTTTCCTGAAATAAGAAGGTATTATTTATATCAGACAGTCTTGACATTTACATAGATACAATGATCTGAGGTATGCAGCAAAGCTTATTTTGACATATTTTTATCAAAGAGGAGCAAAAACAGTAATGACAAAAATAACATTGTGTACAAATATGAGTGATGAAGGTCATGACTGTCCAATATTGGCACTAAAAAAAGATTTGTCATTTTTCTTTTAAATGTAACTTTAACTGTTAAATTAGGCCTTAATATTAACTTTGAGAAACAAATGTTAAAGACTACCAATCAAAAAGCTTATTATAAATGATGACACCTGGGGATTAGTCAACTTTATAATTCATCAAATAGTAACAAATTGACTCAAAGAAAATACAAAGTGAACAAAATATAATGGCTCTATTGATCTATTGAGAACTGTTACATATGGTAACTCTACTGGAAGTTTCATTGGCAATTTTAAAGTGGCTCTGGAGAAGGGGATTAAAGTTAAACACAATGAATTAGCAGGGATTACAAAAGTTCACTATAAGCCATTCTCAAGTAAAATGAAAAAACAACAGTAGATGTACAGACATGTATAAAATCTTCACAGTGCCCAAACATGCTAGAAATGCATAGTACATGAAAGTTCAATGTACTTAACGTACTAAAATCAATACCTTGTGAAGAATACTCTTCAGCAACAAGTTCATATTGTCCATGACAAGCAGGTTTAGCACCAGCACTTCTAGATCTATTGTGATTACCAAGCCCAAGATAACTGAAATTTCCCATAGATGAAGTCTTTCTCTCTAATTCCCTACAAAATATAATTCTTTATAAAAACCTACAGTAAACATTCCCCTCTACACTTAATTCAAGTGTCTTGTCAAGTTACAGTTTGACCAGAAATTATTGAGAATTTAGATGTTGTTTTTGATTTTCTCTCTTGACGTTGTCTTTGAAATATTTGTGAATATTGACCTGAAGGTCAAGGGAGACTACTCAGTCAATCATTTTTCAAAGTTTGCTTAGAGTGATCTCCCTTTTATAAACAAAATAGCAGACGACCTTGAACAGCACTGTCAAAATGTCAGGTTTTGAAAAAAGAAAGATTGTTCTTGAGTTATACAACGAAGGTATAACATCAGCACAAGATCTATCAGAAAGAACAGACATTCCTCTATCAACTGTGTACAGGATTGTAAGAAATATCCAGAATGGTGAAAGTATGGAACATAAGAAGGGGGCAGGTAGGCCTAAAAAATTAACAGTCGGTGACAGGAGGAGGTTGGGAATCATTGTCTCTAAAGGCAGACGCATGAGTATTTCGAACATTCGAACTGAAATGATTCGTAGAGGAACTGTTACTGTCTCTAAGGAGACCATTAGATGTCAACTTCAATCAATGGACTGGCATAAATCTAAAGGAATTCCTTCACCGTTATTGAAACCTGAACATAAAGAACGTCGTTTGAACTGGTGTTTGGAGCATGTAAACTTTAACTGGGAGAACGTTATTTTCTCTGATGAAAGTTCAGTATGGTTATACCCTAACTGTATAAAGATATGGACAAAATCGTGCGAGAAACCTATTTACCAGCGACCTAAATACAGTGAGAAGTTTCATGTGTGGGGTGGGGTATCCTTACTTGGGTCTACACCACTTTGTGTTTTTGGTGGGAATCTGACCAGTGAACGGTACACAGATATTCTGGAAGGACATCTGATTCCTACTGCAGAAGTTTTTTATGGAAATGATTGGATATTACAGCAAGACAATGACCCAAAGCACACAGCCAGGCATACCAAGAGGTGGTTTCAGGAACAAAAAATCAATGTTTTAGACTGGCCCAGCTACAGTCCTGATCTTAACCCAATTGAAAACATCTGGGGATGTATGAAGGAAAGTATTAACCAAATAAATTTGACAAATATACATGATATGAAAGCAGAGGTGGTCAGATATTGGGACAGTATGAGCCATGATTTTCTAACTTCTTTGTTAAATAGCATGCCACGACGAATCGAAGCTTGTATACAAGCCAAAGGAGACCTTACAAAATATTGAAAACTGTATGATTTTGAAGCTTGAGGTATGTGCTATTAAGTTTGATTTTCACTTTTCTCTGTTTAATTTCATTTCCTTTGAAAATGAGAAAGTTTCTTATTCTCAATAATTTCTGGTCAAACTGTAAATACTGCAGTTACACAAAAAGTACAATTACCATCAGCCTCTGCAAAGTACAAACAAAAAAGTTTGGGAAAACCCTTTAAGTTTTCTAAAAGAATATTATTCATAATATTGGACAGCTATCATCATTCCTACATCTCAAATCTAATACTAACAATATGCATGTACAACTGTCATCTAAATTGGGACAAGAGGAAATTTAAAGGATATAAATAGATTACAAATACATGTAGATAGTAATAGCTGAAGTACACATGAACCTTTGTATTGAGAATACCATATGTTTGCTTCTCTTTCTTATCAAAGAGACTTTTCATTCACAATTCTCTGTCATCACAGACATACTTGTAAAAATCATCTAAAAAACATATATCATAGTTTAAATCATGAATCTGTTTGGATTAATTTTCTTATTGCCAGTGCTTTATCAATGTTCAGCAGTGGAATTTGACATCACTGCTGTGGATATTGAAAAGCTTCTTGAGAATAGTGCAGCATTCAAACAACTGAAAGAACGTGTGAGTTATTTGGAAGATCATGACTTGGAGCAGCAACAACTGATTTCAAAACTAACGAAGGAAATAGCCAAGCAACAACATGAGAATACTGTCTTACATGAAACAGTAGCCAACTTGAAATCTTCTCTTGACAACAAGAATGCAGCAGCCCAAAACCTTAGTTTTCCACAAAGAATACTCAATGGTGTGGCACTTAACCACCACCAACTCAAAATGAAGTCAAGTAATAAACCACAACCCCGGAGGAGAGGTATTTACATGTAAAAGCGTTAATTTACAAGCAAAAAATGTCATTCTGACCTTTTTTTACCCTTCTATTCTAAATCACTGTATCTAGCAACCAAACAAGAACTACTAGAGCCTTGATATGAAAATTAATTTTAGTTACACAATAAACTGTTGTTCCTTGCAGACAATTTAGATAACTGTAGTGGACTTAACACTAAGAAATCACTAGTATTACTCTATGAACATGGATTTTCCTTTTTAAGAAGATGTTAGAGTACATAATGTGAAATGCAAGATTTCAGTATTAACCGACTTAGTGGAAGCTAGATCAATTCCGTCTTATCTGATGTCACTAACTTCAGGACTAATTTCTAGACACCAGTTCCATGACTGTAATTTTGTTGATTAAAACCTTCGGGATGAATATCCAAAAACATGAAAAGGATCATTGGAACAGAATGTTATAAAAACATAACGTTGTCTTAATACATGAATAATCACAATATTGAATCCAATAAACAAGTTATGATATGTAGTTGTGTGTCAGAATAACTGCCCAATAAAGGACTATGAATAAGATTCACATTTTCTTTAGTTCCAGGAATTTCTAAAATTATCTATAAATTATCTATAATTTCACATTACTGGAGAAAGAGTGCTAAACATTGATGACAATAACTTAAATACATGTACATTTAATTTATAACTATTCTTTTATTGTAGGAATATCCAGGCGACAAGCAACAATTGGATCTGTGGCATTTTCAGCAGGACTAACAAAATCTATGTTACATGCTGGGGCACACCAAAACATCATTTTTGATGCAGTACAATCAAACATTGGGAATGGTTACAATGCATATCATGGTGTGTTCATTGCTCCAATAACTGGAACATACGTTTTCCACTCGTCCATATTGGCCTACAATAACCGTGAGGTCTGGTGCAGATTTGTCATTAATGGTACCCCATCTACAGCCATATATGCTCGTGGAACTGATGGTCGACATGATCAAGGTGCTCAAATGATCGTAGTAACATTGAATCAAGGGGATGATGTCAGTGTACAGAACACAGCAGCTGATGATGCCATTTATGGAGATTACTCAATCTATACAACTTTCTCTGGTTTCCTTTTACAGGGTGATCCTGAGGCAATCATTGGCTGATATCAAATTTGTTAAACTAAATAAATAAACAAATTAATTATTTGACAGTTTGTCTTGCTTCAATAATAATTCATACATAATTCTAAATGGTGTGATTTTTTTTATCTTGCAAATATTTTAATCAAAGCAAGTAGCTACAAATGTGTTCTTTAGCTTCATCCAGAGGTTTGGCTATGCTTGGTTTATTTTACACACCTTTAACATTCAGAATCATGTACATGAGTAGTCAGTTTACTTAATTAACATCCCTGTGATGAACTAATACTTAATTCTCTATCTATGGATGAAACTGCCACCAAAATTCAGTAGCTGAGTTTAAACACAAAACTTTTTATCTTTGAGATGTTACAAAGATAAGAAACCCCCAACCTTAACAACTTGAGGACTGAAAGATAATAAATCACAGAACGTAACTGTACTTGACTTTAGTGGAGTGATAATATATACACAGTAATAACTTCAGTGCGTATGAACCTACAGATTGAGGACACCATATGTTTAGTTCTCTTACTTATCAAAAGATTTTTACATTTACAATTACTTTGCTGTCATTACAGATCCTTACATACTTGTAAGGCATAATTATATATAAATTACATCATAGTTTAAATCATGAAACTGTTTGGATTAATTTTCTTTTTACCAGTGCTTTATCAATGTTCAGCAGCGGAGTTTGACATCACTGCTGTGGATATTGAAAAGCTTCTTGAGAATAGTGCAGCATTCAAACAACTGAAAGAACGTGTGAGTTATTTGGAAGATCATGACTTGGAGCAGCAACTACTGATTTCAAAACTAACGAAGGAAATAGCCAAGCAACAACATGAGAATACTGTCTTACATGAAACAGTAGCCAACTTGAAATCTTCTCTTGACAACAAGAATGCAGCAGTCCAAAACCTTAGTTTTCCACAAAGAATACTCAATGGTGCGGCACTTAACAACCACCAACTCGAAATGAAGTCAAGTAATAAACCACAACCCCAGAGAAGAGGTATTTACATGTAAAAGCGTTAATTTACAAGCAAAAAATTTCATTCTGACCTTTTTTACCCTTCTATTCTAAATCACTGCATCTAGCAACCAAACAAGAACTACTAGAGCCTTGATATGAAAAATCATTTTAGTTACACAATAAACTGTTGTTCCTTGCAGACATTTCAAATAACTGAAGTTAACTTAGCACCAAGAAATCACTAGTATAACTTTATGAAAGTAGCTTTTTCTTTTTCAAGAAGATGTTAGAGTACATAATGTGAAATGCAAGATTTCAGTATTAACCAACTTAGTGGAAGCTAAATCAAATCCGTCTTATCTGATGTCACTAACTTCAGGACTAATTTCTAGACACCAGTTCCATGACTGTAATTTTGATGATTAGAACTTTTGGGATGAATATCCAAAAACATGAAAAGGATCACTGGAACAGAATGTTATAAAAACATAACGTTGTCTTAATACATGAAAAATCACAATATTGAATCCAATAAACAAGTTATGATATGTAGTTGTGTGTCAGAATAACTGCCCAATAAAGGACTATGAATAAGATACACATTTTCTTCAGTTCCAGGAATTTCGAAAATTATCTATAAATTATCTATAATTCTTGTTACTGGAAAAAGAGTGCTCAACATTGATGACAATAACTTTTAAACATTTAGTTCATTAATATTCTTTTATTGTAGGATTATCCAGGCGACAAGCAACAATTGGATCTGTGGCATTTTCAGCAGGGCTGAAAAAACCTATGTTACATGCTGGGGCAAACCAAAACATCATTTTTGATGCAGTACAATCAAACATTGGGAATGGTTACAATGCACATCATGGTGTGTTCACTGCTCCAGTAACTGGAACATATGTTTTCCACTCGTCTGTTTTGGCCTACAATAACCGTGATGTCTGGTGCAGATTTGTCATTAATGGAACCCCATCTACAGCCATATATGCTCCTGGAACTGATGGTCAACATGTACAAGGTGCTCAAATGATCATAGTAACATTGAATCAAGGGGATGATGTCAGTGTACAGAACACAGCAGCTGATGATGCCATTTATGGAGATTACTCAATCTATACAACTTTCTCTGGTTTTCTTTTACAGGGTGATCCTGAGGCAATCATTGGCTGATATCAAATTTGTAAACTAAATAAATAAACAAATTAATTATTTGACAGTTTGTCTTGCTTCAATAATAATTCATACATAATTCTAAATGGTGTGATTTTTTTTATCTTGCAAATATTTTAATCAAAGCAAGTAGCTACAAATGTTTTCTTTAGCTTCATCCAGAGGTTTGGCTATGCTTGTTTTGTTTTACACACCTTTAACATTCAGAATCATGAACATGAGTAGTCAGTTTACTTAATTATCATTCCTGTGATGAACTAATACTTAATTCCCTATCTATGGATGAAACTGCCACCAAAATTCAGTAGCTGAGTTTAAACACAAAACTTTTTATCTTTGAGATGTTACAAAGATAAGAAACCCCCAACCTTAACAACTTGAGGACTGAAAGATAATAAATCACAGAACGTAACTGTACTTGACTTTAGTGGAGTGATAATATATACACAGTAATAACTTCAGTGCGTATGAACCTACAGATTGAGGACACCATATGTTTAGTTCTCTTACTTATCAAAAGATTTTTACATTTACAATTACTTTGCTGTCATTACAGATCCTTACATACTTGTAAGGCATAATTATATATAAATTACATCATAGTTTAAATCATGAAACTGTTTGGATTAATTTTCTTTTTACCAGTGCTTTATCAATGTTCAGCAGCGGAGTTTGACATCACTGCTGTGGATATTGAAAAGCTTCTTGAGAATAGTGCAGCATTCAAACAACTGAAAGAACGTGTGAGTTATTTGGAAGATCATGACTTGGAGCAGCAACTACTGATTTCAAAACTAACGAAGGAAATAGCCAAGCAACAACATGAGAATGCTGTCTTACATGAAACAGTAGCCAACTTGAAATCTTCTCTTGACAACAAGAATGCAGCAGCCCAAAACCTAAGTTTTCCACAAAGAATACTCAATGGTGCAGCACTTAACAACCACCAACTCAAACTGAAGTCAACAAGTAAACTACAACCCCACAGAAGAGGTATTTACATGTTGACTTTGAACCATAATAATTTGCTTGCATTAATAGTATCATCAATTGCTTCGGCGCGATATGACCTTTCTGTGTTGGTGCGTTGTAAAACCCAAACAAACAAACAATTTACATGTTAAAGCATAAATTTACAAGCAAAAATGTAATTCTGACTCATTTTTTAATTCATGTATTCTAAATTACTGCATCTAGCAACCAAACAAGTGCCACTAGAGCCTTTATATGAAATTCATTTAGTTACACAATAAATTAATGGTCCTTGCAGACATTTCAAATAACTGTGATGGACTTAACACCAATAAATCACTAGTAAAACTCTATGTACTTTTTCTTTAAAAAAACAACAACATTTTTCTTTATTTAAATGTTAGAGTACATAATGTGAAAGGCAAGAATTCAGTCTTAACCAATTAAGTGAAAGCTGGATCAATTTCCTTGAATGTATTGCACCTCTTATCTTATGTCATTAATTTCATGACTAATTTCTAAAGGCTAGTTCCATGACTAAAACTTCAATGATTGAAACCTTTAGGATGAAATTCCAAAAACAGAAAAAGGATCACTGGAAGAGAATGTTACATAAACCATGAAAATATCAAAACCTATTGTTGTTTTAACTCTGAAGTGATACTATAAAAAACATAATGTTGAAACAAATGAACTATTACAATAGTAAATCCTCTATCAATATTTCCCGTACAAACTATGATATTCAGTTGTGTGTCGGAATAACAGCTCTATTAAGGACTATGAGCTGGATACACTTTCTTTTGCTCCAGAAATTTCTGGAATTTCTTGTTACTGGAGAAAGTGTGCTCAACATAAGGACAATAACTTGATCTATATAATTTATAAATATTCTTTTGTTTTAGGAATATCCAGTCGACAGGCAACAATTGGATCTGTGGCATTTTCAACAGGGCTGACAAAATCTATGTTACATGCTGGGGCAAACCAAAACATCATTTTTGATGCAGTGCAATCAAATATTGGCAATGGTTACAATGCACATCATGGTGTTTTCACTGCTCCAGTAACTGGAACATATGTTTTCCACTCATCAGTTTTGGCCTACAATAACCGTGAGGTCTGGTGCCGATTTGTCATTAATGGTACCCCATCTACAGCCATATATGCTCGTAGAACAGATGGTCGACATGATCAAGGTGCTCAAATGCTCATAGTAACATTGAATCAAGGGGATGATGTCAGTGTACAGAACACAGCAGCTGATGATGCTATTTATGGAGATAGCTCAATCTACACAACTTTCTCTGGTTTCCTTTTACAGGGTGATTCAGAGGCAATCATTGGCTGATATCAAAGTGTACAAATAAATAAATAAACAAATGAATTATCTGACAGTTAGTCTTGCTTCAATTCCAATTCATATGTTACTATATAGTACATTTTGTATCTTTTTTATCTAGCAGACATCTTAATCAAAGCAAGCAGCTACATATGCATTCTTTTGCTTAACAGAGGTTTGACTTGGCTCATGTACTAGTTACCTTCCTTGAGGAAACTGACAAGATTCACTTGAAGTTGTCTCAGTGGTTAAACCTGTTTGACTTGAATCTTCTTGACTTGTCTCAGATTCTGTGAATTCAAGATATTTAGATGCAGCCTCATAATCCTCTGCACTATTTTGATTTCTACTCTAAAATTAGAAATGTTTAAACATTTAGTGTCATGAGAGTAGTTCAGCTGCTGATTTCAGCTCACTTTAAGATCTTATTGATAAAAGGTCAAATATTATAGTCAAGCTACATACTATGGCACTTTATATTTAAAAAATAGTAGGCAGCTGCTTAATATGGAGAGTCCAGCACTTCATTGGGTTAATGAAACAATAATCTAACTCAGTAACTTTTTCAAAACTTTCAGAAGATCTCAAAACTGAACTATGATCTATTTGAACATAATCCCATTTGTAGTTACAGCAACATGTCAACCATTCTCGAACCCAAGGTTATGAAGAATCTTACTAGACTCTGGGAACGAGAATGCATGTCAACTGGTGCCTTAAATTTGAAATTTGGTTAAACTTTTTTATATTTTTGATGGCTATAATGGAAGAATTCAGGAAATGTAACAAAAGCTGTTTTGCATTAAGCTAATGACATAAATTTCAATTGTGCAATTCTCAAGAAAGTCATATACAGGACTAACAGGAGTATAATTCATTAATATTAACAATAAGTTGTTGAGCAAGAACAAAATCTTATTTTGTATTTTAAAATAGTATACATAGCATTTTACATCTCTGAATAAAGCAGCATATATATTGTACAATATACTCTGCTACACTATTAAGCTCTGCTTAACCTTATTAAGAAATAACAAAAAACAAGTAAATCTGTGAGCTAATGCTCACTAGTGATACCCCCGCAAAAATCTAAAAATATGCGATAAACAGGAAGTAGATGAGCAAGGAGCATGAAATCGCTTTACACCACATGGAACTATGAGATGAAGCAATATGCAAAGTATTAGGCTGCTGCATGTTATAGTTGCTGAGAAAACTGCGACGGAAATTTTGTAACGGACGGACGGACGGATGGACGCACGCACGGTCAAGGGTAAAACAGTATACCCCCCTCTTCTTCGAAGCGGGGGTATAAAAATTCTAATTTAGAAAAAATATAGGCACAAGCTTTGATGTGGGTATGAATTACATCATATGTGCTTTGACATGAGTGATTTAATTAACACATCTAACCAGTGCCTTTATTTTAAAAACAATACAATGTAATACCATTTCAAAAACTGGTGCAGAAGCCTTTTTAGGAGATTCCTCCTTTTTTATCTGAACTGTGTAGATATATTCTTCACCAACTTCTTTTGGTAAGTTCTCCCATTTCAAACTGAAATACAGTTGTAAAATCTAATAATCAATATGGTGCATGTATTGATATGACCATTGAAATGCATGCTGATTGACAGTATGGTTTGTTTGTTTGTTCGTATTTAACATCACGGCAACAAGAAAGGCAAACTATTGCCTGAAGACATTGAAGATGATACTTAATTGATATAATTTGGAACCCAAAATATTGGCTTTTTCTGCTGGCAGGATACAAACAGCATTTTTACACAGGATTTCTCAAAATCACAAATTAGAAAATAAATTATTCTGTTTTCTGTACACATACTTTTTATTGCAACAGTACATGGTTGTTAAAACCACAGTTTAAAACTCACCAATAAATACCAGATGTAGAGAATTGAAAGTTTACAAAGTCCTTCAAGCATTGAGACTAACATTAGCATCTGAACATTAAAACAATATTATTTCACCAACTGTTAATAGCTTGGAGCATCATGCTTTGCATATCATTTAATAAAACAATACCAATATTCAAAAAAATATTTCAAATGTTTTAGTTTTAATACAAGAGAACTAGTCAAAAACCACTAGGAGATCTACATACCCATCTGAACCATAGGTTAATTGTTGTACAGGCTGTGGTGTATCACCATTGTGTCCTGATATATTTCTTTGTCTATTCCTATAAGAAAATTTATGTATACATATTATTTCATGTTACATGATTTCAGGCTCCTGTTCAATCTAAATTGGTAAATGTCAAACTGCCAGTCAGTGAATTAATAAATGAATTAAACAGGCTAGCATACATCAGAACAATGAAATGTGAAATGGGGAGTAATTGGAACTTCATCAAAGGTCCATAGCAAAGAACTTCAAAAATAGCCATGAAAGAATTATTTTTGGAACATTGAAGAAAACATATAAATATACTTATGTGAACAAATTATTCTATTATATCATTCTATTACAAGCAAAAATATTACAGGAATCACTATGCTATTGGCCAACTTTTTATACAAGCACCCTAATACATACTTAGTTGGTGATTTTCTTTGGTCATTTAATTGTCTTAAAGGTAAACTATTGGGCAATTTTGTTTCCTCTTCAAATGTTTGGATAACTGGTTGACATTTAAAGTTTAGATTGTCTTTTTTCTGTTCATAATTGTGTTTATTGTGTTGTCTATACTTAGGTGAACAATGTTGAGGAGATTCTTTAAAATCTTTCTTTTCATCCCACTGACTTTTGGTTTGACTATCATGTTGATGATAATCAGATTTGTTTATATCTCTCTTGTTGCCATAGCGACCTCTGTCTTTCATCTGACTTCTCATCATTGCACTGTCTACATTATAACTAGTAGAAGCTTGATGATGTTGAGCTATATGATTAGTATGTGTATTATCATCATTTCTACCTATCCTGCCACCTGGTGGATCACTGTCATCATCAGAGTAATGCAGATGCTTTAACCGAGTTCTTACATAATTTTTGGCATCCTTGAATAGAAAACAAAATGGATATGAAAACACCAGAAAATTTAATGCAATGGCTATGTATGTAACTAGAAAAAACACCCTTCGTAGAAATTATACAATTTAAGTAACATAGTCAGTTTGAAATCAAATTATGAAATACAACCTAACCTGTGTTTAAAGACCATTGGCATCAGTTGGAATTTCCAAATAAAGTCTACATAGACAAACATTAAAAAATCAAATGTACACTTATTAAAATTTAAAAACAGAGTAAAAATAAAATTTGCTTTACACAGAGGGTCTCTAAATTCAGCAGGTTATTACTGCATGAGATATGTATGCAATGTTTATTACTCAAACAGTTAAATATATCAGGAAGTCTTTAGGTACTTGTTAAGATACTGATATTTCTTTGAGAAAGCATTTTAATATTTTAAAAGTTTTAACCCTGTTTTATTATCAAAACATATTTTAGAAAATACTCAAAACTTTACAATATCAAGCATGAAAAAAGATTAGGACAAGCTGAACACTCACAATTGAACAGTATTAATTAAGCAAAAAGCCTCAACTTGAGTAACAGGGAAATAAATAAACCATACCTTAGGTGCAGCTAGCAATATATCTCTGACATGTAAAAATGTCATTTTTCTGTTTGTAGGTTCCTGCTGTAGACCATATTCTAGAATAATTCTAAAATATTCCATGATTTTCCCATGACTAATCTTTAGACCTTTACCTTTGCTGAAATTTGACTTTATACTTTCTATGCATTCATCAGCCCATGGTATTTCACCTAAAAAGGGCACCAATAATATGTTAGTTGAGTAGTGCTCACTATAAAATTTTATTTTGCCAAATACAGCAGTTTATATAGATGCTTTGTGAACAATATGCACTGCATAAAAACATGAGTCTAAACTCAGCCAACCTTTTTAATCAGTCACTATTCTTCAGAATGTTTTTATCAAGACGAATAATAAGGTTTTGGAGAATAAGCTTGGCCAAAAAAAAACCAAGTAAATCTGTGAGCTAATGCTCACTAGTGATACCCCCGCAGTGAGAAATATGACTATCATAATGTAACTTTCATTTAACGAAATCTAAAAATATGCGACAAACAGGAAGTAGATGAGCAAGGAGCATGAAATCGCTTTACACCACATGGGACTATGGGATGAAGCAATATGCAAAGTATTAGGCTGCTGCATGTTATAGTTGCTGAGAAAACTGCGACGGAAATTTTGTAATGGACGGACGGACGCACGAACGCACGCACGCACGGACAAGGGTAAAACAGTATACCCCCCTCTTCTTCGAAGCGGGGGTATAATAATCTGTTAAATTTCTGCTCCATCAGTTAAGTAACAGATAAACAAAAAAAGAGGAAGTTTTACATTGTAAAATATATAATACATACCATGAAACATTTCCCACAATACAGCACAGAAGCTATACATATCACAGTAAAATGATGCAGGCATAGCCATCATAACTTCAGGTGCCATCCAATTATATACAGCATTTTCTATAGTGTTACAAGCAACAGCATTCTTTTTACCCCATTCACATTTTGATCTGAAATTGCACATAGACTTGTTAAATGAATGTATTCTGAATTAATTAAAACCAGATAAAGAAAACTCATCATAAAAAATGTAAAAGTTTTATTAGTATTGTTCAATGAAACAAAATATCATTAGTTCATGTTGGGGAACAAATACATGTTGGCAGTTTCAAAAGCATAAATTAATGTAAAATTGCTAAGTTTCAACTCTCAGCATCTATTGCAAGTAATTGTACAAAGTACATGGTACACAAAAATTTGTATTTCTAATAGATAATTATTCTGCAACAGATTACAATACTTACGCTTCTATCATGTATTCAAAGTTTCCAAGCTTGAATAAATGTGGATTAACTATACTGATAGCATGAGAAGTTATAGAACAATGGACCAGTCCTCGTAGATGGATGAAAATAATAGCATCACAAATCTGTAAGGCAATCTCCTGAATCATTTCTGTTGGTAGACGTTTCAGCTAAAATGACAATTGGAACAATATTTCATACCACATGATAATTCAGGCACAACTTCAAAGAGTTTACAGAAATTTTAGAGTGATCTTGCACAAATCGTTGTATCAAACTTTTGATGATTTCAAAAGCAGAATGAAATATCTGAATGATATCAAGAAATTTCATAAGGTTAAACAAACATCACTAAATTATTGTAAACATTTGCAATTAAAGCTCTGTATGTACTATATAATTCGGCTACATGATTTACCTAAAATCAATCGAACTGATTAAGAGAGTATTTATCAATCCATCTGAATTGAAACTAGGTCCTTTGAAAAATAAATACAATTACTTTTAAAAACATTTTTATATTTTAATGCATTCCACTGAATGCCAGTAGAAAATGTCAATTATAGCAAACCTGTTCATGCATGTAGTTGAATAAAGATCCTTCAGGAATACTTTCAAATATCAAATGTAGACCATCTAGATTTGAAGCTTGACACACACCCATCAATGTAAGAATGTTAGGATGTCTCAGTTTTCTAGATACAAAAAACACCATAAGAATGAGTAAAAATTCAATACAAGGTTGTTGAATTAGTCAAAGCAAAACAAGTGGGTAAAACAAGAAAACACTAAACAGAGTTGAAGATAACAGAATTTCAAATAATCTCACATACTAAAAATGAACTTAAATTATAAACAAGGTACCATACCCAATGTGTTCTATTTCATTTATGAGTAAATCAACAACTCCTCCATGGTAAGGATCAATATCATTTCTCAACTTTTTAGCTGTTACTTTGGTATAATCCCACCAGACACTAGAATACAAAACAAACATTATATGATTTACATAGGAATTAAGGAAAATTACCTTCATTTAACACAAATGAAACTAAATAGACAAAAAGAAAAAAAATGTAAAAGAATGTGATGCATAAAAATTTAATTATAATAACAAATGATTATTATAACAAAAGTACCTGCCAGACAGCACTAAAAATGTCTTGAAGTAAACAATAGCAATTTTAATTTGCAAGCTCTTGAACATGACTGAAATTGCAAGTGAATACTTTCAATAATTTATGTTCTAGAATGTTCACACATAATCCTGATGGTTGAGCTAAAAGAGCTCAAGTTTAATATAATTCTCAGATGACTCAGATTGTACTTTTACATCTAATCTGTATCATGTTGTACTTCAGTACTAACAGTTTCAAAAGTGTATAGAAAAAAGTCTGGCAGGAAACTTTGTCAGTCCCACAGTCCAGACTTGTAAAAACATCTGAACTGCTAAAATAGTGATTTATGGCTTGAAAAAATCTTACCAGTAAAATGCCTTTCTTTGCATTTGTTGTCAATATCATATATTTGTAATATAAAAAAAATGTGTAAATATATGTTTCGTCAGGTATAATATAAGTTTTCTGGTCCTTACGCCATAAGAATGCCAGCAAAGTTTTCAGAGGACCTGAACAAAGTATATTGTAAGAATTATCAAACCTTTCCATGACACAGAATCCACTATTTTCAAAAATATCCCCATTCTGATCATATTTCAAACTGTTCTCATTTACAAAAGGTATAGCTGACATGAATCCACTTGTATCATGTCCATGTGAATACACCTAGAATAGAAAACATCTTTATTTATAATATGAGCTCTTTCAAATATATTCAATAAAAATAAACTGATTTTCCAACATTAGGTACGAGTTCATAAATGCATTATCTTCAGTTTTATAGATCAACCTCATTACGTTTTTAAACCCACTAGAATTTTTCATTATGAAAATTGTGAAACTGCATGTGAATGCAGTGAATGATATAAAAATATAGACAATAGAGTGTTCAAACTTTAAACCTTGTATTTGTTTTATAGACAGTAAAATATCTTGTTTGTACAACTTTGATTTTATAATGAATAAAGCTCAAGTGCCAGGTAATTTAATCAGACTGTACCAAATACCACAAAATGTTGACATTTCATTTGAATTTTAAAACTGAAATACATTCCACTCTCTAAACATACATTAATGTAGACATTAAGTTTGTACCTAACCAACATTTAGTTGTATATGATTATACCTGACCAAAGCCTAAAGTATGTTGACTAGTTGCCATTTTTTCAAGATTCCCATGAATTGATGGTATGCCAATTTTATTACGAATGATGTTGGTGACAGTATTTCTTCTATGGTGAGCTCTGAATAATAAATAACAGACATTAAACAAGATATTTACATCTAAACTATAAAAGTAATGTTTGGCATTCAATCTTTAAAAGCAACAATTTTGCTCAAAACTTTTTCCTTATAGAAACTTTTGGAAAAAAAATAATTTAGAATACATACAATACAAGACTATTTGAGTGAGACCTAGGCTATATACTAGTTCAATATTATGTGTACTTCTTAACAAAAAGGAACAAATACAAAACACAGTACCTAACAGAAAAAATACAATTTCTACATATTTACCTATGTAATGTTTTAGATGATGCTTTATTCAGCAGCAAATCTTGACCAGAACTTGACATTGCAAACATTCTAGTTTTGTCCAGGAATTCTAAAATTTTCATCCTTTTCTTTGGATTTGGGTTTAAAATGGCCCAATCCTTGGCACTTCTTCCATGGTAGTCATGGAGACGAAGATCACCACCTGCTTGCAGCAGCTTCATGACGATTTTCAAGTGCCCAGAAAAACAAGCAGCATGTATTGCAGTAAGTCCTAAATTTGTTTTCCTGTTAATAGAATATATGATTATATCACACAGCAAAAGAAGTCATGATTGTAACATACTAACAATATATTCTCCAATTGTTTCACAATAACATGAACTCTAGATAAATGTAATTTAAAGAAGAGTTGAAAGTATACCAATGACATATAATATATATACAAGGTCTAGAATAAGATTAAGGTCAGAATTATTCAACAAAATTATAAGTTCATTAGAAAATTTTAACAGACATCAACAGAAAAATGCATTAGTTGAGAAAGAAAGTTTGATCTGACACAGTTCTCAAGACATTCTGTTCAAGGGTTCTTCTTCATGATTTGGATTATCTTAACATGAAGTTTCAATTCTAGGTAATACAATTTTAGTTTGTTTTTGATTTTGTGATGTATTTAATAACTGTGAGTCTGAGTAACACCACACTACATTAACTTCAGTTGAACCAGGTTTTAATGAACTGTAACCAACATAGCCTTAAACTGTCCAGCATTGTACAGTAGAAGAAAAATGCACTTACTCATTAGCATCTGCTCCAGCTGAAAGGAGATAACTAACAACACTCTGATGTCCTCCATATGAAGCAACAAATAATGGAGTCTGACCTTCATCATTTGGATAGTCAACATTGATCCCTGAAAGGTATCAAAGTAAAAGTATTTATGCTTTGACATTAAATGAACTGTAATGTAGATCCAGTGTTAGTGAAGAATGAAAAAACTTTTTCTATACATACATGAGAGAAACACTGACACAAATTTCCTTAAGCATAAATGATTTCATCACTTCAAGAAATTATTTACTAAGAAATAGAATACATTCCCTTTGTACAGAATACCAACAAGGTTTATACCTTTGTCTAGAGCCTTCTTTAATATCTTTTTCTTGCCATGTAATGCAGCAAAATGTAAACTGGCACCAAGTGTATCACTGGCATCAACTTGCCCAACTGTTATCAGCTGATCCATAGGTCTGTGTTGTGATAAATAGAGATTAAACAGTTCATGAATTCATTTAAAAGTAAAAATGTACATTTCAATAAAAAAATGTAAGATGGAGAATGAACAGTTACCAAACCATGCTCCCTGTTCCAAATTGTACCAGGCCCCCTTGTACCAGGCCCCCTTTAAGTTGATTAAATTAGTAGGCTGCCGACCATAACCGTTTAAAAAGTAATGATAAACAGCGTTAAATCTGAGTTACAAAATCATATTGAAATTCCTGCATATTTCTATTTCAGTAAAGCAAAAAACAAACAACAAAGGTATCTTTAGTCTTATTATATTATTGTTTTCATTCAACAGACAACCACTGAACAATGGCCATTGTCTTCATACTTTCTGACGCTTTAATACTGTCAAACCGAAAAACAAGTCTAGAGGGGGGTGCACAGTGGACCCCTCTGGCCCCCGTACTACTTGTCAAACCATTTCAACTTCAAGTTTCAGCTTCAAGTCATTTGTCCTAGAACTTAGAACTTTGCTTTTTTCAAATCAAAGTTTAAGAAGAATTTCAAAAGTGAAAGGAAACATAGGGCATAACGAACAGTGTTCGGAAAACAACTTTTACTTTATTCTTCAATGTCTTCAGATTGGCCAATTTTGTCGCCATCGTATTGTAAAAATGACATTCAAACAAGACATCTTAACGATTGCAAAATGAAAAGGGAAACAAATTAAAATGAAAACAACAAACTTTCACCTCTCAGAGGCCACAACATTCGACACAAAGCAATTTTTTGACGAAATCGGCATATGCAGAAGATATTTTTATTCCATGTTTAGCAGACGCTTGCAGCGCTCATCTAAATGACAGAGATCTGTCTTTATGTAAGGGAAATAACCCATACACAGACATTACAAATATTTGACATATTTACCTCCCTTTGTTAATTTATACTAATATGCGTCTATTTCTTGCTTTCTGCTGTTGATTAATCCTACTGCCAGCAGACACAGCAGAAGGATCGTTCCTTCTGCTGTGTCTGCTGAGTCTGCCAACTTTATGTTCATCATTTCATACTGGTCAAGTCAATTTCTTGTAAGATGCACTGAGCCATTGGTGGTTCCTGTGTTCACCCATCCAACAACTTACCTTGCAGTATATTTCCAATCTCCGTGAACAGATATCCTGTACTAGTGTTGTCGTACAGGATCTCTAAGATCTCAATGGAGTGTCACATCGAGATGACCTTTATGTCGACCAATCAATGCGTAGCTTTCATCAAGACAAAACACTATTAATAACATTTTGATTTTGTAATTTCTATTTTTAGACCAAGGTTTGCGAGCTAATTTAACAGCGGTATTATTCAGTCTGCGTTTGGACGGCACATTTAAAATTGCGTGATGTAGACGATGTAAACAAGTTACTAATCATAACAATTTCGTCATGAATATTATGATGAGAAAAAGTAACCTGAACGTGACCCTCGTTTGAAAACAGCCAGATCTGAATTAGCGAGTAGGCGAGCGAAAAATTTTAGATCTGGTTTTCATCAGATTGGTATATTGCTTAACTAAGATAGTTTGTTTGTTTGTTGGGTTTAACGCCATAGCAACGCATTGTATAGGTCATATATCGGCGGTCAGTCAACTGATTCACTCCTCCTGGAAAGGCTAAATTTCTGGATTGAGCTGTTAACCAACTACTAAGCGCATACTTTCATCAGTGACTGACAACTGCCCTACATAATTAAAAATCATTGGTAGGAAGGAGTATGGCCGTAGAACTAATTTTATGACCAAGCTCCACGAAAGTGTGCCCCGCCCAGGAATCAAACCCCCGACCCCTCGATCAGTAGACTTGCGTGCTACCAACTGAGCTAGCTAAGCGGCTTTAACTAAGATAAGTATCAAACGTTCTTTGTTCTGACTGTAAAAGCTGGCTTCCACTGTCAGACTACATATGTACATACATCCCTGTAACATTTCAATCCTGGTAGGGTATTAACACAAGAGCAATCCAGAAAATGCCTGAAAACTTGCACCCATGAAGATATAAAAATGTTGCACCTAAAAAAACTTAACCAAGAAGTGTTGCGCCTATGCCACTGCTCATGCACAGCTGAGTAGGGATAGCCCCACTATTCTCCGAATAGTCAAGCTAACAAGTATTAAATCAAGACCTGAATTCAATACACAATATGATCAGAGGTGGCTCCTTCATCTTCTATGCTTAAACCAACAAACCAAAGGAGCTATGTACAAAGTTTAAATTTATACATTATGATATCTTAATCTGCATGAAATGGTTGTCTTCCTCCTTTTCTTACTTGTCAAAATAACAGTCAGACAACGACTCCTGACCATATACCGGTACTGGAAGATGAAAACACACCATCAGAATACCTAGCTATAAATTTCAATACTAACAACATAATTAATAACTCTGACAAAGAACATTATTTTTTTATAATTTATTGCTGACATATAAATATTCAATTCATATATATATATAGAATTTCTACAAGCAGACAACTACACTACTTGTTATCTAGTCCTATACTACTTGGCACAGCAATGGAAACAAAATAAACATAACGTAATGATGTAGCACTTGCAAATTAAACACAACTAAAAATTATGCTAGACTGATACAAAAATTGAAATTCTAATGTCTTATTTTGTATTTATGAATAAAAATAAGCAAGTATCATCAAGACTGGTAAAAAACTTGCTTCTACCAAGATAATGGTCTTGATTCAAAACTTAAATACATGTATATGTTATTCCAAACAAAATACTAAGCTGTTCTTGACACACAGGTGCAAAATAGGACAGCTAATGAAGTACTTGCTGAAAATCAGGCAATAAAAATAACACCTGTTACTCTGTGTACAAATAAACATATTGTCATTTTAATAAAATGAACTGCAAGTACTTTGTGGAAAATCCAATGAATTGGAGTTCAAGACATGAACTGCAATATTAGCTTGCATATCTTTAACAAATGGTGATATATGTTTGGTGATTCAAAGTGCAAAATGATTCTAATTGTGAATAATTTGACAGTGTTAAAAAAAATAATAAAAATAAATTACATATCTTTGTACTATGGTCCTAGTCAATGGTCATAAGCCAATATAAACATACATGTATGAATTGTTAATGAAAATCACAATATATGATGGTGATGATATCAAATCTTATGCTGCTATAAAATACAAGTAAAAGATTCATAATAGTTGATAATTACGAATCAGAACACAAACAAGTATGAAGATACTACATGCACCAGAAAAAATGTCTTACAAACAATTTTGCTATTACATGTATGTCACTTTTAAGTATCATCAAAATTATTTTCATACAGAAGGCAAATGGTAACTTTAAATGTAAGTTCATTTGTTTGATTGAAAAGCTAAATGATGACTTTTTACACAGTTTATTTCACCCTTTCTGTCAAAATTGAGGAGCTAAAACCCTCCATGGCTTAGTAGTTCTTACCTTTAGTAAAAAATAATGTGTAAAGCATACAATGCTAAAATAATGTCTTGAAAAATGTTATTTTATTATAAAATCCAGACCTGTAACAATGTCAACCACATTTGTACCAATATCTTGTCATGGTGATAAAATTGAAATAGAGTGCTGTCATGTTTTAAGTTACAGTACAAAAATATTCATACATGTACAGAATTTGCCATACTGGTAGGTTGACAACAGTATTGTAGGATATTTCAAAGACAGTTCTACACAACAATGATAGTAAATTCTAAGACAACTGCTTTATAAAAAAGCAAAACAAATTACGAATTGGTATCAGTTAGTTTAATATGTAAGAAATATTAAGACACAACATTCTTGACAAAAGTGCACAACCTTTTAATGTACAATACAGCTCAGATTTTGGATAATGATTATCAGAACCTTTATTTCTAACAACCTTAAAACAACAGACACTTCTAATGACATTCTCTCAACTGTTATCTCTAAATATTTATGTTAAACACTACTATGTCACACTTGGCAATGAAATTTGATAGGTTTCAGATTAATCGCCATTGAAATACACAATTTGATGAATGATAATGCATGATTTCAGCAACTTATTATAAATGGAAAAGAGTCAAAGACCCATTTCTAAGTTCCCAGACTTCAGGTCCAGCGCTTAAAATCTACATTCAAGGTATTCCAATCTTACACCACAGAGGTGACATTACATACATCACATTAGTGGATTTCTCTTTAAATATTTCAGAGCAATGGAAAAATAAAAGTTTTGAATAGAGAAAAACAAAACGTAGGTTTAGCAGAAAACAGTTTTAACTCAATACAAGAGTGAGTTACGACCATTTTGGGCTAAACCCGCTAAAACCAAACATAATGAGAAAATATATAATATATATACATACGAGAGACTAGTGTTTCATTTAGAACAATTAACTCTATATAGAATCAGGACAAATATAAAAACATAAACAAAATAATAATGAAAACATAAAATATATCTCTGGATAACAAATAAACTTCCTACACAAATAATGAGACAAAATTCATACCCAAAAGTTGTAATTATGTAAAATAACTAAAACCTTAATCATACAAATCCTGAGAATGCAACACAAATTGCATGATAAGTAAAATAAAGCTATTTAAGCAAAATGAGCAGAAAAAATTCTACGAAAATTTTAATAAAAATAACCAGTACATGAGCATCTAAACTCCAATAAAATAACTAGAAATATGAGATACAAACAAACACTATTTGCCTCTAACATTGGTAAAAGAAATTTAGTATGATAAAATCAAATATTGATTTAAACTCATTTTAAAGCAAAGATTGTTAAATTGTTAAGAAATCTAAACAAGTAATATAGTATTATATAGTAGTTGAATATAAACAATTTAAAAGACTTGTGTTATCCCCCTGTCCCATTTGGCTAATTCTCAATAAATACTTATCAAAAGGCAGTAGATGAGTTACACTGTATATCTAAATACAGTTCAGTTGAAATTCATATGATTTTCAAAATACTTTTTATTAGCTTAGGTAAGGGGTTCATTAATCTAACCTGCTTTACTAGACATTATTTTACCAGTATTCACTTACCTTTCCAGAAAAAAACTTGAAAAACTTCTCCATATACAGGGAAAAATTGACATTTTTGAATAACTTTCATAGAAAGAGTTGAGCTGCCAACAGCTAAGAACTGAACACAGTTAAGGATTAATAAGTGACATAAAATATAGTAGTATGATATTTTCATTTACTTAAACCATTATATTGAGATTTCAAACAATGTAATATAATAATACATTGTATGTAACATAATAATTGAAAACAATTAAAGCTGAATACAAAAAGCAACAACAATAAAACAATAGAGAACATCCTATGCTCTGATTTTAATTTATTTATTAATAATTTACAACGAGTCATAATGTCACTAAACATGTCCATCACAAAATTTGCTAACAATAAAATCTAAAGTCTCAGTGAAGATCAATTGGCCTGATAACTCTAGAGTTTCCAGGTAAATAAGTCTTCTTCGAGAACTAGTACAAGTTACCAATATGCAGTTGACAAATATTCTGGATATAAAAGTTTGGAAAGATTGCTAAGACTTTGAGAGTAGGTATAACAGAAACCTGCACACCAAGTTGCCTGTCATTGACATAGGCATAAGACCCATCCTTGACAAGAGTAAAACAATGAAGAAATTTCATCTAAGAGCACATTTAAACTGTAAAACATTGTCTCACAAAAATATATCTTCAGTGCTATAGCATCTAGTACATAAAACTGAGTATATGATTCATTTGTCACAGAACAAAGAACAAGAACAAAATTGCTAAATATTGATTCAATTTGCTAGTATATTGCAGACCTTACTGTAAGAAATCGCTAGGTAGTAAAACAAAGAGGATTTGCCTATCTAATCTATGTTGTCTCTATATATAAAGTCCTTATCATTAATTTTATGATATAATCAAAGACATTATTATTAAAATGCAGAGCAAAATACTAGACATACCATGTTTCTTATGTTTCACCATGTATTTGATAGAGAGGTTCAATATCTTCATTGTTAGTATGAACATAGCCAAATTAAATTGGTCAATCAAATCATGGGTATTCTCAGACATCAAAATAGTTTTTGTCTAAGCATATTAATAGTACATTTAAAGTACAAAAACTAATTCTAATTAAAATAAAGTTAAACTAATAAATCATAACTCTGATCAATATACTAAAATATCTATTATGCTGTGTGTTTAGGCCAGACACAATACTTTTCTGTCATAATGAAGTAATGCAGATCATAAAATAAATCCAAATTCACATACGAGTGTCAGAAACAGCAAAATATATGAGTTGTGTATAAAACCAAGTATTATGACATGAAAGTAATAAAAAGAATAGCAACATTATAGGAGATAATAAAATGATGAGTAACAGAAAATTGGTCACAGTAGTTTACAACATTTAAACAATAATATATATGACACACGTAAGGTTATGACACAAAAACAGCACCATACTAAATGACAACTGTTCTACATAAATATAGATTATAAAAAGCTACTATGTGCATTTACTACTTCGTATCAAAACAATAATAAAACAATATAAATAATGTGTAGCACATTACAATCTAAAAACAATACAAAGTAATATAAAAGTAATTATAAAATAATTTATAAAACCAATGAGGGAAATCAGCCAGTTACCTTCCCCTGATAAAGTCTGAAGGATTCCAAACAGCAATAAGGTCAGGGACTACTAGTTCGAATATTGTTTTTATTGTGTAAGGGTAGTTAAATATTTGATTCAATGTCTTTTTATCATTGAAAATACAAACCAGTATGACAAAGTATTGTACTTTCTTAGCCACTACACGGTAATACATTTTTTTAGTCATATCAAAGAATTTACTATCAAATAATTTTAAATGGTAATATATAGCTAACTGGCATTGAGAAGTAAGGATAGTCAGAGTAATCCAATCAATTAGACTCCCAGTTTGAAGAGTATGCAAAGGGAAGTAACTGACTGATGTCCCTAGTTCCAAGAGCTGTTTTTATCTCAAGCTCTTAACGAAACAAAATAAAGAGCAATGAAATTCCCAGCTTGGAGTGTAAAATGTAAATTATGCATCAAGAATACAAAAATGGTCCACAAATCTTTCACAGAATCAACTTCCAAAGCCCCACATCTCTCCCCTAAAATTCAGTCAAATTTGTTCAACATTATCAAAATCTCACATTAACATGAATGAAATCTTAGTTTCATGATTTTTACAGTTTTAACATAATAGAAAAGAATCCTTTCATAGGTAACAGAAATCCTGAATTTCAGGACCACTAGTTTCACCCATGAATCAAAATATGATTACAATACATTAGAAATCTGAATGATTATAGTAAAGCAATAAATCATCAATAAAACACTTGATACCAAACATTAACAGTCAAAGGAGGCATAATAAATAAATAAATAATTATTTTACAATGTCAACTCCCACTACTTTAAGTTATTTGTTTTACCTTATTATAACTAAAATAATTTCTTTCCGGAAGCCCATATAATATGTAGGTATGCTAATAACAGTAATGCTCATAGGTACCCATAAAAACATGTAACTACAACATGTAATACCACTCATAATCACCTGGTCTGAAGGCAAACAATATTTTATTGCCCTCTGTGTTAGCAGGTATTTTTCTTAAAAAGCATTTGTAGTATTACATATTTCATTAAGTTTCAGTATCATGAGACTTTGTGAAAACAATCACAATGACATGATATCAATCAAATTGAGCTAAAATGTAGTTGAATCAACAGAGCTTATACTCTGACCTATATTACTTAAAGCTGTTTGTTTACGTTCTGACTTAGTACTAAGATTTCGTTCCTTAGTGTTGCTACTAGATACGGAGGGAAATCTATCCCGACGTAAACTACCATCTCTTGTTATAGCATGCTCTTTTCTTGCTTTTTCTGCTGCTTGCGTGGCAACCATATCAATCATAGAATATTCTATAGGTAAAGGTTCCGGGTTCTTTTTACCTTTCTTGCCTGGGCGTACATTACTAAATCTTAGTTCAGGTCTAAGCTCAGGGGGAGATAAATCCATTTCAGCATAATTAAGTTTCTTCAATTGAGCAGACGACTCTGACCTGCCGGTATCAGACAGATCAATTTCAGCATAGTTTAACATTGGTTCAATTTGTTCTAATGGTAACTTAGGAGATTCAGGTGGAGTGAAGTCAATGTTCATGTATAAAGCCTTAGGAGACTGTATACTATCATTCTTTAAACTTGCAGTACAAATACTTGTCTGTTCTGAATGGTTGATCTTGTATGAGTGAAGATCACTGGTTCCACTACTCAATGACTGTGCACCAAGATTATCAAATGTGAACACGGAACCAGTAGCTGGAGATTGCGGTGTAGTCAATGGACTGGTTGTACTGCTGTCATCGATGGTTCTACGTCGTTCAATCTTCTGATACTCTTTACCAGATCTTGGTCTAAGTATGGTAGAAGCTGGACTACTCCTGACAACATCTTCACCATGGCAACTACTCTCAAATGATGATAATGATACAGAATCAGAATCTATTAAATCACTGACATCAAGTACTAATGTTGTATTCTTTGTATCATTTATATCTGGAGTTTCTGAAAAACATCAACATAGAAATTAAAAATCAAATATGTAATGATTAATAAACTATTTCATAGACTAAAGATATAAACATGTCCAAAAATGTTGGATTTCTAAGTTACTATATTTTTTCCTTACTGGGAAACAATCTCTAACAATGAAAATTAATCATGCAGGAGTCTACTTCCTGGTTCCCTCAGTACTATACAATTATGTTAGTTTTTGCTTTTGAAAGGAAACAAGGCAAGATTAATGATCTAGTTATTTGGTCATGCATGTTCCACATTTATATAGAGAAAAGTCAAAATTTTGTCCAACCATTAACTTCCAATACTTGAAACTAAGTTGAGCTCAACCAAAAAATTATTCTACAAAATTACATAAAACAGCAACTGCCATCTTTCAATCCACAGGCTGCTGGCATAAAGCCCCTTTCCCTAACAATAAATTTCCTGCAGACAGTCTGTGTTTCAATCAAACAACACACAATTAGTCTGAACTCATGCAATATTTCAATATGTGGCAGATTTCAATATATGACAGAGATTAATAGAGTAGGATATCAACATAACCAAGTAAACAGTTTATATAAATATCATGTTACATTTAATTAATTGACTTTTCAAAACATTGCACAACCTTACATGCCTCACATATATCAGACATGTAATGAATTAAATAAACAAATAATCACCACATTGTATTGCTGAAACAATTCACAGCCAAGAATCATTAGTAATAGTGTGAGAAATAGATTATTTATGTACAATTGTATTCAATTTTAGAGATTCAATACATTACTGACAACCAAAGATCTTATCTGTAATACACATATCTCATAGAAAATTCAGTAGAAAATCATGATAGCAAGGGACAACCAGTTTTTATTTTAATCTACTAAATGTTTCAACAAAGACATTTTGTAAAACTATTAAGCAGGCTTAAAACAGTTAAAGAAATTTGCTTTTTAATAGTAAAATCACCAACTGATAATTATCTGCCATTTACTTCAAGGATCTCTGAAATGGCTATTGAATAGACTTTCGACCTAACATTTGAATAAACAAAGAAAGAAATCTACTAACCAACAGCAAGTTGTGATGTTCTAGGAATCCATATTTTACCATGTTCATCCTCAGAGGGTGGGGTAATACGTAAAGTAGCTTTAGCTTGTTGTTTCATGATACTTGGACTGAGTACAGGAGACTCTACCAAATCAGGGATATCATCATCATCTCCAGACAGTTTTAATGGATCTGGCTTCTCTTTCTTTGGTGTAGACCTCTCTAGTACAGGAGATAATTTATTAGGGTAACTCTTCATTTTAGGAGGTACAAATGGTGGTAGAGATGAAATATGGCGGGCTATAGCATTGGCTTTTTCATCAGGAGATAATTCCTCCAATGGTAAAGTTAGTTTAGATTTGAGATCAGATATTTTGTCACTAGTATCAGAACATAGAGAATGAGTAGAATGCCAAAGATCAATTAACTTTTCATCATCTGTTTTACACAAATCTTTATCAAAATTCCCACCTTGGACATTCAAAACAGTAAAAACTTTGGCAACTTCAACTTCCGGTTCATATTTTTCAAGTTCAAGCTTTTCTTTATCAACTTCATGATCCTTAGATTTGTTATTATCATCATTTTCACAATTTTTTCTATCATCAGCAATGTTTTCATTATCATCTTCACCTGTATTAGACTGGCCTTGTAATGGACCCATGTAAAAGTATGATTGCTGTTCATAATTTCCTTTTCCCATTTCAGAATCACTTAAAACTTGTTCACTTGAGTTCAAACTTTCATTCAATTGTCCTTCATTGCTGCTAGTGCGTGTTGACACAGTTTCACAACTGTTTAGTGAAGAGTTAGTAGCAGCCAGATCTGAATGTTGAGATAGCACAGATATACCAGTAGAAGAACTAGAGTTACTTTCATTCATAGCAATGTAACTTGAGCGATTTGGAAAACTAGATGAACGATTTCTGTCAGTATGAGTAAAGTTGAGATCTTGCTGACTTTGAGCTCTACTGTTCTCACCAGAGCTTGATGAATCAGAGAACACTGCAACATCTTCTTTAATGGTAGGTTCACTAGAGACCGTGGTGAGTAGATTCTCATGACTTTGTGATGCACTCTTCCTGTCCTTAGAGTTTCGTCTCATCAATCTTGAGAAAAACCCAGGAGTCTTAGTACTAGAACTATCATTTTTCTCTACTGACACATTTAATTGCACATTTTTAGAAGTTTTCACATGTTCATGAGGCAGTGTAAAGTCTATCAGATTATCAAATGGCATTTCAATATTTACTTCTTCTTTTCTTACATCTTTTACATCAGTTATGTCACTATTTGATGTTTTAATGTCATCGAAAGCACTGACTAAGTCTGTACCAGAACTGTTCACAGAATTGCTGGATTCTGTTCCATTGAAGGATAAATTCTTACGTACACCTTTTTCACTACTGGTTTCTGAGAGGTTAGCAACAATTTTAGAGCTATTCACATATTCAGATAATGTCTGCAAATTGTCTAGAACAGGTTTCTTAGGACTGACACTTGACATTAGCATATAGTTTTCTTCTCTAATCAGTTTTTCTCTTCTAGGTTCTTTGGGTGAATTACCCGCACTCGCACAATCTGGTCTTTGTAGCGGGGTGTGTGGAAGGGGTCTCTCTCCGCTAGTACTACCTACACTGACAGACCTCATGTACTGAGGACGTGATGACATACTTTCATTACTTGATTTCTCTTGATCTGTTAACCCTGTCATAAGCATGTAACAATCAACAGGGTCCATTCTTGCAGATCTATGATCCTTTGGAGGCAAACTAACAAATGATCGCCCATTTAAAGAAGCATTAAGTCTCTGAGATTCATTATAGTCTATTTTACAATGAGTAGGTTCTTTCTCAAAGCTATCCATGACAAAATAATCCTCCTGTTGACTAGATGATGAGGAGGATGAGAGAGAGTTGTTCAATGATTTCGTATTTTGTAATTTCTGACGTATTTGTCTTTGGTATGCCAGACTTTGTCTGTCTGGAGGACGAGGCGGAGCTGGAGGTCTTGAGTTTGCAGAAATCTTTTGTTTATTTCTCAATCCTGGTCCCTTAGGTGGCAATTCAGGGGGTGGAGTTACACATCGTTCATTAGCATAAATCGGCTCATTAGAAAAACTATGATTTCTCGTCCTTGCATTAACATGTAAATCAGATCCACTGAGATTTCTTAAATTTTCACGACTTCCAGGCAGGGATACAGAAATTCTTTTGTTTTCTTTCTCAGAATCTTTATCAGCCTTGACATTATCATAACCTTTTGACCTACATCTTTGAAGGTCACTCCATGAACTACCTCCATCTGGAGCAGACGTAGATGCGGCAGGTATATGAACATGATTTGAATCTACACTAAATCCATCATATTTAGACAAGTTAACATAAGGTAATGGTGCACTCATCTTGGATTTTTTAGAAATCCTTTTCAGTTTATTCACGAGATTTGGACTTAAAAGAACACTTTTAGAGTACCCAGTGTTAGGCGAAGGTCTACAATGAGTGTTATCTGAAGATATACTTAGATTATCCAGTGACCCTCTAGCATCATTATCTAAACTAAAACCTCTAAGATGTGATAATTTAAGAGGAAGTGGAGGAGGTTGCTGGGATTTCTCCTCATCATATCCACCTTCATTTCTCTGACATAACTGAAATAGAAAACAAAATAAATCTGCATTCTTGAATCACAATTCAGAACTAGACATAAATGTTAAGTAGGTTGCCAAGTTAAACAACCAGCTATATATTTCACTTGCCCAAACCAAATGTTAATTCACAGTAACAAGTTGCCTGAACCCTAATCTAGGCCATCAGAGGCAATCTGACAACCTTTAATGTCAAAAACCTGCAATGATAGTTCATACTAGTAGTCATTTCCCCCTTTTTAATGATTGGCTGGCAGAAAAAAACACTGCTACATTTGTTTACTTCATTTCTTTACTCTTGAGTTACAGTACATTACTGATCAGCATTCAACAAAAAACATGTCCTTGTCCATTTTCTTTATTGGTCAAAGAAATTGTGAAGTATACCTCTATTTTTTTTAAATGAATGATCCCAGACTTTGCCTTAACCCTCCCCCATCCTGAAACCTTCTAGCAAGTTTATTTTTAGCTGAGATTCAAACTTTATCATAGATTAGGCCAAACAAAAACTCAGCACATTTCCACTTGGTCATCAAAACACCAATACTATACAATATTACCAGATGTTAGTTGACATAAACCATCAAACTCCTCACAGTGCTTACATCACGCTTTGCTACTTTAATCACTGCCAACACGTAAATCACGTGACGCTAGTAATACCATCTATTTATGGAATGCCCAAACGTCTCACAGTGCTTACGTCACGTTTTGTTATGTTACGAATTATTAAATAAAACTATTTTTTATTTATATGTACTTTGAACATCATAATTTACTACAAGGAGACTCAATCTGTAGAAAATATTGAAATGTAACAGAAAAGATGAAATAAAAATTTCGGCTCTCTGAGGAACGAATTAACTTGTGGTGGCAGTGGTTATTGATTTAATAAAGGGAAATAACCGCTGCGGGGAGTTTGATAAACCATATCAACAGGAAACCATTTAGCATACATCAAGGTCTGGTAAATATCATATGGACTGAATGATAGTGCAACAAACACATGTAGTGCAAGTGCACTATATCATGGTAAAAACTGCAGCAAAAACAAGCATTTCAACTGACTGAACAATAATACATCTGACAAATGCAGAGCTAAATGCACTATATCATTGCAATGAACTGCAGGGAAACAAAAATTTAACAAGTTTCACATAAATCATAAACAATGCCAGGAAGTTGTTGGAATTATTGTTAACTCTTTACAAGACATGAATAATCAATGGTGAAAAAATACTATGTGTTCACCATTTTCTTAGAAAGAAACATTAATACAGCCTGTAACTCAAACAGAATTTTAAGATGCCATAAATTCAAATTTATATTTCCGATAATTTATACTAAGTGCCTTCATGCTTTTAAGTGTTTCTTAACAATTTGATATTTATTCATAGAATTTGCTGGTCTGAGTTATAGATTTTACACAGCAGCAATGCAGGATCTAGAGTTGATAACGATCTCAAAATAAAAACATTTAAACACTATTTTCGTTGCAAGACACTTTAAAGGATTTGTGTTTTTACATCTTATGATAACAGGTGGGTTTATTGTTTATTTTTGCAATAATACTTTGACAGTTTTGGGGCAACAATGAGTGCAATAACCATCAAACTTTTTTGACCTGATCTTATAGTTGTATTGCCAGTAAAAGATGTAACAATAAACTGACATCAAGTTAGTTGTTTGATAAGCCTCATTACTTATAGAGACCATGTTCCTTATAAGTAACCCCAAAATTGCAGCTAACAGTATACCTAATAATTGACATTTTTATTTGAATAACAACAATAAAACTGCCCATTCAAATAAACCATGTGCTTAATTGTTTAAACTTCATCTGTCAGACTAAATGTAACAGTATCCATAGTTTAAATATGCAAAAAGAAAGGTCTTATAAATCAAAATAGGTTTTACAACCCTTCTAATTCCCTGATCTTTAGCAAATTTTTAGATTCCACTATTTTTCCATGCAGCTGTTTTTTTACATTTTCCCTGTTTTCCCTATGGGTACCCTGATTATGAATAATGAACAAAAATAATCAAGGAAATCATAAATTACCTGCAACATTTCATCAAGTAGTGACATCTCTTTCTCTAAATCTTGTTCTGATTGGTTTAATCTTTGCATTACATCAACTTTTTTATCACTTTCAATGATCTTTTCTATTTCTTCAGCAATATGAGCAGGTACTGACTGACTGTGACCTTGACATTTACTAACAAACAGCTGGTTACCAAGGTTACAGAGTACAGGTGCACTTGATGACATTGGGACTTCACTTTGACAAGAGTTGATACTATTTAATGAGATAGCACTACCATGAGATGAGGTAGAATATAATTGGTTAGTAGTTGGGTTATTTGTTGAAATGCTGGTTTCTGATTGGTTGTTCACATTAGTTGTTGTCATGGGAACTTGATATGACATCACATTGTTATTAAACTCTCCAGTCCAGTTAAGATAGTTTTCATCACCCTGGGAGTTCTGAGTGTTTAAATTTCTTAATGCGTTCAAATTAACATCATAGCTTCTAACATTGACAGAGTTCTCATTTGGTATATGTTCCACTTTTCTTATACGTCTAGGTGGCACATCATATATTGCCATCAAACGATCTCTCTCCACATTTTCTATACTTTGGAGATGTTGTTTTTCAGCATATGTTTTGGCACGATTATAATCAGTAAAGCTAATAGAATGTCTCTTGTAGCGTGGCCAGGAATTATCCTCTAAATAATTTTGATCAGCAAATACTTGTGTGTTCTGAAACTTCTTAAATACATTGTCACTTACATTTTTCACTGGATCCAAAAACTCACTCCCTGAAAGAAATAATAGTTGTATATCAGATTCATCATTAAATTTACATTTATTACATATTTCATTTTATTATATTTGGGTTTTATGCCATTGACAGTTTCTTTAAACCAGCTTGCCTTTTCACTCTAACACTTCTACCAGTACTAGCTTACCCTTTCACAAAAAACTAACAAGTCTCCTAATATGGAGGAAAATTGACATAACTTGTGGGTTTTGGTTTGTTTGGGTTAAATGCTGTAGCAACACATTGTATTGGTCATATAATGGCGGTCAGTCAACATACTCACTTCTCCTGGAAAGGTGAAAATCTCTGGAAGTTTGAAAAGATATGACAAGCCATTATTGAGAAATGTACCAAGATCCCTGGAGTTGACACTGTATGTGCAACCACTGCGCTAGTGGCAATTAATTGATCCATTTTCCAAGTCTTTGCTGATTAAAGATGGCAGTAATGTAAAGATATCATGTTTCATATTAATACAGGTATTAGATTTAAGAATTTTTTTTTACCAGCAATAGATTTCAAATACAAACTAATATGTCAACTACAACACTTTGGGCCAAAATGATGTCAGTGATAACAGCGAAATAAAGAAAAGTGATTTGTGTTCTATACAACTACTTGAACAATTAAATACATTACAGAGATAAGTTCACTACAACACAAGAGAAAGAAGTGATCATGCCTACAGATATGTTTACTTTGTTCTATGTATCAAACTTCTTCCTACCATGATCATAGATTCAAGCATCTACTGCAGCTGACAAAACACATGGAGTCAGGCAGAACTAGACTTCTCCTGACAGAGAGCTTATCAGCCTGCAGGAAAACTCTGCATAATCTTAAGGAAAAACCAGAACATTTCAATTCATGCATTGGCAATCAATACTTGCATAACAAACAGACAAGAGATTCAGTCTCAAGAAAGTCTGTGTTAGTAAGAAATAATACACTGCAGTGAGGAAATTATAGACAGATGACTGTTGTAGGAAGTTTTTTTCATTGGCAGCAAAGGGTTTATATGCAGTAGATTTTTGCACAAAGGTGGTTGCTATTAAGAGGAGACTGTCATAGAGTAGCAGTTACTGTTGCAGAGGGGCTGTTATATGGAGCTGGCTGTTGCAGACAGATAACTGCTACAGAGAGGAGACTGTAGCATAAAGATGCTAGCTTTATGGAAGCTAGCAGTTGAAGTCTTGCTCTAAAGAGTAGAGAAGAGATTGCAACTAACTGGGAGTTACTGTAAAGAAAGCAGTCATTGAAAGGAGCCTGTAATAAGAGGTTTGACTGTAGTCAATATAATAAATGATCATACTTCTCTTTCCAGATTGTCTCTTTATAAGTGGTGCAGACTTTCCAACACTAGCATGTGAGATTATTTCAAGTATTTCTTCCACCTGATCTGTCTCTAAAACATGTGATCCCTGACCTACAACATTAAAAATAACATTTATCATTTAAATCAAAAATTAATTTATTTTGAGACAGTTGCAAAGTTAACAGCAGATTTGAAAAACAATGAATATATTAAAACTTCTTTATATCCTCCTTTATTTCATATGAAAACCAATTTCACACTCATAGATGAGACAAAATTGCTTATTGAAATGAACCCAAGAAATGAATTTAAAGAAATTTAAGGCAATTAAAGATGCTTTTCAATCATATTGCAGCAGTTAGTCAATCAACCCACTGTGTTTGAGGAGGCTTAAATCTCTAGACTCAAACTTTTAAACAGTATTAAGATCATTCTTTACTCCGTAGCTGACAACAATCCAACTAGATAAAGCAAAGGAAGAGAGGACACCAATAAAACATATGTAAGTGTTCACAAAGTAAGACTTGTCTTTGTTGGGGGGAATATAAAAACCTTCTTCAGAAAATCATGGATGTGGAATTTCAAGATTTTCCCACTTGTCCACAGACAAATGAAATCTGAAATTCAAATTGTCCGGAATCAAAATACACTTGTCCAGAAGTTCAATACTCAAAAAGAAATATTTAGAACTAAGATATAAAATACAAACTATAAGTAATAATAAATGACTGATAATAAAATAGTGATTACAACATTGAGACACCTACATTATAAAGTATTGCTGCGTTAGAATATTTTACAGCTAAAAAATATTACTTGTTCATAGGCAAGTGGGCTAGAAATATTTACTTGTCCACATAAACTTATGTTCTAGTCGGACATAGGAATTCTACTCCCCTGAATAATAGTTTAATTTTAGTCACAAACCTTTTCCACACCTAGATCCTCCTTCAAAACAAAATCTTCCATCAATGATACCAAATCTTCTTAATTCTGATACTTGCCATGAACACAATATTTTTGGTGGTATATGACCTGTTAGACAAAACTTTTGTCCATGTATGTGCATACGTAGAAGATCTAATGGCAGTTTACTATGGCTTGGTACTTTGATGGTACGAACTGGAAATTGGTGTTCTGAAATAGAAGAAGACTTGGAGATGAAATCATGAAAACAACAGGACAATATTTGATCAAATAGTAAAGTAAGCTCAAATCTACTAAGACCATTATGATGGTCTGTTTTAGAGGACTTTGCTTATTCTTTGAGCATGAAATAAACCTTGTTTGTTTGTTTGGGTTTACACCGCATCAACACAGAAAGGTTATATCGTGCCGAAATGAAATAAACCTGCAATTGCTTCACTTGACATAAATTAACAGGAGAATATCTGTAAAATGGTAAAACGGTGTTGTGTGAATTTGTTCGCTGCACAATAAACAGAGAAACATACCCCCAATAGAGACTAAAAGGCAAATGAACAGAGTTAACAGCAGTAAAATTGGTGAGCAGGCAACATTATGAAACCTTCTAAGACTTCTATATTGTACTTCGAAACAAACCTCTGCTAGGCTTTTATACACTTTCAAATCTTGAGTTCACATGCAATTTGTAAAGGTTTAGTGTATCAAGGAGGTTCCAGAGAAATAATAATAAGATAAGCCAATATGACCTAGCATTTTTCCCTACTATTTCTCATTTAATTCATCAAGAACTCTTGTTTATTTAACCCTGTAATGCTATGACCTAGATTCTATTTCAATGCATTGCAATTATAACATAATGCTACATAGACACATTCTTTCCACCAAAGTAATGAGAAATTGCCATCAGTAAATCTAAACTAAAAACATATAAAGCCTATAAATATACCCTGAATTCAGCTTACAGCAGGCACCCCCAAATTACATAAAACATAAACAAAGTCAAGCATCTGCAATATGTACATTTAACTTAATGATTCACAGCCAAGCAGGCACATGTGTTTCACAACAGAGATTTTAAATATTTTAGAAAGGCCAGGTTCCTGTTTCTCTCTAAATGCCAATGTAGTCTTTTCTTTATTCAAAATACTAAGATGATAGGATTCCAAGCTTCTAAGTAACTTAGATTAAGATGAATAAAGCACCTGTCGAAACAGACTAAAATGATAACAGACAGGTGGAATCCATGCTTATTATTTTATGCATATACTAATTCATTTGAAAGGTTGAAATTAAAACAGGAAATTGAAGATTAAAAATACTTCCCTGTCTTAATAGTTGTCAATATTTCATGATGTTATTGTAAGTTTATAATTAAGTAGGCTAATTCAAATTGAAAGATTTAAAATATCTATGGCTAAGTATATTCTATAAAATTTCAAAACTAATTAAGAAGCCATACATGAAAGACATTTACAAGGCTCAACCCTACAACCAAATTACGCCTATTTTCTCATAAATAATAATTTTAATTTCAATGCAGAATAATAACTTAAATAATTTACAACTTAGTTAAATAGATTTTTGCTGCTGAGTTAACACATGCAGTTATTAAGGATGACCAGCTCACCTAACCATCTTTCCGTGACCTTTAGGAGCAGACCTGGCCGAGTGTTTATGATGTTAGAATGATAATCATTGGATAGCCTGTTTTGCATTGATTCAATTCCTAGAAAAACCTTAACCATTGTTTCCTTAAGCAAGAATTCTTATCTTACTAGCTCAAAACTGGAGGAGCAGGAAAAAGACTCAAAAGTGAATAATCTTAAGTCGTAAAATTAAATCTTCAGAACACAATCAAGCTAAAATAAATGTATAAACTAAACTGGACATTTACTAGTTCAAGCCTTCTCTTAAACAAGGAGCAGACAATTTCTCCCAATACAATGAAACACAGCATTATTGCTGAATTTCCATGTAGCAGTATCACCTTCTGCAGCCAAAAAACTTAGAAAGTTCAATTCGAAGTCGAAGGCAAACCACTGTACCATAGTTGGGGTACTTCATTAGTCGAGAAATCAAAACATGATAATATGTGCTAAACTAGTCTAACTACATAAAAATAAAGAATGATAGACTAGTTTTGTTCTGACCTATCAATATATTTCACATCAACCAAGTTATTTCATCAAGAACACCATGCAAGAGTTATACAATCTACATACCACTTAACACTTACACATTTTTTACAGAGATAAAACTAGAGAGCCAAAAATGATATGCACCATCAGTTTTTGCAGTACTACTCTTAGATCTTTTTCAAAGTGCTTACAATTGGTGCAGGCATTTTCTACACTCCAGCAATTCTTAATACTTAATAACATTTAATTACTGGTTAATTGATGGAACAGACTTAAGAAGGTAAAAGTCTTTAATCAGCATTTTGTAGTGCTTGAAGACCAAAAAAGTTAGGATTCCAGGCATTGCAATGTACTAAGGCTAAATTCCAGATACATCAGGTTTTTTGCACAAAAATCATTATTTCCCACAATTAGAGGAAATATCTCATTCTATTTAGGAAATCATATATGAAATAATCATTGTGAAAACAGAAAAATGGTTTGTTCTGAAATGTATTTCATCTGAAATTTCTCATTATTAGTAAAATAGGTATCTGCTGAAATTCTCTCTGATATTCAATTCTATGATAATTTTCATTTTAGAAAACATAATTTAATTCTAATGTGATTGACAACATTTTTGGTGGACTCAGTCAACAGTCCACAGTGTAAATTAAAAGACTGCAATCTTCACATACAGATATCCTATAAAATTACCATAGGATCTCTCAACATTTCAACAAGGGGTTACCATCAATCACCAAAAAATTGTATCTTTAGTTAAATTTAGTGAGCCTATTTAAGGGTGTAAGATATTCACCGCCTAAAATTGGATGATTCTTGCGCAGTGGCATATTCTATACACATCATCTGATGATGTAAACAAGACTGTATAGTCACAATAATACTGTCATGACTGTTCTAATAAGAAAGATCAGCCTAACATGACCTTTACTGCAAGCTTGTCAGATAAAAAATAAGGCCATGCCAAATCAGAATTCTGTTAAGCGTCAACTCAAATTTGACAAACCTAGGTACCTATTCACAAAAACCGAAAACGCCTATATAATTTTTACGACAAAACCAATGCATTATTTTTTCAATTGAAAAACATCCTCGTAATATGAAACAATGGTCTGAATTTAATATAAATGACTAACTAGTGACTTTTTTTACTTAAAATATATATAGTATTAATGACGCAGTTACGATAAATTGCTTATGATGATTAACGTCGTTGCCGAACACAATTTTCCCTGAATTAGGAATTATCATGGGAATTATTTAAGAAAATTTTAACAACAATTTTGTTTTTATTTTGATTGAGGTCTCTAAAACCTACGCCCACATGGACACTTAACAAAATTCCAATATGGCATGGCCTAAGCTAGTTCAGAAGTGGAGAAATTTAGGTTGGATTGTTATCAGATTGCACTGTAAATTCAACTTAGCTAAGTCTTACCTTCTCCTAGGCTTCTTCTAATCTTGATTTCAAACTGTATCAAAGTTTCTCTAGAATCAAAAGCTAACAGTGTGATCTGTTTCATACATATTATAGCTAATACACTGGTCTCCTTGTCATAACATATACCAGATTCTAGTCCAAAGAAACTATCCAACGGGAACACTGATTTTGGATGACCTCCCTTTACTGACTCTTTGACATCCTTGAATAAATGAACTATCAGTCGATCTGAAAGTAGAAAAAGAAAATAGTTTTGTTATTTGAAGGTAAAACCATGCATTGTCAACTATTACATTGATAAAGAATTGAAACCCAGAAATTCCTATTAAATTTCTAGATTTTAGTAGATTTTGCAAAGGAAAAATACCCATTTTCAGGTTTCGAAATTCTTGAATTTCTCGACTAACCACTATGGCATTTCATCCATGCTATTAACTAAGAAACTTTCTTGAACCATTTTCCAAAATCAGCTGACTCTTTACAACAGTAACCTCAATTTGCCTACCAAGCATTTTTCATTAAGAGAAAATTGAAAAAGCATTTTAGACACAGCCTTTACCTTAATTCATAAGCATAGCCAAAACACCAATCTTGAATGAAAATTGATTTGGGCTTGTAAAAATAGTTCAAAAGTTTGCCTTTAAAAAAAAATAGTTCAGACCAGTGCTTGTCAAAATAATAATAAGGAAAGAATACACACAATAGTTCTTAAAGCATTACCTGAAACTCTTGATTATTATTATATAATAAAATACAAAAAAAGACAGTAAATGTTTGTCAAGAAAAAATGATCAAATTCAGGGCTCTCACTAGACTTGCAAATCAGGGAGAAGTTTTGTCATGATTTTACAGAATTATGGAGAAGTTTGCAGTCAACAGCATTCTTTCCCAATATAGTCTATATTAAATGACTTCTCCCACAGCTCAAACATGGGAGAAGTCTGGTCACTTTTGGGAGACCACTTCCCCCAAGTCTCCCTCTAGTGAGAGCCCTGAAATTATCAGTGAGTGCATCAATGTTAACAAGGAATCAATATATTATATGAGTCATTAAGATTTCATATTATATAAGATATCAATATGAGATTGTTATCAATATAATAATATACTTAAACGATATAACACCTCATTTTAAAACATATTACAGATAACAAATAGACAGTGGCAAAATAATTGTCACTGGGGGTTTAAATCAGGTTCTGGAGTGCACCAATCACTCACTTGCCCCTACAGGTTTATGTAAGAACAAACAATAACAAATTGTAACCCACTATAACCCACTCACTTGACTATGTTGTGTGCAAAAACACCCAATGTCGATGTGATTCTGACATCATTTATGGTCAGGTGAAAGAATCTCTGATAGGACAATGTACAAAATATGCTGATATGAAAGTCATTAAGTCTTATCAAGACTTAATTAGATAGATTAATAACAATTACATACAAATGTAATAATAATGAAATATCATTAACATAGTAATTTCTGCATTATAATCATGATGAGTTTTAACCATGCTTCATAAACCAGAGATGAATCACTAAATCCTCACAGGACTTAATTTCACTAATATATTTCAAATTAACCTATCATTCATTAATGCACTCATTGGAAAGTATGATAAAATTATTACCTCAAACTACTTCACAATAACCTTACATGACTCAAGAATGAAGAAACAAAACACAATATGCAGTATTAATTGATGGTTAATGAATTAACAAAATTAAGTAAACTTGCACTGTCAATTTGTATAAATTCCGTACAATTGGATCTCACAGCCTTCCAAAATTATTCCAAAATTTACTCCAAACACAGTCTTACTCATTCACAAAATACAATATACCCAGATAATATAAGTGAAAACAATATTAACCAACTTCAAACGTTATTTATAGAAAGCTCTTCATTTCACATAGGTAATAAGTTATAAGACTTTTTTCATCTAGACATAAAAAAGGGAGTGAAAGTTTTCATTCAACCATAAATAAGACATAATTAGTCATTTAAATGATTATTGCTGACCTCAGGGTAGAGGTGAATGTGGAAAGAACAAAAAAAAAACCAAATGAAAAATTACTAAACTCCATTCCCAAAGATTTTAACCCTTTGGGATTACCAACAGCAACATTTTATATTAATAATGAGGCATCAGACAGATAGAAAAATACATATGAAGATGTGAGTCGACATGTACAAAATAAATTATAGTAAATCAGGTGGTCATTTCAGTGACTTAATTAATTGTATTAAGTGCACATGTACCTAATGGATAGCTGATGTGTTTAATGACCAATTTGCCAGCAGCTCAAAAATGATTGTTTTTAAGCTGAATAGCAGGACTCTGCATTCTGCCCATTTTAACTCCTGATCCTATCCCTTTTCTCCTATCCTGAGCAGAAATACTAGAATGAATCCAGAATTTTACTGATGCAGTCTGCCCATTTTTTGTCTCTGCACCTTTGAAGAGAACAATCACTGGCTGAAGGCCAAGTCAATACTATAAAAGGATCATAGATAGATGGGTTGAGTCTATAACCCAGGGCCTCTCAATCCAGAAGTGTACATACTACCATTGAACCACAGCATCACAGAACGGAATCATTTTCAATCAATATTCTTCAGGCTTAGTGGAAAATTGACTTAACTCAATATAAGAAAAGAGTGAGTTATGACAGTTTTGCGCTAAACAAGCAATTTGTTCCTTTCCTAATGACCTTGGATATTTAAGCTCAAGGTTAAATAAAGCTACCCCAGATAAAGTTATTAAGACAAAAATATCAAAGCACAGGACTCATCTGGTATAGATTTTAAACTGTTTATAATACAATATTAAAAATAGAGATCTACTTCAATTATAAGAGAGTTAGGATTTTGATGTAGGTAAAATACTGACAATAGAAAGATAAGTAAATAATATATACTCCTGATAGAATGTAGATAATTGAGCAAAATATTTTAAGTAGTTTAGTCTAAAGATCTACCTCATTATAATCATCTTTATAAAGAAAAAACAGCCTTTTTTTCTTACATTATAAACATCATTTTAATGAAGATCTGTCGTAGATTTCTTGAAAAAAAATCTTCATGATATCTTTTTTTTACATTTTTAAACACCAGTAATGAGTGATCCTTGAAAAGAAATCCAGAAAAAAACTTCCATAAAAAAACAACCCAGCTCTTCATTAATGAAGGAGAAAAACGTGATGATCATATAAAACAACTAAAACTTCTGTTCTTTTTATTAAATATAATCAACTTCAAAAAGAACAAAAAAAAACTGTTGTGTAGGAGGCAAACAACCAGACAAAGGTAATAAAGTTAATAAATTAGTATAATGTTTCAACAAATAAAAAATACAAGGTATATTTATAAGCTTGAATATAACACTGTGGTTGTATGATGCATTTTCTGTAACATGTTTATGTTACAAGCGTTATCAAAACAACTGACTCAGTTTTATTCTAAGAAATGCAATCTGTTTACAAAAACCACAAACCCTAATTAGTTTTTCCCACACAATGAATTTAGATTCAAATATTTCCAGAAACACAATTTTGTAATCATAATATCTAGCTAGGTTCATTTTGAATAAGAGCTGCCCGGTTAGCTCAGTTGGTAGCATGCTAGTCTACTGTATGAGGGGTCGCAGGTTTGTTTCACCGGCTGGGCATACTTTCGTGAAGCTTGGTCATGAAATTATTTCTACAGCCATTCTACCTCCTACCAATGATTTTTAATTAGGTAGGGCAGTTGTCAGTCACTGACGAAAGAATGTGCTTAGTAGTTGGTTAACAGCTAAATACAGAGATTAAGCTTTTCCAGGAACAGTGAGTAGGTTGACTGACCATGGTTATATGACCTATACAATGTGTTGTTACAGCGTTAAACCCAACAAAAACAAACAAACATCTTGAATAAGCATCAAAGTTTACATGGAATTGTGTGTGAAAAATGATAAATTTTCAGCATTATTTAAATCACATCTTACATAATATGTAAGTCTAGTTGACACCCTTCTTTATTTACATGTAGTTAGACTACTTTTAGACTGACTTGTTCTTGCATAGACTTTTCCTGTCAAGGTATTACATAATCCATATACCGGTAATTGAAATCCATCAGATCTACTGTAGTCAAAATATAGTGGAAAGTAGATTAGCCAGGTTTGATCAGATAATCTGTTTCTAGAGTTTGTCAACACCTACTTCCAACAATTTTTAAGAATCATGGCTACCACTTCACCAAACCAGAGCACTTGGACAGTAATGGAACCAAATCTAGCTCACACTGCCCAAACTTAAACCATAAGAGCCACCAAGTTTTTAATGACCAGAACATAAACAAAACACGACTAAATTAATCTTCTCTGAATAATTCGGATAAAATATCTAATTTTGTAAAAATGAAATAAAATAATAAAATCAAACTGAGCAACAAGGAAGTTTAATAACTAGATCAATTAACAAATGTTTAACCTTTCTAATACAATATTTGAGATATAAATAAATCATACACTCAAGTAAAAAAAAGACATTTTTATAACTTTTAAACACTTAGTTATATTTTTAGTTCAAATCTAGGTAAACTCCTGACTATCTTATTTATGAAGCTTGATACCATCAGTAATGGAAATGTACTAAAATCTAGGCAAACATTATTTTCATGATATCACAATTCAAACCATGGAATACCATTAGCCAGGAATATGGAACCACACTGAGAACATACTGATCTGAGAACATACTCATATGGAATCATGCTGAGAACATACTCATACAGCCATAGAGATAACACTAAGATAACTCTTAATTCATTAAGAACAGATCTGACACTGACCTTCTAAGTTTGTAAACTCAATAGATAGAGGACATTTGTTTTCTTTCGTTGAAGATCGATTTTTATTTCACAAGTGAGCTAAGGATGCAATATTTTCACAAGTGGCATAGCCATAAGTGAAAATTTAATATTATTAGCTCACGAGTGAAATAAATAGATCTTGCACCGAAATAAACAACTTTTCTGTTTATTATATGCTTCAAACTGGCTTTTTTAGTTAAAGTATGATATGTCATCAGAACCGCGCGTCCAAACAGCAAAAAATAAAATTTTCATTGTTTCAAAACAGTGGAATATTGATTTCATATCACCAATAAAAAATCCCGGTATTTGACTGGAAAGCATATAATAAACCATAATCATTTGCTTTTCTGGCAGTCAAATCTTTATAAACTTTATAAATGGAAACAAATAATAGTAATGACTTTTAACACTTCTTCAACTTCAAGAAACCTCTATTTACATCCCAGTCTATCATGATTTAAAATTTAGGAAGTTTATTGCATTGTATCATCAATAAGGTCTATTCATTTAGAACAAAAATTGTATTATAGATCTAAGAAATTGCTCACCATCATTACTTTAAACGAAACCAGCAAAATCAATAATACAAACATTATTCCAAAATCTTTACTAAAATGGTAAAGACAATACACAACTATCTTAATTTTTCTTTCAAAGAGATTGGAAATTGACTGGAGTAAAATTAAGTTACTATTTAAATGAGCTTCATAAATCACAGGACTACACAGTCTTGATTTAATGCCAACACACCCGAACTCATTCCTATATCTTATTCCTCAATAAAACATAGACAAATGTAAATAGTTTCTTCAATAATACTAACAATACAGCAAATGTGCAAGGTGCAACGAGGTAATAGTATATTAGACATCAGGTAATTACTAAAACAAACAACCAAATGAATTAAACATGTCTGGAAACTTCAAGGTGGGCCCAATTATCTCCATAACTACCAATAAATTGTCTTTTAAACAATATGTTTGATATATCAGCAACACTACATACAATCTAAACTGATAAAGATCTAACTATCAAAGCCATGGTTTAGATTTCATTAGGCCAATGAAAGTTAATTATCATTTTCAACTTCTTCAATCCTGCAAGTGTAGAAATGTTACATCATGTTAGAATTCTAAAAAAAAACCACTTTTGAGTTCTTGAATTTCATGATTTCAGAAGACTTTACTAGGGACAAACCTTTCTTTAAAGACCAAAAATCCTAAACTTAAGAATAAGTCCTAGAAATTTAAACTTTTACAAGTTTAATTGTATTCAATATAAAAACTGCCCACCCCGTCCTATTTGTTTTAAAAATTTCAGATGAAAATCTAAAGTCTTATTTTCAATGGCCTTAAATTAAGCATATGTTTGTAGTACAAATACTATACTGAAATTCTGTATGTTTGTCTGATAGTTTAAAATAATTGAAGTCACCTGAACATCATTATACATTATAATAGCAGGATTAGAATAAAATGGTTCTTGATTAAAACCAGATATCAATCTGATTATAACTTCCCCTTTCACCTTTATCAAACAATTACAGTAATTTACTGGACATACAAACCATACCAGCCGACTGTTCTATGTAAAAGCTCAAGAAAAATATTCAATTAGTTACCTTAAATATGATATAGAGCAAGGGCTGATATGTAGAATTCTTTTAAGGGGGAGGGGACATAAATTTTGAAAGGTGCAACACATTTTACCTCAAAGAATATCTACTCCCAATAAATCTAATTTCTAATCCCATTTTTACAAATGTGCAAGTTTAATGAAAATTCCAAGTGGGGTTTCCACTGGCCTGCTTTGCCAATCAAATCACACCCTCCCACTCTACACCATTATTCTACAGTTTCAGAGTTTGTACAACAAATCTAGTTTTTTTTCTCATATAATTTCACCTACACACAACAGTCACTCACATTCTATGAAAACAGATTCTGTTAAAATGCAGATATTTAGGTCAACCATAATATATACAAAATACCACATTGCATGTTTCATTTTATTCACCAAAACTGTCAAAAAGTGGCAGCAAAGAATCTAAATTGTTCAAGCAGATAAGGTTTTAAAATATTAATGCTGACAGCCAACTTTGAATTTCCATGAGCATTTACCTTACACAATGTACATTTGAGTTGTACTTTTTTCATTACACAATTTGAAATGTTGACATTTAAACAATGACTGTGGAGAATTTGAACTGAAATGAACTTAATTTGTTGCTCTCAATTACTAGGAATATATTTAAAAGCAATCAACATTTTATGCAAGGTAACACATAAAATCCTCAACAAATAGAAACGCCCCAGCAGCACAGAAGAGGCAACCATCTGAAAGGAAATGAAGCCAATGCACTTAGCACAGGAATAAAGAATACAAAGAAAACTTAGTCAAGTCGATCATATGCATTTATAACAGTAATAAGCATTCATCATCTGTACAGAACTAATGTATTTTACTGTTGAAAGTACAGAATGATCAGTTACTGTAAATATATATCAGTATTGCTGCTGATAAACCCATTTCATATCAATTTTAAACAAATGAATAACCAATTTCATTGTTTTTGTCATGATGACAGCCCTTTAATCATCATAATAGACATACATGATAACAATATCCATAACAAACCATATCAATTGGTCAGAGCAAAACTAGTCAACATCCTTCTTTATTTACAAGTAGTTAGACCAATTTTGTGCTGACCCATTGATAGTATGTCTTGATTCCAGGCCAGCACCTGACAAACACATTAACTTGAAAGCACCAAAACAGCCAGAGGACAAAAACAAAGCAGCAAGCTCTCAAAAATATATCTTTCCTTGGAAATCTTAATCATCATAAGTTTATATCAAAAGAATATAACTATTGCCTGCTGTGATGTAGTAACAAGTCGAGATATCAGGCCAGATTATCAGTCTATGTAATCTATATGTATAAATAATACAAGAAAAAAGAAAGAAAACTTGGTCCCTAGGTAAATGTAATACTATACTTTCATATTTCTTATCTTTTAGAAATCAAGTTAACTTTACTTGATTATAGAATCATGACTTGTAAGTTAAAGTTAGTTAAGAAAGAAATAAGAGTTAATTTTCTGAGATTAAGCTGAAATAAATAGTTCTAGGTATTAACAAAACTATGACAACAGATAATAAGTAACTACCATTTTCAAATAGCAAAGAAAATGTTTAAATAAATAACCAAATGCAGAGAACCAAAGGTAACAAAAGGTTAAGATTCAGATTGTCAAATAGCAAATTTCATGGCACTGCACCTTTTCCTTCTTCTCTCCTCCCTGCCCCATTTTGCTATACCCTATGTGCAGTATTAAAAATCTGCACCACTCTGATGCCTTCTGTCCTTATCTTCTTCCTAACTCTTTTGATATACCCCAAGTGCTGAATTAAAAATATGAACTCTCTGATACACCATGTTGCATCTTTGAGTTCAAAACCGATCACTACTAAAGTCACACTATACACAACTTGATCAGACAAAACCATAGCAGACCCACATACATAAAATAAAGAAACATTAGAAATTGCATGCAAAGTAAAAGTAGGTATGTCTGTGATTTGAGTTTAAATAATGATACTGACATCAGCTAATATTATGATATAGACATCTGAGGACAAGACACCAAACCAGTTTCTCTGATGCAGAAAAACAACTTTAATCATGCCCATTATACACTTTTCTTGTACTCAAGATCATAGATGAAGGAGACTGGTGAAGCTAGAAATGAAGTAATATAAACACATGTACTCAGATATAAGTCAAAGATCTAAGCATCATAAACTAAGAGGTATTCCAATCATCAATACAAAAAATATGAAATAGTAATTATGTAAGGTTATTAATACTTATAACCCATAACAACTATAATCATAAAGTTTGTAATGTTCCATACTTGAAACAAGAAACTAAGTTATCTACAATCTATAATATAATCTTGACTAGGCTTCTATCAACAACAGCTTTCTATAGGCTATGGTAGCCTACACTGTAACATTATGTACTATATAGCTGTCAAGGGTCTGATCACCCCAGATTTTGAAAGCTGAGGGTCAGGGGAGCATTTATAGGGAATCTGGAGGGTTCAGGGCAAGAACATGTTCATAGGACAGAGGCTTCTGAAATAAAGGTTTTTGAAATCTGAATCTGTACAAACATTACATCTTAATGGCTGCATGCACCGTTACATTTTAAATGACATTAGGCTGATGCGTGTATGTTTAGGAAATATTTGAGACAATCAAATCTGTTAGCCAATGATAACTTTAGGAAGTAGGTAATAGGCTGTTAAGTAAACTCATGTAAGGAAATGTAACAAAATGGTATGTTTTTGTATTGCGTGCCATTGTTGAACAAACATCTGGTTTTTTCATACAAACATAATGTAAGAGTGATTTCTGTGACTATGTGAGTCATAAGGTTAAAGGATAGGTAATTAAGATGTTAAAATATAACAGTTTTGGTTTATTCTGAAAATAACAAGAAATAAACCAAACTGATTGAGGAAAATGGGATGCCTGGTAATTTCATTTATACATTTTAATGCAGTACACAAAGAGTATTAAAGAAGTTTTAATGACGTCTGCAAGCCAATGAGAAAAACAGGAATTTTCATGCCAACATTTCCAGACCTAAGACCAATTTGTAGTTTTAATTCATTGTAAAGAAAATGATAGGGGTAATAAAGTCATGGACCCAGAGATTAAAGGAGCAGACGTCACTGCATATAAGTGCAAATTCCTGCCAGCTGGTTAAATTTCAGGAATGTAATTAACAAGTCTGGTTGGATGCAGAAAATTCCTAAACAAAATTGATGGAATGCCATTTATCAATGCCGCATTGCATAACAATAATGAACTATTGATACATGCAGGACAGAAATATTATAATTCAACATCTGGTGTGATAAACATTGAAGAAATGTTCAGAAACACACCAGAAAGTCTCACTAACACACAGATCAGACAAACCAGCATGTTTTTAATGAGTATCCTTAACTTTGACTTCGCTGGCAGATTGCAGATCAAAACAATACTTGAGTTGTTTGTGTATGATGTCTACATTTATGTATGCAGAAGGCATCTATAAGACTTTTCTTGTATACATGTTATGACAATGCTGTCATTATTATCATCTGTTAAGATAGGTACCAGAACTCTTCTATCATTAAGATAAATTGTTTCTCCTTCAGAGCTTGAGACACAGTTATGATAAATACTAGTAACAAGTTACAAGAGTTGGGGTAATTGGTATCTGTATTTTGTAATTGCTGCATGTATTTACAACAAGTTACCAAAGTTACATACAGGGCATCCTGCTGCAAACATGGAATTTTACACTTAGCTGAAAGAGGTCAACCACCTTGGTAAAATCTGGTCAAATATGGTCCCTTTTCAATGCTCTTGATGCACAATGAATGAATATACAAAATCTTTCATCCTATAGTATATTCAAGGTCTCAGCTCAAATAATTGCAAACATTCAGAGTATCCCCGGATTAGGCTGTAAAACATCAGGAAAATGTTACATGTGATGCTGGTGTAGGCTCAAGAAGCAGTGTCTATGAAAATCTTGCATCATCTTCAATTCAAATAAATTGAAACTTGGTAAATATGTTTATTAGTAAAGACTGGATGTACAGTGCACAAAAACCATAACTTTGTTTCATGCTTGGGAATTACTTTTTTGAAAAATATTATTAACTAAAATTAGTCATTTTTGGGGGTATAGCAAATAACTGCTAAACAGAGTTGTCTGACTCCCATGCAAAATCCAGAGCTCTAGTTTTGTTCGGCTACAACTAATAACAGTCAAAATACACAATATGGTATCTTTAATTGACTAAAAAACAGTCTGATGACTCCCAACTGAGTAAACCCAATGTGAATATTTGAACAGACTGAATTGGATCCCTCTACAATAAAATGTGTCTGGATTAAAGCAAGTAAACTGTTTGTTCAGACAAGTATCTATACTCACAAAACTGTCACACTAGAGTGTATCAGTAAAAAACAAAATATTACTGTGCTACCCAGATGATAATATTTTAATATACCCTACCTACAAAATAGATTGATTTTCACTCAATCAACTAACAGTAACATATTTTTTCTTATCTACAAACATACCAGACAAAATAGTCAGTCAATGGTTTAGATACAATATTGAATGAACTGAAAGATTAACTTGATTCATAAAACTTTACATAGACCACTCATTCAGAAATGAAATGATTACAAATAAGTGAACTGTGGTTTAACAAAAATTTGGTGAAAAACATCAGAACTGAAATGTACATGCAAGAGTTGATTCAGAATTATTTCAACATTTATTTAAATTTCATCTAGGCATTTCAATTGAACAATAACTAACTTGCATCTGAACAGGCATGGTCAAACTCCAAAAACAAAATAATTTTCATAATGAAATTGTGATTTTGCATTGAAAAATCACGCTAAAAAGGAATAGAGTAATGTTGCAAGAACTGTACTAGAACCTCTAAGATGGTCATTCTACTTGATTAGCTCAATTTGTAGTGCATCTAACTGGAAAGCAGGAAACATTACTATAACACTGTTACATACTCTTCCAATGAAAGCTGGCAATTTCTCTCTTTGCTGAGGGAAATTCATAATAAATATCAAATCTTTAAGTGAGGGTATAACCTGCTCCAGCCTGAGTTGAGCTTAGGACCTCTAGATTATTATTCCTGCTTATACCAATGCTCAACATTTGCAATTATACCACTGCTCAACGCTCCCGGCATTTCTCCAAATGTACAAATTGACATGTTAGTATAAAAACACATATAATGTTTATAAGATTGATAAATGAGGAACTTATATAGTTTAATGTCAATATTAACACAATGTTAGTATTTACTCAGATACTTTAAATGTTGTAAAACAAATATGACACAGGATACCTGTAACTTCACACTGAGCATATCCTACCAACACAACTTAGTTTACAAACTATGTCCCTCATACACTCGCATACAGCACATACTGATACAACAGGCATCAAACCTTAATACTTGAATCAAAATACCAATGGCTCCGGGGAAATAAATATTGTCATAATACTTTTGACCACAAAAAAATGCTACACCCCTGACCTATCCTTTTTATGGTCATACAAGCATAAAATAGGCTGGTTTAGTTTATTAAATAAAATAACAAAGGGTATACCATCTCAACCTTGAAACAATTCTAATACTTGTCTTAGGGAGATAGTGATCTAATGAATTGGAAATATTAGGAAACTATCATTATTTAAAGGAGTGTAAAATAAATAAATTCAGTCTTCCGTGATAACTGTCTTGAACACTAGCCTGATTTACTCTATCATATAGCAAAGAGTAAAATTATCAACTAGCATGACAATAATGTTTTTATAACTAAGTAATATCCACTAGCCCAAATCAATTTTTACTAGTCTCGGGCTTTGGGCTAGAGACCATGACATCAAATAGTAAAGTTGGACTTTTTTTGTGCAAGTTTTTATGCTTGCTTTTTGAAACAGCATAAAAAGCCTAAGAATGACATGATGATGTAAACAAACATTTTGTGTACATAAAAGTTTTGACAAGTCATTTTCACTAGAGATACAATAGAAAGTGTTCATGAATCATGTTGTAACAAAATATCAACTTTTAACGCTCATAGAAAATTGTGAGGATGTTATTTACATGATGCATGAAGAAGTTAAACAGTCATAGTTCATAATGGAAGGCACAAAGGTTACAAATACTGTCATATAGCAACATAGAATTAACTATGATTGATCATAATAGCATTCAATAGGCAGGCATTTCAGTTGGTAGCGCTCAAATCTATTGATTGAGGGGTCGTGGGTTTAATTCCCAGATGGGGCTTACTTTCATGGAATTTGGTCATGAAATTTTTAGGGCCATTCTCCCTCTTACCACTGATTCTAAATTATGCAGGGAAGAAGTCAGTCACTGACTGAATTATGTTCCTCGTAACTGGTTAACAGCTAAATCCAGAGATTATTTTAAACAAATATTAATGGCTAAACTGGATAATTGTGACAGTCCTAAAAAGCATACTAACACAGAAAGGTTACATATAGCCATTATGGCATTAACAACATTTAGTTCAGATTATAAATAGATGATTCAATAGAAGTGAAAATCTTCACCTTTAGTTCAATACATCATTAAATAACAATGTGATTATCTACAGAAAAGTAAATAAAGTAGCAAAAAGGAGTTATAAAGTAGCAGAAGTATAAACACTAGATTATGACAGATTGATATTCTACAAGTAGGATATAATACTATATCAATAATATATTGTATCAAAACTATGTAAACAATGTGAACAATCCTGAGACATTTAACACCCAGTCTATTCTTGTATGTTTTATAGCCAAGTTCAATACAAAATTATAAAAATTCAATTCAACTCAATTATGGCACAACTTCTAATATGTAACACTAATCACATTCAGTCTTTTCTTCAGTGGTCTCCCAGTATCAGGATATTAGATGGTTTCTTTCTAACTGAAGAAACAACAGGTATCATAAGTTAACATAGAATTAGAAAGAAGTTGTCTTATTTGCACCAAAACTGCACTGACTTTCCCTTTATACAATAGAAGCTAAGTTCAATGCTTAAATAAAATAAATCAATTTGAAAATATGAACATTCAAATACATAAAATCATTAAATGTTTTGCAATTTAAAGAGCTGTCTAGAATATACTATAAAACATGATGATATAAACTAAACTATAAGATCTAAACATAGCAACTTTAAGATTCTGTTAGTTTATTCTGTTTTATTCACACTATGCATTCTCTCATACCCTTTCACAAAAAGCTGACATTTTTTTGGATTGTGCCCTATAAGGGTACCATTAGACTAAGATTCAAACCCAGATCACAAGTCGAACATTCCAACTTTAAAGCCAAGCAATTCATGGGAAATAAGCTAACAGACATTGTTTCTATAAGAAGTGTTAAAAATACCAACAAACAAGCAACCACAGCATACCATATTGTGACCCATTTGTAATGTGTGTAAAAAGACATGTTATCAATGAAAACAACTTGATTAAACCAAATGAGCCTCCCATGGTGTGGATTAATTTAGATGAAATTTCATTAAAAATGACAGATTTCTAAAGCACATGATTTTCTAAATAAATTTATTCTCAATCTGATATTATATAAAAGACTGATAACATAGAGGAAAGAATAAATCAACTAGAACTGGATACAATCCAATGAGAAAACAGTTAAACCTCTATGAATCAGTCATTTTTTAACAAACACCACTTCTTAATAAAGACCACCTCCATATAACTGTCTCATCTTTATAAATTAAGGCATACTCTCAATATGGTCACCTCTCAACAACAACCACCTTTCAAGAACACCAATCTCTAAACAACAATTGTTTCTCAAGAACACCCATCTCTAAACAACAACCGTTTCTCAAGAAAACCAATCTCTAAACAACAACCGTTTCTCAAGAACACCGATCTCTAAACAACAACCATTTCTCAAGAAAACCAATCTCTAAACAACAACCCTTTCTCAAGAACACCGATCTCTAAACAACAACCATTTCTCAAGAACACCCATCTCTGAACAACAACCGTTTCTCAAGAAAACCAATCTCTAAACAACAACCACTTCTCAAGAACAACAATCTCTAAACAACAACCATTTCTCAAGAACACCATTCTCTCTAAACAACAACCACTTCTCAAGAACACCAATCTCTAAACAACAACCATTTCTCAAGAACACCGATCTCTAAACAACAACCACCTTTCAAGAACAGCTACCTCCAACAACCACCTCAAAGTCACCACTCTTGGGTATCTCAAGTGAAATGGGCCTATTAGCAACAGTCAACTCTTTATAATAGACAATCCAGAATAGTCTAATCTCTGGTTGTTGAAGAGAGGTTTTACTGTACAGATAAAACTCAATTGCAGGTTTATTTGTTTATCTAAAAAGATTCAGAACACATTTCATCCCTTCCTTATCATTACTAAAACATTCAGTAGACACTGGTTATAGAAAGAAAAAAGTTCATTTGGTATAAATGATCAAATCTATAAATTGATTTAGATTACATTTAACCCTGAAATAGTGGCCACTCGTATATAGCAACTCCCTCAACTTAGCACCTAAGAAAAGATACAGTAGTCAAAATTCCAATTTAGCTATACAATGTATTTAACATCTGTTTTCAGCAGCCACCTGTCTTAAAATTAAGTTAAAACATTTTATGTGTCCATTGCCTAGCTGCTTTAACACAGGCTTAACTGTATATTTTCTTTTTGACAAGAATGTTACACCAACATGAAGAAATAATGAATCAATTAGAACAGGTGCTCTTCTTCATTTCATATAAAACATTACAACATTTCTAGTCATGAAAACAGGAAGTAATGAAGTATATTAACAAGAACTGTCAGGGGTATTTCACAACAACATGCTGTAACACAAAATGTTCACCTTTAGATTCATTATAATAAAACAGTACCTTCATTGTTTGTAATCAGAAAACACCAACCATAAATGAAGTCGGATAAAAATGAAACACATAAATTAGTTAAGAGCTCTAATTCACAGTCACAATCAATAGCTAACCTATATAAATCCCTACATTTACCAAAACTTCTTTTGTTCCAAGTAAAGGTGGATAATAGACTGATATATGATCAGATGGCTTTGTTTTCTTTACTTTCCAACAGCAGCCAGTTCAACTACTTTTTAACTGTCAGTCATATACATAGTGTATGAAGTGTGTAGTTCAACCAACCATCAAGCCGCCTGGCTAGCTCAGTTTGTAGCTGTAGTTTGTAGTACTGATCGAGGGGTTGTGGGTTTGATTCCCAGGTGGGGCATACTTTCATGAAGCTTGGTCATGAAATTATTTCTACGGCCATTCTCCCTCCTACCAATGATAGTCACTGAGGAAAGTATGCACTTAAAAGTTGGTTAACAGCTAAATTCTGAGATTTAGCCTTTCCAGGAGGAGTGAGTAGAATGACTGACTGCCGTTATATGACCTATACAATGTGTTGCTATGGCGTTAAACCCAACAAACAAACAAACAAACAAACAACCAAGCATCATTTCTTGGAGTCACTAATACTAGATTACCAGCCCCTGCAAGCAACAACCAACTTTCTCACATAAAGTTGTTGGTCAGATCTGAGACTAAATGCACCCCTTTCAATGAAAAGATGAGTACTTTTAAATCTATATAAAATCTGTATAAATGTATCATAATATGTATTTCTTGTGTACCATGTATCTTGGTGTGAGCTAACATTAATATAAAAGTGCATGTATAATAAAAATTATGTTCTGTTCTAAATATTTTTACCCTAACTTATGCAGCAAGGAGGTGGAATTGGTTGATTAGAAAAGAAAAAAATATCAAACTAAGTGGGAAGAAAAAAAGGCATAAGAAAACCATAATTATTATAAGACAGCCCTTATCAATGAGTACACAATTTCTAAATTCTATGTAACAGCCCTTCTCCCTTCCTACATCCACCTATGTTTTTTATCTTAAATATTTGATAAGGAAACTGCATCCTAAGGAGGAAATAGTAATTAGCCAATTATGAACTAATTCACTGGAGCAACACAAAATCATGAGTATTTAGAGCAACAGAGTAAGTAATTGGTTGAATGATAAACAAATGAATGACAGGCTTATCCTGATTATTGAAAACATACAACTCATGAACTAGCCTCAGCTAGACTTCAGAAAATATTGATCATAAAATATTAGTAACTTTACATCTTGGAATTCGAGTTGGAGCCTTTGGAAATATTTAAAAAAAACTGTTTTACATGATTAAGAATCAGTGGTGGGAGGGAGATTGGCTGTAAATATTATTTCAAGACCAAACTCCACAAAAGTAAGCCCTGCCATGGAATCGAACCCAAAACCCTTCAATCAGTAGACTTGTGTGCTACTTACTGAGCTAGCTGGACAGGCACTAAAATTTTAAGAGATTTTCATAAACCTGACAAGGTTTATAAGAAGAGGTCAGTAACAATAATAAACAGGGAAGAAAGAGAAATGTTAAACTTTAACCATTATTCCCTACAACTTCTCTCTAAGAAGTAATCGACATGGTTGTCAAATTTTCATGGAGGGGTTCATACCTGACACATAGAGGAGGAATGAACCAAATCTTCAAATTCAAAGATAGAAAATAGATAGAAAATCCTTTCACTATGACAGTACATGCTGTTCACATGAAAACAAAAAAGCTTGGAGATTGTTTCATGTTTTTCATCAATTTTAACAAACGGTACAAAAAACATCAAATTCCTCAAGATAGCACCCACAGATTATCAGACCTAATGAGAAAAAAAAACATGATTTGTTGAGAACTGGAGGCTTTCAACTTCTTTTACGAGCCAGTATAACAGTCAGTGAAGAACAACTGCTCAAATTAATTAGGCTAACCCAAAGTCAGAATTTCTCCTAATGATAATCAAAGAACAGAAATTCCAGAATTGGATGGCATTCATTAACAACATTTAGTCTTTCAGCATTCATTAATTCTAAATGAAATATTAGCCTCAAGTTGAACTAGGAATTTTTCCTTCTACAGTTGATTAGTGCATTCAAATAACACTGCACCACTAATCTCCTTCAAGCAGAGCTGTCTAGATTAGTATTTGTTTGAGAATGGATGATGTTCACTGATCAAACAATGTGAAGCTACAATCAAACCTATCTATTACAGCCATCAAAAAGACCTAATTTAGTGACTACTATAAAACAGCATATCAAAATTAAATAATTGTATTATTGATTGTTCTAAAATAACAGCAGGACATATAATACATCTCCTCTTTCTGCCCCTTTTTGGTCCTCTCTGGGCAGAAGAAGTTACAGTCTGGTCTGTATTAAAAGTGGGAGTTACCAAATAATAATTATAATCAATTCATGTCTTCAAATTGCAGATTGGTACTATTATAGTAAAATCATAAGTTTCAGAAAATCGAGGTCATTTTTAAAGTTTACAAGGCATTTGGTAAACTACTGTTATAAGGTCACTAATGCAGGTCAAACTGTACTATGAAAGCTGTACCCTACCAATTCTCTTCTCTGACACTCTGTCTTCAAGAACAATCACTTTACTAGTATACATTTTAAGGGTTGCCAGCAAGACTATAGTAACTTGCTCTTTAATGCTAAGCACTTACTTCAGTCTTGCGGGCAACCCTCGATTTATTTTCAAGCTTGTATTGACAGCTTCAACAATGGAGGTGTATATGAAGGATGTATTGTATACAATAGGAAAATAAATAATATTATTTTCATTATTTATTTACATGTTTATAAAACATAACCTATCAACAACAACTTTATATAACAGAACCAACAATAAACAATCCTTAGTCTAAATGTTTCGATCCCAACTTCAACAACATCATTGAAATACCACACCACAACACACCACGCCAGAGTTGACTGGTGAGTGGTGACTGTTCACTAGCTAGGTGTAGGATGTATTAACTTACTGCACCTATCTCATAGCGAATATATTTCTAAGACTATCAGTGAATCATGGCACTAGTCATACCATTTATCATAACATTTAAACCAGAGATTTACCAGTGGTTTCTATTTTGACAAAAACATGACTTGTTAGAGTCTTTCTTTGTTAGAATAATGAGTGCTTCTAGATAACATGTCACAGCCTTTCTCCTGAAGACTTAATCAAAACAGAAACAAATGTAATTAAGAATTCTACATCTACAATCAGTGCAGCATATCAATGGAACTCTTTGTCACCAAGGAGGTTCAAACCTCACCCCAACTCCCACCCCAGAACTTTTCTTAATGCAAGTATGTGCAAAACCTTGTAAATGGTATTCTAAATGTTAGTTTTAATGTCTTGATTCACCTTGCAAAAGATAATGGCTTGAACCTACCCAGCAATTTGTTTTGCCTTAAACCCACCCTAGGGGAAATCTTGCCTCAGACCCCTCTCCATCTCCAGGACAATGATGGTTACCTAAACAATAATGTCTAGATTTGCCTCTGAGCTTTGCAGACATTCTGACATATATCTTTATACCCTATCAGTATTATATCATTACCATAACAAAAATATACCTAAGAACAAACAAAAACAAACATCTTATACTTATCTCTTAACACTAAAATGATTACATCAGAAAACAGGGTGTTAATAAACTAGGTCAGTATAGGCTCAGTGCATTTCGTTCACAATAAAAACCGCAAAACATAAAAAACTATGTTTTTTTCTCAATTATATTATAAGATATCACAATCTTATCAAGAAATTTAGAAATCTTTAAAAAACAGAGATCTGGGTAAATTAAGCGGTTATGTTCCTCATTAAGTGAGCTAGATACTTGAGAGAGGAAACATGAAAAACATTAACAAAATATGTTAATCCCCAGGTTAAGTTTTTAAAAAGATAATTCAGATCCAAATCCACAAATCCAGGTAGTAAAAATACATAAGTATATGAAAGAGTATTCTAGTATATGGATTTGATAAACACAATATTTTAAACATAAATATTGAAATCAGGACTCATAGGTTTGTTAAACTTTCCATTGTCTAAGGGTATTTATGTGAAAATCTTGATTTGAACCAATACTTTTCGAAATTTGACTCATTTAAGACTTAGAAATCAATCTTTTAGGGATGAAGAGTCATATCCAAGGGTCTGCACAAAAGGCATTCTTATGGAGCAGTGCACACTTTATAATATTAAAATCAATCAAAACAAAGCAAAGCAAATCTATATAGGGAAATCTCATACTACTGGTATACACATCCAGTGTCATTTCAAACAGTAGATTTCTTCATTCCTGGTCATGTCTAAATGAATAGCACTTTCAATGATGAAATTACTTCTTGCAATGCAGAAAAAGGCCTAAATTTCAAATTTCTAGAACCAGCATAAATTCCATTCGTCCTAAGGCTAAATGAACTTGAAAATTAAAAGCAGCTGAGTACTTTTCACTAGTTTTGTATACTATAACAGCATTAAAAAGGGGCCCAAGGAGGTATTAAGCAGGATATACAGTTGAAAAATCAATTCACAACAAAAACAAAACTTAATTAAAATAACCTATTCTTCTCTCTAAATATTGGTGCTTAACACTAACAGACAGGATTTGCAGAAAATGCATAAACAGTTTAAAATCAAATCTGGTTGCCATGGTGACAGCCACAGAGAAAACTAGAGTGGCAGTCATTGGCAGACATTTAGAGATTGTTCAATCAGCATTCCCTTGAAAATAAAATCAATTACAAAATATTAAACTCCTTAATACAGGCCAACAGCCCAAAATGAGTAAATATTTCTGTATGGATAGAGAAGATCTAACAATCAGAACCACGTATAGAAATATGTTTGAATGTTTGAATTCAAAAAATGAAAACTGAAATATGATACAGAGAGTTGAAGTATTTAAATAACATTGTAAGATGAATAGAGTATGCATGGACTCTAATAATGGTTGAATATATCAATTATAACATTTTAAATATAAAGCTTTATACGACACTAGCTGTTACAACTTGAAATTGTATCCACTGACAACCTTGATCTAATTAAGGTTAAAAATGAAACTGTCTCGTTACCTGATATACAATGTTATGATAAAACATCCTAACAGTTAGAATATGTAAAATAGAGTCTGTGATATCATCCTCAGTGGTAGTCCTAGGAAAGACAGACCTCCCAGGTAGAGTGAGCATAGGGCTACTGGCATGGAGGGAAAGATTAAACAGCAGAAACTCAGGGATTTCAAGACTTCAGCAGTCTTTACCAAAGAAAAAAACTCTCAAATCCCCAACTTGAACTTCAGGACCAAACCTGAAACCTTTCAACTATGTACAACAAAACCAGATCACCATCAGTGACTGTTTCATCCATGCCATGGATGCCATAAAGTCAATGTCAAATTAAAATGCACTGTCATTCTACATAATAAAATATGATTTTCAATGAGCCTATACTACTCTATAATTATGACATTAAGCGCAATTAAACAATCATTTACTCTGTATTGAAAATCAAAGATACATAAAGTTATAAATTATAGATAAAGAGAATTTAAATTAATATCTCTTACATTATAATTAAAACACAAGTACAGATGTAAACCATACCCTGTAATTTTCTGTTTTAATGTTCAGGTATCTTTTATACTGTACTATCCTTCAAAACCACAATATTCAATACAAACCAATCTATAAATGGTCATTCTATATAGTAGATACAAAAACCATCTTTAGAATCAAGAAAATAAAACCCTTCTTTTTAACCCAAACAAAAAACAATCAATGTTTTAAAAAGTGTGACACGGTTGTTTAAGTGTAAATTAAGGGAAGATTAAATACCCTGATAGCAAATACCCTGGTACAATCAGAGTATAATCAGATTAGCAAGTACCTAGACCCTCCCTTATTTCCTGTGTATAACAAAATATTTCCCCTATTTACATTGTTGTACCATCATAGATAATGTTCAAACTCTCAACAAGTCTGTCAAATATAAAAGTTTGTTTACATTATAAATACTTTAATGCAGGAAATTGGTTTTCCACTTTTTTAGGAAGAAAGGGATCATTTAAATCCTTTTAAGTATTTTCAGTATGAATATAAATTTTCTCACTTTATGGAGGAAGGCGATCATTTCTTAAATCCCAATCAGCAAATTGTGTATTTATGAGGATTTGTTAAGTTTGAAAAGGGGTCATTTAAATCCCAATTAATCATAGAGGCACTTTTTTTCCACTTTTAAGCGGAACAGGGTCATTTAAAACCCTTAAGCAATCAAGTAAAAAGAATTATCTCCATGTTCACAAGAATAACCCTATTCAATAATGAAATATCTAGATACAATTTCCTACTTTTTTAAAGAAAAGATGGACTCAAAGAAACTTAAAATCCATAAAGCAATTAAGCAAAGCAGTTTATCAGAAATCTTTATGAGAACTCTAAAGAATAGATTACAGATTGATAAAATTCTAGATAGAAAAGAAACTAATGTAGTAGCATAAGTCTTAGGATTGAAACAATGAGACTGAAAACAACAGCTGTCAGTTATCTCTCATAGTAAAAGAACACAACAAAAGACTGAATTCTAAGAACACAAATTTAAAACATCTGAACCAACATGACCTACAGGCTGTAACTGTCAGACTTATTGACTCTAAACGACACTAAGTCTTCAATACAACTGGTAAAAGTTAAAATTACAATCTTACATGATACAAAGTAATGCTGTAACTTTCAGACTGTAAGGAATATTTGATACTAGAACTAAATTATGGTTAAAATATAGTCAAAGTTAAAAAATCCTAACTCAGGATCATGCCTTTAATTCAATTTTAATCACAGATGGGAGAATTGCGTGTGTGGAGACTGGATTTTCACACTAAGAGCCCTGCATAACAAAGAATAACTATATGATAGTAAAACAATGGAAATTTTAATAGAGAGTGATACTGATAGATGCCATCATGGCATAAGCTAAACCAAGTTCAAACAACTAAGTATCTGAGATACAACACCATTTTTCAGAAACAAGAAAGAATTGCAAATTACAATTTCTTAAAAGATTAACTGTCATTATTTCCAATGCGCATGAGGACTAAACAAATATACTTGTGCCAACCATATGTATTTTTTTACATTTAGTAGGTTGGACAGAATATATAACCCATTGAAATCACTGCGATACTAACTGTACTTTTATGAACATTAAATTAAATGAACCAATCTTAAAATCTACTGGTAGCATGGTATTACTCTTAACATGGTGGTCAGGTTAGTGAACCAAATGAAGCATCAAGACTATAAAGACCTTTATGAATCATGACACTAATCCAAGATAATATTATGCTGATAGGGGCAGTGATAAAATTTCAGCTGAGATTAAAGATTTACAGGGGAATGAGTTCTGCTCTGGATCACCAGTATCTAATGTGACATAGTCACTGAAGACATGCATAATGCCTGCAGGTACATTCATCTTAAATATTGTGTCAAGATAATTCATTAATTGGACGAAAATAAAATTATGAGTGGTCACATGACTATAGGTGACACAAAAATACCAACAAACAATCCATTTCCTATTTCAGAAAAAAATAGTAAGAAAGTTCATTCTTCACCTTAAACTTTTAAAACCACTATCCTAATATGTCCTGTAAGCAAAATTTTCAATTAATTCCAGGCTTCAGCTAATAAGATAGTAGGTACCAAACAAAAAGAAGTTTAGTTTAATTATCTTCAGTCCAATATAATACATTAAAGAATGAATGTTATAACATGCCTTTGTAACTATTCTCATAGAACTGTCAATCACATGTCTTTTAGTGCAGAGGCTTTTGTATCAGTATCCCAACCTAAATTTAAAGCTTGGCTACATTGGTAAAATTTGCTCAAACTTTTACCAATGTGTACAATTCATCACTTGACTGGCCTCAAGTAATGTTTTTGTATTAAAATAGGAAATGAGAAACATTGACAAAACAAAGAAATCCCTATTTTCAATAAAACACATTCCTTAAAACATGTGTGTGGGTGGAAGTGTTCATTACCGACCAAAATAAAAGTAGACAAAAAGTTACAAAATCTAAGAAAGAAGGCCAATCTAACCACCAAAGAAAATATAAGATATAGTTGAATAAAACATAAGGCTAAAAGACTCATTTTCCATTCACATGACACAAGAATGTGTAGAAACTTGACTATGGCACTATAACTTGTTTTAGCAAGGCAGTGTCTAAGACAGAACTAGGACTTAGTCTAAGTTTTAGAAAACTGCAAATAACACTGAATGAATAAATGAAGAATATATATCAAGTAAGTCTACATTGAGTTACACAATCACTGAGGGTAAATACATACACAGATTATACAAATTAAGATCTTATCAACAACATTCCGAAGATTATAATGTGACATTTAAAATCATTTGAAACAAAAAAAACTTGGGAAGTTTTTCTGTTCACTCACCCGCAACTGGAGAGGGCTTTTTCATCACACACCATCTTGGTTTCCACTGAAAAATAAAACAATGAGGTAAGAAACAAGTTAAAGTGAAAATCTTGCATTACACAAACTTTAAGGAGTGATTTTACCTTCTTTCCGTCTCTATATTTCACATTTCCTTCCACAATCGTACTCATTTCAGCCATGTCTATCCATGTTTTGATCCAGTTGACCTGAAATGTAACAACGATTTTGATTGGTTGTTTGCTTAGCAGAGATAACACAGTACAGCGACGTTCATCGAGTTGTACGAAAAGTCATGCTAGCTAAATTTCAGTTCGCGGTAACTGGAAGGGGGTCTATCAAAATTTGCTATCTGCATGTTAAGTTTGTAGATTCGTTAATTGATAGACAAAGGGAATAAGTTGTTTGCTTAGAGTACTACAGAACAATTTTAAATTTTTGATTAATTAGAATTCTATAAAGCATTTACTCCTTATTATTAATTAAGGTTTAGATCTAGTGCTTTACATGGGTAAAAACATAGATTTATACAAAAATTTATGCTTGTAATCCACAACATTTACCACCTATTTACGCAAGAATCCGTTCTTAGAGAGCATGTAATAAGTGTCAAATCATAACTGACCACAATTAAGTTGTGTACATACATTATCCCCTTCATTAGGCCTATTAATGAATGATCTCGAAAACCACCAAGTTAACTCCTTAGACATATATGTACTTAATTGTACTTATTCGTGTATTTATTTTAAGTTCCATACAATGACACTAACAATTCTTGATAATTATATTTTAACAAAAAGTAATCATGACGAATTTTGAATTTCTTTCATATTTAAAACAAAGAAATAACATTTAGAATGTAAATCAAAGAGCTCTTTGATTTTACACGAAATACTCAGCTATAGGGTCTTGGTAATGTGAAAATTATCTTAAACACACGTAATAATTCATCTTTTTTTTATTTCGAACAGACCTATTTCTACCTACATATTATGTGTTTCCTATTGTTCTCTTTATCGGAAGTTTTCGAGACGTAAGAACGATAACTGTGCTAAGAAAACACCGCGCGAAACAGGTTGTTTGCATCTGACGTCACAGAAATGACGTCATATGTAAATAAAGATGGAATACGATACATCTTTCAAGTTTGACAATAATAAAGTAACATTCTTGGATCCTCAGGATAATGAACCTATGAATGCACGTAAGATATATTTTAAAGCACCAGAAATTATATTTTTCTGGGTTTAATATCAATATACTTTTTTACAATAACCGTTTAATGTCAGACTTAGGCAAAGTTGAGGAGGTTGCGGTGGCCGAATATCATTATCAATCATGTCCATGAAGAGGGATGCATTTTATTCATAACAGGAACCTTAATTCAGTCTCTTTTGTCTAATTTTGTTTTCTTTTTACAGCTTTCACATTTATTGATAGAGGAGAGGAACTAGCCGATGATATACAGAATACAAAATATGAACTCAACAGAAAGGTAAAAATCATAGGTGAAGTACACTAAATGGCTGATTATTTATTAACTGAACAAACTACGTCTACATGTAGTTGAATAATAAAAATTGTACTTAGCAATATGGGATAGCTGCTCTCAGTAGAAAGTACTAGTGTCATACAAATCCAACAAAACATTCTTACTTACTAAATTTTTCCTCTGAGTATAATTAGGTAAAAGCAAAAAACAAGCTTATTAATGTAGAATGGCAAATAATGATTTTTATTAAAAATCATTATTTGCCATTCTACATTAATTAAAGAGAAAAATATATCAAAGGGAGATAATACAGTATGAAGTAGTAGATTGTTCACATTAATTGACCTAAGAAAAGAACACAAGGTCAATATCATTTATCATTTGACTGGATTACCCTTGTTTTATTTATTTATTTATTTTATTTATTGGAATTAACGCTGTGTCAACACAATTTAGGTCATTTTACGGCGTCCAGCGCACCTAACCTAGCTTTCCTGGACCATTGTCTATAACCAGTTCTCACCTACCCTTTTCACAAGGCCGGAAACTTCTCCATATTATCTAATCAATGGAGGAAAATCGACATTATAGTCAAATTTTCATGGAAGGGTATAACCTCCCCGGGTGGGATTCGAACCCGCACCCTTCAGCACAAGTATCCAAATCCCGGCGCGCTACCAACTGCGCTATCGACCCGGGTTGGATTACCCTTGGCTGTTACATGTTTCTATGAATCTCTGGTAAATATTTTATTACAAATTAAACATACACATATAAGTGCAATAATTTGACGGGTATGTCAATTTGTCAAACAGACATAGCAAAAATATGTATCAGTGCTTTGATATTTGTGTTTTCTGCAGGAGTTGTCTGCCTTTCATATATACAATATCAATGTGTATATTATATGAAAAAATAATGTCAATGTACTATAAAAGTACTAAATTAACATTAAAAATGCATGCTACAGAATGCATTAAGTACTTTGACAATGTAGACATTTTATTAAGAACCACAATTAAATTTTTTGGGCTATGCTATTCATCTTTTTACATTCAAAGTTATTTATGTGGATCTATAGATTTGTCAGCTATTTAATAATGTATTGATATTGAATTGATATAATAGAGTTAAGTTTTCGCTAAATTTATCCCATTGAGAAATGGCTCTGTGGTAAGAAAGCCTGACCCCCACACAAATGACTGTATGTTCACTTCCCAACTATGCAACCCTGCAGTGGAATTGCATGGCTTGTCATGTTTAGAAATAGCATAAAATCAAATTTAGCATCAAGTAATATGCAATATAAACTTATATCAAATTACTACATGTTCATATGAAAAAATAATATTACTTACTGTATTATCTCCCTTGAACACGATGTGACCATGTCCAATGCTTTCTTATTGATGCAGGGGCGGATCGAGGATTTTTTCTAGGGGGGGGGGGGGGGTCCAAACTTTCGAACCACAACCACATTATACACATTTTGCAGAATAATGCAACATAGTGATAATAAAAACTACATAACCATTAAATCTATGTTAAGTACCAAGAAAAATAGCTTCACGCTACTTAAAAATGACTTACAGTGAAGAAATACACTTATGGACAGGTACATTTTGGAAATTCCTGGGGGGGGGGGTCCAGACCCCTCCCTTACCCCCGCTAGATCTGCCTATGTGATGAATTCTATTCAAGTGTCAGTAGTGTCACATTTACACACTCTACATTTAAATACTCACCATAGACTATAGTGCATTTCTGTACTCACTATAGATAATTGAATATTTAAATCAGTGGGTTAATGTATGCGCCACTGATATTTGAATAAAATTACCAACATTAAATAAATCTGTAACTTGACTGTTCATTTATTGTTAATATATTTTCCTTTTTATTATAGATAATATCAGTGGCTGAGAAGGTTGATGCAATATGGGAAGTTGTACGAACTCTGATAGTGTTTGTTGTACCAGTGTTAACTTGTCTGGGTTTAGCATTTATATGTAAATTTTGTCTACCTAACTGGATGTCCGTAAGTTCTTAATAGTTTTGGATAGTTTTAAAACTGTAATCTACAATTACAATTTTTTTAGCTGATATTACACTGAGTGGCCAACTTTTAATGGATTAGCTAATTTCAGCAGTTAGCTTTCAAATACAATGTTCATCTTCATCAAAACAAAACTCTGATCAGATGTTATCAATTTTGGAATAATATTTGTGAAGGCTGTGAAAAAAATTAAGTATTCATGACCATCTGACAAAATATTTTATTAACTCATTCAATAAAAATGAAAATATTCATAACTCAAATTTCCAGTTTTTCAGAAGTGGCTGATCCCTTTCTGCTGATGTTGATTTCTGTGTTCACACATTTAAATTATTTGTTTATTTTCAGATGATCCTGACCACATTATTTCTTATAATAGCTGTAGGATTGACATTTCTAAGTATGGTACCAATGACAAATGCTATTGAAACATACCAAGATTTCAGGCAAGTTAAAATCAAGGGAGATAAATGCTGCTTTATATTGTGGAAATCAGCTAATTATTGCATCAAGATAACTTTACACTAGGTTTCCTGTGTCTAACTTTTCTAATAGAGGATTATGAATGTATTACATGTGGCAAAATCTTTTTTTCTGTTTGGTGCATGAATGACTCTATAATAATAATAATAATAATAATAAAGCCTTTATTTAATGAGGCTACACATTTGGATAAATCCAATCTTCCATGTGGACCTCTTATAAAACATCTACAAGTTATTTACAATATTTACATAGTGAAAAACATGATAAATTAACAAAATGAAAGATGATAAGTAAGGAAGAACAAGCCTGAAATAAAAGAGAGTGAATATTAACTGTGGACAAAGACCATTTTTCATTTAGTGAGATTTCCATTTAAGGTATTGATTTTTGAATGATGTTAAACTTTTCGCGAGTCGAATGTTAAGAGGAATTTCATTCCATATAACTGATCCTGAATATGTTAAAGATTTTCTGAAGAATTCAAGATTTGGTTTTGGGACTTGCAATTGTTTATAAGAATTTGACCTTAATTTAGAGTTGTTGCAAAAAACAAATTTACTGTTTAAGTAACCAGGAGCATAGTTGTTTAGGGATTTGTAGACAAGAATTGCTTTTTTGTAGTCAACACGGTCTGCAAATTTCATCCAATTTAGTCGTTTAAATAATTCCTCAGATGGTGCATCGAATGGCTGGTCTAGGATTATACGAGCAGCTCTTTTTTGAAATTTTAGAATTGCATTGGATAAGTCCATATTGCATGATCCCCATATAGTACAGCAGTAATCAATATGAGGAAGAATGTAAGCATTGAAATAGAGTTTTCTGGTATGTAAATTAAGAAATTGCTTGATTCTAAGAAGTAGGTATAACAATCTGTTACATTGTTTAAGTGTAGCTTCCACTTGCAGCTTCCAGTTCAGATTTTTGTCAATATGTACCCCTAATAGTTTTTGCCCCGAAACTTGCTCTAAAGGTTCATTATTCAATTGAAGGTAAGGCGTTGCCAAATTGTTGTTGGATTTTTCATAATGATTAGAAGCTGAAATAAACATTGATTTTGTCTTTGAAGCATTTGGTACCATGCCATTTATGTTACACCAGGTTTGTACAGAATCCAATTGCGATTGAAGTTTGACATTAACGTCATCTTTATTTCTTCCACTTGCTGTTAATGTGGTGTCGTCTGCAAACATTTGTGCTTTTTGTACAAATAAAGGCAGGTCATTGATATAGATCAAGAAGAGTATTGGACCAAGTACTGAACCTTGTGGTACACCTGCATTAATTTCAAGCGATTCGGACAATTCACCTGCTAAGCATACTTTTTGATGTCTATGAGTTAAGTAAGAGAGAAACCAATCTACACTTTTGTCCCCAAACTTATAACATTTTAACTTGTGTAGTAGGAGTTTATGGTTTATTAAGTCAAATGCCTTAGTTAGATCAAGGAAAACTGTGCCGATGAGATTATTTTCATTAATATTGTTTATCCATTCATCAACAATATTTACTAGAGCTGTTTCACATGAATGGGATTTGCGAAAACCTGATTGATTATTACTGAAGAGATTGTTTTCTTCAAAATATTTTGTTACATGAAGGCATACATGTCTTTCATATATTTTAGATAGAACAGGGAGAATAGATATTGGTCGATAGTTCTTTTTGTCGCTTTTACTACCTTTTTTGAATATTGGAGTAATTTTAGCTATTTTGTATGTATTAGGGTATTTGCATGTTTCTATGCTTAAATTGAAGATTTTTTCTAAGGGTCTAGCTATAATATCTGCTGTTACTTTGAGAAATTTAGGTGCTAGTCCATCAAGACCTGTTGATTTAGTTGGGTCAAGGTTTTGTAATTCTTTTTCAATAAAGTTGAAGGAAATTGGTGGAAAGTCAAAAAATTTGTCTGATTCAGTTTTTGTTTCAACAAAGTCTTTGATTTTTGTCTTAGTACATTCATTTAAATTGTCATTAAGGTTTGGAGCAGACTCAAATATACTAATAAAGTAATTGTTAAAGCTATCAGCTGCGAGTTTAGGATCTGTTAGCATAATACCATGATCATCATTAATTAGATTAGATTGATGTTGGGTTTTCTTTCCTGAAAGATCTTTTAAATTTTTCCATAAGGATTTAGGATTTTTGCTATTTTCATTGATGTTTTTTTGATAAAATTCAGTTTTTGCTTTTTGTACTTGTAGTTTTACTTTATTTCTAAGATGCTTGTACTGATCAGAGTTGCCTAATTTTTTTGCTTGATCTCTAAATTTAAGTGTCTCAGATATATCACTGTTAAACCAATCAGGTTGATTTTTATATTTAACCCTTTTCACTTTCTCTGGTGCATGTTGATTCAGAGTTTCAGTAAAGATTTTTACAAAGAAGTCTAAAGCGTCATCAGGATCATCAAAAGTATCTAAAACAGACCAAGGTTGATTTTGAAGATCATGCCTAAACTTTTTAATGTCAAAATTTTTTAAAGATCTATATTTTATGGTGTTATGAAATGGGTCTTTGTCCACCTTATTGTCAATTTTACGTGTAATACAAATAGGAAAATGGTCACTTATAGATAAAAATGGTACATTAACTTCAGCAATGTTACATGGTACATTAGTATACAAATGATCAATTAAAGTCTCTGATGTGGGAGTTACACGTGTTGGTTTATCAACTAATTGCACAAAGTTAAATGAGTCAATTAAACTCTAAACTTGGTATTATTTTTTATTATTATTATTATTATTATTATTATTATTATTATATGTTCCTTGCCATGACTCAAGAAAAGCAACTCCATTTTTGTGTGTTTGGAATTGTCTCCCTTTTATCAACTCTCCTTGTGCTGCATAAATAATTGTTACCATCTTTCGTATTTTTTCATGTGGTAAAGTCCGACAATATCAACCTGAGCTTGACCTTCATGCAAGAATAATTTTGAATATATAAAACTCAGTATTTACTGTCTATTTTTGTATCAGTTAGTAAATCGCGCTTTATTGGAAGCTTTTGGCAAAATATATGTACTACATGTAAACAATTTTGTTTTAATAAGAATAAATACTTTAAAACTGTGCCACAACATTGCAGACTTGCGCTTGAGGCTTTAAACGAATGCTTCCAAAATTAATAGTACAATAACATACCATAATCACAAAATTAATTTATATCACATGTTATAAACACATGTATTGTGCGTAAAGATTGACCCCAATCTGACCTTTCACATTTACATCTAATAATTATCTTACACATATCCAGACAAAAATCAGTACCACGCCTATTCTACACTTTGGCAGCGATTGTAAAATCATAGAAGTATATGTGTTAAATTTCAACACATAATCCTCACTGCCACGGTGTAATCAAACATTAATACTACATTCGTATTCAATGTAATAAATATTCTCGCATAAAGGTCAGGTCGGGGTCAAACTTGACACACAATATTACTGTGTACATGTATACAAAGACTCACAATTTAATGTAAGTGAAGTTTGTAATTATCATGATAAGGTAGTTCAAGCTCAGGTTAATATTGTCACACTATATATATTAATGTTTTATTCAATGCAAACATAAATAAAAATTATTTCTTTCTTTTAGTTTTCTGTATATAAACTGTGCTTTTTTCTCCATTGCTTCTTGATTTGAATACTTAGAACTTAGCCTAAAAATGCAATTACCCAAACTTGCTTTACATATTAACTTATAAGCTCTGAATCAATTTTCAGTAAGTCCCAAAAAGGTTTACACAATTTATCTGAATAGATCTGGTTCAGAACTTATGATGTTAATTTTTTTTCAAGCAGAAAATAACTTTGTAACGGATGTACCCATGTGGAACAATGTTGAAAAAAAGGGTTTGCACACAGAACAAAAGGATTTTATCTGTGTAGTATACTTTCCAGCTATATGTAGAAAAAACTTCATTCTGCACAGATGTATCCAGTACTAATGTTATTCTGCAGGAAAAAAACATAAAATCAAGTTCCTAAATCTGAATTATTGATGTTGTTGTTATTTCAGACTGTACAGACCCAAACTTCTCAAGTGTAAATGTAAGTCTTGTAATAACCAGAACAACTGTAGTGATGATGAACAGGATAGTGATTCAGAAAATGTCCAAGAAAAACCAGAAGATTGTGAGAAAGAAGATGATAATCATGTTGAGGTGGAGATGATCAAAGATACATGTACACAAACAGCTGATGGTAATACAGTAGACATTGGGTTAAGGAGAAGAAAACTAAAGGTGTACCCACCTATTGAACTGAAGGATAATGTATTCCTTGAAAGTGCTTCATATCTGGAGGCTTCTTTTCATGGTGAAGTAAAAGAATCTAATGAACAAGATGCTCTGGACATTGACTGAGCCTATGAATATAAGTTATACAGTAAAAGCTGAGAATATGGCACAGTGCCAAGACTGACAATGCAGTTCGTTTTTCTCAATTGTCAAATTTTCTCAATGTGATATTTAGTTTGGCAATACTTTTTGAACCAAAATTTTTCAGATTTCTCAACTTTCATCTTTTCACAGACTGCAAAATTTTCAGCTTCTACTGTACTTAATTAACAATAAGTTCAGCATTTCTACTTTGACTTGTTTAATTTAACTGTACAGAAATGCTTCTGAGTACATAGTTTTCAATTTGATGTGCTTGAGGGGTAATATAGGTCAGTTTTATTATTGGATTTATTGTTTCTGGATGATATCGGACTAAATGAGGCAATAAATTGATATAATTTTATGTAAATTTATGCAAAATCAAAAAATACAGATCAAGTTTTAATTTTGATCAAACTTGGTCACCATGGTATGAGAGGGAGAATACATTCACCTCCTATACAATGTTAACGATTTTATTGAGTGGTGACCTACAGGAAAAATTGATACCGAAGTCATTTCTACATAAATATACCATCATACATGGAAATAGTTAATTGGATAGGTTGCAATAACTATTTCAAATCATATAATTGTGCAGTGTATGTTGATTGATACATCCCTCTTGTTGAATATAAAATTGTGATATTTATGTATCAAATTAAACATGTGAAATATTCTTGGGTCCTCTTAAACTTTTAGTTCGGGCAACCAACAATTTCTTTTGGGCTACCAAAATTCAGCAAATGAGATATATAGTGCTTGCTCTTCAAATGATCTTTCATCTTATTTCGTAGACTGTAATAATATAAGTATTTAATTTCTTTATTAGCCTTACTTTTGAGATAGTTTCTCCAAGCCAAAATATTTTTAAACAGGAAATGTTAGTTTGCTAACATACAAAACACACCAGTTGTGTAACGAAAGCCTGAAATCAAGCATGAGGCTAAAAAATAGCAAGGCTATAAATGACAACCAGTTAATCATATTTCCATATTTATTCACCATTAAGTACAAAGTATCACAAATTGCTTTATAAGCAAATAATTGTTACTTAATTTATATAAATAAGTTTCCATCTATTTCTAGCACAGGGAATACTGAAAACAAACTGAATAAACATAAATATTATATATACTTGATTATACTCAGCAAACCAAAAATTTAATATCAAAACAAAGGTATCAAGCAACAAAAATAGATACAATACTGTACAGTAGATAATTTTACCAATCTATTAAGACTAGAATCTGAGATTATAAAACTTGAGAATGAACTCGATGCTTAAAACTCAATTTTTTCTAAAGAAGGGAAACTTTGAATTTCTTTATAAAAGTTGTATGATACTCGCTTTACATGTATTAAGATTTTTCTAATTATAAATATGGTGGTCTTTTATGAAATTCTCATGAGAAAAAAAATGAATTTCCAGCATTGACTGCAATCTCAAATTTATAACCTTTGACCCGAAATATGAAAAAGTCACAGAACCATGTCTGATAAGTAACCAACAATCAACGTGGACTATTTATCAAACTGGGAAAACTAACAATTTACCAATATAATCATGTACATATACATGTATGTAGGAATAATAAACAATGTCATACATAATTCAATGATAAAAATATGAGCTACACACAATCAAATGAAGTGAAATTGGAATCAAAATTACTTACATTTGCCTTTGTTTTGTCTTTGAATGTATTATCATCACTGGTTAGGATGTAATAATTATAACATAGACAAATGTATGATATTTCTAAAAAAGAGGTAATGAGATAATCAAACATAGGATAAAGTAGTTCAATGTTTATTAAAACATTTACATAGTTGTATCAACCCAAAATGTCAAACATTCAAATCTTGTGTCTGACACTGGTTTTGAACCAATTTTTTATACAAGTCAACTCATACAAAATAAGAATCCACAATAAAAACAACAATAATTTACAACCTAGACAAAGTTAACAATATTGGATGTGAATATAACATACATGAATACTACCAAATATTGTTAAATTTCATTAAACTGTCAGTCGCACATACATTAACCCCACCCATTTAAATACCCACTACAGTACTTTTGTACTTATAACAGATTTAAATCAGTGACATTAATGAATGCACCATTGCCAATTGAATAAAATTTAATAATAGTACAAGACAAATAAAATATGACTGGCACACTAATGACTTATTTCATTCTGTTAAAATTTGATTAATGCTAAATAAAACCTTGAACAATTGTTTTAAATTCACTTGAAATACAAACTAAATCAATCAAAACAAATAAAAATATTTTAGCCATGACACAATCAGAACTTATGACTTAGATGTATCACCTTAATTCAAACATAAATAACTTTAAAACAATGCAAAATGTAATGGTTCTAGCATGCTGCACTTCAAATCAGTGCAATGAAACCTTAATATAGAATTCCCCTAATACATTGTACATAACATTGTTTATGACCACAGATTTTTTTCAAGAAAACTGGTGTCTAATAATAAACTGTATTTCTAACATTTTCACTATGTAAGTTTATTATCAGTATTATGTATATGTTACACATTTTTCATATCAAAGGGAGATAATAACTCACTATCGGAAAAAAAAATCATTAATAACTTAGCTAAAGAATGTTTCATAAATCTAATCCATGCAGAATGATTAAGAAATTGCCATGAATGAAAGATATTATGTTTTGTAATCGTTTATCATGGTTTTTAAATATATTAATGATCGTAAATTGGCAAAATGGGGATTATACCTTAAAACTCAATTTTAAGTCTAATGGAGTTGAGGTGACAAAGTTCTGCCACAGACAAGTGAAAGCAGCTGTGAGAATCACAAGACACATGTAAAACCTAATAGGCATCAAGTCAACAGACACAAGAGTAAAAATACATAAACTGCTAGTGAGTGAATAAAAATCAAATTTCGTTGTTTTTAGATCATTTTAAAGATGAGAATTAATATATAGTTAAATGAAATTTCAACAAAATATATATTTCAATCAAGAAAAATACAGACCTAAATTTTAAATTATACATGTTTTAAATTCATGAACATGATATAATAGCAAATATGATTGATGCAATACAAATTAAACAACAAGTGTATACTGGCCCGTAAGGATTTCTAGAAAATAATTTCATTAAAAAAAGCCCACATATTACTATCATAATTATAAATGATAATAAAGTGAGAAATCAAGGAAGAAAAGACAAATAATATGGATAAAATTAAGCTACATACATCAGACAAAGTGTAATGTATCGTTTAAGTGGATGACAAAACAAACAAACATTATACAACATGATGAAGGTCTGCTGTAAGACTGAAACCAGTTGATCTCCAATCATCAAAATAATAATAAAGACTTAATTTATAGAGACAACACAGTTAGACAAAGCCCAATCTTCCCTGTGAGCTTCCCTATCATCATAATATTTAACTTTTACTTTACATGTGTTTCTATTCCCCTTATAAAATGGCCACCTCTTGACAATGCTTTTTTCTAAAGGGTTAGGTAAATTTTAATTATAGAAATGGCATGCCAAAAACTTTTCATTCAGGGTAATGCACACGCGTCACATGACAAATCACATTTACTTTGAGCCAATTCTAACTACATGTGTGTTGTAGATTATATTTAAGAGTACATGTATTTTGATTTGATTCTTATCATTACACGAACAATTATTAATTTGTCATGTAATTAATCATCAGATATAACTTTATACACTTAAAAGAGTGTGAAGCTAACTTATACACAAATAAGCAACTAATTAAACAAGAAAGCTATGATAGCCCTTTATCGCTCACCTGAGTACCATTAAGTACCACTAGAGTGTTAACAAGATTTTTCTATTTTTAGCTCCTGTGACCTAGTTTGTCATCAGAGATGACCCATGTTTGAACTCATCCAAGCAATAACCTAGACAAACATCCTGACCAAGTTTGATGACAATTGAGTACAAAATGTAACCACTAGAGCGTTCACAAGGTTTTCCATTATGGGCTGTGTGACCTAGTTTTTGACCACAGGTGACCCATATTTAAACTAGAAATCATGAAAACAATCTTTCCGATTAATTTCCTGGATATTTCGATCAAAACAGTAGCCACTACAGAGTTTTCAAGGTTTTTCTAGTTTTAGCTTCTGTGACCTAGTTTGTCATCAGAGATGACCATTGTTCAAACTCATCCAAGCAATCACCTAGACAAGCATCCTCACAAAGAATTAAGTAAAAAAAGTAACCACTAGAGTGTTCACAAACAACTGTGGACGGACGACGGACATCCAACGATCCTAAAAGCTCACCCTGAGCTAGCTCAGGAGAGCTAAAAAGTTACTTCACAATACAAGACATTTATTGACAAGTACAAAAATGTTAAAATCTTAATAAATAGAATGGCCAATAGAATATGAATATAAATCAACAATTTCTAACATGTCTTTTCTTTGAAATGATGAATTTCTAACAAATGGCATAATAGTAAAAGCCAATAATACCACATTGTATTTTATAGTAGCTGAAAATTATAGGAATACTTGTATCTGCATTTGCATTTTATTTCTAATGCATGTAGTTCAGTGCTAAATTTTAAAAGTTACTTTATAACACTGACTATTTAATAACATGCAAAAAAATTTTTTGTTTTGGTTAGGTTTAATGCCGTAGCAACACATTGTATAGGTCATATTATTGTGGTCAGTCAACCTACTCACCATTTCTGGAATGGCTAAATCTCTTCAAAGTGTACTTATAATTTACTCTCATTAAAAGAATTTACCAAAGAGGTTAAATCACAGAAATAAGGGGTTTGAACAGAATCTATATAATATATATAAGCAATCTAATCAATCATATAATACATTGTGTATTGTAAGCATACATCACACTCATAAGTGGGAATTATAGAAATTCTACATGAATTCATAAAGATCAGAATTCAATAATAAAACGTTTTAAATTAGTACTTTTATGATTTTGTTCCATTTGTCAACACACAGAACTGTTAAATTATTTACATTACACAAATGTTTTTGTAACAGTTTTTAAACCATGATTATTTATATTCACTATGATAGCTCATGATTTTTTATGATTTCATCACTTACGTGAGCACTAACATTGAAGGGATTCGTTTTCCTCTGGAATTTTTAAAAAAATTACATGTTCATGCATATGAATCATCAAATATTTGATTTAAAATGAAATTTCTCTGAAGCTAATTGGCTGACATTATTTACTAATCATTATATAATCAATAGTAATCACTTCAATTATAAGGCTTATTACTAGTACTAAGCAAATACCTTCACCAGTAGCAGACAACTGCCCTGGGTTATTTGCTAAAGTGGTAAGAGAGAGAATGGCCACAGAAAGTTTTCATGACCAAACTCCACAAAGGTATGTTAGTTTTGTCTGGGAGTGGAACTCACAATCCCTGGATTGACAGACTTATTACAAGCTGAGCTATTTGGATGTGTTCACATGAAATCCTAAAATGATGTTACGAAAAAGTAAAAAAATATTTAAATACAAAGTGAACATCATTCTATACATTATGATTAACAACTTGGATCAATTGTTGAATGAACAGATGAATGAGATCTACTTGCCCTTAAGATCAATTTGAGAAAAATTCACATCAAACCAGAATACATGATTTTTTAACACAATATTTCAAATCACTTATGACTAAGCCTTTTTTGTCAATGAAAAAATAATGTTTGTATGAACCAACAGTTAAAGAAAAAATCAATGTAATGTAAGGTGTCTAATCCCACATTTCAATGGTTTGTCTGTCATATCATGGCAGTGAATTAACTAAACTCACTATATCTGGATAAGTCTGTACCTTTGGATCCAAGCTTAATACATAGTACAAAGCACACTCCCTCTGAAAACTGTCCTTCTTTACACAGAGGGTGGTACAAAAATATTTTCATAACCACCAATCTCAATGAAGGTCCTGCTCAGAATCAAAACCATGAGCCCATTATCAGTATTCAGAAGTGCTACAAACTGAGCGAAACAGGCGAGATCGACAATTATTATGATCATAATGCAATGTTACATAATTATAAAGATGGTGGATTTCTAAAGCTGATTGAACCAAAGTATAGCTTGTTCACATTGTCCTCAGACTGTGAATACAATTTTAAGATAAATTACATTCATTGAATCAATTGATTAAAATGTAGTAACCTAAAGGTGTACATGTAATGTATTCATCTCTCAAGCCAATATGATCAATTTATAAATACAATGATTATAAAAATAAAATTAATATATGTAACCCCTTAATATAGATAATTCAAGTTTCTTGTATTTTCAACATAGGTATATACATGTTTTCACATTATTTTGTTAGAAAGCAAGCAGCACAAAGCTAATTCATTGGCTGGTGAAAGTTGAGTTTTGAAAATACTGAAAACCTTCCTACAAAATACTGAAATAGACAGATTTCATATAAATTATACTAAGTTATCCTAAAGTTTTCTTAAAATAGTTATTGAATTTTATTCAGATGTCAGTGGCTCCACTGATTGAAATACTTGATATTTGTTGGATAATCTATGTACAATGATGAGGGTAACTATTTTGAACACTGAAGTACTGAATTTAGTATTTAAATCAGCTGTGTTAATGTATACACCACCGACAGTTGAATAAAATTCATCAGTATTTTTATATTTGTCTGAGCCAACATGGAAAATCTTATAAAACTGAATACCTTACATACTCTATTAATAGCTTAACCAGAATTAAAGTCACTTTATCATTTATTTTGAAGTAAAAATAAAAATGAACTCTTAACAGATGGCCTGAAAGTAGACACTATACAATATAGACCTTACAGAAATCTATCAGCAACAAAATGTCACAGAGTGAACTAATATCTTAAATCACAGTTCAAAGTTTCACAATCACAAAATGACTCACACAGTCAATTTTCTAATATCAAATAAAAACTACTGGTACAATATTTTCAACAAACATATTTATAAAATAGGTTCATTGTTTGGTTCAAGGTTCATAATTTTAAGTCCCTCAATATTTTGGGCCTCAAAATTGTTGTCTAACACAATTAAGTTATCCTAATAAAAGAACTGATGACTTGGTTTTGTCTAGATTGACTGAATACTGTTTAAGGTAAAATTTGCTTAATACAAAACAATGTTTAAGATTGCAAAAACTTTCTCAGAAAACTGATATCTAGTTGTGCACTGTATTTCTAACATTTTCACAATGTCAGTTTTTCAAATTTTATATTTTGTATGACAAACTTATCATGGTTTTTAAAAGTAAAAGTGATAGTAAATTTGCATTATGGGAATTCTACCTAAACTCAGAGAGTGAACATTACAGAATAACATCAGTTTTCATGATAGTTCATACAATAAGTCATGTTTTCAACAGATGTATAATAAATACTAACAAGAGCAGTTCAAGGACAGCGTGCTCGACTTAGCTAGCGTTTTGTTCATGACAAGGCTAATCTTTAAACAAAAGTGCTGTCAAGACAGAACTTAGTTTTCCGAAGGAAATAAATCATTAAAACAATAATTACAAACTCATATTTATAAAATATGACCGGGGTATAACTCCAAAAACATTCATCCGTAGTAATGTCCCTTTATAGTTGTGTAGATGTAGTATCAATGAATAAGCATATCAACTTTCATTTAAATATCTTTATAAGTACTAATAAAATAGTACAAGTCATGCTAAATAACTAGTACTTTTTTCAATTTTTACGTATTAAGGACAATAACTCCTAAATTATTCACTCACATTTATATCCCTTCACAGTCAGATTGATATAGTCCAACTAATTACGTATACCAACTTTCAATTAAAAACCTTGGATAGTATTGAAGACATAAGACCTTAAAAAACTTAAAGTATAAAAGTGCAGTAACTCCAAAAATAATCCATCCAGAATATTTATAATTCAACTGAGTAAGTATACCAACAGTTGAACTTTCAATAAAATTCATCCGATAATATTGAAGATAAAGACTTTTAAAAAATTTCAACCTCACAAGCAATGCTGACTCCTACGCCAAAGCCAACATCGACGCAAAAGTGATAGCATAAGCTCTCATTTTTGTCGAAAAGTCGAGTTAAAAAAGAAACATATCACAATTCAAACATAAGACGTAAAGTCATCAGTTCTTTTATTAGGATCAGTTCCAAGCATGGCTATATCTTTCATCCTTTTGATCTGTCTTAATCTCTCCAACCAATTATTCGCAAACGGATCGTTTGAGTGTGAAGCCTGTCTCTGTAAAACCATTGATGCAAGCTGTAAAAAAAAAAATTATACATTGAAATTTTTTTCATGCTTTGAATGATGAAAATATAAAATTTTATCATCTTGTCAAATCTTTTATGAATGGTATGACTTGCCGTGTCAGGGACTTAATTCTGCATCATTTGATTTATAGTTGAACATGCTATCAACTGCACTACAGTCATGGTGGCAATACCATGTTACTTTGACATCACAAATGCTACGATTTAAAGAAGAAAATAGTAAAGAATCGACTTTAAAGAGCTGTCAATATTTAATTTGAGTCAGATTTCCATGATACCTATACGAAGCTAAGCTGAAAACTGTGCACTATTTTATGCCTATCACATCTTCAATGCCAGTTTTATACTTATTGCAAACACCTTGCAAGATGAACAAACATTTATCCTTCTTCAGTGAGCTACAGTTCAAAGTTGTTGCCATTTTCTTCAAACAGTTGGTGTTTAGAAAATAATATAATTGTTGGTTTTGTAATGAGAATCAAAGAACATGAAATTTAATGTTAAGAAAAACATGATTATAATGTACAAAGTACTTACATTACAATGGATAGCAATTTGTCTAACTAGTGCAGATAAATTACCATCTGATATAACCTTAGTGTCTGTGTGACCCAATATACCAGCTATATCTAAAAATAGAAATATAGACGTCAAATATCTGTGTTTAACTTTCTAATAAAAAGTTAAGTAATTGTATTTTAAGGTCTAATATTCAAGCTGTAGCTTACAATATTATGTGTATATAACAAGAAGCAGAAGCGTACATAACAATAGGCTGTTGCATGCTCATTGACTTTACAGCTATTACCCCTGGTCATCATACTACTGGTATAGTCCAACAATATTAACCTGAGCTTGAACTACCTAATTATAATAATCACACACTTCACTTACATTAAATCGTGAGTTTCCGTATGCATGTATACCTTTATACACAAGTTTATAACAACCAATGTGACTATAAATCAATTGTACTTGTACTTTTAATTTCAGTTTTGGGGAAAACACGTAAGTCTGTAATATTGTGGCACAGTTTCTAAGTATTTATTCTTATGAAAACAAAATTAATTGTTCAGTATGTGTATTTTGCCAAAAGCTTGCAATAAAGCGCGATTTACAAACAAAGACAAAAATATACAGTAAATACTGAATTTATTTTTTCTTGTATAAAGGTCAAGCTCAGGTTAATATTGCAAGACTCAATATACCTATCATAATCAATGGGACTCCAGTTATACCATTAATTTTTCAGTCTAAATAAATGGTGCAATAGAATTATACAACAATAGTAGGCACCCATGAATGGTGAAGTGAAGCAATAGCAAGTACATTTCTTTGCACAAAGAAACAAGCAGTGCCATTGGCAGGATTTAAAACCTGGGACCTCAGAAACCATAAGCCACATGTCCTACTACTGGACTGCAGGGTAAAACAATTTTAGACAAATGAAATTTTTATACAGTACATGAACTCCAATTTCCAAACTGTAAGATTTTAACATGCAAGGGTCATTCATTCAGCATATATTGATAAAACTGGTTGAAAACTTACAACATATATGTGTTATACAGCATTCAAACAATCAGAGGCAAGTGTATTTTCACTGCCCTCCATAAGTTCCTTCACACATACACAATTTACATTGTACTAAATAGAATTTCAAAAAGTTGTACAAGCAATTGTACAACAACGAATAATAAATAAGATTAATAATGATATAACAATTCTTCAAATTTGAACATAGAAATTGTAGCAATTTGATAAATTGTACTGTGAAGAAACTTTTGGAGGGCAGTGTATATTTAATGTGATGCCATACATATTATAATATTAAACACATACATGGCAGTTATACATGTAGTTTAGTTCATAAGACAGTCAAATTATTTTTTTGTTAGAATGGTAATAACATACATTTTTTTACTAATTCAGTAATAGGATAAAACAAAGGCACTTGTATAGATGTTTAGATTCATTAATTAAACCCTTACTGGTCAGGACATGGATGAAAATTAGCCATTTTTTTACCTTAACCTGATTGGGCTAGGGCTGTTTCATAATGCTCTTATTTCATTACAAATAGACTGACAGAGAAACAAATTACAGACAAGCAATGCCATGACATAATATGACCAATCTAAAACAGTCTTGTTAACATAATAACAATTTTATTTAATGTGGATGACATAATTGGTGAAACCATTTCTTTAAATGGTCCACACAGAAAATAAACAATGTGCATACATTAATAACAACATGAACAATTACATAAAATTAGTGAAAATGCATTAAGATTAAAGCAGAAGAAAAGTGAGACTGTTATCAATGTCATAGAATCTAATAAGAATGCTAGCTACTGGGTTCAAGGTTACAAATGTGTTAGTAAATATAAATCTTCCTCAATGACAAGAAACTGGCATCTTTCTAGCAGGAGTTAGGATTTAAGTTATAAACATGTTAATAATAGGTAGTGACTAAGACTTTAATGAAAAGTACAAGTACAGTAAACTCATAATGTCCTATCTAAAGTCCTATGTACCAACAACTAGACACAGAATTGAGAAGTACAACATAATTATAGCACACACTATGTACAAATAACATTTTGTTTCAGAATGTGTTTCAACCGCCCGGCTCCCTCAGTTGGTAGCAAACAAGTCTACTGATCGAGGGGTCGTGGGTTCCATTCCCAGGCGGGGCATACTTTCGTGGAGCTTGGTCATGAAATTATTTCTACGGCCATTCTCCCTCCTACCAATGATTCTTAATTATGTAGGACAGTTGTCAGTCACTGACGAAAGTATGCGCTTAGAAGTTGGTTAACAGCTAAATCTAGAGATTTAGCCTTTCCAGGAAGAACGAGATGGTTGACTGACCACCGTTATATGACCTACAAAATGTGTTGCTACGGCGTTAAACCCAACAAAAACAAACAAACAGAATGTGTTTCAAAGTGTATAGAGCTATATCTAATGATATATGTTTTACCAAGTTGATTATTCATTTTATAATTGGTATACTTTCAAATGACCTAACTCGTGGAAAACACAGTTTCATACCCACGTGTCTGAATTTACAGCATAAACATTTTAGACATTTAGCATAATTATATTATACCAATCTATGCACATTCAAATTTCTGTTGAGTAGTGTTTGATTTTTAAGTCATGATTGACTAGTATATGGCAAATGGTGAATTAAAAAAAAATCATACTATACTTTTATAAAGTATGTTTTTTTCAAAGAGTGAAATGTGCTGAGTAAAAAAAGTATCATCCTCAAATTTTCACACTTCCGGTTTGGCAGCCATTTTGAATTTCAAAATGGCCGCCAATTTTTACTGTACTTATCCATAAAAGACGACTTAATGGTTGCATTTATTAATGATTTTAAATGCAAATGAATTATTATAGAAGTTAAATCATGTTTAGAACATTTTCAATGATAATATACCTATTGTGGGTATATTACACCATTTTTTATTATTCAAAATGGCCGCCATAGTTAAAAAAACATTGATTTTATCTTGTGAATTCCCTTTTTTCCTACATCTTGTTGAAAATTTTAAGTTATACACACTAGTTTAAATATTCTCAGAGCAAAAGGTTAGAAATAAAACAAATTAAGACAAATTACTTCATAAATTATAGTCATTTAACCCTTTTCTGCTTGGGGCATGGGTGAAACTTGTCCATATTTTTACAATTTAGGTAATGCAATAAAGCTATTTAAAGGTGCTCTTTTTCATTACTTTTTTAGTGCAACTTGGCAAAGGTATTCCATAGGTGTATGAACTTTAGAACAATTTCTTTTGGACCCTTATTCTATTTACCATGGCAACACTGAGGTAGAGCATAAGGGGCAAAAATGCATTTTTTTGCTCTTTTCAGCCTAAAATTTCCACTGCGTTCAGTTACAACTTCCCAAAATGAGGTCTTAAATGCTAGTACTTTTCAGTTACTGTAATTGTGTCATTTTTCTATTTTGCCCCATTTTTCTGTATTCATTGACCCCATTATACAGTAAGAATTGTACTTTATACAATAGAAAAACTAATTGATGTAATTCTAGCTTTGCACAACAACCTTTTTCACATATTTATACATGTTACATGATGTAGAACAATCAAGGCTTTTTGTATAGGCCTTCATCACATATTTGATTGAATTATATAAATGCTATCATAGATGACAAGCATGTTTAAATGTATATACAAGGATACTATAAGTGTGTGACATGAAAAAAATGCTTGAAATACATGTATTTTGCACTGAAGATATGTATAAAAGTTGCCTTAAATTGTCTGTGCACCTAAACTTATTCAAAGTTATTTTAAATTTGTTGGAAGTTAACATGGAGTTAAGAGTGGTGGCAATCGAGGGTCTTGTCTACAACATAGAATGTGTTAATCTGAGATCTTCTCTTCACAGGTTTAAGGCTATCTCATCTCCTGCAAGAGCCAAGAGGTCTCCAGTCATAAATAGACAAATTCTCTAATGTGTCCGACCAATTCAGATTTACCATAAGCCATAACTAGAATGCAAGGTCATGAATAAACAAACACAGTAAGGCCACATCTCTGCTCCACTAACAGCTGTATACGTAACATAAATGACTTAGATACTAATACCTACAATTTGGATCAGCATGTCCCCATCATGTTCAAATAAAACTTTCTCGTCTAAAATAGATTGTCAGTCAGTTATGTTTTCTAACAAAACAAAAATGAAATAAACATATGTCTTTCAATTGATCTACTAAAACATTCACTGACTAAAACATGGCAGCCATGTAATCAAACTTAATTTACATGTAAGGGACAATTATGAATGGTACACAGTGCCATTTCTGTTAGTTTTATCTTTTTCAAGTGAAATAGGTGGGTATTTACTTGGAGATGAGTATTGCTCAAGCCCTATAACAAAGTATCTGTTCTGTTTTACAAGATATTATCAGCCAGACGGCTGTTAATGTTGTCTTATTTAGGGAATATAGGACTGGCAGATTTTTAACTTAAATTGAATGCCAATAAGTTATGGTATTTTGTAGAGGTGCAACGGTTACCGGTTATACAAGTTTATATTGCAATACAAATTTTATGTGTGTAACCGGTTCGTTTTTACTTGAACCTGTTTCGTAGTTATGTGTCACAATGTTCGTTTTTATAACAATCTGAAAATTACATGTTTAAACAAATGTTTAAATGTATTGAAAACATGTACTTGAAATAATCTTACTGTGGTTTAATTATTCTAACTGTGACACGAAGTTCAAGTTGGAAATATTATAAAATATTTATACATGTATGTATACGAGACATGACTTACATGTATCTGGGTCCTTTCATTTTATCAGAATTTAAAGGTTCAACATCTGCCACTAAAATTCTGCATAAAGTTATTAGGCGCATTAAAAATATAATGTATACCACAGGCCATGTCATTGTCATATTGTCACAGCTAAGGAATTGTTGGTATTCCTGAGTAGTTTTTTAAACATTTTTGTATAGTGCAATTGTTCTAGATGCAACGTTTATATGGTCCACGTCAGAATAATATTCCATTTTTACCCCCAAACTGATGGTGTATTTGGTTATATGAAATCACATGTGAAATTTATCATTACTAAAATCTATTATATGATGTCACCAAAATGATCATGGTATAGACAGTGGTTAAAAGTGGAAACCACATTCAAGCCAGTTTTACCCTGTGAAGGTTAATTGATAAAAAATTATGTAAGAATACAGCATGTTCTTTTTTGTATTTTACAGCAACTAAAGCAACATAGAGGAAAAAATTATAACATGAATTGTTTATTGAAAGATAGATAAATGGCAATAATCAAACATTAAGCAAGAAGCAGACAAAGTTATTGCAAATTATTATCATTTCATAGTATAAACATTCGTGGTGTAATGCTTCGTAAATACCTGGTGAAAATTAGCACTAAAATATACTAATAATACTTTATAGCAAAAAATAAAATGGGCAACAATCTTATAATGAAGCAAGGTGGGGTTAGGGTTATTTAATAATTCGGCTTTTCAAATGGTATGCTATCATTGAATACATTTTCCTTCAGATCTGGACACAAATGACAGATAATTAAGATAAAAAATCTAGACACAATTGTTTATGACACTGGGGGTCCATCTGTTTACCGGGGTTTTGCAGTACTATAGACAATCAAACATATGTTTATTTCGTCAATTGTGGACATGCAATTGAATAATAACTCATTTTTTCTTAAAAACTTAAACTTGTTTTATTTTCTTAAACGCCTATTTCTACATTAAAAAAAACATATTCAATGGCGTTTTACAATTACAACTAATTCTAAACATAGTTACAATGTATACATGAGAAACTATTGAAAATATCTTTGAAATAAATGAGTTTTTAGTCTTTTGTTTGAAAACATAGAATTACATTGTCTCAAACCGAGAGGTAGATGTTCCAAAGCTGTGGACCTGCTATCTGAAACCCTCTGTCATTAAATGTTTTTCTACTGTTATGAGGAACCTAATAGCACCCTGCTGACGATGCTGAGTTCCATAGTGTTCGTGTGGAAGTCTTAGTGGACAGGAGTACCATCAGATATCCAAGAGCATTTCCAACTGAGCAGTTATACATATATGTCAATATTTTAAATTCAATTCTTTGTTTTACAGGTAGCCAATGTAAATCAAATAATGCCTGTTTAGAGTAAAACCAATACAATGAAAACGATCTTTAATATATAGATCTTTGAAACTACCACATAAGTTTATCCCTTTCCTGATCATGACAGTTCAAATCACACATCACTGTTGCAAACTCAAATGTTTAAGGCTGAATAAACTTTTGTATTAAAAAACTAATAAGCGATATTCCAATTATACCAACCAAACTATTCCCTCTACATTTTTTACATAAGACCTTCATCGACAAGGTCATAATGGCTCAACGTTATGTGTCTATACAAATATTTAAGGTTTTTATTTATGTACATGTACTTAATAATATGTTTAATAGTTACACTTCAGCACTTATGCAAATTAGATATTATCAAAATGACATTTATTTTTCGATGAAAGTCAGTTTTCTATTATTTCAATCCTTAAATATATGTTAACGCTTTAAAGCCTTACGAAGGTTTCCGCATCTTAATCCAAAATGGTTGCCAGAATAATACAATGAGTGATTGGGTATGATAAATTATTATATTTCCTCTTCACAAATGATAAAACATTGAAATAAAACAATTATTAAGTTCAAAAAAATGCTCGACACTGTAAAATAATCATGTTTACAAGATTCCTCTGATCAAATTGAGCAAAAGTTCTACCTGTGACCTTGGTGAAGGTCAAGGTAATAAAGGATCAAGGTCACATTTTTATCTCCCAAACTTGAGGGCTAAGTATTGTGGTCATTGTGTCCAAGTATCAAAACAATCTAACAATAAATTAGACAATAAGGATTTTTATTTACATTAATGATTATACATGTAGTCTTGTTTTTTATGGTGGCCATTTTGAAATCAAGAATAGCTCCAAAAATAAAACCATGAAAAATTGAGGATAATACTTTTCCTGATTTAAAATGATCAAACATTGATATAAACCAATTATAAGTTCCAAAGAACCTTAGTGACACAAAAAATCATGTATACACCTCATATTTTATCAAATTTAGCAATATTTTGACCTTTGACCTTGGGAAAGGTCAAGGTCACAAAGGATCAAGTCACATATATACCTTCAAAAAGTAAGGGCTTATCATTGCAGGTTTTGTGTCTAAGTATGAATACAGCATGAGCATAAATAAAAAAGTAATGAACAAATTACATAAATATTGTATATGCATTGTTTTCATAGAGGTCATTTTGAAATCCAAGATGGCCGCCAAAATAATAATATAAAAGTTTGAGGAGGATACTTTTTCTGTTTAAAAATGATTAAACATTGAAATAAACCATTCATTAGTTCAAAAGAATATAAAACTCAGAAAAAAAAGAATGTATACATAATACATTCATTCAAAATAATACAATTTTTACATGTGACCTTGAAGGTCAAGGTCATATAGGATCAAAGTCACCTTTAGATATTTAAAATTTAAGGGTTTAATCATGTGGTCATTTTGATCAAGTATGAACAAAATCTGAGCATTATTAAAGAAGTTATGAGCATCTTTACAATAATAGTGTATACTTATTGTTTTCATGGTGGCCATTTTGAAATCCAAGATGGCCGTCGAAATAATGACATGAAAAATTGAGGATGATACTTTTTTTTAACTACAAGGTCCATACTTCAAAATAAAACCATTATAAAAAAGTATAGTATAATTTTTTTTTGAACCCATTTTTTTAACCATTGGAAACAGACTATGACTGTGTATATTAAATCACAGAGATATTTATTATGTGGTAATTAGAATGTGTTACTAATATAGATTTGTACATTTTGAAATTTATGTGAATTAACCCATAGGTTATTACTTTGTAAATTTTAAGAACTATTTACAGGTATTTCTATAACAATAACATAAAAAGAGTATAATGATATAAAAAAGTAATTGATGGTTCCATGAATGACCCTTTTATTTGAATACCAAAACAATTGCCCTCAGGCATAACCATGAGGTTTATTGTTGACACCTCGTTTGAGGAACAAAATGTAACTGTAAGCCTCTGTTAATTATAATGCTAAAGCAAAAGGCAAGAAAGGATCCATAAATGACATTTTATCATATTTAATATTATTTGAAAAACAAAAAAAAACTGAATCATGAAGCTTTTTGTGTTATGATGTGGAAATATATCAAAAAATTAAAAAGAAAATGCTGAAATTTGATAATAACAATGATTCTACAAATAGTGACTTTAGAATAGTTTGCAGTAAGCATGATAAGCCATGGCTAATTCTATAGATATACTTGAAAATAAAAATGTAATCATTCATATATGTACACAATAAGTACTATGTCTAAAATAGCATATGATAAGACTACATTATAAATCAAGGCTTTTTATAAATGATGAGACAAAATAAATTAATGTACAGGCACAAACATTTATAAATGTACATACAAATGACGAGACAAAATAAAGACGACACAATATTTAATTTTGAATGTGGGATACAAGGTAAATATACCTGTAGTTATTTGATCTTGAAACGGCACTACAACATAAAAATATCAACATTGTTATATATAAAATAAAAAACCCTAAACAAGCATACGAGGTAACAAAATTATAGCCAATCTAAAAACTGATTAATATGTTATTAAACAAGAGCTGTCAGAGGAGACAGCATGCTCGACTAAGTATTTGTCACAGGAGATGTGGTTGATGATAAGGAACATATATATTTCAAAATTTGAAAATATAACCATAACAAATTCAAAGTAAAAAAAACCCCAAAAAACATTAAAAGAAAATGTAAAGTTCATGGGAGACAATTTTGAAAAAAAAGTATTTTGAGTAATGAACCTTGTCACATGAGATGTGGTTGATAATAAGACACATATATTTGAAGTTTGATGACAATTCCTAAGAAATAAAACAGTTGCAGTAAAAACAATTTTTTTTTTAAAAATTCTTAGTTCAAGGGGAGATAATTCTGAAAAAAATGTATTTGGAGTTTGAACCTTGTCACATGAGATGAGGTTGATAATAAGGAACATATATTTAAAGTTTGAAGGCAATACCTAAAGAAAGAAAACAGTTGCAGTAAAAACAAACATTTTTTTAAAAAAACCCTAAGTTCAAGGGGAGATAATTCTGAAAAAAAAATGTATTTGGAGTTTTGAACCTTGTCACATGAGATGTGGTTGATAATAAGGAACATACATTTGAAGTTTGAAGTCAATACCTCAAGAAATCAAAAAATTTTAGTACAAAATATTTTACTGCACAAAAACTTTAATGAGAAATATGGATGCGGATGCCGACGCTAGGGCAAGTAGGAGAGCTCTCCATTTACTTCGTAAAGTCGAGCTAAATAACTCAAAATCAAACTAAAACCATTATCTAGAGTATTTTTTAAACCAATACCCACAGTATGACAACATTTCTACTATAGTGGACTTATATTATAATGTAACCAAGATCCATAGTCTCATGTGAATTATAACATATTCTTAATACTGATGGTAATATAATACATAGGGGTGTAACGGTTAACCAATATACTGGTTAATATTGCAATATGACAATTTTAACTAGTTTGTTTTTTCCTTGAACCATTTTTTTATTAATGTGCCATATTGATTGTTATTATCAGAATCTGAAATTTAAATGATTGTAAAAATGTTTAAATGTGTAGAACTTGAAATAATCTTATTGCGCTTTAAATGTTTAAACATTTCATCATACGAGAGTAAATTCTCTTCAAAAGTCTTTTTCAAAACATGCATTTTTTTCTAACATACAGACCATATTGCACAAGTCATTCAAACATTTGGATAAGAGATAACTTGAAAACACACATATGTGTAATGTTGATCCAATTAATAAGATGCATAGGCAAACTAGACATTTATTCATGCTTCATTACTCTACGCAAAAAATGTTTAGTATATTGCAATATATAGGAATATGGGTTTTGCCGTATTGTTACACCCCCAGTAATACATGCATGTGGAGGTTTCCTTTCTTTCAAAATCCTGAAATTCCTGAATATCAGCAGCCTTTACTTATGAATATAACCATTTGGCATGACCCCAAAATCCTGAATTACGGATCAGTCCTGATATTTTTTCAGACTTTGTGTTAAATTAAACAAAAACAGAACATCATAAACTCTATGTCAACATAAAAGCCAAGATTAAAACAAAGCATTAGTTATAACATAGCATGCAGCAGAACGTATGTTTTATCATATATACTTAACAAAACTTCTAAGTACCCCGATTTCCTAATGTAGGAAAAAATTTTTCCATCATTTATTTTTTTATCATCAAAATCGGTTTTGCATTGATAAAGAAGCATAAAAACCATGCAAGCAGACGACAGTATGGCCATTTCCATTATCGATTGGATTTGTATGTTGAAAAATAAAAATTTCCTACAATATAGAAATCAGGGTACTTGGAAATTTTCGTTAAGTATAAATTGTATACGTAGTAGTAATACCTTCTTTAGCCTGAAGAGTAACAGCATTACTTCCATGGTCTAATGGTTTTATAACTATATTCACATAGTTAAATTGTCCCTGAAAATATATAATACACAATACACATAGGTAAAAGTTCAAAATCCTGATTTCCAAATTTCAGCAGCTTTTAACATTTCTCAGTACCAAAAAAAACTTGAACTTCTGGAAAATTCCTGAAGAATTTTACCCTTAAATACTAAGTACAGTACCCACCAAAAATTTGAAGACAAATTCCGATTTTCAAATTCCAATTACTGATTTTTTGGTAAACTATTAATTTTGATACATTTAGTACGGTTGACTATAAAATGAAAGCACATTTCATGAGTGCATCACAATTTTACAGTTCAGCATATGTTATCCCAAAGCCTCCAAAATTATGATCAATGTAATTCTTTTCTAAAACAACTTTTAAGCTACTTTATTGGTACCAACTATAAATAGAACCAAAGCAAAACAATAGAGCATAACTAAAAAGCATTTTAAAATAAACCTTTATAAATTTTTGGATGAAAGCTATTTAGTAGGTGTACAATGTGAAAATGCCTCCAAACTTTTGGTGGAAACTGTAAATAGTCACATGGTCAACAACATTTATTAATAAAACATCTAAGTTTATCCATACAGAATAATTAAGTAATTCACAGGCTAATATTGGAATTTCCTGAAAAAAGAAAAGTGTCTATGTGACAGTATCATTTCTTCTTTTTTTAGGTGGAGCAAGATAACAGAAAACAATAGTTTGCTTTCCTATCACAGTTAGATCATAAGATGATCAAGTTTCAATTAATCAATGTCTTTGTTTTAACCAATCGGAACCATGTTATCTTCCTTCTTAAAGTGAGCATTTTTTGAGATGATGCTATAAAGACTTTACTTAAGACTTCCAATAATTTTGAACAACAAAATAAAGCTCTACATGAGAAAGTAAGCAAGTGCTTATTAAGGATGTAAATTTAGAATTTAACTGGTCACTATTTGATGGTTCAGCTAAAAACTAGTCATTTGATAGTACAGCTCAAAACAAGTCTACATTCTTCTTTATTTACATGTAGTCAGAACTAGTTTTGCACTGGAACTGGTGTTAGTGCAGAGAGACTACATAAAGAGCATTTTCATTCAAGTAGCAACAGCTACGCTGATACACCAATAACTAAGCTTGGTGAGTACTCAACCAAATTGTTTACAGCAGGGGAACTGATGTTTGTGCAGAGAGACTACATAAAGGGCATTTTCATTGAAGTAGCAATGGCTACACTGATACATTAATGACTAAGCCTCGTGAGTACAAAACAACTGTTTACAAATGAGCCTTAACTATGAAATCAAACGTAAGAAACTAAGCAGGGTTCGACACTAAGTGTCCTAGAATTTCAAGGATCCCAGAAACTTGGGAAGAATCCCAGTCATGATTAGCTAAGGATTCCTACAGGATCTCTATAAAGTCCCCTGTTCTTACACGAATTTGAGTTCCCATGAATTGTGTATCACAATTTGTGATTGCAAATCTGTATCTAAAATTTTGTCTATCATAGGGTGAATCTCTATCGTACAGGAGAAAGCTCTAAGAAACAGGCTACGGATTCCCTCTGGATCCCTGGTAAACACTGAACTAAGGTTACCTTAATAACTCCTATTTTATACTCTTCATCACTATCGTTATATACTACTGTAACATAATCATTACCAATATGTAACTTCTTAGCATTACAATTAGGATCAGATTCTTTATTTGGCATCAATGTAGCAATATGGAATATTACTGAAATAAATATTCATCAGCACAAAATAAAAATAGTGAAATATGACAAATGATGTATTTCAAAGGACTTCACAATAAATCAGTCTACGAAATTAGTGGGTGTCAACTTGCCTGGGACAAAATTTTTTTTAGTTCAAGCAAGCAATAATTTCTTTTGGGCCTATTAACAAGATTTAGTGCTTGCTACTAAAATGACCTGTTGAGACAACCATTTTCATATCCTAATTTTCTAGACTAATAAATGATACAAAAATATATATATTCATAATAACAATAGATGTAGTTTTCATTTATAAAAGTAGTTTTCATATAGCTCTGGCTCATCAGAAATATCTTGGCATCACATTCTGATCACGTGTCATGAACATCCAATAAAATTGTTACACTTGGAGCAAGGACATCACAAATGTTTGAATATCTAGCCACCTACAACTAATCTACATTGTTCTCTTATAGTGATAACATCATCAAACCTTGATGGGGAAATAAAAATGTTAGTTATAAAAAAAGCAAGAGCCAAGACTTAACTCAAAGTAATAAGTTAAATAGATACAACTTAAATAACCATGACTTGATTAAAAAATAATTGGGTACAAACCTAAAATACCTTTAATTTTTCAAGCACCAGCCCACCTAATTATCTTTGATAGTAACAGGCCAACAAGCTCAACTAAATGAAATAACTAATTTTCACAAGCTCGAATCAATTTTCTATGGTCTTGGGCTTTGGGCTAGTGGGTTAAGGTAATGACTGAACCTAAGACTCAACTCTGAATTTCTAATGAACAAATTAAGTAGCCAAGACTAAATTTCCAGGTAATTATGTATGATAAACAACTTACATTGTGTGGATTCATCTTGCCAACCATATGTAAATTCACCATCTGTTCCCTTAGTTTCTAATCCACCAAGATATACACGTCTAGGATCACAATCTTTAAGTCGAAACAATGTACCAAGAGATTTTATAAAAGAAACATATCTATCTGAACCATAGGTGTTAGAGAGAATAGCTTTCTCATCCTTCGTCTGAAAAATAGTGATGCATAGCATTAAGTATAATCTGGACTGCCAACACAGAGTTTGGAAACAAAAGTAAAGTACAAGTTATAGCATTTTATAGTAGATACATTTTATGTTGAAGCATGATCACTGACTTTACAGCTATTACCTGCTTAGCGATTATCCTCCAGCAAAAATGCAGGGAGCTGCACTCTGTCCCTTTTCTCTCCTCTCTTAGCATAGCAGATATAATTACTTTGTATCATTAACCCTCCTCCTAATGCACCCTGTCCATTTTTCTGCTTCCCTGCCATATTGTGAAGTCTAGAATAATCGTTATATTACCCCCTGACCATTGGACTATTGGCATCTATCTTTTAATCTCCTGAGAAGCCTTACTCCATTAATTTGCAGCCAACAAATAAGCTAAACAGCATTCAAGCATGCCAAAGCAACCCAAAACTACAAGAAACAAATATTTGAGTAAATAGTAAAATACATGAAATAATTAATTTACCTGTCCAGAGCCAACATATATCACACCAATTTTATGTGTCTCATATGGACATATATAGTCTAACATCTTGATAGCTCGCTCTGTTGCCTGAAGATATCAAATATAATAAAATAAGATAAATTATAAGTATTAGAACATTGGACTGCAATATTACAATTAAAATTACATAAGTTTGATCACAATACGTTTTAAGATGAGTCTTATGATAAAAAAAGAAACTTCCTCCAAATTACATATATACCAGTAGTCAAGGTCTAAAACATTTTTGTTACATTTATTTTCAATTCTAGCAAAAAATAAATATAGCGTGTTCTTCTAAAAGGACTTATTTTTTTAAGAAATGGGCACTTTGTCAAACTAAAACTTAGAAAGCATTATGCATTTTAGTGACTTCACCATTTTGATACAGCTTTCATGTCTTTTGTAAATGAAGATATGTGCATATAGTGGCTTTAACTAAGAAGTGTTATGCTAACATAGACTCTGACCCACAACTGAGTAGACCAACTGAGTAGGGTTGGCTAACAATTCTCGAAAACAGTCAAGTTAAAAAGTATTTCTTAACGGGCACTTACCTCATTATTAGGTAACAACAGTGGAGTATCATTAACTTGTATTTGACCATTATGATATAATTGTAAGAATACGAAACTAGGACTAACACCAACTTTAGCGTCACCAGACATTGCCTTAGAACTTTGATTCCTTGTTGATGTACCAGAGTCAGAAAATCCAGACATTTGTGTAACAGGTACCGTGTGACCTCTGGGTCTTTTCATGGCTGTAGGTAACTCTCCTACTTCTTCAGGAGTTGAAGAGGTTTCAGAACTAGCTGGTGAAGGACTTAACTGTCTAGTTAACATGCTTGTATACTCTTTTGGCACATTCATGTTCTTATTACTGTCACTTTGTACATTTTTATCAGACGCATCCATCACTTTTGTTGTATTAGCAGATTTTGAAGTTCCCGCACCGTCATTCTCATCAGCAGACGTAATATCAAACGTCACAGACTTCTGACGATCAACTTCTTTCTGTTCACTCGTCACTTGACCTTGATCTCCTAACATTTTCAAATCAATGTCACTTTTTTCAGAATCTGAATTTGGAACAGAAGCACGTTTTTCACTTTTTGGCACTGGGCCAAATTGTACGACATCTGAAATACTGTCTCTAGGAGATAAAGTATCTGAGCTTCCACTTAACACTGATGGAGAAGAATTAGATCTACGAATAGATCCTGGAGTGATGTCATGATTCTTGGCGCTCTCATTGGATGGTATACATAAAGCATCAGAAACCTAAAATACAAAAATCACACTGATATTACAATACACACATGGTGACAAGATAAGACTACTCACTTATTATAAAGAATAAGACTCAAGGCTCAGACAAATCTAAAACAATAGCTCTGCCCATTGGTGCTGAACGGAGGTAGACTTTTCTCACTTGTTTATGACATGGTCATGTAAAAACAAAATTATTTAGCAAGAAATTCCACAAGTGCAAAAATAGTTAATCAAGCATTGTGGCCCTTCACAGTGTAATTGGAGTAACACATTATCATTTCCAAAACACCTGTCTGATCATTCAAAATGCAGAAAGTTTTGTTCTATTGTGATTACTTTTGTTCGAAAGAAAGAAAACTTAATACATAAACTATCTAGAAAGAATTGAAATTCTGACAATATACATTTTTTTAGGGGGTTGGCTTTAATGCTAGAACAGTGCATTGTATAGTTCACATCACAACAGTCAGTCAACCTACTCACTCTTTCTGGAAAGACTAAATCTCTGAATTAGCTTCCAGAGACTAAATGCATACTTCTGTGAGTAATTGACAACTGTCCTATATGATTAAGAATCAGTAGTAGGTGGGAGAATGACTGAAGAAGTTATTTTAAGACCAAAATCCACTCAAGTATGAACTACCTGGGAATGGAACCCACAACCCCTAAATCAGTAGACTTGTATGCCACCAACTGAGCTAGCCAGGAAGGCTACGATATATCAATGTTAAACATTTAAGTTCCTTACCTCATGAGTATCAACAACAATAGTTTCTTCAGTGAAAGTAGATGTAATAAACCCAAGACTTTCAGGTCTATCCATCGCTTGTGAACTATCTACTTCTGTAAACATACAAATAAAACCATAATGTATAAAATAAAACATTTTATTCATTCTTGGTGAAGCTTTTAATCAACATGCAGTGAAAGTAGTAGACTTTTATACCCAACTTCCTGACAAATGCTGAGGTCACAAATAAAACAAGCTCTGTCCGATTTAAATTTTTTACAGCATCTCCAATCTCTAAACGATGGGAAACCTTGAATCTAATAAGTTGCATGGTCATGAATGAAACTGTCATCGGGCTATTCTTTGCTAGATTGATTTTACAGAAATCATTTAAAGGATTGGGCAATTGTTGCCCAATGAAAGACAGCGCCGTGTTATTCATGAATTGATTAGGTGGTCACCACAAGGGCACCAGGCAGTAAAAGCTTGACACATTACAATAATTTACTCACTGACCCCAATAATTATTGATGAATGCCGGCTGATATTATGATTTTTTGGAGCAAGAAATTATGTTAAAATGTTGATTGTATATCATAGATTTCTAAAACTTAATCATCAAAGACAAGTAAAAAGTGGAACAAAGTGTAAAATACCTGCTATATGGGGTAGTTCTGTTTTTGGAACTGGCATATTAACATTTTCTGCAATAACAAGAAATTAAACAAATTGAAATAATTACAGTGATAAATTGGTCATGTTTTGGAAGCAAGTGTGCACTAAACCACAATTGTTTGTATTAATTTAGTATCATCTATCCAGCTAAACACTAATATACGTAAACTAGTATATTCCTTTTCCAACAGTTAACAGTCATACATGACCAGTTCATAAAACCAATGTCCAGAAATCTTTCAACAGACTCCCATCCTCAGAATGTAACAAACTACATCTCACTATGTTAGTTGCTTAACATGAGCCATGATCCTGTATCATTAAGAGATTATGTTACAATATTTCTACTCTAAGATGACGCCATTTACATTAAAGATTTTATTTATTTGTTTACGTCAATTTTATACCATTCATCTACATTTCATATTTACTTTTTACAGCTCCTGACCAGCTTCCCTGGACACTTTTCATTTACCTGTACTCACTTATTTTTCCACAATGAATGAAAAACTTACTTTCAAAATGTTGTTTATATAAAGTCTCATATTCTTCTTCACCTATACTTCCACTTTCTATTCTATGACTTCTTCTATCTGTATCTGGATATCTCTTCTTACCAATAGAAGCAAATATCATTGTTATATCTTGAACCTACAATGTAATGTATAGTATGAATAGTATATGATAAGTTTAAAAAAAATTAAAGTGTAGTTTAAAGTCTGCTTCCATATTCATCCATGTTCGACAGACTTTACAATTAAGTATGATTACCTCTGATCAATGCAATCACCTTCAGACAGGTGATCCCTCACAGTACCATTTTTCACCTGATGGAGTGGAACAACTTTAGGGAAGGAAATTTGTAGTGTCCTTAGTTGGGTTCAAAGAAAACAACATCAAAAATGGTAGCTTCATTTAGAGATTACAGCAGCATCAGTGGTTAATACATTACTTAAAACCAGATTATTTACTTGTATTATACCCATTAAGGGATAGTAATTATAACCACTGTTCTATTTTAACTCTTTGTTATAAAACGATTTGGCCATAGGCCTTCTTCAGTTAATATATGTTTGAGCATTACAGGACTTCCTGTATGTTAGTATAATTAAAAGATGTAAACTTGCGGTAGCAAAATTTATTAACTAAAGAAGGCCAATAGCCGAAACGTTTTGTAATAAAGAGTTAAAATAGAACAGTGGTTAAAACCAGATTATCAAGTCTCACTGGTTGAACAAGTAAATTTAATGCTCAAACATAAGACATGTGTAAATGCAAGACACACTATATATTACCTGTGAATCTTGTACACTATGTTGACCAGTTTCATTCTCTGTTCTCATCATCCAAGATAAATTACCACTAGGTGCTCTAATATGTATCTCAGCCCAATTTGTACACCAACAATTACATATATTGATAGGCATCTGAGGATCTGAGGTCTTCATATTACCTACAGATAAAACAGAACATTTTATACACTTTGTACAACTATACAATAACAGACTAATGTAATGAAAGGGGTTTTCAGTCGGTACTGTTAATACTGGCTAATTTCTGTTAAGAAGCCCAGGAATAGACTTGCCTTAATTGAATGCTTCATTTTATTGCCACAAAAGATTGCTTAAAGGCATTTACAAACTAATGATACAACACTGCTCAAATTATCAACTTCGTTGAAACATTGTTTGGCGTTCATTGTGCATGTTTTTTTACAAACATATATGCGAGTTTGTCATTGTAATGTCAGTTCTTCTCTGTTATTCATGTTTGCCTAGTTTAAGGCAATAATCTGTTCATAGATTCAGTCAAACAAAGAAATATTATATTGCACTGCACTGTATAGTGCTGCACTGTATTGAATATATAGTATAAAAAGAATAAAAGTAACAGTTACCTAACAAAAGAGATTCTAAAAGTTCATTGTCTGTTGCGCCAGCATTTTCATTCAATGACGATCCTGTCTGTACAGCAACATTTTTACCTAACATATCAAGGTCAAGGTCATCTACAGACTTTCTTGGGTTCAAGGTCAAATCATCTTGAGCTTGTTTTTGCTGTGGTATCATAGAAATGGAACTCTCACGGATGACTTTAGCAGATTTATGTCTCCTTCTACCAGTTCTATGATCCTTTTGTTCTACAGCTTGGTAAGCAGCAACACATTTTTCACACACTCCAGCATTACCTAACTTGTTTCCACTACCACTAGTCGTTATGGTGATTAATTTGTTACCAACCAACCATGTTTGATACTGACCACCAGCTAGTAAGAACTCTGCCATGTGTGACCTGAAATTAGAAGAAGATTATTTTTTTGTGTGTTTTATGTTGCTTCATGTCAGACATGTAAACCACTGTGTTGAAGTCATTGGTTTTAAAAAGAGTTACTACATGTAAACAGTATAATGAAACAATACGTTATAGAACTTTGACCAGCCAACTGTTAAATAAATCTTAAGCCAATTATCAAATACAAATTTAGGTAACAGTGAAACTTCTCTATACAACAGTAAGTAGCTTAACTATGAGTGATCAAATAAGCATGACACATGAACAGCCATCACCTTAAAATTCCCTGAGCACTTGAACAAATGAAGTATGTTACATTGTAAAGCGCAAAACTGACAACTATATAAAATAGGTAATTTACAGAAGCCTCAATCAATTTTTACTAGTCTCAGGCATAAGGTTAGAAGATTAGGGCAGTAACTGCATAAATGAACTCAATAAGATCTACTGTGATAAAAAAAACTGCAACGAAATTTCAAGTTCAATTATGATGAAGACACCAACCTGTGTGGTATAGGAGAGAAGTTTCCAAAAGTGTATCTAGCCATAACATCAGTACAAGTCTCTGTTAGTTCTCTATGAAATTGTGAAAGTTTCTCATCAACAGGAGCATTCACTTCACTACGAGATATAGCTGAACCTGACTGCATTCTACGACGACTGAAATAGTACATGAGCATGATGATATAACAATGCATATAAGTTGACTGTAGATTATAACATTTTTGTTGCATTTTCTACAGTAGACAGATTTAAAATGTATAAAGCTAAATCTGTTTATATACAACTTTAAAAAAAATCTTTCATATAAATGTATTTTGAAATCATACTCAATACAGAAAAAGAATTGTACATTTTTTATGCTGTGGTCAATAGAATATGAAACTGACTTTGTTTTATACATCCTGAAATTGATGTGATATAATTGTCAACTTTGAACAAAATTCATGTATTTGACTTTGAAGACCAGTGCACAAAGTGGTCTCGGGGAACAATATTTATTTTCTGTAATTATAACTTTATACATTTTAGCTATAGTAATACTAAATCTACCACACAATGGTACTATATAAAAAAACTAAATAATCATGGTGTATATTTTCTCATGTATAAGTTAACTAACAGATGATAAAAGTAATGGGATGAACAAATTAACCAGTATTAAGATTAAGAAAAAAGCATTAATTTCCACATTCCAAAAAAATACTGCAGTAGCTGTGAAACTAGAATCTCATTAAATTGGAATAAACAACAGGATATTATACTTTAAGAGAACAGACATTATACTGCAGTCTGACAAATAAGCAGTGCTTAAGTTGCCCTGGTCTAACCTTTTCTTATATATATTTTTTTTAATTGGGGTAAAAGTCATATTCAACACATATTTAGGTCATATATACGACAACTAGCTCTTTTTACTATATAGGTTTTCGGACACTTTTTTCTATCACTAGTACTAACTTACCCTACTACGAGAATGGCAACTCATGTATAGGGTATGTCCTACCACGACCGGGCTCAAAACCGCTATCTCCAGATTCGAAGTCAGACATGCTAACCACTATGCCATGGCCCCGGCTCTCCCTGGTATAACATTGCTCGGTCTAATATTGGCCGGGTCTAAGAACTCTTCGCTAAGGCAACTAAAATTTCTTCTTTGGTTTACAAAAAGTTCGAGAGAAATAAGGTTTATGCTACCATTTTTCAATTCTGAATCTTACACTAATGTGATATTGTATTGAACATTACTTTGACAAAATAATGAATACATAACACACTACATGATAATAATGTGTATTAAATTGATAAAACAAAGTACATGTACATCTGAAATATCATAACATTTTGAATAATTAAGACATTTTTCTAAAAAGATTTTTCATAATTATGATATCACAGAGTGTTCTTAAATACTTTAAGAGCCTTGCAGACAAAGAATAAAAAAGAAAAAAATATTAAAATGACAAAAGAGAAAAAACCCAGAGAAATGCTAAAATTATTTTTAAAAAACCCTTATAACCATGTTTGAAATATAATGACAAAAATATCATCTAAATGCTATTGTAAGGGTCTCAATTTACAATTTGAATAGTATCACAGAGGAAAAAACCCACTTTCTATGTCCAAGATTCCAGCCCTGAAAAGTTTCATCAAAGCTTTGGTAACATCAAAAACATATATTTTGACTTTGTTTGAGAAAAATAACATAGCTTACTACATGTAGGATACTTGACTATTTATTATAATGTCAATGATGAAGGATAAATGACCAATTAATTGAATAAATGGACCTCCAGTAACATGCATTGAGCTAGTCTCAATGAACAATAGTAAAGGTTTGTGTCTGAAAATATTTACATTGTTTATTTCTCAAAATATCATAAACATTAATTTTAGGAAAGGATTTGACAAGGCACCATATTTAAATTCCACTTTGAAAGGCCAGCATATCATTCAACTGCTATCAGGTATATAAATTAACGATGGTAGTTTGACTATAAAGTAATGAAATACTAAACTATATTTAGACATACTTTATTAATTGAGGATAATCACTTAACTAAATATTGAACTTATTAATCAAGCATCAGTTTGTTAATAGATTGACTTGAATAATATCTAGCATCTAATATATAGATAGATCAATCAGCATACCGGGGGGGGGGGGGGTAGAGAAAAGCAGGGGCTACAAATGCAGATGCAGTAGAATACAGGCTTCGTCACACTCTAAAATGATTCTTAGGGTTAGAGTGCCAAAACACTGCATGATATCCCATACACTAAAACATGTAACAAAATACACTAGAGGGAAGCTGCCAATTCCATGAAAAGATAAGCAGTATATTTGATTTTTGATATACATAGACAAGTACCAACCCCTAAAAACAAATCACTAATGAATTAAGCCTGGCTGAGTTGTTTAGACATTGGACTAGTAATCTATGAGTTTGAATCCCATCCAAAACTCTAACTTCTTGTTTCTATCAGCAAAAATCTTCATCCTAGTAGCACATTAAGATAATTTAAGAGTGATTACAAGTAAATTGTTGCACAATCAACCTTGATTAAATTTGTTGTCACAAGAATAAACATAATGAAAATAACTGATTACATGTATAAGAAAAGTTATGTTTTTGACAGAAGTATATTGAATATAACGTTCTGAATAAATGATCAGAAATACTTGTAACATTAAACAATGAACACATAGTAAGAACTAAGTCTATCTACAAAGATCTATTGATTGAGATGAAACACATAAGTAAATAGATGTAATTCAGAGTTCAAAATATTTTTTTTTTCACCAGCATCAATAGGATACTAACATTTTAAACATTATTGTTACACAAAATAGCTGAAATTCATAAAACACTAAACAAATCTTATTGGAAGTGTCACCCTGTATTATTGTATGTCTATTTTTGTATTTCCCCCTGTTTGTAGATAAATGTAAAGACTTGGGAGAAATAAAAGTTGAAGTAGCAGTAGTAGATAGACCATTTATAGATGTAAAACTTATGTATTTTTCCAACCAGAACTCAAACTGTTGATAAGTCCTCCAAGTGTTGTTGTACAGCCTACTTTGAGACCTTGGAAGAAATGTAATACAAACACAGACATACTTTTACCTCATCAATAGAAATATGCAACAAGGTTCAACTGGATTAAATCTGTGTTGAATGGATTTCAGCAATAACATGTGGATGGGTCAATGATAAACTAGTCTACATCATATGTACAATGTAATTTATATGTAGCTAGACTTGTTCTGCCTGACTCATCAATTTAGAAAAAAATGTACCAGGTGCACCCAGGTGAAAAAAATAAATAATTTAAGTTCTGAATCAAATCTAATGACATACATGTATATTGGTACATTTAATAATCTACAGTTAAGACTATTTACAGTGATTGCAATATTTGTATTCATGCAAGCAATTATAGCTGTATGAACCAGCACCAACACTTACAGCCAGTGTCTTAAGCATATCGCTCCTTAGCACTTTGCCTCCTGACATTACATATTTTATCCTAATGGTGTTTTTAAGTTAACAGGGAACAAAGCACTAGGTAGCGATAGCTTCGGGAGACTGGCCATTAGAGTAAGAAAGCCATACAAAGAAACAACATAAAAATTCTTTATAAAAAACAAGTAGCCGAGGTATATATATGAAGCTTTGACAAGAATACATTACCCCTGTCTGAGTCTGTAAATACATGTTTTATGTACAGAATAGAGAATAGACAAGAACAGAACAGATTGAAATGATAGTTTGACAGTCTATGAAATTAAGATAGGAACATTGTTGTCTGAACAGGTCACCTGCCAGCACCACACACTCTTTCAGTTTTTGATGGATCAAAAGAAATTTGTAGTTGACAGAACTAAAAAGTGGTTAATTTCATAGACTGGTTTAACATAAATCAAGAGGGAAATACCATTGGACCAATGCTTGTCTATCAAGTAAATATCACAGTGTACAACATGCAATAGAAAAAGTATGTCATGAAATAATATGAGAATGTAATGAAGAAATATTTTCAACAAAAATGTTTAGAAGAAAGAAATGCAACATATAATTTTAATTTATAATGCTTCAACCAACTTCACCACAATTTTTCAGTCACAGCATGACAATTACACAAACATGTAGTCCATCTTCTCACTGTTACTAAAGTAAAGAGGCATTGATCTCTAAATTCTCTACTTAGTTTACTGGTAGAAGAAAAAAAAGAAGTATTTCAAGCCAAATACTATAAAGACTAAATTTGAAGGGGGTTAAATACAGGATAGACTTAGGCAATCAAGAAATGCAACAGAAAAATCAAACACATAAATATTAAAATGAATCTGAAATTTAAAGACTACAAATAAAAAAGCAACAACATTAAAAAACATTTCTTTGACAACATATGTAGATCTTTAATAAAATTCTGGTACACATAAAAATGGGATACATATATCACATTATGAAGATAATGCACAAGTAGTACAATTTGAATCAATGCTTAAATCAATCTCTGCAAACAGATATCTTGTAGAGCGCTAACATACAGGTTCTCTAAAGTTAGCTAGGAAGGTCAAGATGAGATGACTTTTGTGTTGACCAATCAATGCGTAGCTTTCATCTAGATGAAACATTATTTATTTTGATTTCAATATTTCTATTTTTAGACTGAAGTTTGCAAGCTAATTTGGCAGTGGTGTTATTCACAAGCTGTGAATGGACGGCTCATTACAAATTGTGTGACTTAGAGGATGTAAACAAGTCACTAAACATAATGATTGTGTCATGAACATTATAATGAGAAAAGGTCACCTGAATGTGACCCTCATAATGAAACAGCCAGATCTAAATTAGCAAGTAGGCGAGCAGAAATTTTAGATAGGGTTTTAATCAGATTGTACTTAAATAGAACCTGTTCAGTTTTTCTACACCGAGTTATTCTTTAAATTTACTTATAGAACAGTAAACTGACCAGACAATGCAAGTACAAAGCGAATATTTCTGAGAGTACTCACTGAATATGAATTTTGAAAAAGGAAATACTGACATATACATTATTACTATTTGCCAAAATTATGAAAATAAAATGAAAATTAACTAAAGGGTTGCTTAAAAAATAATTGGTTGGTTAATATTTGTGGTGATAATTAACATATCAGTGCAATCATATATATTATTACAAAGTCATGTGCATTTACACTATGAAAATACAGAAATCAAAGGTTTTATGTAATTATACAGTAAAATATGGCTGTTTTTCATAGTGATAAACACTCCTGTGTCTTTGCCATGAAAATTGTAAATAGCCAAAAGCATATGTAAAGCTCTTTTTGACAAGCAAAAATACATGGATGTACATATGTTATAAACCAAACTGATGGATTCATTACAATGTAAGATTCAAAATAACAGTTACTTACATCTTCCTATATTTTGTTGATTTAAAAAATAAAAGCACTCAAAATAGACAAATGTATGTAGGTTTTTTATTTAGTTATGAGAATAGCATTAGAGCAGTGATGGACTAGATAATAGAATAATTGTAAAGGCTTGTGTCAATATGGGCATGTATGGTTAGTTTCAACAATAAATGTTCTAAAACGAATAGCTTTTTATACAGAATGTCAAGAGAGGGTGGATAGAAAAGAGACATAGCGCCTCAAAGGATGCATCATACAAATTTACTATCACTGATAAGGGGAACATAAAATGTAAAGGGGACAGAGTGCATAGGGCTACAACTTAAATATTCCTGCAAAATTATTGTTTCTTTCACAAAATCTGGGAGATTGAAGAGGCATGACATAGTGCCCCGTTTTCCTGCTTCAAAATGGTTCATTTGTGGGATACAAATTTCACTTTATTGGCAAATAAGTTGCTTCTTTACAGAATCTGGGGGGATAGAAGAGAGAGGCATGCAGCAGGGCCTTTAATATACCATCCAGTGGTGCTTTTCACAAAAGTTCTTACGAAAATAATGTTCGTAAGTCAAAAGCAAGAAACATTAATAATACTTTTTTTGGCTTATCATTTCCAAATGTTATGGAATTGTGTAGAATATTGTATACCTTTTGAATATCATATCAAAGTTATGCTTATTATCAATCTGACTTTGAACTGCTAATTATATAAAATTGACTTACAAAGATCTTTTTTCATAAGAATTTTTGTGAAAAGCACCACTGGTTTATACTATCCTGGTTTAGAACAATAACCAGTCATACTACTATATAAAACTATACACAGATATATACAATACCTTCTGAGAGCAGCCTCACTATAACTACCAGATCTAACTCGATCACTGGAATCTTGATTCTGATTCTGTAATGCTATACGAGCATTCTCTTCAAACTGCTGTAACACATTCTGTTTTAAACCCTACAAAATAGTTATATACATATATATCACACTAACACATTCTATTTAACCCCCCCCCCAAACAGTTATATAATACAATAAGTCTAAGAGTGAGTAGGGTTTTATTGCAATTTGTCACTGCAATTGACACAACCATTAAAATACTATCATATTGTCTGTAGTTAAAAAAAAAACACATTTCTTACACTCTGCAGTCTAGGACAGAAGTACTAAAATACAAATTGGTCTAGAAGAAAAATTCTTATTTAACAAAGATCTACAATATTGAACTTACACAAGAATGCTTGACAAATTGACTACTTTTATCTAACTAAGAATATTTTTTTTTATACTGAAAAAAATAAATTGTTTCACAGTTCTTGAAAGAGTGCTCATGAAACTAAGTATATTCTTTCCATGTGAAACCTCTACAACAACTTAGGAGGGGGCCTTGCCTAACTGATAAGTAAAGAGAAAATTTGACGTATGTTTAGATCATTTTCAAAGGAAAGCACATTACAAAAGTGACTTTGAAGCACTGAATGGTAAGATGTGGCTCCCTTAAGCTATTTCTGGGAAGTGGCTGATAAATTTCACTGTAATAGCATTCAGAAATGTATAGTAATGTTCATAGCAAATATGAAGTATAACATTAAGCCTATCAAGGTAACAGAAAACTAATGAAGGACATACCTTATGTATAAACTGTACAAAACCTTTTCTAAATGGTTGTCTACATCTTATAAACCATATAGCTATAACATGATGAGCTAACGATACAGTGTAGTGACTAAATCTGAAAGAAAAATGATGATAGATCTTGAAATTTTTCCATGGAAGTGGTCATGATCTCATTCAAGTATGTTTTGTGGTGAAGGAGAGTAGGGGAAACTTGTAAAATAGAGAATAGACAAGTACAAAATGTACAATATTCAATTTGCAACACATGAAATGTTTTTATATAATGGAAACTTACAATGAATGCCACTGAATACATCAGTCATCTTTAACTCTACTAAATTTCAACATAATGTAACCTTTATAATTTATTTATTATTTTTATTATTTCTCATGTTCGTTCACATCTCAAAACTTAGTTTTTACCTCAACATATTCATACTATGATAATTTATCAACTTACTTGAAAGGGTTAGTGTACGGTAAAGCTATAGCAAATACACTCATATATTCTTCTTCTACAAAGTTAGCATACATATTTGGTAGTCTTACAATACCTAAAACAAAAAATACAACATGGTAAAACAGTCACAGAAGAAAAAATGCATGATTAATTCCTTTACCGTGCACAGTCTGTCTAAAATTAGAAACAGAAAGATTTTTAGAAAATAAGTGAATTGTTAGTCAATTTCTTAATGACGAAATAAGTCAATGTAAACATACAACATAAAAATTTGGAGTACATTTGTGATACTTATAGGAAAATCTTGATAACAGGGGCCCATTGCCTAAGTATAAGGCTAGGTATTGCTACATAGCAATATCATAGGAAACGACTTGCTACAAGATATTGCCTTATTTTGCTACATAGCGAGAGCTAGTGTAAAAATCTTCACTACCAGAGAGAGCTGTTAGGAACCAAAATGGCTGCCTCTGCAGTAATGTGACTTCCTGTTTACCAACAATTTGCAACTGAAGACAATATAATTATCTCCCTTGGTAAATTTAGTTTATCTCGCCTATTCATCACCTCAACTATTTTTCAGAGGTCCCAACATAGGGGAGACAACGAGAATGACTGTATAAAAAACACTTACTTGAAAGGAATGCTAATACAGGTATTGCCATGGCAATAGTAGCAGATATTTTAGACAGTTGTAATAATACTGAAGGTAAAAGTCTCATCATTGTATCCTGCATTTCTAATGTACATAATCTTAATGCATTCACACAAGATTTAGCTAACTTGGATACCATACCAAACTCTAAACATTTTATCAACTCAATCTGAAATAAGTGGAGATATGATAGAGAACTGATTGAAATAATAAATACATGTATATAAAGTATATGTATCAGTGCAGGTATAATATATTTGGAAGTTTATACTAATTTATTTAGCTAAATGGAGAAACAAATTTTAACAACTTAAATTAATCCGTTTTGAGTCCATTTCCTGATCCCCCAGTACTGAGAGAGTAGGATAAAGTATCTTGCTCTAGGAAACAACAGGGTATGTTTTAGATGGCATTTGAACCACCAGGGAGCTAACTATCCAATGATTACCAGTGCAATGTCGTAATCACTTTGCCACATCTGGAAATTATCACATATTTCAGTAAGCATAGTAGGAAAATGACAGAATGTAAGCATTTGTGACATACAATGAAATTTCGTAAATTGCACCCATGTGAACACATAGAAATTTAATATTGAGGGTCATTTGATCTATAATTGCAACAACATGGGTAAAAGTTAAAAGTTTTGAAAATACTGAAAACCTACTTTCCAAATACTGAAAAAGATAGATTTCATTTAAATTACATAGAGTAAATTTATTCTCAAAATACAGAAATCAGTATTAATACTGAAAACTTTCACCCATGCAACAATGACGCAAGCTTCCTGCATCAGGGAATACCCTGCTTACCTGTTTTTGTCTATCCAAATAATTATGATAGTTTACTAAGCTAGCTAGTACAGGGAAGACAAATTCATGGAAGTTGGATTTAGTAAATTTATCAGGTAATCCAGTCAATTCTTCAGGTAATCGTAAATTTCTATCATTTATCTGAAATAAAAGAACAAGAAACTCAAAACAAACCATGGGAATACAAAAAATTGCAAATTCTTGCAAATGTGTTTCTGCCAAACTATCTAAATTCAAAAACTTTAAGCCAATAATTAAGACACAGTATATTTCAATAAAATTGTAAAAAATATAATATCATTACGAAATAATTCTGTTTATTGATCGGCCAAAGAAGGCATACTTCCTTCTCAAACTCAATGAAAGTGTATGATTCACGCAAATAACATGTTTAGTAAAATCAGTAACTGTTTTAAAAAATTGTCCATGCTTTGTCATGGAATAAAATAAGATAATATTTAGATGTACTTATTTAAACTCTCACACTATGTACTCATGATTTACTGTCAACAAATCGTAACATTTGCCCATCCATTACAAAAAGAACTCAAAATATTGAGTTTTTCGATCCACTGGTGTGAAATGCAAACAATTTTTACGCACTATTTCTCAAAATCCCTTGCTACAGTATTATTTCTATTGTTTTGTTCTCAGCGCATACTTTTCATTGTGAGGGTTAAAAAATATGAATACAAGATAAAACTGGACACTAGCAAACTTTTGGGGACAGGTACCCATACCTTCAGGAAGGTGAATTTTGTGTCGTTTCAAGACAATGTGGGGAATTTTAAGTGAACTCAAAAATTAGTACAGTTGTGACACAATCTTTATTCTCCATACTCAAAAATGTTCATGAACAAGTAATATTTATAACAAACATAGTTTCGATAGTCATCTTCCTTTTTTTAATTTTGAGGTGAATTTTTATCCGAAATAGGGGAGAAAACATGATTTTGAGAGGGGAATGGGGCCCATATTCGGCCCCAAAATATGCCAAACGGGTGCCCTGTAAAGTCTATACATTGTAGTATTGGTAAGTAATGTCTTAAACATCATCACAAATTTCATCTATCTATCACTTACCATGGCACAAAGTCTACTACATAATGTATCCACTAACATTTTATCCTTTGATAAAACTATGGTTTTATTTTGTAATAACACGGGTAATTTCTGTAACACACATTTTAATACTTCCCAATCTTTCTCCTTCAAAAACAGATAAAGTAAGAAGTATAACATATTGACTAATGAGTAGTACTGTACAAGAATGAATAGCAGTCTACGAAATTAGGATATGAAAGTGGTTGTCCAAACAGATCAGTTTAAGAGCAAGCACTATATCTCATTTGCAGAAGTTTGGTTGCCCAAAAGAAATTGTTGGTTGCCCCAACTAAAATGTGGTTGTCCTGGGCAACCTAACACCCACTAATTTCGTAGACTGAATAGGTTACTTACAAATGATGAGATACGATATTAACAAGTAATATCAAACAGGTATATTACAGAATGACTAAAATTTAAAAAAACAACAAATATATTCAACATTTAACATACAATAAAATTGTATTTAAATGTTTGTTTTATATAAAATGGTATTCAGATAGGAATACTTTTTATTTAAAATGCAGCTTGAAACAAAATGGATACATACAATAGCTATGGGTGATAGCATTCCACAAGAACAAAATACAATGTTATTACCCAGAGAGATAGACCTCACCATTTTTGAAAAAAAAGGCCAAGATATTGAAAACTGGTTGGTGATAAAGCTTATGTCCTGAATGATAAAACTGTTGACTATTTAATTTAAAACTTTAAAACTAAATCAGGGTTCATACAAGTTTTGAATACCAGAATTTCATGAACTTTCCATCACTCCTCTCATTTTTCCATGATACAACAGAAACACATACAAAACCCAAAATGAGTACAATTATGCTTTTGATCATTGACATTTGATTTGTACCAAACATTTAAAGTTGCGATTTGTGATTGAATTTGTTTTTCATTAGTTTTTATGGTTTGAAATCAAAATAGACAGAAAATAGTTTTTTTTCATGACACATTGAACTTTTTGCATGATGTTTTGTCATTTTCCCGGACTTTTCCATTATACTCGTATTTTTCCTAAATTAAAAATTCCATAATTTTCCAAAAATCTCATTTTCCATGATTTTTCCAGTTTGTATGAACCCTGAAAAAAACAAATCTACTTACATGTTTCAATAATCTTACAAATATATAGAAAGATCTATTATAATATAGATGTGTACTATTACACCATTGACTAGAACCAGATTGTGTTGTAGATACAGGACTGGGTGGTGGGCTCACTTGATTATCATTCCTGGAATATATATAAAAAATATAATTTCAAGGCGGAATTAATTGATGTATACACAGTATTCATTCAAAATATGTAACCAAGTTAAAACAAGTAAAGTGATATATGGTGTTTTGTGTTACATTTCAACATTTTTTCAATAATATCTTGTCTGTCAGCTGTCCTACTTACACTCCCTGGACATGCATAGTTCTCTGGACCAGACAGGCTACAAACAGAGCTAACTGGGAAGGTTTACAAAAACTGGGAAAAGATTCATTCATTATCAAAAAGTGGCCTTAAACCCATTAAGGATGGAGAAACTTTTTCACAGTACATCTATTAAAACGCCGCCTGGCTAGCACAGTTGGTAGCACACTAGTCAACTGATTGAGGGGTCGTGGGTTCTATTCCCAGGTGGGGCATACTTAAGTGGAGCTTGGTCATGAAATTATTTCTACAGCCATTCTCCCTCCTACTAGTGATTCTTAATTATGTAGGGCAGTTGTCAGCCACTTATGAAAGTATGCACTTAGTAGTTGGTTAACAGCTAAATCCAGAGATTTAGCCTTTCCAGGAACAGTGAGTAGGTTGACTGACCGCTGTTATATGACCTATACAATGTGTTGCCACAGCCTTAAACCTAACAAAAACAAACAAAATAAATCTATTAAAACATGTTTTAAATTCTGAACACAAATTGAAAAATTTCTTACCAATCACAGACTATAAAAGGACTAAACCTCAAAGGTTTAGTAGCTATTCCTACCCTCATAGATGCATCTGCTCGAAGATTTAATAAACATTCAACAATCTGTAAAATATTGGCATGTCATATAAAACAAAGTTAAAGTAAAGTTGGGAAGAAAAATATTTAAGGTATTATTTACACTTTCCTACTTTGTAAAATGTATTTATGCTTCTATGTCTAATCCACAAGTGATGTGACATGAAGTTTTAATGATAAAATATGCTACTATGTAACAGGGGGAGCTTACTTTAGAATAAAAAAACTATTTAAATAAGAATAAAATAACACATCTTCTTTTTTTGTCAAACTGCCTGTAATACAGGGCTTGAATTTAACAAAAAATTGGACTTGCAAATTTTAGCGAGTTTATTTTATGTTAACTCGCAAAAATGAAAAAAAACGCTCATTTGTTTTAACCAAACTCTTATGGCATACATTGTAACTATTCATATATGCAAAATATAAAACAACACAGTACATGTACTATATTATGGATAGAAAGGGCGTTATAGTGGGATAGACAATGAATGTAGAGCATGTTTGAATTGTGAATCTTTAATTAATGCTGTCTATCGATCTGGTTGTTTCAATGCTAACTTGAGCCTCATTAGTTTGGACATATAAATATTTTGCAGCGATTTGAACTCACTAAAATTTGCGAGTTCAAATAAAAGTTACTCGCAATTTTCAAAATCCACTCGCATTTTGCGGGTATGCAAGCTTAAATTTGAGCCCTGCAGTAATAGGGGAATTGTGGAATGGTTTAAATACAGAACTGTTGAAAGGAATGACTCTAGTAACCTTTTCTTGTCAGAATCTCAGTCTCTCTGATACACTAATTCTCTTTCAAATTTCTTTTTTAATTACTTTCATCACAAAATCAAATCGGCAAAAATTTTGATCAATTCTCAGTGCCTTAAAACTGACATAAATAGAACTTGTTGTATATAAAAGTACTTACAGCTTTCCTAACTGCACCAGCAGCAAAACTTCTAAATTCAGAGATAGAATCAATCTGGTTTGATAAATGTGTTACTAATATATCATATATCTTGATACATACACCTGGTGGACTACGATATAACTTGTCCTGAAAATTATATAATACTCGCATATACTACAATGACTTATCATTTTATTTATATTGTTAAAGTTAATAAAAAGTGTGATTTCATGTATTTCAGTCAACTTAACAATCTTGTATGATAACTCCAAATCATAGAAGTCACCCTCAGGCAGGCGATCCCACACAGTACCCATTGCTCAAGTAAATTAGCAGTGCCCCTAGTGGGGATCAAACCTGGAACCTTTCGATCCCTAAGTGTGTGTCCTACCACTGCACAACTGCTCCTATTCTTGTACCCACAGGCATGAGACTGGTTTGTATACATACTGTATTTCTTCCCACAGAGTGTTTTTCCCGCAATTAAACAACTTTCTAATGAGGTCTCCAAGCAACTGTCCACTTCATACTCAATATAGTTCCATTTAGAAGAAACCTTAACTCCCAAACTGATTGCTTTAATGTCAACTTTTTCATGCTCTGCAAACCTTGAGACTGCCCCTTTTTTTAAAGAGAGCCTTCCAGTTTTGAGAAGACATAGGAGGCTAAACCTGTGCACAATGCTGTCCAGTTTTGGAGATCTGATTGACTTTTCCTTATTTTCACTTCAGGTCTGAGCAAATCTCAGGATTAGTCTAGACCATAGAAAAATGCCCAAAATCAAAAAAATCTCATGCCTGTGCTCAAAGTCATATACTAGTAAAAAACAGCATTATATTGTTTTTATGCTCCAGACCATGTACTAAAATACAATAGAAAACTTGATAATAAGTAACAATGAACAGTAAATATTTATACTTACATAGAATAAGTCTACCAATAGATGAACTGTGGATTTTACAACTGTAAATGATGACTCTACGGCTGTGTTTTCTGATGTCAAATAAATCTGCTGTTTACAGCTCATTATCTGAAAACACATAAAATACAACGAATCCAGATACTTGATTCAAACAAACCTTGTTAATTCCATGCCATTACAACTGTCTTATATTACATTTAGTAAACACTTAGTAAATAGCCTGTCTATAAAAAGGAGTAACTAAGCAAATATCAGAAACAGCAACAGTGAAAACAACACAGACCTTCAACACAGCCAAAAACAAGAAAGAGATAATTATATATTCTTAATTTATCATTATAAAAGGGATGCCTAAAAGAAATAGCGAAAACAGGAATCTAAGCGGTTTCTGCCTTGGAACAGACAGTGACAAAATAATAACAACAAGTAAATCTGTGAGCTAATGCTCACTAGTGATACCCCCGCCATAATCTAAAAATATGCGACAAACAGGAAGTAGATGAGCAAGGAGCATGAAATCGCTTTACACCACATGGGACTATAGGATGAAGCAATATGCAAAGTTTCAGGCTGCTGCATGGTATAGTTGCTGAGAAAACTGTGACGGAAATTTTGTAACGGACGGACGGACGCACGCACGGACAAGGGTAAAACAGTATACCCCCCTCTTCTTCGAAGCGGGGGTATAATAATAGATAATGTATTATAATACTTCAAGAAAAAATTACGGCTTTTGATTGGCTGACCGGGTGTGCGAAAAAAATCCATATATACCGTGTGTGAGTTCATATACACCGTGTCCCCTCGGGTAGCCTCTCATAACATGCAACATAAATTCTTGTCAAATCTGAAATGTCCGCCATTTTGTTCATCGATTCGATTATGTTTTTCTTTGTAATCTTAACATTTATAAGCAAATAAGACATATCAATGTCCTGTTCTTTATAAAATAACGTTATACAGTGGGTTTTCAACATAATAACAAATCTATTACTCACAATACTGTAAACCAAGGGCCCAAAATTTGACGCTTTAAACTCCAACATCCAGCCAATGGATTGTGCTTCTTCCATTCTGTGACTGTGTTCAATACGACGAATTTTCCAGTCATTATAAAGTTAATACAAAGGTTGACTTGCGTTTCATACATTGGAGCAAGTCAAGCTATGCATTAAGAATAAATAATGAAACTGACTGTCAAATACGAATCCACGTTAGATTTTCTTCGCTCTATTTTCGGAAAACCATTTTCATCTTGCCCAAACAGTTTAAGCCGTTAGCGAGTGTTTCCTTAATAAAGTCCATATATCCCTATCTTCCGTGTCCATTTTTAAATAGATCCTTGTACTTCCGATCCTTATATCCACAAAAATTATAAGCTTAAAAATTAACTTGTCAAATAGTAAATTATACTATCAACTTCATAACACTGTCGCCAGTATGACGTCATGATCAAACGTAGTAAAAAGCAATTGGGGTGCGCCACGGGGAAATTGAACTAAAATACTGCATTAGTTTTTTTGTACATTTTAGAGCTCCCGACCGATTTTAAAGAGATTTGAAGTATTATAAAATCGTAATAAAGATTTCTGACGGTGTATATGGGTCCTTATACCCCTCGAAGCTACATATAACCCCTCGGCTGACGCCTCAGTGTATATGTGCTCTCGGGGTATAAGGACCCATATACACCGTCAAAAATCTTTATAACTAATAATATATGGTGCTATATTCCACATTTCAACTTTTTTTCTGTCATATTACAACGGTCAGGGTTACAGTGGGCATCAACTCCTGACCATTATCAGGAAGATGATGATGATCAGTCATCCTACTTGAGTTCCCTGGACGAGGGAAGATCTCTTCACCCAAGCTTTCCAACTCATATTCCTTGGACAAGGGAAGATCTCTTCACCCAAGCTTTCCAACTCATATTCCTTGGACAAGGGAAGATCTCTTCACCCAAGCTTTCCAACTCATATTCCTTGGACAAGGGAAGATCTCTTCACCCAAGCTTTCCAACTCAGATTCCTTATACAAGGGAAGATCTCTTCACCCAAGCTTTCCAACTCATATTCCTTGGACAAGGGAAGATCTCTTCACCCAAGCTTTTAACTAGTTTTAAGCTCATAATCTCACCAGTAGATGACAACTGCCCTATTTGTTAAAGTGGTAGGAAGGAGAATGTCTGAAGAAAATATTTCAAGACATAGATTTCAAGAGATATGTAGATCACTACAAGGAATTGAGACCCATGACCCCTGGATTGGAAGTCAAACATGCTAACAACTAAGTTTAATCGATGGTTAAAAAAAGTTATTACTCACTTTTTCCACAATATTGATGATATCTAGAAAGTTATGTGGACTACAACTTTGAGCAAGATCCATTAAGATTTGAACAATAATCTCTCTGATGTTGACATCATCATCAACATTACACAATAATGGAAGAACTATACAATTGATTAAATCATCCTGAAAAGTACAAAAATGAACAGGGTTTACTACCCTCAAAATAACAACAGTTTTACAGTCGAATAAAAGATTTCTCCATTTTAAACTATTATCGCTACAGGTATTATGTGAGTACTGGTTATAGAACAAGGTCCAGGAAAGCTAGAATAGGAATGCTGGCTAACATAAAATGACCACAGTTAATGAAAGGGTGTAACCACCCAAGGTGGGATTCAAACCTATACTTTATTTGGGTCACTAGGTTCAAGAAGAATGCAATAATGGCAAAATTACTGTCTGTCCCTATTTTTTAGCTGTAAATATCGTAATTTGTTGTTTATTTTTACTTTAATTTAATACATATTTTATTGTATACATTGGATGGGAGAACAGGCATATAATGCCTATATACATCCATAATTTTTACTTATATAATTTAATTATAATTTTTACTATGAATTATTGGGACTAGCCTAACATAAAAAGAAATAAAATAACACTATCATACCTCATATAAATGTTTGTTTAAACTAATAATAAATGATAATACTTCAAGACTTTTCTGTCTAACCTTTGTCCTCTTTTCTTGTCTGTAATGAAAATGTAAGATTACCTATATTCATAGTTTAAGTTTTAACTGATTTATTTTAGCTCGATTGTGAAATAAGTTCTTACAACTTAATCACTTTCAAGTCTACTCTCTGGTCTCCCATATCTGAGCTAGAAGGATAAAGTTTCTTGCTCAAATAAACAACAGACTTGGTTTTTGATATGATTCCAACCAACTCTAACCTGGCTATCCAATATTTACCCAAACATATTGTGAACGGGCATTAAATTAACCCACAAGTGAATTTTTTTATTTTATTCTGCCATAGTCATTGATCATTTTGACCATTACTATAAACCATAATACATTGGGCTAAAGCTCCAGAAAGTTTATGAGGGTGACTGTGTGAACAAAGCATGGTTAGCATAAATTAGCTACTGTTCTCAACATTGTGATGAGGAGCCCATATTTAATATTGATGGAAACTGTCATATCTTTTTCAAGTTTAGTTTTCACAGCAAATCAAAATTAAACTTTGTGTTAAAATTTGCATATTAAGAAACTGGTAAAAATCAACATATAAATCATCAATGAATTTCAAGAATAAGTGTAATATTGTTGACTATGATGACATGCAAATACATTGTAGTGTCCTGGTTTAATATGTTTTTTATATAAAAATGATGACAGGACATTACCAAGATCATGATGAGTACAGTTTAATATTTTATAATTAATGCTAAAAGACAGTAAGCAATACAAGAACATAACCTTTTCTCATTAGATAATTATTTAAAAATTGATAGGGCAGTGCAAAACTTATCTACATCCTTCTTTTTTACACGTAATTAGACTAGTTTTGCACTAGTCCACTGATTAACTGTTTAAAGATTATTCTTTTATCTCACCTGAAATATTTATCTAGCAGTAAGTATAGATTTTTTATCCAATTTTCTTTTTCTGGATGAATATCTAGAGCCAGGTATGTGATTAGGAGAATAACAGAGTTTTCCTGAAATATATCATATAACTTGTTAGAAACTGCATCTGATAAATAAACTTGCAGTAAAAAAGCTCTATCACAGAACTTACAGAAATAATGGTAAATGACTGGCCCCAGTTTCACAAACAAACTTAAGTACGAACTCAATAACAGACTCAAGTGTTTTTGGCCTCTAAATAGCATGTAAATGTTGTTAAAATGGTTGTTATTAGAGGATGAAAATAATGAAAATATTTAAAATGTTTCAACATAAAATATCATGGGTTTTATTATAAACTTAAAACCACAAACTCAGTTTTCACTTGAGACTCAACTCAACAGTTCATTAACAGACTCAATTCATTAACATTAAATTAAACCTTATCCAAACATGTAAATCAGTTTTATTTTATATCACATGGCTTTTGAATCACTATTGGGGTTTCTAATGATACTACATTTGTTGTAACATTAATTATATGAATGAAATTAATGATCAAAACATAAGATTGAGTTCGAGTACAAACTTGAGTTTTTTCGTGAAACTGGGGCCTGACATACTGAGTGTTCCACAGATTCTTTGGTTTACTTTATAACAGTAATGAATGTTCAAGAGCTTAAAAAGAGCAGGAAATAGGGACAGGGTGCTTCTATAGCATGAAGATTTCCTACCCCTTGGTTGTTTCTTCGTAAGATCTGGCAGATGAAGAGAAATATGATGCAGTGCATAGTACCTTCCTATTCCACTTTAGGAAAATTTACTATACAAAATATTGAAGCAAATAAATCAAAATATTCTTCTCTGCATTGCTTTTTATGACACCAGCTCATCTAAATATCTTATCAGGTCAAATTTCTTTCACCAGTACTAGCTTACCTATCAACAAGGAACCAACACATTATCTTTACAGGAAACAAAATATCATTGTAGACATGGAAGGTCATGCCTAGCCATAGTTGGGAATTGAACCAAGATGGCTGCATTCCAAATGAATGTGTGTATACCACCACATTAAGGCCAATACTTTCAAAAATTATTACATCCCAATAACTATGCGTATTTCACATTTAAAGTTATCATAAATTTAAACAAGTAAATCTGTGAGCTAATGCTCACTAGTGATACTCCCGCAAAAATCTAAAAATATGCGACAAACAGGAAGTAGATGAGCAAGGAGCATGAAATCGCTTTACACCACATGGGACTATGGGATGAAGCAATATGCAAAGTATTAGGCTGCTGCATATTATAGTTGCTGAGAAAACTGCGACAGAAATTTTGTAACGGACGGACAGACGCACGCACGCACACACGCACGGACAAGGGTAAAACAGTATACCCCCCCTCTTCCTCGAAGCGGGGGTATAATAAAACAATAGCTCTATTTCAAAATTCAGTTTTTTACAATAAGTCTAACTTAATAAAAAAAACATCCAAAATAATTTGACAAATATGTAAAATGTAAAATAGATAATCACTTACAGGTCTTTTAGCAGCACATTTTTCAATAATTCTAAAGAATCTGTCAACTGGACCAGAATAATGACCATGTTCATATAATTGTTCAATAGAAGATAAAGTATCATGTAGTTCTACTGGTGTCTGTGGATGTGCTGATAAATCCTTAGCTGACTGTAATATACAATTTAAAATGTAATGTGAAAACCACATTAAAGCCTGATTTTCATCAAGATCTGACCATAACTGACAGATATCCAACATATTAAAAACTTCAACGCAAAAATTACAAAGGGAAATAATCCATAATAAAGCCAGGTAGAGTTGTGGTTACTTCCTAATTCTGTTCATCACATGGTATGTTATCATTGTATAAAGTTTCATAAAGATCTGACAATAAATGGCAGAAATATATGGTAAAGAAAAAACTTACGCGCAATTGTTAACGACACTGCCCCCCCACACCCCCAACCAAAGCCAATGCCAGCTTTCCCACATGCCTTCTTTGTTTGTAAATCATGCTTTTTCGGAAGCGTCCGGCAAAATAAATGCACTGAACAATAATTTTGTTTTCATAGGAATAAATACTTTGTCACGTAAGTTGTTATAAACACCTGTATGACCATAATATACACGCATACTGAAACTCAGGATATAATGTAGTTGAAGTGTATTATTATTATAATTAGGTAGTTCAAGCTCAGGTTAATATTGTCGCCCTATAACAAACTATTATACATATATTTTTGTCCTCTGTTCCATTGTTTAACATCACACTTTACTAAACAATAAAGAAAACATAATATATAAAATACTTACATTTAAATGTTTATAGACACTATCTAGTAGATCTAGAATAATTTCCCATGTTGCATGTGGTAAATCTTTACCATATTTCTTAACTAACCTCTGTGTAGATAACATAACTTCATAGTGAATCTTTGGACTGTCTAAATCTAGAGCCTGAATAAAACAAGGTTTCAAATATTTTATTAAAAGGTATACAAGTCTATAAATGTTTCTATATTATATAACAGTACAGTAAAGCAGTGTTCCAAAAAGAATAAAAATCTGGGACAATTAAACGCTGTGCCAATACCCAAAGAACCAACAAGGACAGTGCAATCAATGAATACATTAACAGAGATACAGATCTTACCGAACTCTAACTTTTGATATATTGTACACATGGGTGAAAGTTGTGAAAACTGAAAATACTGAAGAAAATGCTGGGGGCCAGGGGGCCGCTAGGACCCCCGGTGGGTCCAGGGCAACGCCTTGGCGGGGGTTCAGGGGGCCGAAGGCCCCCGAAAGCTGACAGTGTAGAAGCAAAATAAAGCAGTAAAATCAAGCATTCATGGAAGCTAGCAGGAACTTTCAGGACTTCTGAGTAAAATATCTATGTACATATATTAAGCATTTTGGTACTCATGAGTACTTCATAAGTTCTTAACTTGACTCCCTCATCATTCAAATTACAAATTGTATGGTATATAACTATCTTAATTCTTAAACATGCCATCAAATCATTTAAAGTTTGTGTATAAGACCAAGCTGAATGTACACAGAGAATAATTTTAATCCACTTTGCAAGTGAAATTGATAGATAAGTCTTTTATGGCAGCAGGTATATGCTTTCTGATTGCATGTAAAATATTTTTTTCACAGACCAATGTCATGCTTATTTTGCACTAAGAACAGAACAAGAGCTGTCAGAGACAGCATGCTCGACTTAGCAAGTATTTGTCACAGGAGATGATGTTGATGATAAGGAACATACATATTTTAAAATTTGAAAATATAACCTTAACAAATTTAAAGTAAATAAATAAATAAAAAAAAAATAAGTTCTAGCAGCTTCTATTACACTCCTTGTCTGACTTGATATTTTGATGTTTCACCAATAACTATTGTTCAATATATTGCTACAAAATTTTATATCAATGGCAGCTCTTTTGGCAAACAGACCCATGTATTAAATTACATACACATTGGTAATGCCTATGTTGTTACTCAAATCTTGTTTTACATGTTGTCCAGCTGACAAAATGACACCCAAGTTCCAAGATTCACAATATTAGAAATTTTGAATGTAAACAAATTTGTCTATTTAATCTATACAAATGCTGATCATACAATATGAACATTCAATTTAAAACTTCCAAGATTACTGTATAAATTTAGAATCAGTTTTGCTAACATCATCATGGACCAAACCTGTTAACTTTGGTGTATAAGTAAAGTCTCAATGTTATTGGGTAAATTATAAAGAGACAACATACAACTGCTCAATATAATTGAGTCATCCAAAATGTGTACCAGCATCCCTATACAATAATTATGGACTAGTCCTGTTGACTTTTTTGGAGTATAAATAAAGTTAAAATATTATTTGTGAAATACGGGATTGACTCAACAAAAAAAAAAAACTACTCGGAGTACTTAAGTCATCATGAATGAGGATTTTATAGTCAGTACCCCTATACAATAATAATGGACCAAATCTGTTGACTTTTGAGTGCATAAATACGGGCTTGTCATTTGGGCAAATTATGCTTTAGACTAAACAAGAAAGAACTGCAACATGCTAATATACCTAAGTTATCCAGAAGATTGCAATTAGAATCTGCTCGCCCCTTAAACGAAAATGGACTTAATCTTTTGGTGTTATGCAAAATACAGCTTTAATTTAAATGAGACTGTTTGAGTATTTTGGGGTATTAACAGTAGAATGTGAAATCTTCTTGCCTGTCTTAATTACCTGTTTGTCATCAGTAGTAGTGTTAACACAGCAGGGGAACATATGACGTCACGTACACAGAGCTGTGTAGAGTTGATGCAGACACTAAGTCTACGTCACTGTTCAACTGAGTCCGATTTTAAATCAATTTAAGGTGTATCATGTGTTAAACTCGGTGTTTAAGTTAAAGTGCATTGCATTTACGTATTCATTTTGTAATTAAATATAAACTAGATAGAATTTCTAGGATTAAAAAGAACAAAGGAACAGAGGCTTGTGTCTTTATCATTGCTTATGACGTATGTTAACATGACTGTTTTGTTACAATTTTAGTTAAGTTATAGTGATAAATGTTGATATTTAGACATCAAATTATTGAATTACTCCATAAAACTTCTTGGTCGAGTGCCAAAAAATTGTCTTTGAAAAAATGTTTGTTTCGACGATTATTTTTCTGTGGCATTTTATTATTTTGTTTTCTCTCAAAATAGAGTAAGTGTTTTTCCCCAAATCGGTCTGTTTTTTTTTCATTTTCGTCGATTTTTTGGTCGGTCGGAACAACAAAAAAACTGGTGTTTCTCAATTTTTTTTCCATTTTCACGAAATTTACGGTCGCCGGTTTTGTAAACCAATTTATATAAAAGAAGTAGTGGCCTTAATATGTAGAAAACATTACTATATCTGTGTTCCTGCAATCTTTAAAAACTTAAGAGTCATTTTTACCCCTATTTTTATTTTTTCGAGGGTCATTTGAAGTTTTCAAGGGTCAGTGTTATAACTAACTTATATGACTATCTAACCAATTTATATCAAATATGAGCTGCATTATAAAAATGTTGGTTTGTTTTGCACATAGTCATAATTGAACAAAAATCAACTATTTACAAATTTAACATGGCTTTGTCCACCACACGATTACTTCAAAAAAAAAGATTTCGTACGTTAATTTGCCGATTTTTAAAAAACAAGTGCACATGGAAACGTGTTGAAAATAGTCGTTTTTTAAGAATTAATTCTGCAAATTTACATCAGGGAATCGCTGATTTACAAATATTTTGTGTATTCTAAATGTCTGAGTTCAAGGGTTTGAAATAATTCAATAAAAATCGCAGACATTTCTGAAGAAATCGCCGAGCGTAAAGTTGTATAAAATAACCAAATTAAACTGTTTAAAAGTAAACAATTTAAAGACAGTGCTATTTTAAAAGTAGGTGAATGTAAACAAAGGAACATGCCTATCTGCATTTGCCAATATCTGTTTTAATCGATCATTTTCTTTTGATCATTATAATCTAGCGGACAATTAAAAAAACTAGGTTATTCTTGTTTTAAGCAAAACTAATTATATAAACTATTAAATCAAACTTAACGCTATGATGACACACTGAGACGTTGCATTTAAGACATTGCTGTGTAATAAAACATCAGAGTGTGAAAAAAGCCGACAGGACACACATCTTAACAATGTCAAACATGTGTAAATTTGTAACCAAACAAAGGATTAAATTGAATTCAATCGCTGGTTAATAATGAAATATAAAGACGATTTGAGACAAATAGTAAAGTAATAAGACAAGATCACTATTTTAAATTGATACCTCGTAACCAAATGCCTGCGTCGTATGCAATTAAAAGCCGTATTTAGTGATCTACTGATCACCGAAAAAATGACTTGTAATTCCGTCAAAGTTATTTTTAGCAGATTATATTTGTGTACCGTTGTTAAATTAAATTGAAAAAGTTACGTCAAATGACGCATGCTATTAGATACATTTTAACGTGTCACTGACATTGGTAAATTCCGTATTTCCGTCAAAATTACTTCCCTTTTTCGTGATTACGATCGCCAAACACCGATTTTGACACCCTCACCCCCTACCCCCCCCCCCCCTCAAATTTCTCAACAGATTTACATGAATTGGAAAAATGGCCTTGGCGGCCGTCGAAATTACGGAATTCCGTCAAAATACGGAAAACTTTCACCCATGGTGTGGGGGTTGTACAACACTATCAACAAGTTTGAAAGTGAGAGACATAGTAATACAATGTATATTGATTTACACCTAATTTCTATCAACAAGTTGGGAAGAGAGGAAAAAAATGTATGTTGCTTACACCAAATTTAATTCATGGACCCCTGGATTCATAGACCAAACAATTGACCAGCTTACTATACACTGCAAGTTTAAAGGTGATATGGGTAATATGTAATATCAATAAAAAATATGTTAATGTGTTCTTACATGTAAAAATGATGGTAAAACTGCAGCAGGAGTATGTTTTAGATCTTTGACTTTTTTAGAACCCCATAATGCCATACCAATGTAAAATATAGCTCCTCTTAATAATGAATCATCTACTGGCTTCTCCCTGAAATAAAAATTGTGATAAAATATATGATGAGAATTTAGTATCATGGCTTTTTAAGTCGAAGTCACAATAATTACATTGTACATACAGAATAACCTTATAATAACTGTCGCGAGGGTTACAAAAAAATCGGCATACAATGCCATGTGACTTCTTTACAATCAATTAAATCAAATTCAGCAGGTTTCAGATTTACTAATCAAGCTTAGATTTTGTAATATCAATATCCCAACGCCATTTAAACATACAAACAATGAGTAATTTGATGCAGCATGTTGGAATGATTTCATGTAAAAGGCATTAGGGAAATTTTACCTTACAATTTAGCCACATAAATAAATAAATCTTCCAGGGTTAACAAAAGGAGTCTGGGAACATCTCAGACATAGCAACAATATTAAACTCAAACATTCCACACTGTGAAGGAGCAAATAGGGAGATTTTCCAGATTTTTTAAACTTACGTAATAAAATGGATGCCACAAAAGAAATAACGAAAACTAGAACCTATGGAGTTTCTGCCTTGAAACTCAAGGTGGCAAAATAACTGTCTCTGGGGATTTAAACCAGGGTGCACCAACTTCAGACTAAGGAATCATCAGATAAACAAGAAAGTATAAGAGATGACTTACTCTACTTGTAACATATCACACATTGTATATATACAACTATGTCCAAGATGTGTTCCTAATAACTTTCTCATTAACTGAAATCAGAGAAAACACATATCACATACGGGTTTGTTCTGTAAGAAGAATGCTAGCTAGTGCTGTTTGAAAGCAATTCTTTGTAGCATAAGAGTTCTACGGATCAGTTTGCTACAAGCTAGCAAATCCAAGAGGGCGATTTCCAAAATTAATTGTAACATATGAAAAATGTTCTAATCAATTATTAACCAGATTATTTTCTTCAACCACTCGGTGGAAATCTATGCATTGAATAAAAAATAAGTCAATATTATTGGTTTCCAATAGGAGCACACATTTTGAAAAGCAGAGGTGTTCTGAATGTTTTGGCGAGCAAGGAACAATCTTGCTACATAAGTAGCAATTCAATTAACTTGATCATAGCAGACCATTCCATAGGAAATTGATAGGTAGGGATAAAAACCTCTCGCCTAGCAGAACCGACCCTAAAAAAAGCAAGGACTCTAGAAACCAGTTTTAGTGAAAGGCCAGAATTTATAAATACTAAATTTCATGCCACTTTTAACATTATAAGAAATGAAGCATTTCTCAAAAACGTTCACTTAAACTTCATGATTTCAACAGAATGCTCAAATACAAGAACTGGTAACACAGAACTGTAGTCAATTTTTTTATATGAAGATATCAGCCCAAACAAAGATATCAATCATAATTTTAGCCCATATCATAGAAATAATGTTTCAAGAACTATTTAATTATTATAGATGAAAACCTAGAATCGGGTAGAATTTGAAAAACAAAATAAATACTTTACCTCCCAGCTAGGCTCACAGAACTTTCTGATATTTACCATCCTACATAAGGCACAAACAACATCTCTCAAAACCTCTGAGGGTAAGTAACTATAACTCAAAATAGCAGCAAGTACATCTAAACTTAGCTGTAACAAAAATATAAAAGTTTGATTCAAAGACTGCTTTCATAATGATGGTAATTTTCAACTTGATGTATAGCAATCCTATATACCAATTTCATCAGGTGACTTTACAATCTTGAACAATAATCCTGACCAAAGGAATTGTCTTTAAAAAAGGGCTCTTACAACATTCATTCACATCTGGGTACAATAAAATTGCAAGTATTTTTGCCAACTTTGTGCAAATATATAGGACTGAATTTGCAACCAACGCACTGAACGTTTTCCAACCATTTACATGCAGTGAAACCAAACGACTATGTTTAAACTAAGCCTTTTTCACAAATGGAAGTGATAACATGTATAAAATGTTGCACACATATAGGAGAAGAATTGAACTTTGTGTATACAAAGTGTCAAAATGATAATGCACAGGATTTTCGAGATTACGTGCCAGTTGCATTAATTATAAAACACCCTGGTATAAAGCCCATTGTAAACCAAAAAGATTTATCAATCACAAGCAGGAGAAGAAATTCATCCTAAGAAATTCTAATTATTTTAGCAACTACTGTTGAATATCAATGATCTTTTTCTTATTTCTATTTCAGGAAAAAATTAACCAGCTACAAATGATAGCACAGTATTAGAAGGTTTTAGAACACAACAAAGATGGGCCAAGTGATCACAAATGATCAAATTATATTATTCAAAACCTAAATGCCAAGAGATTTTTTAAAGAACTTTAACAGATTTATTTACCTGTATTTCTTTATCATTTTTAGGATCGTCAGATGATCTTCTGTTACAAATATTGCAAGTTTGTCTGTAAATATATGGTTTATTACATATAATTTCTTAGGCTATTAAACCCAAAAGAAAACAAGACATAAACATATTAACATGATAATTTTTTCTTTAAGACCAAGTATGAACATGGAAAAGGTTCATGAATATACATATATATTGTACCATATTTGAATGATGGATGCACAAAAATACACGAAAGTGGGCGTGGCCGAGTGGTTACGACATTGGACTGGTAATCATTGGATAGCCAGCTCCACTTTGTTCGAATCCCACCAAAAACCTAACCCATTGTTTCCTTGAGCAAGGAACTTTATCTTACTAGCTTAGTACTGGGGGACCAGGAAGTGGACTCCAAAGTGATAAATCTTAGTTGTAAGAACTTGTTTCACAATAAATTAGTTATAAATTAGTAGGAGAATACACGAAAAAAAATACTAGCAATGGCTATCTGAAAGTGTGTATTGCTCAATGTGTGCCCATCATCCAAGAGCTTGTCTGCAGTGCAAGGAAATACTATTTGATTTTTTATAAATACAGTCCAACCTGTGAACAACGGCCGGCCAAGGGTAAATAGAAAAGTGGCCTTTGTTCACAGGTGGCCTTTGTTCGGAGGGAGGAACAAACGGGCAATGTTTCGTCAGACTTGAGAGACAGAGTTCATAATTAACATGAATTAATAATTAAAATTGTTTTTATTTTCAACCTTAATTCATTATTCACATTATCATTATTGAAGTTGTGACTATAAATGAATAAAACAAAACTTTGAACAAAGAATGACTAAAACAAAGAAATCAGTGATTTTTTGTTTGCAGCTACATTTCATGCTATGCCCTCAACATTAAGAAATGCACTCCACAAATTCTCACTACTCTGACCTTTTTTATAGTATTTCTATCTTATCCCAGTTGTCAAATTACCTGTATACAGCGGTCACAGTTGAACGAATTTAGCATCAATTAATAATTAAAATTGTTTAAATTGTGAAAAAATCCGGAAAAATTGGATTACGGTTTTTTAGCTTAACATTAACAAAAATGGCGGCCTGCTTTCGAAATCGCCTTTATATGAAATACTGTCTTCAAACAATCGTCTGGCCGTTGTTCACAGTTCTAAACTAGCCGCGGGATGGTTTAGACTGACCGCTGGTCGCAGTCGACAGGTGACCGTTATTCACGGCCTTTTTAAGAGCGTTTTCGGTCGGGGGGAAATCGAAATGGCCGCTGTCGGCAGGTGCCCGCTATTCGGAGGTGGCCGTTAGCACAAGTTGGACTGTAACAGGTTAAGATGAGGTTCATATTAGTAATCCCAAACTAAAATGTTATGCGCACAATATCAGGGTTTTCCCTAGGTTTTTTTATTTGGGGGTCCCAAGGACTCTCATTACAAATTCTTTGGGGTCCTTTAAGAAAAATTGATGGTCCCATGAGAGGTACATAATTTTTATATTGTGTTAATTCAAATATTACAATTGTGAATATTTTTTATACTATTCACCTGACTAATGGGCTACTTGTAGTATAAACTTATTTCTCATGATATTTATGGATACAATAAATAAATAAATGATAAAAAGAAGAATTTGTTTTAGTTTTTATTTTTCCATCAAATAACTAGCCGGGGAAAACAAAGTTATCAGTTATAACTGTAGAGAAAACTTTTAAAATTTTTTGAAGACAATTTCATAATTCACTTCCTTCGGTCTTTCATGTTAACAAAAGCATGTGCAGACGACATTAAGTCCATTTGTTCAACATCAGGACCTTCAAGTTTAATTAGCATTAATCTATTCAGTCTCTCTGGATTTAGTCGATTTCTTGTTTTGTTTATAAGTACATTTTGTTGAGAAAATCCCCTCTCACAAGGGGCACTTGAAACTGGTATAACAAGAGCAATATAAGCCAATATAGCAAAATCAGGGTATACATTATCATGATTGGAATGCAACTGTCTAATGAGACTTTCAAAGTCTAACACTTTTCTGTAAGAATGAATTAAATGTTTGTAAGTAGGGTTTCATAATCGGAAAAAAATCATAATCGATCATCGGAAATAATCGGACAACCCTTTTCGATCAATCTTCGATTATATAATCGAAACATTAACAATAACAGTAAAAATTCGCACATCAATGGAATTGGTGACAGATAATTGTATAAATGCAATATTACAACTTATTAGTAATCTACACATGAGGGTTAAGGATTGCCACTTCCTTCCACTCATGCAAAAAGGTGAACTATCATGTTTGGGATAACATTGCTTCATTCTTGTATTTATTCAATGTGTTCAATATATTTGTTTACAGTGTATTCATAATTCATGTGGGTTTTTTTAATTGTATGAAAGATTAAAATGCAATTTTACCTCATAATTATTATTGTGTATCCGTCTTCACTGCTACATTGAAGTATTTATCAATTCAAGAATATTAGTGATCAAATTATGGTTTTAATTTGTATTTTTGTACTTATTTAACTTTGCTTAAATTTGATTTTTTTTTCACTCAAAAAATATAACGATCGGACCCGGGTACGAAAGTTATCGAGGACGAATGTTTCACGAGTCCATCGCCTTTTTTCAGATCAAATATATGATCTGATCAATTGTGTAATTGAGAAATCATTGTGAAATGAACTGGGTTTTAATTTCTGCATTTAATAACCCAATATATCATTATATAGTGTACTCTCGTAATATTCGACTAGAAGTGAAATAATTAACGGACTGTTAACGGAAATTAACTTAATCCGTTTCGTCCCCAATATGAGACAAATGGAATTGTTTGTAAACTAAAATTTGACTGCTTTGCTAATTGAGTGATTAGCATATCAATTAATGTGTGAACTGGTTACCATTGTCACAAATAGCGAGCGCATGGATAGTGTCCATGACGTAAAGAATCTATTTTTAGTAACACTTTTTGTCATTTATTGTGTCGTTTTCAGACTAAACACTTAAAATTAAACTTTTACTTCTTTTGATTAAATACGCGGCAAATGATTTTACGAGGGGAAAATAGTATGCTAACATTGTTTTGGGAACATGTGAAAACCTCACTTCCGCAAGCCTCTACCCTTTCGCATGGCCGACTGCACATTGTATTGTTTAAGTTAGGGGTACAATTAGTGGGTCAAGCGTGTTATTTAATCCTCGCCGACGTGTCATAAACATAATTAGCTAGTCACGGTCATAAAACTACCTAAGGCAACGTTTTACTGGAGTCTGCTAGATTATTACGTACCGTCGATCCTGATTGGCTAATCGACTTTCCTTTGTGTTGACGGTGCGTGGTATTTACACGCTGTGTTTGGAGGATCTTTGGCGAGTTGCGTCATGAATATTATAATATAGCAAACGTCACCAGTATGTTATTTTTGATCTTTTGTCTGATGTAAAATAACCGAGTATTCTAGCGAAAAAAATTAGAATTCGAATTTAAATCAGATTGATCGGCGATGTGCGTCCCAGAGGATGCAGTGTTCATAAAATGACGGGTCCCAGTGCCGATTTTATGCGTAAGGACGCAGGAATCCTGCGTAAGGGAAAACCCTGCAATATATCACAATAAGATAAACATACTGGTTTTTAAAATATGTTATAGTTTGTTCACATTGACCAGAAATAATTTAAGTATCACTTAAAATCATTAAATCTGTCAGCTACAGAATCATTTTGTATCAATTTAGTAAGAATATGTAACTTGTAATTTGGTAAAAATGGAATCTGACCAAACACTTTCATTGTCTTTCATTTCTTAGAGTATTTAGTCTCCATGAATGCGATAAAAACATGAAGTCAAAATGACACAGAATGTTCTAATTGCTCAACTAAAGGGACACAACTCTATGTGTCCCATAGCAGATTGATATAATCAAGTGCTAATGCTCTAAGACTTTAAAACAAGTAAGTGGCAATAAGTGGCAAATTGTATTACATTAACCAAGATGACTTAAATACTCAGTATTTGTTGGATATACAGATATTTGGTAATCAATAGTGAGTACAGACATACTGTAGTGAGCGTATATAGGGCTTTTCAAACAAATATTGAGTATTTTCATCAGCCCCCCCCCCCCCCTGTTACATGTACATGTCACTGACAATAAAATTTACCAATACCATCCAAACCTTCTTATGTACATGTATTCCACCTCATATGACTCAAACAGTTGAAAAAGGGAGATAAACAAAACATACTTACTGTACAAATCCAGCGACAACATCTTCATTAAGGTAAGCTGCATTGAATTTTACAATGCTAATTAACAAGGGTAGTAAACTAGATGCTTTCCCTATCTGTATGACGTCAGGCATTATCATCAGAAGAAAGGAACCTACAATGTAACGTAACTTATGTACCCATAGCTAATAATAGACGGTCAGTTTGAAATCTCTGTAGAGCATAGGTTCATTATTGGAAGACCAACGCAATCAATTAACAGTTTAATACATAAATAGTAACTAAAACTTTTTTACATGGGTGGAAGATGAATGTTATGAAAATACTCAAAACCTACTTTCAAAATACTAAAGAGACAGATTTCTTATAAATGGCATAGAGTACTTAATTCTCAAAATACTAAAATCAGTTCTTATACTGCAAAGTTTCAGGCATGGTTGTACAGCAGTTTCTTGTTCGCATGCTTTGCAGCTTAAACTAAGCATCAGATTTGTTTTTCTATAATTGTACAAAATGGAACCTCTATATATGTGAATAAGGATTTCAAAAACACAATATCAAGGGGAAAGCACATTTCATGCAGCCCCAAAATACAACTTGATCTCACATATAACACTATAGACATCCAGATTGGTTCATTTATTTTGCCAATTGACCATTGCATTTTCTGGCAGAAACTTCCAATTATAACAAATCATTGGTCCATCACAATTTTAGTTTTACACAACTCAAAAAAAGTATTGGCAGTTGTTAATGCTAGTAGAATGCATAATTATATAGAAAGCTGAAATTTCAACATTTTATACAGGTAAAAAAGCAATACACATGAACCAGTCCAAACAGTTTTTAAATTTAAATCAAGTTCTAGAAGAATGTAAGGATTACTAATAGTCCTTTCATATTGGTGCAATCAAACACATGTTTCAAGTTAAATCATGTAGGGCAGTTGTCACTCACTGACAGAAATATATGCCTGGTAACTGGTTAACAGCTTAAAAGCCTTAATCCAGAGATTTAGCCATTCAAGTTGTTCAAGGTGAGTAGTTTGACTGACTGACTGACTGACTTAATAAGAAATATGCACATTGTGTTGCTACACCTTTACACCCAATAAAACAAGAGCTGTCAGAGGAGACAGCATGCTCGACTAAGTAAGTATTTGTCACATGAGATGTGGTTGATAGTAAGGAACATATATTTAAAGTTTGAAGTTGATACCTAAAGAAATAAACAGTTGCAGTAAAAACAAGCATTTTTTAAAGAAAACTCTAAGTTCAACAGGAGATGATTCTGAAAAAAATGTATTTGAATTTATGAACCATGCCACATGAGATGTGGTTGATAATAACAAACATATATTGAATATATACCTTAAAAAATAAATAAGTATGGACACAGACGCCGATGCTAGGGCGAGTAGGAGAGCTCTCCTTTTCTTCGAAAAGTTGAGCTAAAACCAATGTATAAGACATCTGAAGGGGTTTCCTCAACTATTAAATATAAAGTTTGGAATACACTACAATGAAAATATACCTGCTTCTTCTTCGAAGTCTAGTAGACTTTTGCCATTATCACTTAGAATGGAAAAAAGTTCTAGTCTGAAATGAGAAAATCAACACATAGATTGAGATTAAAACAGCCAGTAAAAAACTGACAGTATGGAAACATAGCTTCTGGTACTGAACATTTGGTCTGGTATATAGCAACTTTCATTAGACTAAGTGAACATTTACTGTCTATTTACACTAGGGCTATCACAGGCAATGTCATTTTTATATAGCTAAAGGTATGTAAATGATTTTTTGATATTAAGTGAATTATGTCAGCCAATTCACTGGACCTTCAGACAAGTGACGTTCTAAACTCTCTCAAAACTCATAGTCGTTTGTTTTTATTCTTAAAACAACTTTTGCAACCTGTTTTAAACATTAAAATATCTTTTTTAATAAATGAAACTGGCAAGTAACTCCTGAAGTGTTAAAAAATACAAATCTGCCAAAGTAGTCTTTACTACATTCAATTTAGACAAAACTGTCTCATGTTGTTCAAATCCATACAACAATCTAACAAATAAAACTAATTTACCTTTCCTCCATGTTTTCAAGATGAATTAGACTTTGTATTACATGAAAGAAATGAGATCTCAGTAATCCGAGGTTGTCCCTCTGAAATAAGATTAATACACAAAAATAGACTGTATAAAATATACCAACTTGATAATGAAGCTAAGTCTGTTAATCAAAATAGGTATTTTTCCATAGATCAGGATTTTTTCTACATTTGTAATCACTTCTTCATTTTTTTTGGTCATTTTTTAACACTCTTAAGATTATTTATTATAAGCCAGCTCACCTAATTAGCTTTCCTTGTTTATTTTTGCCAAATTTTGCATTCCTTTCAATAGGGAGCAGCCAACTTTACCAGCTAGAAGAAAACACTCAGTGACTGGATAGGTAAAATTATTGCTGACACAATGAGCCAGCTTAGCTTAGAAGTTACAATGTTGAAATAGTAGTTATTGGATAGCAAGCTTCATATTGGTTTGAAATCCCATCTAAAAACATTACCCTGTTGTTTCCTTAAGCAAGAAACTTTATTCTACAAGCTCAGTACTGGGGGACCAAGAAGCAGACTCAAAAGTAATAAATCTAAGTGGTAAGATCTTGTTTAATATCTAAGTTAAAATAAATAAGTCTAAACAATAAACACAAGAATCATTAGCAAAGGCTATCATATCCTATATCAGTAGCGTACTTAAGAACTGATTTTAATGAGATTGATAGGTTTTGTTTCTACGTAAATTCTGAACAAACCTGCCCATCAAGGAGACACTTCAAGAAATACAAAGCAACATGTCTCTTTTCTGACAACGTTTGTGGGAGAAATAGATCTTGTATGGGACACCATAATGCTTCAATAGCATTCTGAAAACATAACAATATAGAAAATACTCAATAAGTGAAAAATAAAGAACCAACATTCATACTTGCATGAGTGAAAATTGTTGATTTTGAAAATACAAAAATCCTTATTTCAAAATACTGAAATATATATCGATTTCATATAAATTACATTGAGTAATTTATTCACAAAATACTGAAATATATCGATTTCATATAAATTACATTGAGTAATTCATTCACAAAATACTGAAACATATCGATTTCATATAAATTACATTGAGTAATTTATTCAAAATTTTATTGAAATCAGTGTTAATACTGAAAACTTTCACCAATGTACTCAAAAGATTTTAAGTTGAATCTGCTATATATCAATTAGTTTCAAATGGATCAATATGCATGTACCAGTCAACAAAATTGGTGGGTGTCCAGTTGCCCAGGACAACAACATTTTAATTCAGCCAAGCAATGATCGCTTTTGGCAACCAAAAATCTATAAACTAGAAATAGCACTTGACCTATTTGAACAACCACTTTCATATCCTAATTTCGTAGACTGATGTAATTATTCACTAGTATAGTTAATGAAAATCGACCAGAGAAAAATAATAATTTTATGGTCTAATTATGGCTAATCATCAAAGTTAAGCATAGACTTTACACCTTTGTTCATCTTCACAAAGCCATTATTCCATAATAAAAGTTAAATAAATATTTTTTTAGATTAAAAGGTGTTTTAATGAAAATTGTTAACATAAATGAAGAGCAAACAGTGTTTTTACACATGAAATTTGATTTATAACTGTACTGTGTGAATGAAAGTAATATTAAACAAGAGCAGTCCACGGACAGCGCGCTCGACTATTTCGGGTATTCGTGTAAACGACAGTAACAACCAATCAAAACTCATGCTGGAGTAATGCAACTTGGTACTAGACCTTCATTTCTAACCTCGTTGACATGTGTGAAGTTTCAAGTAAATCCCTTCAGTAGTTTCAAAAATAAGATGTTGCAACAACAAAAATCATAAAAAATATTCTAATATTAGAGTGCCATAATCCAGTCAAAATTCATGCTAGAATTATGCAACTTGGTATTTGACGTCAATATTAATAACCCCGTACACATGTGTGAAGTTTCAAGTGAATCCCTTTAGTAGTTGCAAAGATGAAATGTTGCACCTAAAAACTTAACCAAGAAATTTTCTAAGAATTAAAGGGCCATAATACAGTCCAAATTCATCCAAGAGTTACGTAACTTGGTATTTGACCTCCAATGGTAACCTTGTAGACATGTGTGAAGTTTCAAGGGAATCCCTTCAGTAGTTGCTAAGATAAAATGTTGCACCTAAAAACTTAATCAAGAAATTTCTAAGTATATAAGGACCATAATTCAGTCCATATTCATCCTAGAGTTATGTTACTTGTTACTTAAACTCCAATGGTAACCCCGTAAACACAAATAAAGTTTTAAGTGAATCCCTCCAGTACTTGCAAAGATATAAAAGAAAAAAAATGTCACACCTAAAAACTTCACCAAGAAGTGTTACGCCTACGCACAGCTGAGTAAGATAGCCCCACTATTCTTCGAATAGTCAAGCTAAAAATAAAAAAAGATTTTTAAGGTTTTACAGAAAGCACTCACACTAAGGATGGAGACAAACAAGATAATTAATAATGAAAAAAGAAATTCAACAGGGTGTTTTATTTTAAAAGGAAAAACGTGTATCAAAACTCACTGGTTCCAATTTTGTTTTGTACACAGCTTCAGCCAATTCTTTTATGGTTTTAATTCTATTATTCCCTGGGCTTTCTGGCCCGATGTCCTGAAAATATAAAAGAACCACCATACTTCATAGTTAAAAATTGGAATGTTTGAATACTTATGTTGCTTTACACCTTTAGGTATCAACAGAAGTTTTTTCCTGCAAAAATAAAAACAGTCTTCAAATATTTCAAACAATGTTTTTGATAATAGTTAGTTCCATCAAATGTCATTTCAATTGGTTTTATTGCAAAAAGTACGAACTGGTACAATTCTGTCTCTTTATGTTACAACGCTTGTTTGAAACAGTATGAAACATCTCCTTTTTAAAAATTCATGCTTTACTGAGAAATTTTCATCCTTATCTCAATTCATTAGATTAGAAAACAATAAGTACCGTTCAATCACTAACAATCAAAAGACAATTTTGACATGAAAATTATAAAATGTAGTCAGTTTAATTCTGAATGCAGTTACTTAAGTAGTGATCTCCTCAACCTTTTGGACAGATTCTTTTAATAGAACCTCAGTAAGATAAATGCATGCATGTATGTCGAGCTTGCTTTGAGGCTTCACCTAAGTCGAATTAGGGACAAAACAGACCCATGACAAAGCAGACCATGACAAAGCAGACCATGACAAAGTGGACCATACATTGAGACAAACAGACCATACCTTTGGACAAAGCAGACCGTTATCTGGACAGTGGGGGGGGGGGGGCATTAGAATAAAGCATGATTTATATAATTAAGATACTTATTATTTGGAAAAATATTAAGTGCGCAAGTATATTATGCATAAGAATAAAAAAATGTGAGTGTTAGATCTACATGCCACATTTTAAAAGGTCAATTATTGTAAAGTAGTGGTAGCGAGCAAACTTCTTGGAACACAACGAAGTTGAATGTTTTTGCAATAAAATACTACGCAGCTTTCCTTAGCTGAAACCTCAGAAGATGACTGACATTGAAGTTATATTGATAAAAAATTAGAAAATCACCAACTGGTTCAATAAGTATTTTTAGGATTTATTACTTACAAAATTCAAGATTGCAAAAGTGTGCACTATTGCAAAAGTGTGCATTAGTCACATTTTTCTTCTGCATATATTTGACCTAATACATATTAAATTTTTTTCACATATGAAATATTCTTATGCTTGTTATGTTTATACAAATTTTGTTATAAATGTTGGTATGAATAGCTAATTTTGAGTTGTATTAGTTACAAATTGTCGGACAATAAACAAAGTTTGTATTGTACTGTACTTGTCTATTCACTTTATATTCTTGAAGTACTGACAGTTACTATGTTCAATGGCTATAATCCAAAACGTTCAAAATAAAATCAACCAATTTGCAACAAAACTGAGCAAGGCTGTCATGAGTTAAGAATATGGCAGTCACAATACGCCAGAAGCGTATCGCAATATATTGCAATACTCTAACACCGTTTCGCTATACATACCATGATATGTTGTGCTTTTTATTTGCTGTGCCTTTGCTGTATTTAACAGAAAATATGCAAATCTTACACACAGTTACTTATAGAATTCAGCCTCTTTGAGTCTATATGGTCATTTGGTTGAATTCTTGTAACTTAAGCTTAGATTTGATGAACAATGGAAAACTGGTGCTTAGCTACTTGTATTTCGGGAAGGAAGAGTTTTCCATTGAAATAGAAAATATTGCCAATTACTGGTATGTTTAATTTGTACCACGGTACTTAATGCTGCAGCTGCGTATTGCAATATACCAGTATACTGGTATATCGTGACAGACCTAGTTAAGAATGTAAAAGTCAGGGTTTTCCCTTGAAATTTTTTTAGGGGGTCACAATGTCCCCCTAGGTTTATGATTTTGGGGTCATTGGTAAATTTTGCGGGTCATATACCAAAATCTGTAATCCCTTAATTTTACTTATAGTCTTGCACTTTTAAATGGGTTTTCATGAAGTTTTGACACATGGAAGGAGTGTTTTATCTTACCATCTTCAACATACATACAACCGTATTTACAAAGCCAGCTTATGCAAAAAGTTATTTTTGTACTTATCATTATGAATCACAACAAAGTTAAATAGGGTATAATGCTAGATGGATTATCATAATTTAATTTTGTGACTCATTTTTAGGTTTTAATTCTCCTTTGAGAGATGCCAACTTACAGCTATCAACTATCAGCAGTGGTTTTTTCCGAAATTCGGCCCCATTCCCCTCCCTAAAAATATTTTTCCATGCCTTTAGAAAAATTCCCCTGCTCTAGAAAAATGTTGGTGTATCAAATTTTTGCCATTTTTAAAAAAAGCAGTCCCGCATTTTTGTGATCGCATTTTAAACTAACAAACTGTAAGAGTAACCTCCCTTGTGGTTTCTCAATTACATAGGCATGCACGTCTACACCACATCAACAAGTCACCCAATTTTAATTTATATTAGAACAAAGGTTTAAGCAACAGGCATTCATTGAATGCTTAAATTTTTATTTCACCCTTTTCTACATTTCTGTAAAATACATCGCCCTAAATAGCTTAGGAGTTTGCTGCAAAGGATGTCGGCTTTCATTGATTTTTGCACTACTTCAGAATAGTAATGGTGGCAACACCTTTGATGATGGTCGTTATCACAGACATTTACAGACATTGCAGTACTAATATAAAGGTAGACTGCGACTCATATCGATCTTTTTTTGACACAATTGTAGTCGGTTACGAATTACAATTACCATACCGTATTTAATTTAAAAATGCCCCTTTTTATATTAACTCTTTAAACGCCCCTGTTAGGAAGAATTATTAATTGCATCCAGTGTGTCACATTATTAGTTCATTTTAAGGTTCATTTGCCAAAAATATGCATCAAAACGCACAAACTTGTGTGTCAGGGAAACCCTGGAAAAGTGCAGTTCACTTTTAAGCAAGAATCTAAGCTTAAGGTTTTCTACAAACCTGTGTTTACATTTTATAACAAGAGCAGTCCAAGGACAGCGCGCTCGACTTTTCGGGTGTTTTGTTCATGGCAAAAAACAAAAACAAAACAAAAGTAATTTCAAGACAGGACATAATTGTTGAAAGGATTTAATTCAGTCAAATAATAATTACCAATTCATATTTGTAAAATATAAAAGTGGCATTACTCCTAAAACATTCATCCATAGTAACGTCCCATCAGGGTAAAGTAGACATTGTATCAACGAATAAGCATACCTACTTTCATCTAAATATCTGCATGAAGAACTATAAATACATTGTATTTCAATTTGAACAAAATTCAAAATTAAAGTAAAGGGGCATAACTTCAAAAAAAACCCATAAAGAGTTATGTCCCTTTGTAGTCGCCTACATGTAATACTGATGAATAAGCATACTAACTATCATTTAAATATATCCATAAGTATTGAAAATATTTCATAATACTTTCTCCCAAATTAAAAAGTTGAAAAGGGTCACAACTCCAACAACAGTTCATCAATTATTACATCCCATTGTATTCGACCAGATGTAGTACAGATGAAAAAGTATACTAACTTTCTATCTAACAAAATATATTCAATTTGAGCAAACATAACCCTTAATAATCAAAGTATAAAGGGGAAAGGGGAATAACTCGGAAAGTAATTAATCCAGAGTTATGTCTCTTTATAGTCCGATAGATGAAGAACTGACGAATAAGCATTCCAACTTTCATTCAAATATATTCATAAGTTCTAAATATATCCCATTAGAACAAATTTTAAACATAAATGTTAAAGTATAAAGGGTCATAACTCAAAAAATAATTCATCCACAGTAATGTCCCTTCATAGTTGTGTAGATATAGTACTGATTATTAAGTATAAAAATTTAAAGTCAAATATCTTGATTAGTTTTAAGGATATTACATATAGAAACAATTTTAACATTATATTTTGCATTTTTTTTAGTTTACAAGGGCAATAACTCCGAGAACAATTCATCCACAGTTACGTCCCATCATAGTCGGGTAGATATAGTACGGACAAATAAGTACACAAACTTTAAGTCAAATATCTTGATCAGTATTGAAGATATTCTACATAGAATAAAACTTTAACCTCATATTTTGCAATTTCTTAAGAATAAAAGGGCAATTACTCCAAAAATAATTCATTCACAGTTATGTGCCTTCACAGTCATGTAGATATGGTACCGACAAATAAGTATACGAACTTTAAGTCAAATGTCTTGATCAGTATTGATGATATTCTACACAGGAAAAACTTAAACCTCATATTTTGCAATTTTTTAAGTATAAAAGGGCAATAACTCATAAAATAATTCATCCAGAGTTATCCCCTTTCACAGAATGGTTAATATAGTCCCACTAAATAAGTATACCAACTTTCAATAAAATAACTTGGATAGTGTTGAAGTTATAAGTGTTTCAAAAAACTTTAACCTGAAAACCAACGCCAACGCCAACGCCGACGCCCAAGTGATAGCAATAGCTCTCATTTTCTTCGAAAAGTCGAGCTAAAAAACCAGATAAGGAACAAAATGTTTAAAAATGTTGTATATCGTAGGAGGTTCTTATTTCGTCACCCCACCTTAAATACTAAAAGCATTGAGCAATACTAAAATTTAAGTAATATTTTTTATAAACTCACTAAAATAAGCTTAGATTCCCGTTTTTAGCTCAAAATCTTAACGTAGGGCGGAGCGACGTGGTAGGCGGAGCCAAACTTGCACTGATTGTGATTTTACACTACCGGTAAACATGTCAATATTTAAAATGGTGGAATTTCGACTTTTTTTTGTCATAAAATTGTTAAGAAACAACACAGATTGGAGGTAAAAGAACTCAATAATGCATTTAAAGAAATAAACGGAGATTTGCTTCCCAAAAATGAAGGAAAAAACTTTTTTTTTTTGCAGTGTCGATTTTTAGTCCTGCTTAAACAGTCGTCTGCATTTATACCCAGCCTCATAACATTGTGTTAACTAACGTTATTTGACAGAATAAACCATAAAAAAGTTGATGGAATAAAAGCTTTAAGATTCATTTACATATTTTAAAAATAAAAAGTCAGTTTAAAATTGTAACGTGCACCAAGTGGTTGTTGAAAACTATTCAACAGTAGGTAAATACAATGTTGCATACAATATATACTATTTTTCCTCGGGGTCTACTTTGACCAATGATTAGAAACATCAACTTAAATTAAATATTCAGGCGATAATCAACAAGCAAGCAAGATATACATGTGATCCGAGCGGTAACAAAAGAAACACAAACTATCATACAAGGCTTGGGTTTCAACACACGAGGTGCTGAAACCACTAGCAGTTCCAACCAGCAACTCAACTAATACGTCAAATGTAATCAACAAACAAACAATATATACATATGATCCGAGCGGTTACAAAAGAAACTCTCACAAACTATCATACAAGGCTGGAGTTTCAACGCACGAGGTGTTGGAACCACCAGGAGTTCCAACCAGAAACAAACTCTACCAATCCGTCAACTGAACAACCAATAACCCAAGGCAACACACACTTAATCACTACAAACACGTTCGAGCCTCAGCACAAGAGGCGTTGAAACCACCAGGAGTTATAACCAACAACTCCCACAACACACCAGGTTCTATGACTAACCTGCGGTTTCAACCCGAACTCACCAAACCACGACGTTCCAACCTCTTCCCTGTAACACCACGACCCGGTACTATAGTTAACTATCTATGACCCTCTCACGATGCCTTTGGCTTTCTATGAGAACGCGGGTCCATAGACTTCGTAACTCTAATCGTACAACAAAGCCCTGATAATCACTAGAAGAGCGATGTGAACCCTCCGGAGTCTCCTACCAGACTCCAATTTTCTCTGTCGAGTTTCGCCTTTTATACCCACCTGATGCCCACGCATACCGGAACTGAAATCTGATTGGTACATACATACATTTGATGCTCTTTGGAACTCTTGCACGGGAAGCACATTTGCAAGTGCCTACTTTGTCACTGAATGAGCATCTACTGTTACCCGTTTACAAATGTTGCCTTGCTAACAAGGGAGGTAACCTTACATGAAGACGCTAAAATACAGTCATGACCGTTCAGGGGTGGCGAAATCATATGTCCGAGTTGTCCGAGTCGTACATTTTGAGGTCCGGACAAGTCCTTTTTTCAATTTGAGTTGTCCGCGGACAAGTGAAAAATCAAAAACGAAATAATCTTAGACTATCTTAATCTATCAACTGTAGTCATTTTTTAATTTGAATTTAACCGTGGACAAGATGAAATGGAATTACAATTTCTTAAAAAACATCAAACTAAATTTGTCAGCCGCAATCGCAAGACGGCCATGTTGACAAATCAGAGTAATGGCTAAATATCGTTCGTATTCGTTTTCGGAAATTAAAAGGGACTGAACTCTTGTCGTCTTGATGCAACTATGACGTCGTAAAACAGCAAGAGTGTTCGTTCTTACTCTCCTTGCGGGCCCGTGCACCAGATTTATACAAACGTTTAACTGGTTATAATTGAAAATGATGCCTCGAAAAAATTCAACATTACAGACAATGTTATTATTACTGAATAGTATAAGCATTATTTAGTACATGCATTGGTTTGAAACATATTTTACGCGGAGCCTTCGTACTGAAGTTTTGTGACAGCAGGAACGACTACTCTGTTTGAATATTCGTCCGCGCTTTAGTTTTTCAGCTAAAGTAACGTGTTTTCGCGATCTTAAATTGCAGATGATGGATTGTTTTGTCATAAAATCGTCTTCTTCAAGAAAATCAAGAAAGTAGATTATGATCGTAAATATGATTAGGGTAAACGCAAAAAAGAGTTCCAATCCAGTTGGTTAAATGATTTTTCTTGGTTATGCTTTCATATTAAATACAGTACAGTTATGACAACCCATTGACTTTTGTTTTTTATGTTGAATACATAATAAATAACACTTATGGTGGACACACGGGTTCTCGCACCTCTAAGGACTCAATGAACCATTTCTAATTAATGCAACAATACTTTCAGAAAAATACATTAAAAACGAACCTTTTAATCTATATTCCATTTGTTTATCATATACTTGCTGATATTTTATATTTAAAACAAATCCAAATTCTTCCAAAAAAAACACGACCATTTTCTGAAAACTGTCATGGCGGCTAAAAATAGATGACCTAATTTCGCACTTCTACCGTATTTGGCTCTTTGTGACGTCATAATTAGCTGCCACATGACTGTCACGTGACTTTATGAGCAAGGGCTACCTGCCATGTGCTTTTTTTATTATAACATACTTTTAAACAATATTTAATGGATTGTACTGACAGAGCAGAAAAAGTAATAAGGATTTACTGAAAAATATTCACCATCACAAAATTTTCATTCTAAAAACCTGTTTCTTGCGCATTATTCTCGTTTGACAGTTGTAGTTGCGTTGATTGTTTACTTGACATTGTGCACACGAATTGATGACGTCATACGCAATAAAATAGCAAAGTAAACAACTTTTATGTGAAAGGACCGAAATCAGGTGAGGAACGAGATCAGGTGTTTGTACGATAAGTTGATGTACAAATATTTTCAATCAATCAAAGAACGGACAAGTGGTAATTAGGTACGGACAAGTCATATTTTCAAGTCACTTGTCCGTGGACAAGTAAAATTTTTGGAGATTTCGCCACCCCTGCCGTTAACGTTACAAAATTACAAATTTAACATTGTATTCATTCATTTCCTTAAGGTGACGAAATATGGCCACCCCAGGATAAATTAAGTTAGGCAAACCAGAACTACAGGAATGACAAAATCTGAATTCTTGTCATCTTGAAACACGTCTCGGTGTCTGTAAAATTGGTCGAAATTATATTCAAAAGCATTTGGAATAGAATCAATAAATATGCAACCTAAACTGTGCAATAGGGGTCAGATGTTTACTTTGAATGTATGCAATTTGCTATTCAGCAAGATTGCCAAGAATGACAAAATCACTGAGTGAGTTTATGGAAATTTACCTTAAGTATCTCCGGGGACAGGATAGTAGTGTATTCTTTACTAGGTCCTTTAGACAGAGTTATCGGATCTTTATTTCTTCGAAACAGGTTTTTTATCTTGTCTTTTAAATTGTCGTCACTCTTTCCCTTGGAACTCATCTTGTCACAGCAAAACTTCCAGCAGACATCCCCGTGATGAAGACCAATCGCTTACATCAGCGACAAATATAAAACAGCCGTGTGACCGAGAAACGAGTAAACGAAAATAACAAAAGTATTCCGACACAAATTATTTTGATTTTTCGTTGTTTAAGCGACATAGACTTAACGGTGTTGAGGTAATTTTCTTAAGTTTCGTTTTGTGAACGTTTTACACTCATAAACTCTCTATACATTTATTAACTAACAATCAGGTATGTTAAGTTTCAATGTTGTGATTAAATTTTAGTTTGTTGTCTCACTACTGGATTTCCGACACTGTCGGATTTGTTAGGACCATGCTTAAAACTGGAAGTCGAATGCACATGGTCATGATTTGTTATTTTGTTAATTTGTATACATTTCCTATGAATCCGTGATTATTTATGGTTTACTTGTTCCATTTACACTAGTGATTTATTATCAAATTAAGACTTCCATGATATAACTAAGACAAAGCCTCAAAGCCAGCTTGATGAATCTCAACTAATCGAGTGTCGAGGTCCTATCATTTGGACATTACAGAAAGATAGCGTTACAGTAAAGCTCGCTTTTCTAGCCTGCCTTTTGAGCCCGCTCTTCGTGCTTGTTATCAAGAAAATATAGACCTAAATTTTACTTGTTGAATAGTGCATGCCATGATTTGGCAAAATTCATGTGTGCCAACTTGGAAATAAACCTGGCACTCTTTATTTATAGTGAGGGAGACCTTGTATTTTAGTTGTAAGGTGTCATTTCAGGGTTAACTTTTCAGCAAGGCTGTTGGTTATAACTGTACAGAAACGAACACCACTCTTTACTTTTCTCAGAGAAAAAGGGTTAACCTATCACAGCATCAATAAAGTTTATGTTAAAGCCACCTACTCACCCCACACACTAGGACCTGAGGAAGCTGATATTTGATATCACCAGTCGTTATGTCAATTTGTCTTGTAATTCTTCTTTCAATGAAATATCAGAAGTCTTGACTCATGTAGCAGAGGTATTAGTCCTTGTAGTCCCTTACTGTCTTTATGACCAAATGTCACATGCTAGTGTGTACTTTTGAAATGGAAGACCATGGGTTTTATCCCAGTTAATACCAAAGGGTTTTATCAAGTTACAAATGCCATCCGATGTAGAAAACCTGCTAGGAATTATGTGATTGCAACCTTAAGATTGACTTGCAGACAGGCAAGCTCAAAGAATTTGAGGATGAACTTGAAAAGATAGGTGTATGAAACTGAGGTATAATACAACTCTTTTACTACCTTGCATTTAAGCTAGCTTTAATGGTGAGTGTCTGCTAATAACTCTGAAAGTTGTGGCTTTGATCATAATTCAGACTATCAGGTCTTATTGGATTACAAATTACTGATATATATGATAAAAACCAGTAGAACTGATCCGGTGATCTTTATTCAGTTCCTTGCCATGATAAAAAATATACGTTCTGTTCTGTTCTGTTCATGATCTGCACTGCTTAAAACTTACTGTGGTTATCTGATTATCAACTTAGTATTATTTTTTCCCTTGTGTGTGTATCTCATATATGGGCTTTCCTAAGTAAAAGAAGAAATACGTTTCTGTAAGCCTTACCTGTTCCCACAATTTACATATTTTCAGTTTTAAATAAGGATGTCTCTTGCTGATGAATTGCTTGCTGATTTTGAAGATGCTGGAGATGATGTGGAGGAAAATGATGGAGAAAGTCAAATGTTGGAACTTGCTGAAGTTGATGATGTTGCCATGGAAACACCAACATTGTCTAAAAATTCTGTTAGAAATATAGCTAAGCTAAGGGACAGTGAAGAGGTACATATCTGATTTTTACATTAAATACTAAAATTTTTATATTGCTATTACTGTTATTATTTTATTACTAAAATAAATACCGAAATCTATTTGTAAGAAATTTAATTTTAGCACTATTCAGGTCTAATCTGTGCAACATAATTGCTATAACTATGTTGAAGTTAATTGCCTTCATCCATGAAGTAAAAATTAGTATTTTGATTTTTGTATGTGTCATAATCAACCCCCAATGAATAAAGCCTGATTTTTGTGGCACAGTAGTTCTTTTCTTCACTTACCAGTAGTACATGTATATTTGTTGTTTTCAGTTAGCTGATGTGATGAAAAAAGTGGAGATGTACTCTAAACAGAAAAGAAAGGATGCAGGTAAGCTGTTATTAATTAATACATTCACTAAGAAAAACTATGAGACTTTTGGTAATGTCTGGCAAACTGCTTTCAGGGGTTTTAAATGAGATTTTAAGATGTAATGTCTGGGCACAGACAGGTGTGTTTTCCACTGAAATCTCTACTGGTTTCACTTTTCAATCGTACAAAATTTTATTAGCTTAGACAAAATCTTAAAATATGTTTGACTGGTTGGCAGGCATATTGTCTCTTAGTTTCCTAGAACCTAAATAAAATGGACAAACTTCAAATAATAGTAATAATAATAGGAATAATAATAATAAAGACTTTATTTATATAGACAACACATTTAGGCAAAGTTCACTCTTACCTGTGAGCCTCTTAAAAAAAACAGAATTCACATAATCTAAATATTTGAGGGAAAATATCTTATTACCTACAACAAATAAGCAATATGTTATCATAATTTGCAGATAGTTTTGTATGCCACCACATATTATATTTCTGTTACTCTTTTAATCAAAACACATGACGATGATTATGATGATTATGATGACAATGAAGACAATGGTGATAAATGAATGATCTGTTGTTGGTTTTGTTTCAGTTGCTGGACCAGTAGAATTTGATCCAGAATATCAACTTATAGTACAAGCCAATAACCTTACAGTTGAAATAGACAATGAAATCAGTAAGTATGATGTATACTTTATATATTCTCTACACTTTACAACTTCATTTCAAAAGTTTAATGTACATGGCCATGACCTGACTAGTAGTGATGTACCGATTAGTGTGAATAATTTATTAATGGCTAGAAAAAGCCAAACAATTCCGATAATCGATGTTGGTCTGCCAGAACCGATAGCAGAAACGAAAGAAACCGGGTACGAAAAAATGTTCCAAAAAAGACAAGTTTTTTGTAGTTCCCGAATGTTGAACTTGGCAGATGATCAAGACAAGTCGAAAAAATTTTACCATCCAGGTGCAAAAACAAAGTCTGGGGAATATGAATTAATTGATGTAATACTGCACATATTTTTAAAGAAGTAGACTTTGCTTTGAAGCCCTAAATAGACTGATTAACTTGTATATATTGCAAATTATAGTGAGACGATTATTTAATCAATAAATCAGATCATTAAATATCTGATTCCAATCGATAATAGGTTGGAATTTTCCAGCCGATGTCCCATCACTACTGACAAGGCATTTGTTCTGTCTGTAGAAGTAGTGGTGTTGATGCTAGAAATACATTGAACATTTTGTATTAGCTGCTATTAAGTTTTAATGAATATCTTATATGCTATAATTCAAGAAAATACAAGAAAAGTGTTCATAAATATCTTGTGTGTATGCAATATTTTCTGTATCATTTTCAAAAAGATTCAATAGTTGTGGCTGTGATTCAGCTTCACTTTGAATCTGGTGGTCCGTGTATGATTTTTACATAGACATACTCTTTCTGGTATCCTCTAACTTTGAAAGGGTAGGCAACTAGTGATGAAAGAAAAGTATCCATGAATAGGCGTTCTTAAAAAAATTAAATAATTGTTACAATATTAGTAAATTTCATTTGTAAGACACAAGTAATCAAAATACATTTTAGCATACATGTAATGTGTAAAAAATTTTTTTTTGGGGGGGGTTAACGCCGCAGTAACACTTTGTATAAGTCATATAATGGTGGTTAGTTAACTTACTCACTGTTCCTGGAAAAGCTCAATCTCTGGATTTAGCAGTTAATTAGTTACTAAGTGCATCCTTTTTGTCAGTGACTGACATGATTAAAAATCATAGGTAGGAGGAAGAATGGCCGTAGAAATAATTTCATGACCAAGCTCTACGAAAGTATGCCCCTCCCTGGAATCAAACCCACAACTCGATCAGTAGATTTGAGTGTTACAAACTGAGCCAGCCAGGCGTAATGTGTAATTTTCACATATCTAAAGATGAATTTCTTAATGATTTGTTTTAATTTTCAGATGTTATCCACAAATTTACCAGGGATTGTTATTTGAAAAGATTTCCTGAGTTAGAATCTCTTATCAGTGATCCCTTACAATATGTTTGTACTGTGAAGGTAAGAATCATTTTATCATAGCATATACACATGTAGTTCTAGAAGTTTATTTTAAGACTTAGATTATATTTAAAGCTTAACTGTTTGAAGAATAATTAGGTCATTCTAATCAATGGTGAACCTGCTTAGTTAAGGTTTTACTTTAAAAAAAAAGAACATTTTCAGTATCTCACTTAATTAAAACTTAATACTTATTTTATTGGGTTATTGTTGCTCAGGAATGAGTTTTGACTGAATTATTTCCCTTTTATAATTATAAATTTGACTATATATTTTTTTAATGAAATTTTACTCATGTTAACATGCTTGCAAAATAAATACTGATATTGTTTATTGTCAAGGATTCTGTTCGATGACTCCTCTTTTTGTTATAGTTTCAAATTTTTTACATTCTTTTCAAGCTATCAGTTTTTAAGCTACCTTGGGTGTGTTGAGATCCTACAATTATATGTTTTTGACCAACTGTAGACTGTACTTGTTCACATATCTGATGATTTCTTGTCAAATTTTATTCAACTGTCAGTACATTAACCCTGTGTATATAAAAATTTACTTCAGTACTCCTGCAATTTCTGTAAAAGTCTTCTGGATATTTCCTGATGTTCAGAATTTTCGGATACCGAGAAAGGGTTCTTTTCCCTTGTCAAAAAGCTGCTGAAATCTTGAAAACCAGAGATTTCAGGATTTTGAAATTTTTAACTTTCACAAATGTAACTGACACTTCAAAATAAAAGAGTTACCTCATCTATGTAAATTATAAAATGTGTGCCAAGACAGTTTAATTGATATACAAGAAACACTTTTCTTATCATGGAAAATTATTAACTATATCTTTGGTTTAGCATTGCACTATCTTAGACATATTATTAGCTGGATTTTTCAATGAAAATTGTAATTTTTGCGTTAAAGTTTTTAAATCCGGCTGTAATGTGGTTTCCACATTACATTTCTTGTTTAATAATGTTGTATATATTTATTTATTTCAGCAATTAGGTAATAATATATTAGAAAACAGTAAAAATAATACAGCTTTACAAGATATTCTTACATCAGCTACTATTATGGTTGTCAGTGTCACTGCATCTACTACACAAGGGTATGTTTACATAGTCATTTAGTTCTTACAACTGTTGTATATATAGCCAATCATCTTGAGAATGAAATATCTAGTTAAGATTTATTTATGACTTTTAGATGGAACTTGCAAGATTGTGGATAAATATAGTCATTGATCAACTTAATTGAATAACCCTAATTATAAATCTGATGAACTAGATCACAGGCTACTGCAAGACATTTCCATCAAATTTTGACTATTATTCAGTTATTTCTTCATTACAGAAAACTTGTTCAAACTGTGTTTGCTTTGAGGCAGGTCATACCCTTGGTTTCTGCTCCTTGTGGAAGGTTAAAAGGTTCTGGTTATAACCAATGAAAGCTGGTTAGGTTAGCCAGCTGCTGTTAATAAAATTTAAAAAAAAAACAATGTTAAATGTATTCAAACTTAAAAATGGATTATCCATTACTAGCAGTCTACAAAATTAGTGGGTGTCCAGTTGCCCAGAACAACTTAATTCTAGTTCGGGCAACCAAAACGTTCTTTTGGGCTACTAAATTTCTACAAACAAGATATAGTGCTAGCTGCTTATATGACCCATTCAGGCAACCACTTTCATATCTTAATTTCGTAGACTGACTAGTATGATAAAATCTGGTTCATTGTCATGGATAATTATTAAGTCAAAACATTCAGTTATGTATAACCATTGGTATTCTGTACAATGTAGTAACATTTTTGTATTTAATAACAGCTTTTAAGTTTATCAGGCTCAACATTTAAGGTCATTGATTGCCCCTGACGACCTACTTTAGGATTCAGGTAACTTTTTACCACTAATGAATATTTGGTTCAAGCAAGTGAAACATATTATAGCTAATTGGCCAACCAGGCAACTTAGTTTAAAAATAATGTGGAACCCTGAGTTTATATGGTTTCATGATTTCTTTTTTAGGTCATTATTATCTGATGAAGAAATGAAAATTGTTGAAGAGGCTTGTGATATGGTATGTACAGAAAAACAATTTAATTGTACTTTACATGTATATCTTAACATAGTTAAAATTATAGACTTAGATCAGACATACTTTCATGGAGTTTAGTCATGAAATAATTTTTCAACCATTATCCCTCCTACCATTGACTTTTAATCATGTAGTCAGTCACTGATGTAAGTATGTGCGTAGTAACTGGTTTACCGCTAAATCCAGAGATTTGACCTATCCAGGAACAGTGAATAGGTTGATTGACCACTATGGTATGACCTATACAAAGTGTTTCTACTGCATTACACCCAATTAAAAGAAAAAAAGTTCCAAATTTATATCCAACTATTATATTTTTCAGGCACTTGAGTTAAGCGATTATAAAGCACGTATATATGAGTATGTAGAATCTAGAATGACATATATAGCACCAAATTTATCAATCATTGTTGGTGCATCTACAGCTGCTAAATTAATGGGTAAGTAAATAAGTTTACTGATCACATCCACTGTCTAGTTATTATCATGCTCAATTTTTAATTGGGTTTTTTGAAAATATATTTACCTTTGTTTCTACTTGATTTTATTTTTTATCTTTGAATCAAGTAAATATGATTCGGCATTGCTAGGGAATGTGTTTATTTATTTGAGGACCACAAAATTATTATGAGAAACCAGGAAATTCATATTTCTATTACTGTGCTATCCTTGATAGATGAAAATTTGTTCTAGTTCAGTAAATTCACAATACTGACAGAATGTTTTTATTGTTTTTAATCATTCTTGTGCTATGTATATTTGTTTTCATTTATTGATTAAACTCTTAAGTTATGGCTTAATTCCCATATTTGCCTAGTCATATCCTTACATAAATTCAACAATCATGTTTTTATTGGTAAGAAGTTGTTGGGTTTTGTGAAGTTGATGGACTCAGTCCACTGGCTAACTCTAATGACAAAGTGTTTATATTGTATAAGCTATGGAGCATTGTTGATGTATTATTATCCTTATTCCAGGTGTTGCTGGTGGATTAACTAACCTATCAAAGATGCCAGCATGTAATATAATGTTACTAGGATCTCAGAGAAAGATATTAGCTGGTTTCTCATCTACGGTGATGCAACCACATCAAGGACATCTATATGAATGTGATCTCGTTCTGAAATCTCCACCAGTATGTTATGTTGTTGTAGTCTTACATTTGTATCTGATCTCATATGAGATTTAGTCCAACCTTGTGGTCCAGATGTTGAGGTTTTCAATTTTAATTTGGTTTTAATTTAAGTTTTTTGGACCAAAACTATTCTTAGCAATATGTTATAATATATGCAGTCCATTTAATGACTTAGTTGAAAATAATCTAAATTTAATAAACAATATAAACTACAAATAAATGTTTCTTATACAATATGGAAAATGATTGCTGTGAAAAGTGGGTGAAGTGTCAGACCACTAGCAATCTAAAAGTCGCTTGACTAATGGCAAACTTAGTGGAAACAGCCCACTGGCTAAATTCTAAGACTACAATGATGTGGTTAACTCTCTTCCATCATATAACTGTTTAAAAAGTTAAAGTGCTGTTTAAAGTCTGCTTCCATATACATTTGTACATGTTCAGCTGACTCTACAACCTTGTGTGATAACTCCTGATTATTGAAATCACCCTCAGGCAGATGATCCCTCACAGTGCACATTTACACCTGGGTGGAGTGGAACAATTGTAGGTAAAGTTCTTGCTCAAGGAAATTAGCAGTGCCCCTAGTAGGGATCACACCAGGGACCTCTCGATCCCTAAGCATGCGTCTTACCACTAGACCTCTGCTCCTACAACTGTTTTGTTGCACAAATCTCCCATTTATTTATAGATTTTATTTTTATCATATTAATTCTAAATTTCAGGATTTAAAGAAGAAAGCAGCTAGACTTGTCTCAGCCAAGTGTGCCCTGGCAGCTCGTGTAGATAATTGTCATGAGAGTGTAGATGGTAGTAGAGGTGATCAATTTAGAGCTGATATAGAAGGTAAACTAGATAAACTACAAGAACCACCTCCAGTGAAACAAGCTAAAGCTTTACCTGCACCCATAGATCAAGCTAGAAAGAAACGTGGTGGTAGAAGGTAAGAGTCATTGTTGTATAAACATAATCAATCTAATACGAAGTCCAAGTGATAGCCTGTCTGAATAGTGGGTACTGTGAGGGTCACTGTCTGAATAGTGGGTACTGTGAGGGTCACTGTCTGAATAGTGGGTACTGTGAGGGTCACTGTCTGAATAGTGGGTACTGTGAGGGTCACTGTCTGAATAGTGGGTACTGTGAGGGTCACTGTCTGAATAGTGGGTACTGTGAGGGTCACTGTCTGAATAGTGGGTACTGTGAGGGTCACTGTCTGAATAGTGGGTACTGTGAGGGTCACTGTCTGAATAGTGGGTACTGTGAGGGTCACTGTCTGAATAGTGGGTACTGTGAGGGTCACTGTCTGAATAGTGGGTACTGTGAGGGTCACAGTCTGAATAGTGGGTACTGTGAGGGTCACTGTCTGAATAGTGGGTACTGTGAGGGTCACTGTCTGAATAGTGGGTACTGTGAGGGTCACTGTCTGAATAGTGGGTACTGTGAGGGTCACTGTCTGAATAGTGGGTACTGTGAGGGTCACTGTCTGAATAGTGGGTACTGTGAGGGTCACTGTCTGAATAGTGGGTACTGTGAGGGTCACTGTCTGAATAGTGGATACTGTGAGGGTCACTTATCAGGTTATCATACAAAATTGTTAAGTCTGCTGAACATGTATATGGAGCAGACGTTAAACCACACTTTAATTTAACTTTCAACACCTAAAAATAAGTTGATCAATGACCAATCTGATTAAAACCCGATCTAAAATTTTACACTCGCATACTAGCTAATTTAGATCTGGCCTTTTCCAAACGAAGGTCGCGTTCAGGTGACCTTTTCTCATCAATATTCATGGCGAAATTGTTATGATACGTAACTTGTTTACATCGTCTACGTCACGCAATTTGAAATGAGCCGCCCAATCGCAGACTGTGAATAATACTGCTGTTAAATAAGCATGCAAACCTTGGTCTAAAAATAGAAATTATGAAATCAAAATGTGTTTAATAGTGTTTTCGTCTAGATGAAAGCTACGCATTGATTGGTCGATACAAAGTTCATCTCGACGTGACCTTCCACGGAGAAAGTAGAGAGTCTGTACGACAATGCTCTACAGGATATCTGTTTACGGAGAGTGATCAATGTCATAAACTCCATATAAAATTCATTTATACAGCTTTGTGTCAAATGCTATGTCTGTAACCAATACAAGTCATGTATTAATGAGGTTATGTATAAAGTTGAAATATTGCTTTTATCATAATAATGTTTTTGTTGTTCATTTTCAGAGCTAGAAAGATGAAAGAAAGATTAGGACTTTCTGAGATGAGGAAACAAGCAAATAGATTAAACTTTGGTGAGGTAAGGTCGTAAAGGAGAAAGACAGTTTTGGAAATTAATTTCTATTCTGAACGTACCTGAAGATATTTGTATTTTCATTTGGTTTCTATATCTGCTGTAGATTGCCTGGTAGGGTTGATGATGCATTTATAATCATAATTGAAGAGTCATTCCATCTAAAGATATCCTTTCAGGAAGATAGTCTTTAGTTTTTGAAAATGGGATTTAATCCTATTTTGACTTGAAATACAAAATGACCATTCTGTTGACTTAGCTCATTAGTGTTTTCTCATTTTATCTATATTCAATAAAACAAACAATGCTTTTACATGCTTTATAATAATCCTTTATATAGATTTAATGTCAGGCGTCTGGTGTCGTTAACAATTGCATGAAAATTTTCAATTTATTTTGTATTTATTGTCAGATCTTTATGAAACTTCATACAATGATAATATGCTATGAGATAAACGGAATAAGAGAGTAACCGCAACTCTATCCGGCTTTATTATGGATTATTTCCCTTTGAAATTTTTGCATTATAGTTTTTAAATCCGGCTTTAATGTGGTTACCACATTACATTTCTTGTTCTATTATTATTTAGATTGAAGAAGATGCTTACCAGGAAGATCTTGGTTTCTCATTAGGAACTATAGGTAAATCAAAGACAGGAAGAATAAGAGGACCTCTTGTAGATTCCAAGACTAAAGCTAGAATCTCTAAATCATTACAGGTAATTGAACTGTTTTAAAATATACAGTCTTTCATCTACAAAGAATTGTGCAAAACATTGTTTCACTTCAAGTTCTCACTATTAGATTGAATGATTTTTACTAAATATAAAGAATAGTGAACTCTTTATAAATGGAAAATTTACAATTTACACTTTGATCTCTGTTAATATATTTATGCCATCTTGAAGTTTAATGTTTTAACAGTTCATGTAACATTATTGCACTTGGTTAATGTCATCAAATAAATAGAGGATACTTGTTTATTTCTGCGTAAGATTGATTTTTATTTCATGAGTGAGCTAAGGCTACAATATTTTCATGAGTGGTTACACCACGAGAAATAAACAAATTTTCTGTTAATTATATGCTTTAAACTGGCTTTTTTAAGTTTAAGTATGATATGTCATTGGAACGGCGCATCCAAACAGTGAAAAATAACAATTTATTTGTATTGTTTCAAAACTGGGGAATATTGATTTTTATTTCACTGATAAATCCCGGTATTCCACTAGGAAGCATATGATAAATGTGTTTATTTACATTTTAAATTGTGTTTTTTTAGCAAAAGATAGCTAAAGAGAAGCAAACATGGGGAGGTAGTACTACTGTAAAGAAACAAGTATCAGGAACAGCTTCCAGTGTAGCATTTACACCATTACAGGTAAGGATTTTCATATCATCTTATTTTGAACACCATATTTTATGAATATTGAATGTTTCATTTAACATGGAATCCCCTTAACTCACTATGTAGTCTCTCTTGTTCAAAAGAGAGGAAGCATCTAAATGTAAAACACCTTCTCCTTGACTGTCAGGATCTTAAATGCATCCATGACAAACATTTTAAGGTTAACTCACTTAGAGAACTTTTTCAATCGGTACTATCATATGCGATACTTAACTATCTGAAGGAAATAAATATTTATCATAAAGTATAGGACTTAAAACCATTATAATTCGGTTGCATTAATAGTATCTTCAGTTGCTTTCAATGCGATATAACCTTTCTGTGTTGGTGTGCTGTAAAACCCAAACAAACTTACAATTCTCTTGTTCAATATAATAAACTGTGGACAGCTTATTAGTATGGGATATCTCTGAGTTTTCTAATGTTCAAAATCCTCATTCTCAGCTCCTTATACTAGATATTGATTTATAGAGGTTGTACTGATTTTGATCATGTGCTGCGTGAACATTGTTTAGGTCCTGATTTGGACATTCTGAACCTGGGTCGGTAGGAAAGTTGGTATCGCACCAGGATTTGGATTCTCATGTCCCAAGGGGAGTACAGGTTCGAATCCTACCCTTCCATGAAAATTTGTCAATGATGTCAATTTTCCTCCATTAATAAGGTACATTGTATATGGAGAAGTTGCCGGCCTTGTGGAAGGGTAGGTGAGTACTGGTTATAGACAAGTGTCCAGGAAAGCTAGGTTAGGTGTGCTGGATTCTGTAAAATGACCAAAGAGTGTTAACGCAGCGTTAAACCCAATAAAATAAAATAAAATATTGACATTCTGATACCGGTACATCCAATGAGACAGCTAACATGTGATAAATGCTAAAACCCTTATTGAACTTTATCAAAGTGTCTTGTTCAGGAATATTATCAGTACTCCGGATGGTGTCAAACAGTATTTATTCAATCTTCACCATGAATGATCATACTTTACATGGTATACATTATATACTATCTATATTTCTACAGGGTTTGGAGATAGTAAATCCACAAGCAGCCGAAAAGAGAGTACAAGAAGCTAATGCTAAATATTTCTCTAGTACAGCATCATTTGTTAAAGTAGAGAAACAATTATGGCATAAATGATGAATCACACTGCTGGACAAATATGTAAACAATTGTTGTATGGAATGAAGTATTCTGTGGATTGAGCACATCAAAGCAATCAATGGAAAACTAGTAATCACATAGCAGTGATACAACATGGAAGAGATCTTAGTTATATAGAAATGTGTGTTTCATGTTAAATGATACAGGTTGTTGTTATGATGGACTGTCAAAATTACTGACTGATCATTACTGGCAGGATATCCAGTTAATTAGATATTAACAAGGAAGAATATTGCTTGTATACTATGATTTTTTTTTTTACTGTATGATTAATTCTTGTTAAATTAAGGTGGCTATTGTAAATGATAAGCGAGTCTGAACTGTTTGACAGGTTGAAATGACATTTATGCCCATGTATGCAGTCAATGCCTTTAATTTCCTTGAGTCCTATTTATTATGAAATATAGTAAAATGCAAAAATATCAACTAGCCCAACTATATGCAATGAGTGATTTTAACTAGCCTGAATCCCTAGTCCTGGGGTTTGGGCTAGTGTGTTAAGGTGATGACTGGTCTAAACAATAGTTTTAACTCATTCTGCAATTCTGTATTTTTTTCATGACATTTTATCTTAATGAACTAAGTAATAACCTAAAGTCTCTGATAATTATCTACCTAATAAGTGTTTAAGCTCAGTAATTAAAATTTGAATACTCGGTTAAATTAGGCTAACAATATTTTGTCTAAGGAAATGGAAACTAACTTTTCCATCCTGTTACCATATTGTCTGTCTACTATAGTTCCTATAATATATGTTGAGTACATGCTAATGGTAGAATCATCTTTAATATTTCTTAAACATCTCGGTTACTAAGTTACTATTGTGACTTTATTGAAATATTTTGTATATTGTTACTTATGTATTGTTTATAATGATAAAAAACTACTTTATAAATTTCTTGTTATTTTATATACATGTATATACGTACCCGTCTGGTAGAGTGGTTGAAGCTGCTTCATTTACATAGTGTAACCTCTCCCTGCTAGGAGGTAGTTAGTTCAATTTAGCCGTGATTCATGGGAGTCTAGTACCTGTGCATAGCAGATACGATTGCTTTTTAGTTGGATTTTGCACCACTGTCTCGGCAAGACCTTAATTTGATTAGGCCACAACAAGTTGATGATATGTTCGGTGGATTTTTCTGAAAAAAATGGGGCAAGCGAGCGAAGAAAAAAAAAATTCAGTTACTTTATATAGGGGTTTGACCAAATTTGTATGAGCGAGCGAGGAAATAAAATTTTTTTTTGTAAAAACTGTCAAAATAAAGGTGCAGTCAAATCCATAGAACACATGATCAACTTCTTGTGGCCTTAAATATATGGTTAATATATGGTTGTACACAAATTTCTAATAAAAATCACAAGTACATACCTTAGTACATGTATATGTGTAATGAAAAGTTCACTATGAATAATGTTAATATGATTTATTAAAGTGTATGTATGTAACAATGGGAATGGCTAGAAATAAACGATAACAAAAAGCAGATGTAAGTATTCAGATGAAGCGCACTATTGGTACTGTACAAATATATACAATTTAAATATTATGCTGTGTTAATGAGTTACTTTTTATATGGATTTACTCTTTATAAACATCACAGTATGAAAAGACACTATTGCGGGATTAGGACTATTGTCAGAAACCCATATAACACATTCACAAACTTCACATTATACAACTTAAATAAGAGTTTATAGAACATGGGTCTCTGACAATATGGGAAGACATAATGCAGAAAATGCTAATAATTGCAAGCATGGAATATTTTATATGCTGTTGTGTGTGCATACCAAATTGACTGAAAAAATCACTTTTTACAAAATAATCTTTGTTTATAAGGCTTTAGAATAATGCCAAATACGGCTAAGTATCAATCAAAAGTTTCATTTTCAAAGCACCAAAGTTAAGTCTGTACTCTGCTCAAAAAAGCCTGACAGGTTTTTTGTTTCTCAAAAAATAATGTGAAAATTGGAGTTATGATCTTTTCCCCTCAAGTTGTTCTAATAAGATATTATGCTTTATGTCTGGATGGCCAGCCAGGCTTCCCTCCTATTAAATCTCTATCATAATGTAGAGCTATATTTCTATCCAGAGTTTTGTTCAGTGTAGTTAAAACACTTGATTCAATGAGTTCAAAATAGTTTCTTGGAGTGTAACCATCTCTCACAGATCTACATACTGTCACAATATTTGGTGAAAAATGTTTTACTTTCTGTAATATTTGCTTCAGTATTGTTGTCCTTTTGTATATTTCATTTTTAGTTGGCATATGTTCATATATGTGAGAAATTTTGGGGGTATTTGCACCAAAACATATTCCAAATTTATCATTAAAATCAGTTCTTAAAGTCTTCGAAGATGTGAAGGAACAAAAACCAGTTTTCTGTAAAGCGTTGAGCTGTGTAATCCTTAATTTACTCATTTGAGTTATAAGATTCTGAATAAAAGCTTGAGACACGTTATGACACACATTGATACTCCCATCAGCGGCTTTTTCTCTTAGTAAGGTTGTAAATGTGTGTAATAAATCTATTTTCTGTATTTTTAGACACTTTGTGGTATTTTTTAGCTTTGGGTTAATATCACATGCTCTCTTTATTCGAGCAGAACCTATTAATTGCATTAGAAAATAGTCTGACTCTTTTTCTTGAGAAGCAGACACAGGGCACAAGTGTGTTGCCACAGTTTCATCAAAAAGGTCAATTTTCTCATAACTCATGTTAGTTTTCAACAAAGCGTCAATTGCGTATGTACATCCATAATAATCTTCATCAATATCCAACATTATATTCTCATTGTCTTTCAACCAATCAGATTTGCTTAAATAATGTAACATTTTTTGTTCATGGACTTCTTCCACTATGATTTGTTTTTTCATTCTACAATTTTTATATTGTATTTTATATCCAAATTCCTCCTCCTCATTTTCTTCTATCTCTGCATTCTGCACTGACATGCATTCTCTGTAGATGTTGTTTTGTATACAGAAACAGAAGGTTTTCATTTTTGTTTTCTGTTTTTCTGGACTTATTACGTATGCCCATCCTAGACTGTATGTTGTCACTACATATGGTCGATCATGATTTGGTAGATCCCAGTCTGGCCAAACCCATATAACTCTATCAATCAAACCAGCCATTGCTGCTGCCTGCAAAAATAAATTTTATTATTGTGTAAGTCTTTAATGAAGAAGCATAATATCATAAGTATCAATGGGTATAGATAGTTAAAGCTAAGAAAGGGAAGTATAAATGTTCATTCCACTACAATTTTGTTTAATAATCCATCATTTACATTTAGGCTGTTGACCCCCTTCATTACCCACTTACACCTGTGTGAAGTGAAACAACTGTAGGTAAATTTATTGCTCAATGAAATGACCAGGGCCCCTAGTGGGAATTAAACCTAGAACCTCTCGATCACGAAGCATGCATCTTACCACTGGACTATTGCTCCATGTAGACAAGTGACTGCAAAAAGTGATATCACTATCGAACAGCTTTAGGGTCAATTTTATGAAGATATTGCTTGTTAAGTTTCATCATCATCAACATTTTAGACTATAATGGCCACTAGCATGTAAAGAGGTAAAATCATTATTGATGAAATACTTTCTATGGCCATTCTTTGTTGAAATACTTTCTATGGCCATTCTTTGTTGAAATACTTTCTATGGCCATTCTTTGTTGAAATACTTTCTATGGCCATTATTTGTCCTTCATTGTGTTTAGCAGGGCAGTTGTCAGCCGCAGACAGTGGCATGTGCTTAGTGCTAAAATATTTCAAATGTATTTAAACCTCTTTAAGATAAGTGAGGAGGTTTAATGACCAGCAAAACTTGAACAAAAAAATGACAGTAAAACAGGATAAAACACCATTAAATATAACCATAAATACAATGTGAAAAGATTTGTAGTAAAAAAAATAGCTGTGAACAGAATGGAACCTGTAGCTAAACTGACTGGAGAAAAGAAAAAATTGACCAGTTAAAAATGAAATCATTTAATCATCATTATTTTTTAGTAATAGGCTACTGTAAACTGTTGAGGTATCATTGTATAAATGACAATTATTGATGGTTAGATAGCATGAAGCATGAAATTCTTACATTTAGTATTCATATACTTCTGAATATTACTTCAATATTTTAGCATTTGTCTGCACTATTATTACATTTTTGGCTGCATGTATTTTATTTGAAATATCAGCAGATATCATCATTTTTCAGAATGTTTTTTTATTTTTATTTTTACTTATTTCACTTAAGTTCTGTTCTTGTAATGCCATGTTAAAAGTTAAGAAGTTAAAGAGGTTAAAGTGCGGTTTAAAGCCTGCTTTCATATACAGCCACTTTTCAATCTTTACTCCTGATCATTGAAATCACCCTCAGACAGGCGATCCCTCACAGTACCCATTTACACCTGGGTGGAGTGGAACAATTGTAGGTTAATTTCTTGCACGTATCGAACCAGGAACCTCTCGATCCCTAAGTTTCACATTCACCAAGGAAGGTAATTGATGGGTACTGACCAAAAAGATACAAATTGTGCAAGATATGTGGCTAGCCATGGTGATTTTTTTTAAAAATATTTAAAAAGCAATTACGAATGAGAATTTATTGAATAGAGAATAACATTGGACCGATGTGCAAGAAAGTAGTTACAATCTATAAAGTCAACAATTTCAGTCGAATCACAACACCTTGTTCAACTTATCAGTTTTCTTAGATTGTATGTCAGTCAGTTCTAACTTTATCTTCTATGAAAAGAAACAGAAACCTCTACAAACATGTGCTGTGAAAACAAACAACACCTATTTCAATATTTTGGTTGCAGTCTGAATCTAGAAAGCTTTGACCAAATACACTCATCTGATAAAGTTTCAAGAAAGAATTGTAATGATACCATTTAAAACCAGCAAATAAATAATAATATTATGGCGTTATTATGTAAAATGTATATACATCGTATGTAGCTCTATAAATGTAAAAGAGGTTGTGTTAAAATACCTGATAAAGGCTTCAACTGAAATTCCAAAAATGGAGTTGTTTATTTCATATAATACTTGTATATTACCTTTTAGAATAAAATTGGACATAAAAAGAACTTGTTAAAAATCACCTTGGGGAAAAAATTGAAATCAGAAATAAGTAGTCTTTAGATACGCCAGTAGCCAATTTATGTTTTCTATAAATATAAGAAAATAAGTACACACCCACTGCATTTTCTGGTTTTGAATGGCATCATTAAAGTCTTTTCAATCAAATGAATGTATTCATTTCAAAATCGTAGTATTCATTGAAATTGACTTTCAAATAATATGAATTGTATGCAGATTACAATTTACTTTGCTAACATGTGATAAAGGTTCTGATTATTCTATATTGAAAGTTACTCTGAAATAAGAATGCTGGTATGAAAAAGTAGATGTTTGTGGATTAAATTCCCAATTGATTTTCCAATATGCTTCACCATTATTTTTCTTTACTTTTTTTAGCTCGACTTTTCGAAGAAAATGAGAGCTTATGCTATTACTTTGGCGTCAACATTGACCTTGGTATTGCTTTTGAGGTTAAAGTTTTTAAAACTCTTATATCTTCAACACTATCCAAGATATTTTATTGAAGGTTGGTACACTTAAAGGGGAAAACTATTGATGATTTTTTTGTGTTATTTCCCTTTTATACTTAAAAAATTGGAAAATATCATAATTCACAGTACCTGTCATTTTTTGAAAGATTTTAACATGATCCAATTGCAGTTAGAAAATTATATGATATATCTAGATGCTTTTTATTGTATACCCTGGGAAAGAATATTTGAATTTCTGGAAATGTGTCAGAATGCCTTAAAAATGACCAAAACTCAAGAGATTCCAAAGACCCCCCCCCCCCAACTAGAAATCGTGGATTCACCGATGGTAACTCCTATTTCAATTCTTGCAATTTAATACAACTCCTTACTCAATATAAGAAAAGAGTGAGTTGTGATTGTTACCTGCGATACATCAATACAATACCACAACTGGTTTTATATAATATCTTCAGATCCGTTTCTATGTTTTGTCGTTGGTGAATAGAAGTGAAGCAAATAAAAGTAGGTTTATAGCAAACTGAGCTACTGAGAGTATATTTATTGTATCAATGTTTTATTATAGGTATCATATTCTTAGGCATCATGTGCAAATGCATATGTAATATATCTTTCCTTTGTATCGTTTAAAAGTTTCAGTCGTTCACTTTTCAATGAATTTAGTAGTATTTTCACTGAGCTGCAAGGGAAGCGTGATGTAATATGAGCTGACATGAACTAATTTGTATTCGCATTTATAAGATACCTGATATTAAAGGCTAACAGAATCAGTTACCATGTATATTCACATCAGTTAAATCAAGCACACATACCGGGGTAATATTTAAAATTAACAAATGTTCCCTTAATAGCATCAAGTAACATTTAAGAATGGCTGTTAGAAATAACTTGAAAATTCTAAACAATTTTCTGTGTAATCTATGTTATACAAAAGGGGCTGTGCACACACAGGTGCTTAATATTTTATATCCACAGACTTAATTTTTTCCCTTCATTACTGAAGAGCGTAAGCTCTTGTGATACATGTGCATGTATATAATTTTATTGAATCATTAATAAAAAATTAAAGGACTGTTGTTACAATGAAACACCGGTAATAATCATTCTCGTACCCAGGGGCTATCAGGATACTGTACCGGAAATAATAATTCTCTTACCCAGAGGCTATCAGGATACTGTACCGGAAATAATAATTCTCTTACCCAGAGGCTATCAGGATACTGTACCGGTAATAATCATTCTCGTACCCAGAGGCTATCAGGATACTGTACCGGTAATAATCATTCTCGTACCCAGAGGCTATCAGGATACTGTACCGGTAATAATCATTCTCGTACCCAGAGGCTATCAGGATACTGTACCGGTAATAATCATTCTCTTACCCAGAGGCTATCAGGATACTGTACCGGTAATAATCATTCTCATACCCAGAGGCTATCGGGGTTCTCGCATGCACATACCCAATTTTTGTTGTGTGGTGCTAGAGGTAAGATCAAGAATCTTGATAACCTCTGGGTATAATAATGGTAATATTAAGTTTAGTAAAAAAAATAATGTCTGGCCTACTTGCATTGTCGGCAACCACAGTACTTTCTTCCTTTACTTGATACGAAATGCAGCATAGTGGTGTAATGTATCGTGGAATAACCGACAATGGCCTACTTCAAGTATTGATAAAAAAATAAGTACAATGTATCAATTGATGATATTACATTGACTATTAACATTATGACCTAAAATATTTACATTGTTCAAATATTGTGTAGTGTTAGGTAAATATAGCCAGTCTGCCATCTGTACATACCTGAATAAAGGCATCATTTCTTTGCATTAAATATACCAACTGTTTATCACTTGGCCATCTAAATAATGGATATTCAGGATAGACCTCTGCTGTGTACAAATCTGAATGACCATCAATATGTATCTGTAAAATAATGACACAAAATTTACTAGTCCAATCTAGCTGGGAGGTTTTGAGGTCCTGACCCCTCTTGTAATTTAAAAAAACTCCGTTCCAAATGGTATTCAAAATTTAATGTTTTCTTTCCTTTCATCCCATCCTGTAAAATCTTTTTTTCTTTAAAGATACTGACCCTTTACAACTTTTCAAACCACCAATTTCAGGACTCAAGGAATGTAATGAATATTGAGAACAGTCCCTGCTTAAAACTCATTGTTCAAATGAACCTTTCCCTACTCCCGAAAAAATAGAATACTTTTGTACTCAGGTGAGCATTTTAGGATTTGCTCCCAATGTGTTCATTTAACAAATTGACAGAGCCAAGCTCACTCAGGGTTAGATCTTCATATAACATATCATATAAAATATATATCTAGCTTGAGAAATCTTATATCATACCACAGGAGCTTGACATTTTGTATCATACTACGAAAATTACCCTCCTACAAGTTTTTATTATACATGTATGTAGGAGGGAAATTTTCGTAGTAGGATACAAAATGTCAAGCTCCTGTGCTTATACTAACCCAGTGTTTTTTCAGACCAATTTTGGGCCGAAATTGGGTCCTATTCCCCCTCTCCAAAAAGTATATATTTTCCACTTCCCAGGTAAAAAATTCCCTTGTCAGAGTGTCCTTAAACGTTTGTACTTTTTATAGCATTTTTGCCCATTCCTCAAGCATTACAGAGAAATCACAGATGAATATATGGGTTCAATAGTTGAAATTTCATATAGGTAGACAGAAATGTTACTCTGTTAGAGGATCCATGTTATCTCAAGTATTGAAATTTTTCCCCTAATATCGTTTTTGTCGCTATTCTCCCCTCAAAAAGGGCACCGCCACCTTTCCCCTAAGAGTGAAATTAAACACTGCTTACCAACGTGTTACCAGTCTTTGGAATAATTCCTCGGCGTGCTGCACCAAACCAATACGGTATAACTGCAATTGATAAAATATACAGTTATGTAATATGAGAATTAGCAGGTATGCACAAATACACTAGATACCAGTGAAATATTCATTCCTATGAGATAATTTGGCAACAGCAACCGTTCTTGTCTAGCTGTCATAATAAAAACATTGAAATTTTCATACAGCTGTTAACAGTTGTATATGTGTGCATGTAACATTACTATGTACGTAGCAGAAGCGTGGGAAGTACGGAAGCATTTTCAGATGGGGGGTACATGTAAAATCATTGTAAGAGGGTAAGGTAAGTTTGTCCCATTGGAAACACCTCTGATTACTCCAAACTAATTAGCGTAAATACGTAGTTTAAATAGCATTACATGTACTTTCAAAATTACTGCGAACTATAAGCCCTCCATAGCCCCGGCCTTTGTTCCTAAGGGCCTGACAGGCCTAGTCCCTATGTTTTCAACATCTGCATTAAGAATGATACATAGATCTATGGTGGAATGTACCTGCAAAAGTATTCAATTTTATTCAATGAAACGTTGTAATGATTTATATACCCGCGGTAGTAAAGAATAAAATAACACTGTACTACTATACATCAACGAGATCTCATGCTGCAATTCTTTATTTAAGACAACATTTCAATTTTAAATGTTTGTCGAATAGATAAAACATCACAAACTTGCTTTTGTACGCTTGAAAATGATAAATTGCACTATAATATGTTGAATAGAATATTTCTACATTTGCATATATGTGTTACATTGTTACAAACTTTAAGCTTGCATTTAACTCTGTTGGGGGTGTCATTCATATTACAAAGAAGAAATTGAGATTGCTTGCTGAATAATGATATATTAACAAGATTTTCTACCAAAATCCTGAGACTAGATAGCACATGAGTCATGTATGAGTCATGGCTGCATAAGATGTATACGATATAATTATGTAGCTAAAACCGATAGCATTATCTCTTTTAGACGATTGGGGCCAAACCCGACGTCTTCCAAATTAACCAGTAGGCAGAATTCACGGGCTTAGCACAAAACGATCATAACTCATTCTTTTTATTTAAATTGCATTACGACCGTTTTGCACTTAGCTCACGAGATCTATGTATGGATTTCATTTATAATGAAAGTGGCGTTTTCAAGATCATGGAATAATTTCTACGACCGTTCTTCCTCCAACTATTGATATCAAATTATGTAGGACAGTTGTCAGTCACTAACTAAAGTATGCTCCCAGTAACTGATCACCATGCAGTTAAATCCAGAGATTCAGCCTTTCCAGGAACGATGAGTAGGTTTACTGATCTCTGTTATAAAACAAAATATACATTGCGTTGCTACGGCGTTAACCCCTTCCCCCACCCCCACCCCCAAAAAAGTTATTTCTTCACATTTCAAGAATTCAAAGCACACAACTTGTAAAGTATAAGTTCAACTAAATCAATTGTTCATGTATGTACTAAGAGAACTGCCAGTCTTTTCTAGTCAGTTGGCTACAAAAATGTTCAGACATTGTAAATGTTAGCGATACTGAAAAACGCTATAGCCGAAAATGAATGAAAGAATTAATAGCTTTTATACAAACAGATTATGACAGGATTACGTGAACACTGGTAATTTCTGTTTCTGGAGAATTGTGCGTGTTGCAGAAGTTGACAAGATAATATGTTGATACATGACATTAAAGCAGAAGTCACGCGAGATTTAAGAATCATTATCACTAAATATGGTAATTATCAGAATTTACGTCAGAAATTTGACGTCAGAAACATAGAATTATCACTTCCGAATCGTCTGCTTTGTTGCACGTCATCAGGCGAACTTTGGAGCAGCGAAACGTGATGTACTAACGTTTGAATGAAACAATCTGATATCTGTAGGAAATGAAGATCAAACGCACTAATTGAATACTTGATGTGAACTTGTTTTTACCTTTTTAATTGAAGAGTACAAGGATGTAAAAACAGATACAAATGTAATATAAAATTTGACAAACCATGCAAAACTTATTGATTTAACTTAGACTAAGTGTCTCTTTTTATTTTGCTTAATACACGAGATATCTGGACTAGATTATACGTTTTTGTAGCTTATTTTTGCCTTTGGAGAAACAAACTTTTCCTTATACATGTACATGTACTTGTTATAGTTTTTATGTGCTTGAGTCATCAGAAAAACAAAAATAAATGTTAGTTCAATCTTTATTTCCTTGTCAATAAAATCCGCATATAGTTCGTACGTATAGGTAAGTGTTATGCGTATTAATTTATTTGATTTGTAAATTTTCACAATTACAATTATATCTAGATCGACGAACATGTATTTTTACAAACTACTCGGCAGCAATAACAATTCCGTGGCCTGATTTCTTTGGACGACCCTGATCAAGTTCTGAATGGTATTTTCAATTAAAATACCGGATATATAACATTCATCTAAATGTCTAGAATTGACATACTTAATAGTAAGTATTTATGCTATATACAATGTACATACATGTATATATATGGGTATGTTGCACAAACCATATCTGTACTGTAGTTTTCATGTATTTTATTAAATGTACAGCTAATTTTTGTATGTGCATGTAGTACACGTAAATGTGAACTTTTTTGTTGCTTGTACAAAATTCTATTGTTCGTAGAAGTACTTGAATTTGTATGTTACATGTATATGTTTAGTCGTAAGAACTGTGTACTTATATGCTGGTAAAGTTAACTATAGCAAGCCAACGCTTGTGTAAATTGTGTACCCAAAATTCAGTCGAATCTGAGTATCATTTTCTTTTCTGTTGTAGTAGATATTCCCCCATTAGATCTAAATACTTTCGTAACTGTTCCTGGCCTACTGTTGACAAATTTATTTATCATATGAAATCTAAGAAAAAATTAACATCATAAGTATTGCAAAATTTATAAAAGAAGCTCTATCTATCAGGAATCGTTGTATCAACACTTAATTACTGTTTATAATATATATATTGTATTTTGTTACTGTTTTGTTATTGTTTAACTGTTTCATTATATTGAATATTGTATTTGATATATATTTTTGAATGTGTGGTCTTTGCCATGAATATTGTAAATGGCCAAAGGCATATGTAAATGCCGTTATTTGCCAATAAAGATGTATGTATTAATGTTACTGTCTCGTCTCATGTATAACCGTACAACTGTCTCTGATCCTACGTTAATACAACAATTTTTAGAGTCTTACAAACAAGTCATGTATTATTGTGACAATTGAATGGGCCAATTTTATAGATTCCATCTAGTTAAAGAGAAGTTTATTACATGTCTATAAATATTACTGTACAAACAATGTGTTTATAATAGAGAAAATAAACATAATATAATAAATCATAGAAACTCATTAAATGGCAATCACAGTGAATTATTATTTTTTGTATTTTTCCTGATAATATCAAGACTTACAAAACTTAAAAAGACTGAACTTTCGAAGACTAGTCTGGAGCTTTTGCATTCGGAACTCCTCGGTCGCTCAACAGGTATACTTATCCATTCGATGAATGGTCGATGTGTTCCGAATGAACATTTTGCAATAGTGTCGAGTTTGACCATGGCAAATACGAAAGGAACATCTCAAACTACCGAGTACCATACCGAAATCTGAGGTGGTGATCTGATAGCCACTACAATACCCTACCGTTGGCTATACATTAACCAGTGGTACAAATTCAAGATGGCGGTAGGCTAAATAGCAAGGAGTTCCGAATGATATTTCATTTATAGAGGAAATAAGTAGCAATTGCCCGTCGCCTATGTGACAATTTTTATTTGACCCACAAACATAAGCATGTTCAGTCTATTTAACACCTTGTTTGTGAAACATAGTATAACTGTAAAGCTACGTTCAATATGTTTACAGGTTAAGCAATGGAAAAGGTTCTCTGGCAGTTTTCTCCACTGACGGTAAAAACCTTGGCACCGTTTTCAACCATTTCATGTAATATACTAAATGATTAATTGGAAGAATTCCTGGCATAGTAAGAACTACTGCCAGTTCTTGGAGAAAGAAGAATGTCAGACTACGTGAGTGACAGGTACACTTCCGGTGTTAATTGATAACGGAAAACAGATTATTGATATTTTTAGATTATTTAAACATAATTTGTGTCAGCAAAACTGCTAAATGTAAGGTCTAATGGCGGGAAAGCTTTGCATCATGCAATATTTAAGATTGTACCGGCAGCTTTTGCAAGTGTCTTTCCATAATTACACAAATTGCTTCTTATATTAGAAAATCGTTCAATTTGTCTGCTTTCATGATGCAATTTCAAAAATGGCGACGCGTCAGATCAGAACGAGGTTTGCTCCCAGAATGAGGCTGGACACGGCTCACAACATTGACATAGGCCTACAGTTTTGAATGTTTTGTTGTTTAAACGGTTTATCCTTGTTACAACGAAACTGAATCACGAATCTTTCTCGACATTAAACTTAAGTATCAATACAAATCATTATAGATCAAATCATTGTTGATGGGTTTTAAGTAAAAATGTAGACCTAATAAACACACTACATTTTGTTTAATATAGATATCATGTGGAAAAAGCTACGGTTTTAGGACATGGCTGGTATAAAATGTCCATTAATTTTGTTAAAATATTTCATTAATCTTATAGCTATGTCTGCTAAAAGTAATAATAAAAACATTGAAACCCATAAGCTTGAAGCTGTTTTTAACGTATAGGTCGTAATTGTATGGTACACATGACACTCGAGTGTGAATAAAATTGACAAAATTTTATAATGAAATGAATATATATGAGAATGCTCAACTTCTGTTTTGTTATATGTCCTTTTTTTAACAATAAGAGTCATAGAGGATGGACAATTTATCTGGAATGTTTTAAACAGTACTTCCTAAACTATAGTATTGCCAACTTTCTAAAAGCCACTATATGAAGATATAATCATCAACAGTTGACTTGAAAACTAGTTTACAACCATGAAGTTATCAGAATCTGCTAATAACAACCAAATTCTACTTTCGGTTTCGATCTACTTTTACTTTGAAATGCAATGAAAAACATAAACAATTTTAATCAATACTTGCATTTAATTAAAAAATCTTGTTTATTAGAGGTGTTTGAAATAGATAAATGTCTATTTTCATTGCAGTCCAAAAACAGTGTTCCTTTCGATGATGGGGCTTTAAGGCATTAAGTATCATAGAAAGTATCATAGACTTCAGCCCACTACCTTCGGGATGACTAAAATGTTGCATGTGGCATATGGGAGGCTTTCAGATAGTTTTTGAGAACTTCAAAACTGCAAAGATTCTGACAAATATATGAATCGCCGTATTGCCTCGAGCACCTTATAGTATGTTCATGTACATTAAGAAAATAAATAACCTTAAAAGTATTTAGTAGTCAGTGTTTCTTTATTGGTAACCGTCAGAGTACAATGCAGTAAAATTGTTAATAAAAACTAGTCAGCTAAATGGAAACCGTTGTTCTATCTCTACAAATTGTTATTGTTACTGTTATTACACTGTAATGTAAATAACAATTTCTGATCGATTGTCCCAATGAAAATGCCACATTACCATCCTTGGAATAAATTATTTCCAAGCAAAATTGCGTGTTTTCATGTTTGATTCATGATTGTTTGGTTCCATCCTATCGAGGAAGTGTTGGTTTTTAATTCCAGGAAATCATTCGTTTGGCTTGAAGATCATTTAATAACCATTTATACTGAATGGCTTATAATACAGTTATACGGAAATATATGGAGCATAATATTTTACCAAATACAGCACATATAGTATAGTAGCTTAATGTCGTTAGCGAATCCTTGTTTTTACGGTTAATAAACGTGTAGCATTAGATAAAGAATAACAAAATGTTAAAAAGTATGATATAAAGTTTTGGACGCCAGAACTAGTGGAGTTGGAAATAAAATTGCTTCTATATGTCTAGAAACAAAATATAAGTTTTAAGAGAGGTTGCTGTTGTTATAACGCTTTCTGCGTAAATCAATAAACACTGAGTGTCTTTGGTAACTTACGAAGTGCCTTTCGCATTGTTTAAGTAATTAGGGCTCAGCATTGATTTTTAAACTAGTTAAACTAAGTTGCCCGGTTGGACAACCAGCTTAATGTCTTACTACCCCGAATCAAATGCTTTCAAGCAGTAAAAAGTTGCCTCAACCCTAATACAGGTCGCCAGGGGTATGATGACGGTCTCATCATGATAGAGCCTACTATATTAGTCATAGAGGAATTGTCTTGATATAGAAAACGCAATGTGTAGATTCATTCTGAATTCTGAGTTATCACTGGGTGATCTAGACATGAATACAAGGACATCCATCATCCTACAATATCATTGTGTTAGGAATATTTAAGTTGAAACATGAAATTCTCTATAGGACTGTCCGATAATGGAGCTACAGCGTGATGTTCTATGTAATTATATTGTCTTTTATTGTTATGCATTATTTTATAACTAGCTAACCAACTCTATCAAATATAATAATGATATGGAATCATATTGTAATACAGTTAAACCTCACTGTATGTCCATTTTAAGTAACCAACTCACTTCAACAATACAGTCCTACACATAAGAGTTCAAACCTCTGAAATTTGAAATTTCATAGTGGTTCTGGACATAACGGTATCACCTTCCTCAGTTCTGAGGAGATTCTGACTCTTATATATAGGACTGATAGCCATCATTAGACCATCAACTTTGATGGTCCTGGTTGACTATCACCTAACTGATCGTACTAACTGACCATTGATTCTCAAACAATATAGCAATGTTTAAAGGTCTTCACAAAACCAACGTATCTAGTATAATACATAATGTCATAACTAGCCAACCAGTGTTATCAATCACATATATAAATATTGTTAATAATAGAAATATTATGTTATACTTGTATTTAGGGGTGTAACGGTTAACCGATATATCGGTTTATATTGCAATACGAGTTTAGACGGTTTTTAACCGGTTCGTTTTTTCCTGAACCGCTTTTTGTAGTCGTGTGTCGTACTGACTGATTTTATTAGAATCTAAAATTTAAATATTTGAATAAATGTTAAAACGTGTTGAAAACTAGTAATAATCTTAATGTGAACTGGGATGTAAAACATTTCGTCAAATGAGCAAATAACTCCCTTCTGAAGTCTGTTTTAGAATATGCATTTTCTAACACATATTCAATTTTGTACTAGTCGTTCAAATATTTGGATAAGAGGTCATTTGAAATACACATGTAAGTGTAGCGAATGCAATGCACATGCATTAATTCGTGCTTGGCACGTCTACTTACAAAACCGATAAGTATTGCAATAATTATATTGCAAGACGGTTTTGGCCGTATTGTTACACCCCTACTTGTATTGTTGTGAAACCTCCCTTATTGACCTCTATCAAGTAGTAGTCATATTTTAACAAATGCCGCCCTCAACTTCCCACAGGTGGTTGTATCAAAATACTCAACTCCTGTCTAATTAGAAATTATACATTGCGAATAATGATAACAGTAATAATGCTATATCATTCTCATTATCAAGAGGAATTCAAGATTCTTGATAATTTTTTTTGTATGTTAGAGCATCTTGTTTTTATATTGTACAAGAAATACATTATTATAAAACCAAGTGCTAACGTGCATAACTACAGTGTACTTATATAAGTTAAGGTATACAGTTCATAATGCCACTCACAGTCAAAAATGAATTTTATGAAAGTATGACAAAAGCTTAAAAAACATGATATTCTTTCATTCATTACATTTTGCATGGATTAGATTTATTACATAACGCGCAATTTCTATGATATTTGACAAAACTTTCGACGGGACTTCGTAATTACATGTAGATGTACCTCCCTTGGATATGAAAATATAATAATTTTAAATGTGTCCATAAAAAGTCCAAGTTGACATAATTAAAATAACTTTCATAGTAAAAAGTTATAATATACAAACAAATAAAACTATTTATTGAATTATTCAGCTGCCATAAAACATAGTTTTTAGTTAGGGAGTTAATACCTTAAACCAATTTTCTTGCTCTGTAAACAGGATATTACAACTTATAAATGCATTATTTTAAAATAACATAGAACGTGCTTCTTGGTCTCTACGAAATATTAAAACTTAGAATAATATGGCAATTTTAGAATGTTAAGTTGTGCGTTATATTTCAACATCAACATCAAGGTTTGGAATTCAAAGTTGTTTCGAGGTAAAGTTGAACCAACTATCGGATTACTTCAATCTATCTGACCACACCCATTGAAGTGTTAAGAAGTACTTGTATTCATGAAGTGTTAAGAAGTACTTGTATCCATGAACAGTTCGTTCCGTATGTCATGTGTGTTTGTACTTAAGAATTATACTTGTCTTGTCATAAAGTATTTCATGTTCCTGCTCCGTAAAATTGGAAACATGTTGCATAGTTTCTTACTGCACACGTGTTATATTCAGTGATAAATACTGATGTTGACATTAAAAATACAAATGTATACATTTTAATGTAAACTTTTATAAAATATATTGTCAAATATGATGTATAAAAATACACAAAAACGAAGACATGGGTCAATAGTTTTTTCATACATAGCACTGTTTGTCACAAAGTAGTAGAGTAATTGTTGACACATTGGCATTTAACTAAGTTTCGCACTAGCGGCTGTTTTTGAACAAACATTGTCGGCATGTAAGTTTGTGGTTAGATTTTTTAATTTCCTCTCTTAAATTTGATGGTTGCTTTGGTGAGGTAATCTCTGATAGAATGAGGTATACATTGATCAATCTATGTAGAGTACACTTTGTGGGTGTCCATGCTTAATGTTTTGAAAATAAATCCTAACTAGTTGTTGAAGCCAGACACTTTGAGGAAGGAATGAACGGATTACTGGCTTATAACCCATTTTTCTTCTGTGAGTAAATAACATTATACTGATACATGTATATCTAGTGTAGCAGAGGTATAATACGGCACCTGTACTCCCTTGCCTTCAGTCTATGGCACCTGTACTCCCTTGCCTTCAATCTATGGCACCTGTACTCCCTTGCTTTCAATCTATGGCACCTGTACTCCCTTGCCTTCAATCTATGGCACCTGTACTCCCTTGCCTTCAATCTATGGCACCTGTACTCCCTTGCCTTCAATCTATGGCACCTGTACTCCCTTGCTTTCAATCTATGGCACCTGTACTCCCTTGCCTTCAATCTATGGCACCTGTACTCCCTTGCCTTCAATCTATGGCACCTGTACTCCCTTGCCTTCAATCTATGGCACCTGTACTCCCTTGCCTTCAATCTATGGCACCTGTACTCCCTTGCCTTCAATCTATGGCACCTGTACTCCCTTGCCTTCAATCTATGGCACCTGTACTCCCTTGCTTTCAATCTATGGCACCTGTACTCCCTTGCCTTCAATCTATGGCACCTGTACTCCCTTGCCTTCAATCTATGGCACCTGTACTCCCTTGCCTTCAGTCTATGGCACCTGTACTCCCTTGCCTTCAGTCTATGGCACATGTACTCCCTTGCCTTCAATCTATGGCACCTGTATTCCCTTGCCTTCAATCTAGCTAAGTTTAATCCACAGACATTCAAGCTCCAAGACTTCGAAGAAAAGTTCTGTTAAGGAGGGGTGTATGTAGCAGATGCATAATACGGCACTTGTACTTCCTTGCCCTAAGCTAGTTTAGTAGTAGAATGTCCCCTAACGACTCGAGAGGTCGTGGGTTCAAATCTCAGTTCGGACAATGGATTTTATCGGGTTACACTAGAATCTTAGTATTGTGACAAATAATTAGTTTACATTATGTTTGATGGTATTTTCTAGCAATGTAAGATACATGTACTTAGATTTTTAGTGTAAAATGACAGCGTTGTCGTAGAAATTATACCTTATGCAATATCAGTAGTGATTTATCAATTTGGTACATGCATGCTTTATATAAAACGACGCGGTTATATGGTTTTTCAGAATAAGTGATATACATGTTTGTGCTTCGGAGTCTTTAAGAGTTTTGCAAACCATGACATATCACACCGTATTTAGTATATATCTTAGAATTCAGAGTTTTTGTGTTTCTAGTTCTACGTGGTTATAAAAGTTCGCAGGTGTCCAATGTCGTTTTTTGTTAAGATGTCTTACAATACAAAATCTTCAGATAGATAATTGATTAGACATCACGATGTAGGCATATAAATATGACAATTAAGGTTATTATGATAGAAGACTTCAGATAGAAAGGATGAATGAGAGAAGATAGGAAATGGTAAGGGTCAGCTTTGAAATCAATATATACATTTGTAATAATAGACATCGGTGTGCTTTTCATGTTGCTAACACTAATGAGAGATATTAATGACATCTTTATACATTATAAGGTTTGTAATAAACTGAAGCTATATATTATATTATATATAATTATGATCAACAATATAATCCTATTTTTTCTTGATAGAAAATGTCATATGGTCAATTATGTTTTCAATAAGTAAATGAATCAGAAAAAGATATTAAGCAAATACGTTTGTTATTTTCATTGGTTAAAATCAGAAGCTAATGTGCATGCTCTCTCTCGTACGATGAGCCAGAGATTTGATCGGAAACCTCCAGAACCTCTTTTGTACGCGGATGACATTGTATCTGCATTGCAATAATTGAATTGAGTATTTAAAATAATGCAATGAATATTTGATACTAATTACAGAATTTATTTCAAGAACTGTTTTATATCATTGTGATATGGCAAGAATATATATTGGTGTTTCATGGGCTATATCTAAATACCTTCTGTGTTAAACAAAACGTTCGGATTTTACTGGTTTTAGACGTTTTGTACGCATTTTTACGGTTTTACTTACGGTCGGCGTCTATTTAGAGAATGGCTTTTAGGACTTATCCGGCGTCCTTGCGCTCCCGAGGGTGTCCTTAATTGAACCGAAAAAACATTCTAAATCCAAGAATTTTAGTTGGTTTTTTTTCAGTTTCATAATGGATATTCAGACAATCATTTTTTTGTAGGACATAATATTGGTGTCACTGTGAATTTGACATAACATCCTGGTTGTCTGACCCCTGAGAGACTCTCGTCTGGTTCCTAGTGATAACTCATCAGTACATCAGCAAGGGTTAAGTATTACAGAATATAGAGACCATTCGGAAAACCACTCGGTGATTCCATTAACTGAATTGTGTTCCGAATATAGAGTCTTGTGTAGGAAGTCGATCTTCAGAGGTCATAGGCGGGTCCAAGGGGGTCATTATACATGATCTATCTAGATGCTTTTTATTGTATACCCTGGGAAAGGGTAGTTGAGGTTCTGAAAATGTGCCCGAATCCCTTAGAAATAACCAAAACTCAGGAACTTCCGTGAGCCTCCGGCCTCCCCCTAACTAGGAATCCTGTATCCGCTTATGGAGGTAATATGGTCGTCGACCTATACATAGAAGATGAAAACGTCACTTGTTTGTGAGCAAAATAGTAATGTTGCTAGTCTTGTTTATATTTTTGTAAATATTAACTCTAATGAACAATTTACTCAAGCATGTAAATAAACTTGTTTTCTGCTCTACCGGATATCACAAGTCCCCGGGAAAGCAACTTATAAATAAAAATAAAATGATCAAGAAGATAAATCGCGGGTTTAGCGGAAGATGGTCGTAACTCAATGTAAGAAAAGAGGGAGTTACAACCGTCTTGCGCTAAACCCGCGAAATGCAATCTTCCCAGGCAATTATATAAAATAGCTAGCTAAAATTGTTTACCCCAGGACATGATCATTGTGATAACCCTGGATAAATTGAAATAAGTGTTTGGTGCCCATTTCTCAGCTTCCCGACATTCAGTAATACAATGTACATAAATATTGTTATAATTGTGGGCCAGGCAATATAAATTGTTTACTAGTAAATTCATTGTAAAGTAATTTACTGTTGCATTGTGAACCAAATATCGTACAATTCGTACAAAAAACAAAGCCCTTCTTATGTAAACAATACAATAAACTAATCCACGACAGAGCTTGCTCAGGATGACAATAAAACGTTAATTAGTATTAATTTTAGTATGTTTTAATCAGTGTCTTGTTGATGTAATGGTAAAGTGTCATACCATAACAAGCATGACTGACCACGAGAGTGGTGGTTTATCTACCTCACTAATAAACTATACAACCTTTATTTTCAATACTGCCCTACCTTTGAAAAGGATTGGTTTATTTTTATGTTTACACAAGCACGTAATGTGTACGAATTATACATTAAATTGACAAATGAAACAATATCATGAACTCATGTTCTTCTGTGGCATTATGTCTCCTTATTAGATGCATTAGTGCAGTTGAAGGATTCGCGCTTTGGAATCGAGAGGTCTCGGACTCGAACCCCACCCTAAGGCGCACAGCTAATTTCCTTGAGCAAGAAAATAATCATGTGAAATTATATTTTATATGTTCCTCATGTAGAATGTGTTTTAAATGAGTGATTTTATAACTTTGCTGAGATAGAGCTTAAAGAAATACATGTATATCTATAACCAGTATCAGGAGCTAGTATTCTTATTTTGACTGCTGTTATTAAGTGACTATTGTAGGGAGGTTCATTTGTATTGAAAAAAAACACCAAATGTCATGTGTGCATGACTAGTGGTGTGGTTGTTGTTCAGGAATGGCCACAAAATAGCCCCATCACAAATCAAACAGTAGAGAAAATACGTAATAATTATAAGGTGTCCTTATACCATGCCTGCCACAATGACGTGCATATAATATTATAAACAATAATTTAACATTTATATTTTAATCGAATTGTTATTATATGTGAAAATAGTATTATATATTAATACATGTATTTATTAGTATGTATTAAACTAATCATTATGTTACAGTTTTATAGTTAGTTTTACAATTGTTAATTTTATACGTTATGTCATTGTTATAGTCTGTTTAGTGGCTCACTAGAGGTTATGATTTTATTGTATATGTTCCGACTAAAAATAAAGAGCAGTCTGTTCTTTTCTTTTCCTGTTAAGTGTTTACACTACACGTTCATGCACACATACTTGTATGTCTAAGATAAGTGCAATAAGGACGGAATATAACACTTCAAGTAATTCAAATATACATGTATAATAAATACCTTACAGATAATACAAACGGTATATATACATGTACATTTAATCTTGTTTTTTTTTTGTTATCAAACAAAATGAACTACTGTACAAAGGATAACTTTCACATGTTGCAATATTCAGATAAAAATATTCTATACAATAAATCTCTCTGTATGAATGTTTTACTTAATTCTTATCAGTAAAGCTGCAGAGATCTTGAGATTTTGTGAAGCCTAAAATACAGTGCAACCTCATCAATCCGAACACCTTCAGGATCGAACAATACGATAAAAATATACAGATTTTCAGGTTTTCCCGGTTTCTTAAGCATTGTATGATATTCAAAATGAGGAAGAGTAAAAAAAGTTGGTATTAAGCTCCAGAGGTTTCCGGCAACATCGGAGTTCAGATTTCACCCGTTTTACTGTATTAAGAACTTACTTTTTTAAAGTTTAAATTTCTCTTAAGTATTGAATGTCATACCTTCATGGTGCTCCTCCACTATGTAAACATTCAGTGGTCTATCAATTGTAATATTTGAAGATCGTGGAGCAGCTGTACTAGGTTGAACTTTCTTGTCAAGTATAACACCAATGTGCTCCTTTCGTTGTTCTTTCGTGCTTATATTCCTTTTTAATGAGTTTACTGAAGCTTTTGATAAACTGTTAAAATCCTTTTTCATTGGATGAACATCACGGCGTACTTTAACTCTCACAGGTTTTAGATTAAAGTTTGTACCTATTTGTTTATTTTGTCTCAATCCAATAACGTATAAAGTCACTAAAAAACTAAACAATGTCACAGTTAATATATAACTGATCATATTTCTTCTTAATTTCATCCTCATTGTGCTTCGTTCGGAGAAGTTCTGCTGTATCAAGTTGAGTTAAAAGTAAAAAGAATATCTGAATATAGTTAAAGCTATATTTATCAACTGAAGAATATATTCGCAGTTAAGAATTTTCGGCTTTCACTTCCACTCCACCCATTCGCATCCACGAACACTTAAGTTATTGTACCAGTAGTCAACTTGATTTGATACAATAATGTTTAACACATTTATCCGTACTAGTGACTTCAATAACTCTGATTTGCTTGTAACATCCTAATTCCGATACATAACTTCATAATATTATATTGTATACAAACAACCGTAATATTATATCATAGATTTTTTTTCATCTGATTGTTTATTTTGCCTAGATCAGTTCTATCTGTCTGTTTGTATGGCGAATGTTCTCCTAGTTTAAATTATGTTTTAGGTGTATACACATAGTTTGGTAGGTAATTTTAGACGTGCATGTTAGCAGTATTCTAAATAGATAACCTCAACACATAAAGCGTAATCCATATTCTTTTTAAAACTTTAACTTCGACTTTTATTTAAGATGTGGTTTTACGAATGTAAACCGGGTAGCTAGACAAATAAATAGCATGTAAAATTTATAAACCTAAACCTCGATCGTATCGTTATACTTTGTATTATAAGATAACATACATATATACAGACTTTTTTTACCCCTTCACTGGGTATAGTAAATATTACATGTACAGACTCACCTGAGGAAAAAAGAATAAAAATGTTATTGACATATACTCTTGCTTTGTTGGTATTGTAAAACACATCATGTAGTAAACATACAACGGGGCTCTCCAAAATGTTGGAGACAACATCACTTGCTTATATACAAATGTATATGTCGAATAGGATAACTTGAGCCACTTTGACGAAATTCAATGTAAACAATGTCTTATGTTATTCTTTAATAAAATGAATAAACGAGCCTTACGTTTAAATCAAATTTTGTAAACATGGTATGTTATTGTACTTTTAATTTTGAACTCTTGAATCCGTTTATAGGAGAACCATGGACACAAGTCCACAATATTGTGTTGCAGTTACAAAGTATTTATTCATGTGAAAACAAAATTAACTACTAAGAACGTGCGGCTCAGAAGATAAGAGTGTTGGTATTACTCACTTAATTTTACATAACATAAATAATAAAAGAAAATTTCTGACTATATCCTTTCATTCCCGTTTTTTTTACAATTAGACTCTTCCTATGTTAGACTGAGATGCTAAAAAAATCACTTATAGGACCCCTAAAATCATAAAATCCTTTGTTAGACTAAGATGCATCAATTTAAAAAAATCACTTATATGTACATGTATAGCTAGTTTGCGTAACTGGACCCCTAAAATCATATCAATAACAGTTACTGTCGGGTGGAGATTACTAAAATTTTATTTGAGTTCATAACTATGATTTTCCTTCTCAAATAAAAAACAGAAAATTTCTTCAATTACATTCCGTACCTTCCATAGACATGCAATGCAAAATTTGATATAATAGGATATTTTTGACATGTAAGTCGGAGGATTTACATGTATATAACAAAATCATACAAATATCTGAATTAAAATTAAACAAGGTGTTAATTTGCAACATAATGAAAAAAGGGAAAAGAGAATTTTATTCGATGTAGATCTATCAGAGCAAGGGCCCTATTTATGAATGTTGTATACAGGGTCTTTGATCAAAGCAAGGACGCTGTGTACTTGTATGTATATAGGGTCCATTATCAGAGTAATAATCCAGTGCAGTCTAAATGAAGATCTACATTGGATAGGTTATTTGATTAAAATGATTAACATAATGAAACAATAAATGATTATTGTTCACTAATTTATTTTTTCAATTTGCCTAAACTTACATTAATTAATATGGGAGTTCTCCACTCTAAATTCAAAACGAAAGGTAAAGAATTCTGAAGCATTTGCAACATCTCAGTGACTATATTTATAACAGCGGTCTGCCAGATTAGGCTTCTTACATGTACATGTTGGAAAAAGAATGACTAGATTTTGTATATTTTGGCTAAGGACTCCGTTGTCATGCCAGCTCATCTATTTTAAAACTAATCTTAACCTATGAAGTAAGAATTTCCAGAAATTGTTTAGCCTAATTATAGATCTAATTGCCATAAATTGGCGTTCACCAGAGCTTATCAGCAACTGTTTTATCACGTGCAATAAAAGAATGTACTCCGAAAATTGTACTCTGTATGATCATTCGTAATTCGTTCGGAAATGTACATGTATTTATAAAATCTAAAAAAAATCGAGAGGAAATAAAAAAAGCGTCCCTGGGTGGGCTTGAACCACCAACCTTTCGGTTAACAGCCGAACGCGCTAACCGATTGCGCCACAGAGACACATGCTTAGCGGGGGAAAGTAATTATATATAACCATAATGCACATAAACGATTGACCCGGAAGTCTCATGTTTATGACTACTATATCCGGTTTAACGACAACAACAACAAAAATCAAGCTGGCGGACACTAAGTAGCGGACATTAGTGCAGCGGACGTTAAGATAGGCTAAACACCACTAAATTTTCCAGCGGACATTAACTTTGCACGCCACTACTTTCGATCGGAAAAAAATAAAAAAGTACATAGATATTGCTGACATAATGTTAATCTCTTCGCAGGGGAATAAATAAAACGTACATTTTCTGTCTTAAAAGGATTCAGATTTAAGATTTCATTTAGTATTACTTTAAATCTGTTTATAAACATAGAATTAATACTATGCGAAAATGCAGAAAGGTTCATACCAATGTAAAACCATAGCGGTGAAGTGTGACCCGGGAAGACAGGGTATACAGACTTGGCCTATACTATTACCAATCGAATGAGCAAACCTGTAAAAGTCCATCTTGGGGCTGAAAGCAGGTGTGAGACTTTAAAGAAGCCATAAAGTATATTAAGCATAAGCGTTTTAAAGTGAGTTCGAGCCCCTGTAGAGCCAAAACGGTGAAGTGTGACCCCGGAAGACCGGGTATACGGATGTAGCATCTGATTATACAAATCGAATGAGCCCCTCCATTCTAGTCCATCTTGGGGCTGTAAGCCGGTATGGGACCTTAAAGTAGCCATACTATAGATACACTAAATAAAGACATTTAAAAGGAGATTCGAACCCCTGTGGAACCTAAACGGTGAAGTGTGACCCCGGAAGACCGGGTATACAGACGTAGCCTATGCTAATACCAATCGAATGAGCAACCCTGTAAAAGTCCACCTTGGGGCTGAAAGCAAGTGTGAGACTTTAAAGAAGCCATAAAGTATATTAACCATAAGCGTATTAAGTGGGTTCGAGCCCATGTAGAGCAAAAACGGTGAAGTGTGACCCCGGAAGACCGGGTATACGGATGTAGCATACGATTATACCAATCGAATGAGCCCCTCCATACTAGTCCATCTTGGGGCTGTAAACCGGTATGGGACCTCAAAGTAGCCATGTTATAGATACATTTTATAAAGACGTTTAAAAGGAGATTCGAACCCCTGTGGAACCTAAACAGTGAAGTGTGACCCCGGAATACCGGGTATACAGGCGTAGCCTATGCTAATACCAATCAAATGAGCAAAGCTGTAAAAGTCCATCTTGGGGCTAAAAGCAGGTGTGAGACTTTAAAGAAGCCATAAAGTATATAAACCATAAGCGTTTTAAGTGGGTTCGAGCCCCTGTAGAGCAAAAACGGTGAAGTGTGACCCCGGAAGACCGGATATACAGATGATGCATATGATTATACCAATCGAATGAGCCCCTCCATACTAGTCCATCTTGGGGCTGTAAGCCGGTATGGGACCTCAAAGTAGCCATATTATAGATACATTTAATAAAGACGTTTAAAAGGAGATTCGAACCCCTGTAGAACCTTAACGGTGAAGTGTGACCCCGGGAAGACCGGGTATACAGACGTAGCCTATGCTAATACCAATCGAATGAGCAACCCTGTAAAAGTCCATCTTGGGGCTGAAAGCAGGTGTGAGACTTTAAAGAAGCCATAAAGTATATTAACCAAAAGCTTTTTAAGTGGGTTCGAGCCCCTGTAGAGCCAAAACGGTGAAGTGTGACCCCGGAAGACCGGGTATACAGATGTAGCATACGATTATACCAATCGAATGAGCCCCTCTATACTAGTTCATCTTGGGGCTGTAAGCCGGTATGTGACCTCAAACTAGCCATGTTTAAAATACATTTAATAAAGACGTTTAAAAGGAGATTCGAACCCCTGTGGAACGTAAACAGTGAAGTGTGACCCCAGAAGACCGGGTATACAGAGGTAGCCTATGCTAATACTTATCGAATAAGCAACCCTGTAAAAGTCCATCTTGGGACTGGAAGCAGGTGTGAGTCTTTAAAGAAGCCATAAAGTATATTAACCATAAGCGTTTTAAAGTGAGTTCGAGCCCCTGTAGAGCCAAAACGGTGAAGTGTGACCCCGGAAGACTGGTTACACAGATGTAGGATATGATCATACCAATCGAATGAGCCCCTCCATACTAGTCCATCTTGGGGCTGTAAGCCGGTATGGGACCTCAAAGTAGCCATATTATAGATACATTTAATAAAGACGTTTAAAAGGAGATTCGAACCCCTGTAGAACCTAAACGATGAAGTGTGACCCCGGAAGACCGGGTATACAGACGTAGCCTATGCTAATACCAATCGAATGAGCAACCCTGTAAAAGTCCATCTTGGGGCTGAAAGCAGGTGTGAGACTTTAAAGAAGCCATAAAGTATATAAACCAAAAGCTTTTTAAGTGGGTTCGAGCCCATGTAGAGCCAAAACGGTGAAGTGTGACCCCGAAAGACCGGGTATACAGATGTAGCATATGATTATACCAATCGAATGAGCCCCTCCATACTAGTCCATCTTGGGGCTGTAAGCCGATATGGGACCTCAAACTAGCCATATTTAAAATACCTTTAATAAAGACGTTTAAAAGGAGATTCGAACCCCTGTGGAACGTAAACAGTGAAGTGTGACCCCAGAAGACCGGGTATACAGATGTAGCATATGATTATACCAATCGAATGAGCCCTTCCATACTAGTCCATCTTGGGGCTGTAAGCCGGCATGGGACCTCAAATTAGCCATTCTATAGATACACTAAATAAAGACATTTAAAAGGAGATTCGAACCCCTGTGGAACCTAAACGGTGAAGTGTGACCCCGGAAGACCGGGTATACAGACGTAGCCTATGCTAATACCAATCGAATGAGCAACCCTGTAAAAGTCCACCTTGGGGCTGAAAGCAAGTGTGAGACTTTAAAGAAGCCATAAAGTATATTAACCATAAGCGTTTTAAGTGGGTTCGAGCCCCTCTAGAGCTAAAACGGTGAAGTGTGACCCCGGAAGACCGGGTATACAGATGTAGCATATGATTATACCAATCGAATGAGCGCCTCCATACTAGTCCATCTTGGGGCTGTAAGCCGGTATGGGACCTCAAAGTAGCCATATTATAGATGCATTTAATAAAGACGTTTAAAAGGAGTTTCGAACCCCTGTGGAACCTAAACGGTGAAGTGTGACCCCGGAAGACCGGGTATACAGATGTAGCATATGACTATACTAATCGAATGAGCCCCTCCATACTAGACCATCTTTGGGCTGTAAGCCGGTATGGGACCTCAAAGTAGCAATATTATAGATACATTTAATATAGACGTTTAAAAGGAGATTCGAACCCCTGTGGAACCTAAACGGTGAAGTGTGACCCCAGAAGACCGGGTATACAGACGTAGCCTATGCTAATATTTTATATATAGACATCGAAGGGTGCAGACGTGTTTTTTAAGCTCTGACTATTTATATTTATAACTAGTGAACTATTTGGAATACATATACAAAAAACATATGTGCTTGTGGATAATTTTCTCTAGAATTGGATTTTAATATTTATTAATTAGTGATTTATTTCTCCATCAAGAAAATAGTGAATTATAACTTGGATTATTAAATTTTGGAATTAAAGTTTTCAAGCCTAATATAACATTAAGTGAAACAATTGCCTCAGGACTCATTTACTGAACAAAGAAGTGTCATATCATAGAATTTATCACCACTACCATCTTTTTAAGTAAATAAACCAATGTCAATCAACTGCCTAAGGACCTAAATATACACATTAACATCTTGAATATCATAATTTATGGCATCTGATATGTCAAAATAGTGACTTTGAAGGATTCTTTACTTTTTGACTGACAAATACTTCTTCAACAAATTTATTCAACATCTTCCTGCAGATTTAATAAATTAAACTTTACCTACAATCTCTGTGTTTAATCCCTAAAATGGCTTTTAATACATCCAAATCAGCTGACTTTACATCTAATAGTGACTTTGAAGGATTTTCTTTATTGCTTCCAGTCAATTTAGACTCTTATGTAGACAAACACTGTGAAATTAACTTCAGTGAAGCAAGCCACAATATAACTATAAAAATTTTGAGTGAAACATTTTTTCTTAAGTTGATGGAATTTTTTAATCATCTTTACTGTATGGAAGACAACAAACCAAAGACAGGCCTGACTACTTGTACTGAACTAGGAGGACTTAAAGTTGTACTAACACTTTACAGAACAAAAACACTCTTAGTGCAAGGTTCTGGATGCCGCCTTTGGACAAATTCAATTTTTAACCATCTACTCAAAGAACTTGGAAACCCTGGAAGAAGCGATGAACTTAGAAATGATAGCAGCTCCCAGTCTTTAATCTCACCATCTCCACAAGCATCAAGCCAAACAGACCTCAAACAATGCGTGGAACAAGATAAAAACAAAACCATAAAAACAAAAAGCCATAAGTTTTTATTTAAATCATTAAGAAAAAAATCCCCAAAAACATCAACACCTAAATGGACTAACCCAAAAAACCCAGGAAACATGTATGAATATGGTAACAGACGCTTGAAAACACCTGACACACAGCACCCTTCAACAGAAAAAACTGACAACTTACTTGACATGAGCACAACAACAACAACACAAGACATGTCTGAAACTAACAAATCATCATCATCTCAGTCACCTAATAATGTATCTACAATACCACTAAGTCAATCAATGAAACAAATGTCTGACATAAATTCTTCAGAACATTCAACATTATTTCTTGAACTAAGTGAGGCAAAAAATATCAATTCCATTCTAGAAGACGATAATCAAAAACTGCAAAATAAATTAAAGCAAGCTGAAGACAAAATTAAAGCAATTTCAAACCAATTACAAAAAACACTGAATTCTAAAAGTGACACTAAGAAACCAAAACATACAAGTACACAAACCATGTCTGAACATGAAAGTCAAGCAGATAGAAATAAAATAGCCAACTTGACAGCCCAAGTTTTAATTTTGGAAGAAGAAAATAATAAAATAAAACTTGCAAATAAACAGCTTACTAAGGATAATAAAAACAACCAAAAAAGAATTCGAGAACTATCTGAAAAAACAGAAAACACAACAGACACACTCCTGACAAATATATTAGAACAAGTCAGTTCTATCAAATTAAACACAACCATGATTAATAAAAGAATTGAACACACCCCATCACTAGACAGTATTAACAACTCACTAAATGAAGCAGCTAAAGATATTATACAGAACATAAATAAATGTAATATCACCAAGAAAAACAAACAAACTTTAAGACAAGCCCACACAGATCCAAGACTCCATGACTCATGCAATAGCCAAAAAGAAAACAGTGACTCATGCAATGGGGAAAAGGAAAACAACAACGCAAATGTTACAATGTCGACACAGTCTCCAGTAGACCAAAATGCTGCCTCATCTGACAATAAAATGATAACTGACAACACAAGCCCAAGCAACCAACAAAATAAGGTTCACATTTGTATAATAGGTGATTCAGTCACAAAAGTATTAGACCCTAGACGCCTTACTGGAGAAAGATACAGTGTAAACATAAAATCAACATCAGGAGCTAAAATCTCAACAGTCAAAAATCTTATTCACTCACAAAGTATAAAAAACTTAAAAACTTGTGATGCAGTCATTCTCCATGTAGGAACCAATGATATTTTAACAAATGATACAGAAAGGATCACAGACCATTATGCGGAGCTTGTCTCCACTATTAAAAGTACAAACAAACATGCAGAAATTATACTATCCTCTATTCTACCACAAGACTCCTCAAATGAAGAATCAAAACAAATTACAGAATTTAACACATTCTTAGCAAATCTATGCACATCCGATGACAAAGTTCACTTCATTAACAACAACAACAGGTTCTTACAAAATGGAAACATAAATAAAGACCTATATCATGATACTTTGCATCTATCAAGACTGGGAGCTGCTCATTTTGCAAAAAATATAATGACATCAATTAACAATGTTTTAAATGTAGGTTACAACAGAAACACAAAATTCAGAAGTATGAAGAAACCTCAACCAAGCCTATGGAGAAGACAGTACCCGAACAACACAGCTACTGGAAATTTTCAACAACATCGCTTCCACAGACCCATGCAACGGATGATACCTCCTCCATGGTTCATGATGTACTGACCAACACCCCTTATGTGTGCAAAAATGATAACATTGAAAACCAAACTCAAATTCCGACCTATACCAAACAGCAAAACAACATTGAAAACTTTTTTATTAAAAAGGGATTAAATATTTTACACCTGAATATTCATTATTTGTACCCAAAGTTTCATGAAATTCAACATTTAGTTTCAAAACATCCCTCTATTGATATACTCTGTCTATGTGAAACATTTTTAAGTGATATGTTTTGTGACAATGAACTACAACTTAACGGATTCCAATTATACAGAAAAGACAGAAAATCTAATGGAGGAGGCATCATCATATATGTTAAGAACAATATATTCTGTGAACGGAAAGAACATTTAGAGAAAGAAACTATTGAAGCTATTTGGTTAGAAATTAAATTATCAAAACAGAAGCCATTTCTTCTAGGATATATCTACAGACCCCCTTCAGCCAACTCAACATGGATCAAGGAAATGGAGAACATCTTGGATAATATATATAATGACAATAGTGAGATTCTACTACTTGGAGACTTTAATTTCAATTTACTAAACAATACCTCATCAAATTCTTCTTGGAAAAATGTTTTAGACTCATTTAATCTTGTGCAATTAGTGAATAAACCAACGCGTGTTACTCAAAATACAGAAACATTAATTGATCATTTATACACTAATGTTCCATGTAATATTGTTGAAGTGAATGTTCCTGTTTTATCTATAAGTGATCACTTCCCTATATGCATCACGCGGAAAATTATGAATAAGGTGGACAAAGACCCATTTCATAACACCATTAAGTATAGGTCATTAAAAAATTTTGACATAGATTCCTTTAGGCAAGACCTCAAAAACCAACCCTGGTCTGTTCTTGAAACCTTTGACGACCCTGATGATGCTTTAGATCTTTTTGTTAAGCTTTTTTCTGAAACTCTCAATCAACATGCTCCCGAAAAATTAAAAAGAGTCAAGCGCAAAAACCAACCTGATTGGTTTGATAATGAAATAGCAGATACAATTAAAAAAAGAGATAATGCAAAAAGGGTGGGCGACATCGACCAATTTAAATATTTTAGAAACAAATCAAAATTGGAAATCAAACAAGCAAAATCTAATTATTATCAAAAACTATTAACGAAAATCTCAAAAACCCTAAATCTCTGTGGAAGAACCTTAAGGATCTTTCAGGTAAACAATTGCAAAAAGAGTCAAACTTAATAGATGAATCTGGCACTTTAATTACAGACCCCAAACTAGCTGCTGAAAACTTTAACAACTACTTTATTAGTGTATTTAATTCTGCTCCCGACCTTAACAATAGTTCTTTCAATAGCACTCTAGAAGAAATAAAATGTTACGTGGAATGTAAAATTAAGTCTGAAGATTTCTTTAGTATAGCACCCTTTTCCCTTAAATTCATTGAGAAAGAACTAACTAGACTGAACCCAGCTAAGTCAACAGGTCTCGATGGCCTAGCACCAAAGTTTTTGAAAGAAACGGCAGACATTATAGCCGGACCATTACAAAAAGTCTTTAATTTAAGTATAGCAACTAGCAAGTATCCAAACATGTACAAAATGGCTAAAGTGACTCCTATCTTCAAAAGTGGTAGTAAAAGTGATAAAAAGAACTATCGGCCAATATCAATTCTACCGGTGTTATCTAAGCTATATGAAAAGCATGTGTGCATCCAATTAACAGATTTTTTGGAGAAAAATAATCTCTTCAGCAAGAGCCAATCTGGATTTAGAAAATCTCATTCATGTGAAACTGCCCTAGTAAATATTGTGGATGAATGGATTAATGAAATAAATGAAAGTAACATTGTTGGTACTGTATTTCTTGACCTATCTAAAGCCTTTGACTTGATTAACCATAAACTTCTTTTACAAAAATTGAAATGTTATAAATTTAGTGACAAAGCAATGTTGTGGTCACTCTCTTATTTGAGTCTTAGACGCCAAAAAGTATGTTTTTCTGGTAAACTGTCAGAATCCCAAGAGATAAACGCTGGTGTACCACAAGGTTCTGTTCTAGGCCCAATACTTTTCCTTATTTATATCAATGATTTACCCTTATCTGTTAAAAATGCCCACATGTTTGCTGATGACACAACCCTATCAGCATTTGGAAAAAATAAATCTGATGTCAGTTGTTTGCTTCAGACTCAGCTAGAGTCATTTGAGACCTGGTGTTCCTTAAATGGAATGGCCCCAAATGCCTCTAAAAGTAAAACAATGTTTATCACAGCCTCCAACCAGCATGAGAAGTTGGAAAACATTAACTTCAAGCCACTTAAACTGAACGATGAACCTTTAGAAAAGGTACCAAACCATAAATTATTGGGGGTAGTCATTGACAAAAACTTAAGTTGGAAACTGCAAGTTGAGACAACTCTTAAGAAATGCAATTCTTTATTATATCTCCTCCTAAGAATAAAACAATTCCTAAATCTGCATACTAGAAAACTGTTTTTCAATGCATACATCCTTCCACATATTGACTACTGTTGCACTATCTGGGGGTCTTGTAATGAGCAATTAACAAACACAATGGTAAAATTTCAAAAAAGGGCCGCCAGAATAATTCTTAACAAACCTTTTGATGCCCCGTCGGAGGAGTTATTCAAACAACTAAATTGGATGAAATTTCCAGACCGTGTTAACTATAAAAAGGCTATTATTGTCTACAAATCTCTTAATAACACAAGTCCTGAATATTTAAATAACAGATTTGTCTTAAGTAATAATCACCAATTAAGATCAAGTTCTACACAAAAACTGAATGTCCCAAAACCTAGGCTTGAATTCTTTAGAAAATCTATAACATACTCAGGACCAGTCATTTGGAATGAAATACCCCTAAACATCCGTCTTGCTAACAGCCTTAGCTCATTCAAAAAGCAGTACATTAAATGGAAAATGCAAAAAGATTGAAATGTTCTTTGTCCACCTTAAACTCATCTCATGCCTATTGTTCCTTTTTTCAGGTTACTTTGCTCTTAATTTTGATTTTCTTATGTATATAACATGTTTTTCTCAAGTCTAATATGCATTCATCATTATGTAAATATTGTATATACTGTGTAATATGTTTGATAGAGGCCCACATGGAAGATTGGATTTATCCAAATGTGTAGCCTCTTAAAATAAAGTCTTTATTATTATTATTATTATTATTATAATACCAATCGAATGAGCAACCCTGTAAAAGTCCATCTTGGGGCTGAAAGCGGGTGTGAGACTTTAAAGAAGCCATAAAGTATATTAACCAAAAGCTTTTTAAGTGGGTTCGAGCCCCTGTAGAGCCAAAACGGTGAAGTGTGACCCCGGAAGACCGGGTATACGGATGTAGCATACGATTATACCAATCGAATGAGCCCCTCCATACTAGCCCATCTTAGGGCTGTAAAGTGGTATGGGACCTCAAACTAGCCATATGTAAAATACATTTAATAAAGACGTTTAAAAGGAGATTCGAACCCCTGTGGAACCTAAACGATGAAGTGTGACCCCGGAAGACCGGGTATACAGACGTAGTCATTGATAATAGCAATCGAATGAGCAACCCTGTAAGAGTCCATCTTGGGACTGAAAGCAGGTGTGAGACTTCAAAGAAGCCATAAAGTATATTAACCATAGGCGTTTCAAGTGGGTTCGAGCGCCTGTAGAGCCAAAACGGTGAAGTGTGACCCAAGAAGACCGGGTATACAGATGTACCATATGATAATACAAATCAAATGAGTCCCTCCATACTAGTCCGTCTTGGGGCTGTAAGCAGGTATGGGACCTCAAAGTAGCCATTAAGTATATTAACCATAAGCGTTTTAAAGTAAGTTTGAGCTCCTGTAGAGCCAAAACGGTGAAGTGTGACCCCGGAAGACCGGGTATACAGATGTATCATATGATTATACTAATCGAATGAGCCCCTCCATACTAGTCCATCTTGGGGGTGTAAGCCGGTATGGGACCTCAAAGTAGTCAAAAAGTATATTAACCATAAGCGTATTAAGTGGGTTCGAGCCCCTGTAGAGCCAAAACGGTGAAGTGTGACCCTTGAAGACCGGGTATACAGACGTAGCCTATGATTATACCTATCGAGTGAGCCCCTCCATTCTAGTCCATCTTGGGGCTGTAAGCCGATATCGGACCTTAAACTAGCCATATTATGGATACACTTTATAAAGACGTTTAAAAGGAGATTCGAACCCCTGTGGTACCTAAACGATGAAGTGTGACCCCGGAAGACCGGGTATACAGACGTAGCCATTGCTTATACCAATCGAATGAGCAACCTTGTAAAAGTCCATCTTGGGGCTGAAAACAGGTGTGATACTTCAAAGATGCCATAAAGTATATTAACCATAAGCGTTTTAAGTGGGTTCGAGCCCCTGTAGAGCCAAAACGGTGAAGTGTGACCCCGAAAGACCGGGTATACAGATGTAGCATATGATGATACCAATCGAATGAGCCCCTCCATACTAGTCCATCATGGGGCTGTAAGCAGCTATGGGACCTGAAAGTAGCCATATTATAGAAACACTTAATAAAGACGTTTAAATGGAGATTCGAACCCCTAGGGAACCTAAACGATGAAGTGTGACTCCGGAAGACCGGGTATACAGACGTAACCTATGCTAATACCAATCGAATGAGCCCCTCCATACAAGTCCATCTTTGGGCTATAAACCGGGTAGTGACCTCAAATTTGCCTTATTATAGATACACGTAATAAAAACGTTTTAACGGAGATTCGAGCGCCTGTGGATCCTAAACGGTAGAGTGTGTTCCAAGAAGAGCGGTTATACTGACGTAGTCCATGGTTATACCAATCGAATGACAAACTATTTATATGTCTTTTTGGACTGAAAGCATGGGCTTGATTTAAATTAGCCATACAATATATATATAATATTAAAGTGAACATACTGACTCTGGACACTAGCATTGCCAGGAAGATACGACTGCAACTCTTCACGAATATTTCCAGCTCATCCATATTTACTGTTTACAAATTACTGGGAAGCACCGGGTTATGCACGAGGGATCTTGGCATCATAGTTTAAACCTTTTCAAAAATGAAGGACGGCACTCTGTGAAAACTCTTGTGCTTTTTTGTTGCCAAATTCTCTATCAAATTAATTCGATTCTGATCAACGAATTGTTTAAGCCGATCCTCGACTCAACAGCAAATACTTGTGGATACGAGGGAAATTACTTTTTATGTAACTTCGACTCAATTTTCAGATCTGATCGTTAGCCTTGTGCTGTTGTGTTATTATATCAAGGACATTAACCCAGTGTGACGGCTATAAAATATTCTAATTCTGACCAGAAGTTAAATAGTTGTTTATACTACCCGCACGGGTTGTCTTAATCATGTAAATTGGTGAAAGCCAGATGTTAAGTGTAGCAATGTTGTCAATATTTTGACTATTTATTGCTCTCATGACAGCGATAAGCTTTCATTGAGATTTCTGGAAAATTAAGGGGTCATTGTGTATCTTTTATCATAGAGTTCATATTGCAAACTTGGTCAAATATTTTACTGATCAAGGGTCACACTTCACCGTTTAGGTTCCACAGGGGTTCGAATCTTCTTTTAAACGTCTTTTAAGTGTATAAATAATATGGCTACTTTGAGGTGCCATACCGGCTTATAGCCCCAAGATGGACTAGTACGGAGGGGCACATTCGATTGGTATAATCATATGCTACATCTGTATACCCGGTCTTCTGGGGTCACACTTTACCGTTTTGGCTCTACAGGAGCTCGAACTCACTTTAAAACGCTTATGGTTAATATACTTTATGGCTACTTTGAGGTCCCATACCGGCTTACAGCCCCAAGATGGGCTAGTATGAAGGGGCTCATTCGATTGGTATAATCATATGCTACATCTGTATACCCGGTCTTTTGGGGTCACACTTCACCGTTTTGGCTCTACAGGGGCTCGAACCCACTTTAAACGCTTATGGTTAATTTACTTTATGGCTTCTTTAAAGTCTCACACCTGCTTTCAGCCCCAATATGGACTTTTACAGGGGTGCTCATTCGATTGGTATTACCAATGGCTACGTCTGTATACCCGGTCTTCCGGAGTCACACTTCAACGTTTAGGTTCCACAGGGGTTCGAATCTTCTCATAAACGTCTTAATCAAATGTATCTATAATATGGCTATTTTGAGGTCACATACCGGCTTACAGCCCCAAGATGGACTAGTATGGAAGGGCTCATTCGATTGGTATAATCATATGCTACATCTGTATACCCGGTCTTTCGGGGTCACACTTCACCGTTTTGGCTCTACATGGGCTCGAACCCACTTAAAACGCTTATGGTTAATATACTTTATGGCTTCTTTAAAGTCTCACACCTGCTTTCAGCCCCAAGATGGACTTTTACAACATTGCTCATTCGATTGGTATTAGCATAGGCTACGTCTGTATACCCGGTCTTCCGGAGTCACACTTCACCGTTTAGGTTCCACAGGGGTTCGAATCTCCTTTTAAACGTCTTTATTAAATGCATCTATAATATGGCTACTTTGAGGTGCCATACCGGCTTACAGCCCCAAGATGGACTAGTATGGAGGGGCTCATTCGATTGGTATAATCATATGCTACATCTGTATACCCGGTCTCCTGGGGTCACACGTCACCGTTTTGGCTCTACCGGGGCTCGAACCCACTTTAAACGCTTATGGTTAATATACTTTTTGGCTTCTTTGAAGACTCACACCTGCTTTCAGCCCCAAGATGGACTTTTACAGGGTTGCTCATTCGATTGGTATTAGAAATGGCTACGTCTGTATACCCGGTCTTCTGGGGTCACACTTCACCGTTTAGGTTCCACAGGGGTTCGAATCTCCTTTTAAACGTCTTTATTAAATGCATCTATAATATGGCTACTTTGAGGTGCCATTCCGGCTTACAGCCCCAAGATGGACTAGTATGGAGGGGCTCATTCGATTGGTATAATCATATGCTACATCTGTATACCCAATCTCCTGGGGTCACACTTCACCGTTTTGGCTCGACCGGGGCTCGAACCCACTTTAAACGCTTATGGTTAATATACTTTTTGGCTTCTTTGAAGTCTCACACCTGCTTTCAGCCCCAAGATGGACTTTTGCAGGGTTGCTCATTCGATTGGTATTAGAAATGGCTACGTCTGTATACCCGGTCTTCTGGGGTCACACTTCACCGTTTATGTTCCACAGGGGTTCGAATCTCCTTTTAAACGTCTATATTATTGTATCAATAATATGGCTACTTTGAGGTGCCATACCGGCTTATAGCTCCAAGATGGACTAGTATGGAGGGGCACATTCGATTGGTATAATCATATGCTACATCTGTATACCCGGTCTTCTGGGGTCACACTTCACCGTTTTGGCTCTACAGGAGCTCGAACTCACTTTAAAACGCATATGGTTAATATACTTTATGGCTACTTTGAGGTCCCATACCGGCTTACAGCCCCAAGATGGACTTGTATGGAGGGGCTTATTCGATTGATATAATCATATGCTACGTCTGTATACCCAGTCTTTCGTGGTCACACTTCACCGTTTGGGCTCCACATGGGTTCGAATCTTCTTTAAAACGTCTTTATTAAGTGTATCAATAATATGGCTAATTTGAGGTCCCATACCGGCTTACAGCCCGACGATGGACTAGTATGGAGGGGCTCATTCAATTGGTATAATCATATGCTACATCTGTATACCCGGTCTTCCGGGGTCACACTTTACCGTTTTGGCTCTACAGGAGCTCGAACTCACTTTAAAACGCTTATGGTTAATATATTTTATGGCCACTTTGAGGTCCCATACCGGCTTACAGCCCCAAGATGGACAAGTATGGAGGGGCTCATTCGATTGGTATAATCATATGCTACGTCTGTATACCCGGTCTTCCGGGGTCACACTTCACCGTTTGGGCTCCACATGGGTTCGAATCTTCTTTAAAACGTCTTTATTAAGTGTATCAATAATATGGCTAATTTGAGTAGACATACTGGCTTACAGCCCCAAGATGGACTAGTATGGAGGGGCTCATTCGATTGGTATAACCATATGCTACATCTGTATACCCGGTCTTCTGGGGTCACACTTTACCGTTTTGGCTCTACAGGAGCTCGAACTCACTTTTAAACGCTTGTGGTTAATATACTTTATGGCTACTTTGAGGTCCCATACCGGCTTACAGCCCCAAGATGGGCTAGTATGGAGGGGCTCATTCGATTGGTATAATCATATGCTACATCTGTATACCCGGTCTTTTGGGGTCACACTTCACCGTTTTGGCTCTACCGGGGCTCGAACCCACTTTAAACGCTTATGGTTAATATACTTTATGGCTTCTTTAAAGTCTCACACTTGCTTTCAGCCCCAAGATGGACTTTTACAGGGTTGCTCATTCGATTGGTATTAGAAATGGCTACGTCTGTATACCCGGTCTTCTGGGGTCACACTTCACCGTTTATGTTCCACAGGGGTTCGAATCTCCTTTTAAACGTCTATATTAAGTGTATCAATAATATGGCTACTTTTAGGTGCCATACCGGCTTACAGCCCCAGGATGGACTAGTATGGAGGGGCACATTCGATTGGTATAATCATATGATACATCTTTATATCTGATCTTCCGGGGGTCACACTTCACCGTTTCGGTTCCACAGGGGTTCGAATCTCCTTTTAAACGTCTTTATTAAGTGTATAACTAATATGGCAACTTTGAGGTGCCATACCGGCATACAGCCCCATGATGGACTAGTATGGAGGGGCTCATTCGATTGGTCTTACCAATGGCTACATCTGTATACCCGGTCTTTTGGGGTCACACTTCACCATTTTGGCTCTACAGGAGCTCGAACTCACTTTAAAACGCTTATGGTTAATACACTTTGTGCTACTTTGAGGTCCCATACCGGCTTACAGCCCCAAGATGGACTAGTATGGAGGGGCTCATTCGATTGGTATAATCATATGCTACATCTGTATACCCGGTCTTCCGGGGTCACACTTTACCGTTTTGGCTCTACAGGAGCTCGAACTCACTTTAAAACGCTTATGGTTAATATACTTTATGGCTACTTTGAGGTCCCATACCGGCTTACAGCTCCAAGATGGACAAATATGGAGGGGCTCATTCGATTGGTATAATCATATGCTACGTCTGTATACCCGGTCTTCTGGGGTCACACTTCACCGTTTGGGCTCCACATGGGTTCGAATCTTCTTTAAAACGTCTTTATTAAGTGTATCAATGATATGGCTACTTTGAGTAGCCATACCGGCTTACAGCCCCAAGATGGACTAGTATGGATCGGCTCATTCGATTGGTATAATCATATGCTACATCTGTATACCCGGTCTTCCGGGGTCACACTTCACCGTTTTGGCTCTACATGGGCTCGAACCCACTTTAAACGCTTATGGTTTATATACTTTATGGCTTCTTTAAAATCTCACACTTGCTTTCAGCCCCAAGATGGACTTTTACAGGGTTGCTCATTCGATTGGTATTAGAAATGGCTACGTCTGTATACCCGGTCTTCTGGGGTCACACTTCACCGTTTATGTTCCACAGGTGTTCGAATCTCCTTTTAAACGTCTATATTAAGTGTATCAATAATATGGCTACTTTTAGGTGCCATACCGGCTTACAGCCCCAAGATGGACTAGTATGGAGGGGCACATTCGATTGGTATAATCATATGATACATCTTTATATCCGATCTTCCGGGGGTCACACTTCACCGTTTCGGTTCCACAGGGGTTCGAATCTCCTTTTAAACGTCTTTATTAAGTGTATAACTAATATGGCTACTTTGAGGTGCCATACCGGCATACAGCCCCATGATGGACTAGTATGGAGGGGCTCATTCGATTGGTCTTACCAATGGCTACATCTGTATACCCGGTCTTTTGGGGTCACACTTCACCGTTTTGGCTCTACAGGAGCTCGAACTCACTTTAAAACGCTTATGGTTAATACACTTTATGGCTACTTTGAGGTCCCATACCGGCTTACAGCCCCAAGATGGACTAGTATGGAGGGGCTCATTCGATTGGTATAATCATATGCTACATCTGTATACCCGGTCTTCCGGGGTCACACTTTACCGTTTTGGCTCTACAGGAGCTCGAACTCACTTAAAAACGCTTATGGTTAATATACTTTATGGCTACTTTGAGGTCCCATACCGGCTTACAGCCCCAAGATGGACAAATATGGAGGGGCTCATTCGATTGGTATAATCATTTGCTACGTCTGTATACCCGGTCTTCTGGGGTCACACTTTACCGTTTGGGCTCCACATGGGTTCGAATCTTCTTTAAAACGTCTTTATTAAGTGTATCAATGATATGGCTAATTTGAGTAGCCATACCGGCTTACAGCCCCAAGATGGACTAGTATGGATCGGCTCATTCGATTGGTATAATCATATGCTACATCTGTATACCCGGTCTTCCGGGGTCACACTTCACCGTTTTGGCTCTACATGGGCTCGAACCCACTTTAAACGCTTATGGTTTATATACTTTATGGCTTCTTTAAAATCTCACACTTGCTTTCAGCCCCAAGATGGACTTTTACAGGGTTGCTCATTCGATTGGTATTAGAAATGGCTACGTCTGTATTCCCGGTCTTCTGGGGTCACACTTCACCGTTTATGTTCCACAGGGGTTCGAATCTCCTTTTAAACGTCTATATTAAGTGTATCAATAATATGGCTACTTTTAGGTGCCATACCGGCTTACAGCCCCAAGATGGACTAGTATGGAGGGGCACATTCGATTGGTATAATCATATGATACATCTTTATATCTGATCTTCCGGGGGTCACACTTCACCGTTTCGGTTCCACAGGGGTTCGAATCTCCTTTTAAACGTCTTTATTAAGTGTATAACTAATATGGCTACTTTGAGGTGCCATACCGGCATACAGCCCCATGATGGACTAGTATGGAGGGGCTCACTCGATTGGTCTTACCAATGGCTACATCTGTATACCCGGTCTTTTGGGGTCACACTTCACCGTTTTGGCTCTACAGGAGCTCGAACTCACTTTAAAACGCTTATGGTTAATACACTTTATGGCTACTTTGAGGTCCCATACCGGCTTACAGCCCCACGATGGACTAGTATGGAGGGGCTCATTCGATTGGTATAATCATATGCTACATCTGTATTCCCGGTCTTCCGGGGTCACACTTTACCGTTTTGGCTCTACAGGAGCTCGAACTCACTTAAAAACGCTTATGGTTAATATACTTTATGGCTACTTTGAGGTCCCATACCGGCTTACAGCCCCAAGATGGACAAATATGGAGGGGCTCATTCGATTGGTATAATCATATGCTACGTCTGTATACCCGGTCTTCTGGGGTCACACTTTACCGTTTGGGCTCCACATGGGTTCGAATCTTCTTTAAAACGTCTTTATTAAGTGTATCAATGATATGGCTAATTTGAGTAGCCATACCGGCTTACAGCCCCAAGATGGACTAGTATGGATCGGCTCATTCGATTGGTATAATCATATGCTACATCTGTATACCCGGTCTTCCGGGGTCACACTTCACCGTTTTGGCTCTACATGGGCTCGAACCCACTTTAAACGCTTATGGTTTATATACTTTATGGCTTCTTTGAAGTCTCACACCTGCTTTCAGCCCCAAGATGGACTTTTACAGGGTTGCTCATTCGATTGGTATAAGAAATGGCTACGTCTGTATACCCGGTCTTCTGGGGGTCACACTTCACCGTTTAGGTTCCACGGGGGTTCGAAACTCCTTTTAAACGTCTTTTTAAGTGTATCAATAATATGGCTACTTTGAGGTCCCATACCGACTTACAGCCCCAAGATGGACTAGTATGGAGGGGCTTATTCGATTAGTATAATCATATGCTACATCTGTATACCCGGTCTTCCGGGTTCACACTTCACTGTTTTAGCTCTACAAGGATTCGAAATTTTTATCCTATTTAAAACGTCTATAGTAAGTCTATTTATTATATGGCTTCTTTGAGGTTACACCCCTGCTTTCAGCCCCAAGATAGACTTGTATTTGTGGGCTTATTCCATGTGTATTAGCTTAGTGTACGTCTGTTTACTCGGTCTTTATGGGTCACACTCCACCGTTTGTGCTCAGCGTTGGTTTAAACCTAACCGCAGATTTCGCATGTCTTCGTTTTTATGATTTTGTCACCACCAATGAAATCAATTGAGTTTATCAAGACAAAAAATAATTATTATATATAAACTCTGCGAAGATATTCGTATAATTATTAAATATCTGAAAATTTCTTTATTTTTTGCTGTTCGAAAATAGTACCGTAAAATCTTAACGTCCGCTAGAAAATTTAGTGGTGTGTAACCTGCCTTAACGGCGGCTGAGTTTTAATGTCCGCTGTTAGTGTGCGCTGGCTTGATTTTATTACAACAACAACAACAAACAAAGTTGAAAACAAACTACTGAAATAATGTTTTTCTTGCCGCTTTTGGTCGTTCTGATTGCGTTATGTTCAGCCGTTGTTGATGTAAGTAATTACTTTTTATCTGTGTCGTACAAAATCCGGAGAAAACTACCTTTTGATACCACGATGACTAATTTTATTGGAAAGTGTACGTGTATTCGGTTATCACCACAATTTGCCTACGGACATTTTAATTATTTGATATACTACGTAATGATGACACATCTCATCACAGCTCTTCATTTTTCTCAAATTAATGCCATTCAAGATAATGCTACAACTGAACATTCTGTTAAAGTCTGTGATTTAGGAATGTCCTAGTTTGTCACCCTATAGTATATTCGATATATAAGCCTAGGCTAAGGAAAATAGATAAAACTAAAAGTAGTAATTAAACCATTTTACATTGACTTAGAATGTTAATGATTCATTAACTTATTATCCCATCAAGATTTATGTATAAATTTGTTTAGAAACATCAACTAACACTTGTTACCAGTGCAAGTACAAACTTGTATAAAATAAATGAGGAGGATTGTCAAACCTACGTTCATTTTTTAATTTTGAGTATGAAAAGTCATGGCTTACGGTCGTTTCTCCACTAAGTCATTTCTCCCCTGGTCATTTCTCCACTTTTTAGTAGTCATTTCTCCACTTTTTAGTAGTCATTTCTCCACTTTTATATATAATAGGTTTATATAAGATATAGGTATGTTATTGAATTATGTACATGTTAATTTTGTAAATAACATTCATTTTTGAACTAAAATAGTATAATTTAGAATGTTTATTTAGTATATTATGATAAATAAATTGTATTATTTTGATGAAATTAATTAATATTGAAGTGCAAATTAAAATGTAATTTTGTATGTTAGTTAGTATATTTCATACGATATAATTTTGTAACTGACTAAAAATGAAATATTAAAAATATAAAAAGGAATGATAATTTTGCTTGTAAATAAAATAAAATGAATGAATTAGTTCATTGTCTTTTAAACCACATAGTTTTGATAAAAGGTTATAGTATCAATGCATGGAAATAATTGTATAAATCACTACATATGAAATTGCTGGAGTTATTTCAAGGAAAATTATTATATGAATTAAGAAAATTGTATTAATTACCACTGTTTATTGAAAATAAATGATGAAAAAAAATGTACTTAACAAGGGCAAATAAGAGCAACCATTTTCACTTAGAATTGATTTGATTAAACACATCACATTCAATGACGCTTCATAAACCTACAAAATATTTGTATAAATTACCATTCTTAAATAATATCAGTTTGTACTTTTAATTGATATAATGTTTCAATCTAACAATCCAATAATAAGGGTAATTATCACCTTACACAATAAACCTATCATAAACCTATTATATATAAAAGTGGAGAAATGACTACTAAAAAGTGGAGAAATGACTACCAAAAAGTGGAGAAATGACCAGGGGAGAAATGACTTAGTGGAGAAACGACCTGTTCCCAAAAGTCATTATCAGGTATGATATCATAGGTTCTTATATTAATAAACTCAATATGACTAAGGTAAAGTGATGAAGAACCAAACTTGGTGTTTCCTACCCGAGGTCAACTGTAATTAAGGCAAAGCCCAAAAGCAGCTCTACATAATTTTATTGAACCAAAGGGACATGTTCAATGAACTAGAGGAGATCACTGCTTAAGTTACTCATTCAGAATTAAACTGACATTTCATTTTTCATTGATTTCAAAATCATAAACTTTTGAAAAATGTTACATATTTATTGCTTTATCCTATATATTGAGATGAAACATTTATGTTTAAGATAGAAATGTTTCCTACTCTCAAGCAACATAAAGTGATTGAATCATATTATGTATAATTTGGCATAAACTGTTTTATATGATATATTCAGGGCTATCTTACCTGTGGTGATCAATACAGTGAAACAAAATGTTTTGGTAAGTATTACACATTATTGGAGTAAAGTTCAAGATATATAGGGTCCGTGAAGAAACTAATAAAATGTTTTAACTAAATTTAATTGCTCCTTCAAGACACAGTGACACTTACTGTCTTAGCTTGAAATGCACATTGTCAATCATTTTCATAGTTTCTTGAGTAATTCTATTTGACTGCCTTGATGTAAATTTAAAATCTTTACATTCATAAAACCTTGCTATGCACTCATGATTTAATTATTACTGATTTTAACTAGTGCATTAAGTGAACTATCTTAATCTATAAGGTTGAGATAATCATAGTGTAAAATACAAAACGTATCTTAAAATATGAATCTCATGTCTTCAGTTCTTATATGTTTGTATTGTCCACCAATTGTTTAGGTTTGCATACTCAAGTACACATGGTTGTTGTAAGATTGAAGATATAATTAATAATTTATGATTTTGGAAAATTATGTAAGGGATATACCACGAGAGCTGTCCAATATGTTAGATATTGGATAGCTGAGGCTTGTTAGGGCCGAAGCGTATCCAATATATAACATATTGGGCAGCTCGAGGGGTATAATCTTACTTAAATCGCAGCTCACCTACAGATTTTTATGATATTGATACAAAATCAATTTTTACTTTACACCTATCACAGATAACGATTTCCGAATTATACATTTATATCATATATTTATCGAATTTGAATTAATATAGACAATATTAATTGTTTCCCACATTGTGCCCCTCTAGTCCGACAATTTAATGAATCGTTTGTTCACGAGATTTTCGTGCAGATCCTTTCACATGTTAACTTATGTGTAGTTATGACCGTAGTCGTATATTTGTTTTTATAGTGTTATAGCTGTAATTGTATTTAACATGTTATTGTAGAGTAATTACTGTTTAAAACAGTAAACCATTAAACTATATATTATGATCTATTCACAGGTAATGGTGCTTACTGTTGTGGAATGAGGAATGAAGAATGTTGTTGGGACAGCGTGACATCATTTTGGTGTAAGTATATTTATCTATGATGTCATGATCTTGACTTAGTATCTCTAAAAAATGAAATATTATCAATTCTAACATAGTGTTAAAATATACAGAAAGAACACTCAGTCATTCTGTTATGCCAAGTCTATGACTTGTTTTCCTACTTTTTTGTGACCGTTCCCTCTTAAGTATCTTTGCAGTGTTTTTTTAAAAATAATTATATATATTTATAGAATGTTAATTGTAGGAAGAAATATTGCTAAAACTGTTTATTTGAGATATAAATCTTGTATATAAAAGTAATTTTTTGGCAAACTTCATGATTGAAAAATAATTAGGGAGAGGCCTTTAATAGACCTCAGTCAGTCAAATAAGACAGTAAGTTTATAAAACACAAGAAGGCTGTACACAATGTGTGTGTTTACAATGACATAATTTCCTACTTATGCATCATCATAGTTCATTCTCTATCTTGTACATTTTATTCATGTTTATGAATTCATTAGACATATTGTGTGAAGATATACGGGTATAAAAAAGATATACAGGTATAAAAAACTCCCCTATTTTAGGATCATCTGGCATAGTGCAACAACATTTGTGAACCTTTATCTTTAGCTGTAAACTATGTATAAATTATACAGCAATTGTTTTATTCACACTGGTTCATGTGCATTAAATTTTGTATTGCCATACATTATAAACTGTTATACGTATAGTGACTTAATTGTGCCTTAATTTTTGTTCATATTTTAAATATATGTACAGTAATTTATGTCATAATGTGTGACATTTTATTCACGGAGGCAAGTGCTCAAAACTGCTACACCGGGAATTAACTTGAGTTATTAGAGGTAACATTACATGACATAATAAAAGTAACATGTTGGTACTATAATCTCTAGCTTGTTCGTATAAGAAAATGGAAGAAGGCAAGTGATTTTATTTATTTGTTAATTTTGTATATAGATATCTCACTGTGTTTTGTCCATAATAAAACAGATCAATGTTGTTGCTATGTTAAAAAAAGAACATTATCATGCTCTGTTCATTTATGTTACACATTTTAAGAACACCTCCCAGTTTACAAAGCAAACATCATAGACAAAATACTGTGAGGAATCTATAGATAGTGCTTTATAATATGTGTGTTTATTAATAATACAGGTAAAGGGTCAAGTTTTCCCCTAACCCATTTTTCTTTCTTCTTCAGGAGAAATTTTGAAGTTTAGTCAATTAATTCACTAAAGTTAGCCTGTGGGCCTTTTAAAGTTTTTTTCCTAAGAAAAAAGTATTTTCATTTCCCTCCATTGTTAATTCCCCTTCCCTTACACAATTAACACATTAACTTTGACATAGATTTTTGTTAAAACCGTTAAAAGTTAAAACTCAAGTTTTTTTTATGTTATCATTTTTGTTAACTTCATCCTTATTATAAAATTTGAAATTATACATGGTGTAAAATTTTTTTGAAATAATACATGGAGTAAAAGCCAAGCTGACCTAGTCAGATTGACTCCCACCCCTGTCCAATTTTCCTCTCAAATTTGAGCTACCATTCATACATTTTGTATGTAGAATTGACAGAATTGTTAAAAAAAACTTCATATCACAATTTTTACTTTGCATACAGTTATTGTTTTGCAGCACAGGCTGCCTGTGTCCCCTCAAAATTTTTTTGAACACATGTATTTATATATAGTATGTGTGTTTAGAATTTTTTTGTGGGGACGCCGACAGTCTGTGGTTTTGCAGTCTAAAAGAAACAAATATTATGTGGGGAACTGGACTAGGTTTTTGGAAAAACTAATTGTGTGGGGTGACAACTATCTGGTCAGGTCTTTCCACAGGAGAAAACCAGCGTTGCCTGATTCCCCCTGAAGGAAAATTGATGAGGGGAAAAATTGTCCTGTTACACTGGTACATGTGTGTAACATACTTTGGTTTGTGTAATTATTCTCTGAGTTGATTTCTGGTTAAAATCTTTGTAAGGTGTGGCGTAACAGTAGCCACTTCAAACACATGGGGTATAACAGTATTCTCTTCAAATATGGTGTTGCATTGTCTCCAACTCTTATATAGTCTGTTTTTTCTCAACTGTCAAAGCTTAAATAGTTTCACAGTGACTGAGTGCATTGTTTTTGTACTGGCGGCCTAATTGTTGTTAAATATATCTTGACTAAAATTTATCATTCGGCATAAGCAGCTATAGTCGATCATAGTACTACACACTTTTGGAAACTCGTGAATATATCACGATGATAATTTTAACAAACGCATTCACTGTGAAATTATTCATGTTTTAACAGTTGAGAAAAAACAAACTATACTAACAATGTATTTAATCACAACACTAAGTTTGTAGATAACCTTTAATAACGGTCTGTGATCAGTATAGTTTTTCATTAGTCATTTACTGGGTTTAATCCCCCGTAGCAACACATTGTATAGGTCATATAACGGAGTCCAGCACACTTAGCCTAGATTTCCTGGACCATTGTTTATAACCAGTACTCACCTACCCTTCCACAAGGCCGGAAACTTCTCCATATACCTTATTAATGGAAGAAAATTTACATTATTGTAAAATTTAATGGAAGGGTATAACCTCCCCGGGTAGGATTCGAACCTGTACCCCCTTCGGGACATGAAATTCAAAATCCAGGTGCGCTACCAACTGTGCTACCGACCCATATTTTAGTAATTTACTCAAGTTGATAATCTAACAGAGTCCTGTGTCAATACTTCATTATAATAATACAATAATCCTAAATCTGGTGCTCACACAATCCTAACTGTTTCTCTACTCCTACTTGACTTCTACTGAACTGTTACTGGACTAACTAACATGTTACTTCTGGGGTACATAAAGACACATGCTGTTGAAATGAATTTATCACACATTTTCTAGGCAATGAGATACTAATGAGTTTAAAACCGCTTTTGGGGTCTTAACACCATAAATTTCCCTTTGTGCTTTGGTCCTTGGTTTGAACCCCATTTGGTGCACTGCTAATTACCTTGTTCCATTCCACCCAGGTGTAAATGGATACTGTTAGGGATTATCTGCCTGAATGTGATTTCAATTTCCAGTGGTTATCATTCGAAATAGTTATAGATAAATATGTATATAGAACTAGAAGCAGATTTAAAACCAAACTTTAATTTTTTAAACATTTTTACTGGAATGTCCTTTATATCATGACTTCAGAATAGATCCTAATAAACAATTTTAAAAGACAATATTTTTTATTATTTTAATGACTGAGTTTCTCCATCTCTTTGATTGATATTCTTATAATAGTTTTCATGTGATCATTGATTGTCACTCTTTTATACTGTATTGCTATCTGAAATATCTATGTATTCTTTATATGTACTTCATACATTTTTAGCTCGACTTTACAAAGTAAATGGAGAGCTCTCCTACTCCCCCCTAGCATCGGCGTCCGCATCCATATTTCTAATTAAAGTTTTTGTGCAGTGAAATATTTTTTACTGTAACTTTTTTATTTCTAAAGGTATCAATTTCAAGCATTAGATTTATGTTCCTTATTATCAACCACATCTCATGTGTTAAAGTTCAAATCTCCACACACATTTTTTTCCCAGAATTATCTCCCCTTGATCTTAGAGTTTTCTTTAAAAAATATTTGTTTTTACTGTTTTATTTCTTTATGTATCAGCTTCAAACTTTAGATATACATGTATGTTCTTTATTCTCAACCGCATCTCAAGTGACAAGGTTCATAACTCCAAATATTTTTTTTTCAAAATAGTCTCCTGTCAACTTAAAATTTTCTTTAAAAAAACCATTATTTTTTACTTTCATTTCTTTATTCTTTAAGTTTAAGGTATTATTTTCAAATATATATGTTCCTTATCATCAACAATATCTCCTGTGACAAATACTTTCTTAGTCGAGCATGCTGTCTTTACTGACAGCTCGTGTTACTTACTGGATGTATTACATCAAAATTTCTGATATATACAGTGTCATCCATAAAAACCTTTACACTTTTGTTGAATTTTTTACTCGTGTTTTAAACTTTTTTACAAATACTTTAGAAATTAAAAACATATTTTTAGATACATGAACATGTATAACAATTATAATGTTAAATGTATAAAGTATCTTTACACCCCTTTCAAATGTTACAATGTATTTTGACTATGCTTATGTGTCTGAATGTGTAATAAAAATTTGATTGTACATTGTATTAATGAAAAAATAGTTTATTAATTAACATTGCATAAAGGTTTTTATGGATGACACTATAAATATTCACTTTTTCTATTCAAAATTTTCTATTTCATAATTTTGCCAAAATATTATTTTGTACTTTATTTTCTTTATTTGATACAATGTACATACTATTAGTGAATGTTTCTATATTATGTAAATATAGAGGCCAATGGCCTTGAATCTTACAAGTTCAGTTTTTGAAAATAGCCAGTGGACCAAGTCCACTGATATTGCCATCCATCCAGTGACTTTTAGAAAGTGAGTGGTCCAATGCTCAACCTCAATTATCCTAATGTAATAAAAAAAGTCAGCTGGGATACAGGCCCGAGTCCTGAAAGGCTTTAACAACATGAAACTACCTATACTGTTAACCTGTAACCATTATTTTGTACAAGTGAATTTTCATTTTTTGTTGTCTAAATTCCATTCATTATGCCATTAATACAGTGTGCCAGGGTATTAAAATATGTTCAAACTACTTCTCATCATAACTTATCATAAAATTGTATAAGTACAGTCTTCTTGTATTTAAGTGTTTAAAAATCCTTATCTTTAGTGGTTTGTATTTTTTTTTTACTTTTTTGTGGCTAAATGATTTCCTGTTGAGGAAAACTTACTTTGTACAGGACAATTGCAGTTTACCAGTACGTAAAAAATCTGTGAAACTAGTGTTTATGAGTAACTAAGCCTGGCATAACATTAACGCTAACAACCAATGAAAATGCAGGATTCAGTCATATGTAAGAACACGTGGGTTATGGTCATCAGTTGGGAATTTGTTTGATTAATGGTAATTTTGTGTTCCTATTTTATGTTCTATCAGGGGCTACTGCCCCTGAACCCCTGTTTTTTATGTTTTAAATGAGAAAAATGTCAGCCATTTGCTTTTGTTTTCTTTTAACATAGCAACGTAAGTGCACCTGCTGGTTAGGCATGCGCAGAAGTGATAAACAAACTCGTACCGGTAAACTGCAATCTATCCCTTTGTACTTTTCATCTTGACTGAGACAAATCATATCAGAATCACCTGACCTTTTTTGAAAGTTAAAACCATTCCCTGGTAATATTCAGATTCATACTCTGTATGAAAGTATCTAATTTGAAACTAGTTAGTGTTGTTGGAAATTATTGTAATGCAAATTTAGTTGCTAAGAATGCAAGACTGCTCTTTTCTACATTGCCTCTTAGCTCACCAGTAAGAACCATTTTAGGCATGTCTGAGTTCTCAGATGCAGCAGAGATATGAGATAAGCGTCAGCTGGTACAGGAAACTGTATAGAATAGAATATAATATTTTTTATTCTACATCATTGTTACATTAAACACTAAATAATAATTAATAAATACTAAATAAAATTATGTTCATGTATTTCAGGGTTTTGGTTTAGTTGGTTTTGGGTAATATTGATCATATTATCATGTGGTATCTGTATTTGTATGCGTAGAAGACGTCTCCATGCTCATCAGCCTAGATATGTGATTATTGAAGATGGTCAAGCTAACTATGGCTCTGTACCACAAACCTATAATTATAATGCACCTCTGGGTGGTTACAGTAATGTTCCAACACAGGGTGTGGCTACTGCTCCCCCGTCATACCAGGTAATAACTTGTTGACTGTTTGTTTTATTTATTTTCTTAAAGGCTTTTAACCATTACAATGGTGGAGCTGAATAAGAATAGCATTTCCCACCAGCAAAGAGCCATGTCAGCCAACAACACTTGCCAGCTGATCAGGCTCTTTGCTGCTCTTTGTCCAATTTTTATCCTGAGATACAAAAAATTACAATGAATAGGTCTAAAAATTGAAGACGTAGTAGTCCATTGTGGAAATTCAGCATTGAAAGGTTAACACTTTGTCAATATGAATTATGATCATTTTTGTAGAGGCCAGAGGTGCTTTGAACAATGCATGCACTTGGGTGACACCAAGTGCCTGTGCAAGTGCTTGCGAGCGCTCTCGATTCAGCTTGAGAGGTATTTCGCTTAGATATCAAAGATGAAGCTGGAAAAAATTTAATTTTCATCTGAAAGAATTATCCCTGAAAAGTGGGACGAAAATGTGTGTGTTACTTGTTCCACATAACATATCCATGCATTGCATATAATAGAATTTATTTGGTACAGTAAATTGTATCATAATGATTCATATATGATAACAAAATGTAAAAGATCTAATGTATCAGCAAAAATAATTGTTCCCCCACCCGTTGTTTTCAATAATGTGCTGTTTGACACCATCTTGGATTTTACAGCGAGCCCTTGCAATCATTCAATAGCCTAACAATTCGCGAAGCAGGCGCTTGCTCGGGCGCTTGCATTGTTAAACGCATCTCAGCGTATCTAACTTAGCTTTTCTAGACCTTTGTCTAGTACCTGTACTTGACTACCCTTCCACAAGGCAGACAACCTCTCAATATACCTTATTCATGGGGGAAATCAACATTTTTTTCATGAAAGGGTATAACTAACCAGGATGTGTTTCAAACCAGGGACCCCTTTGGAACCCTAGATTTAAAAATCCTGTGTCTAGCCTACCATGTCATGGACCCTGGTGCTGTTTATTGAGTCACTTGTCAGTACTCAATTAGTTATTCTGCTAAATTTGAAATTCACCTTCCTGTTTGATTGAGTGGTAGATGACTGAAAATCATCTGTTTATTGTAACCTCCCAGCTGGAACTGATACAAGTAAATGGATTGAGGCTTGGCTACTGACAATGGCTTTATATGGCATTATTGGAGATAGTAGGTAGAAACTACATCAAATGTATCAAGTTGTGTACAAAGTTGTAGCCTTTTATCTTGTGTGTCAACTTTTAGAATATATAAATGTACAGGGTGTTGTCAATTGCCTTGTAGGCTTAAAAATCTTCAGTTGTATGTACTAAAATAAATTTTTGTTCACTTTTGTAATGTTTGTTGAATATCTTTTTACTGTAACCTTTTTATTTATTTCAGGAAAAGCCCCCAGAATACAATGCTGTTGCTCCAAGCAGTTAAAGATTATCCCAAGAATGTAATCAGCTTCACTGAAAGAATTCTAATGTTCTCAACCCAGAACATTTGTCTTGACTAATGGATTGTTTGAATTCAGATGTCAAGTATTCAGATTTTGTTTTATATGCTAACATTGATGCCATATTTTTGTGTATACATGTATTTTGAGCAGTTGATTAAATTTTAGTTTTCTGACTGTAAAAAGTATGGTCTAGTTTAAACTATGTGAACTATTTTGTTTGTAATTGAAGGAAATAATTGTTAACCCATTGTATAGTAACAGAGAATAAATCATGGTTTGAAGTTAAGATATGGGGTAGTTTGCAAAGTAGCTGGATTACTCAGCTATTGCATTTCCAAATATATAAAATGGTCTAGTCATGTCTTTAGTGGGGATATAATGATTAATTCTTTACACTGAATTTAGCTTCAGGGGTCTTAGGGCAATAAAGTAAATAATAAAGTAAAGCAATAAAAAATAATGAAGTAAAATTAAATGAAATGTTGTCATATTTTACTATCTGCTATACTGCAATTGACTCCAGATACACAGTTATATGTTTTTTATCTTAACAACTAAGTATGATTTACTTGAACATAAAATCAAACTATATTTACTGGTTTTCATCATTAAATTAAACCATATTTACTTGTTTTGATATTAAGATTACAGTAGGTTGAAAATTATTTCTATAGCTTGTTTGGGGTAACATGAGACATTGTTTCTAGAGAGTATCGTTAGGTTTTGTCTCAAAAAAGTCAAGTTATCGAAATTGCCTATACATGCATTCTAATACTAAAATTTTTGCATTTTTAAAAGGGGTTCAATTCTAATTTGTTGTCTTTTAGAGTTTAACAGAGTTAAACGATGTTGTATCATCAATAGTGGTAATATAAGCAAACCCGTGATAAATCAAAATAATGTAACACATCTTTCCAGAAAAAGATGAACTGCTCATATAGTGTAAGAATGTTACATTCATTACATAGGTGTAAAAATGTTATATTCAAAATGTTTAAATGTATGTTAGAAAATTGTGATATTAGTGGAAATTTATAATAATATTACCACATTTTGTAATTTACACATCAAGGACTGAACTAAACACTCTTGTTACTTCATTTGAAAAAAGGGAGTTTTGTTCAGCCCTCGACATAATGATTTTTTGTCTTACAGGTTAAGTGTTTGTATTCATACAGATTTTTCACATTTGATATATTGTTCACTTATTGTTCAGATTGTTGATATACAATATAATTTGATGTCCTGTATCAATCTCATTAAAATCATATTTCATGTAAGGCACCACAGCCCAATTCCATGGTCTAACATTCAACATAGTGGTACATTAACCTGTCAAGTCACCATGTCAATTTCACCAGGTTGAAATTTGTATGTGACCACTGAATCACAGAACCTGTTTTAATCAAGTTTGAAAATGGTGTGTAGAAAAAAACAACAGGAGCTCGTTAACTTATTTGGTTTGAAAATCGCCCTAAAAACATGCAATTGCAATATGCGCTTTCTGTACATCAGCACAGGCCACCATCATAGTTTGTGATGTAAATAGCAAGCTGTTTCCTAATGAAGAATAGCTACAAGAAAGGGCTTTTCATAGCGATTCGTAGCCAAATCGTTAGGCAACGGACCCCAGATCCACTGTAGCAGGAATGTAGTGGAGCATTGAGTTGTCTGATTTTGATGAGATTTATATTATATGAAATTGTTATTATGTTCTATAATTTATAGATATACAATGTACATGTATATGGAAACAATAAGAATGCAATTTGAAGTATTTATGTGCTTTTAAAACTTTTTGAATACCGATATATTGTATGGCAATTTTACTTTCCAATATACTTGGGTGATTTTTTGTACATTCCATTTTTTTCCTTTGTAAAAAGAAAGTATTTTATGTATACAAATGTGTGTTTTATTTCAGTTCATGCCCTTGTGGCAGTCATCTTTGAAACTTTTGTTTACTGGTACTAATCATTCAAACTTGGAAGCTACTCTAAACTAGACTTAGCAATTTATGAGTTTGACCATTTTTCTTACTTTATGTTGGATAATTAATTACATGTACACTAGTCAAGAAAAAACAGTGCAAATATTATGTGTTATTATACATGTACATTTGTCTTCATATTGAAATTTATTAAATACCCTACTGAAAAAAGAATGCAAACAAAGAATGTCTCTGCTTCAGATTTCCACCGGTCATTCAACTGGTTAACTAGTTTTTTTAGTCCTATAGAGTAATTATAGGCCTGTCTGATAAAAGTCACGAAATGTCTTTATGAATTAAGTTGACAACAACCTTTGTCAAGCAGCTTCAGTTGGGATTGGACAACCCTTAAGCCTACTTTTGAATATCTAATGAACTACTGTACAGGGTTCAACTCTTACTGTTTTAACCAGGGATCCAGAAGGAATCCCAAGTCAGTTATGCAGAGATTCCTCCTTATTTTAAGGGATTCCTCATATAAAAGAAAAATAATGGATACAGGTTTGCAGTTACAAATTATGATTTACAATTCATGGAAACTCACAAGGCAATTTTTGAGGGATCCTGAAGGAATTCCAGCTAAAATCACAGGGATTCCTCCCAAGTTTTTTGAGGATCCCTGGAATCTCGGGACACTGTTAGTGTTGAACCCTGCTGTATAATGTACCAATATTGACTTTAAAGTATTGTTGTTAGTAACTACATCATGAATACTAAAATACCTGGAACAAGCATGTGGGGGAAATTTCAATTTAATTTGTTTAAGCTTTTTAAATTTTTGGATATAATTTTTAGCTCGACTTTACGAAGTAATGTAGAGCTCTCCTACTCGCCCCGGCGTCGGCGTCGGCGTCCGCGTCCACACTTCTGATTAAAGTTTTTGTGCAGTAAAATACTTTCTTCTATATCTTTGTTATTTCTTAAGATATTAACTTCAAACTTTAAATATATGTTCCTTACTATCAACCACATCTCATGTGACAAGGTCCATAACTCCAAACACATTTTTTAAGAATTATCTCCCCTTGAACTGATTGAAGTTTTTGTGCACAGATTAAAGTTTTTGTGCAGTAAAGTACTTTCTTCTGTATCTTCGTTATTTCTTAAGATATTAACTTCAAACTTTAAATATATGTTCCTTTCTATCAACCACATCTCATGTGACATGGTCCATAACTCCGAATGCATTTTTTTCAGAATTATCTCCCCTTGAACTTAGAGTTTTCTTTAAAAAATGTTTGTTTTTACTGCAACTGTTTTATTTCTTTAGGTATTGATTTCAAACTTTAAATATATGTTCCTTATTATCAACCACATCTCATGTGACAAGGTTCATAACTCCGTATACATTATTATCAAAGTTATCCCCCTTGAACTTATAGTTTTCTTTAATAAATATTTGTTTTTACTGCAACTGTTTTATTTCTTTAGGTATTGACTTTAAATATATGTTCCTTATTATCAACCACATCTCATGTGACAAGGTTCATAACTCCAAATATTTTTTTTTTCAGAATTATCTCCCCTTGAAATTAGAGTTTTCTTTAAAAAATGTTTGTTTTTACTGCAACTGTTTTATTTCTTCAGGTATTGACTTCAAACTTTAGATATATGTTCCTTATTATCAACCACATCTCATGTGACAAGATTCATAACTCCTTATACATTTTTCCAGAGTTATCCCCCTTGAACTTATAGTTTTCTATTTATTTCTTTTTTTTTTCTTAGAATTTGTTAAGGTTATATTTTCAAATTTTAAAATATGTATGTTCCTTATCATCAACCACATCTCCTGTGACAAACACTTACTAAGTCGAGCATGCTGTCTCCTCTGACAGCTCTTGTTGTCATATATTATTCAGCAGCCACACCTGCACATATGTATTTGTAGTTTTGTACAAAGTGTTACTCTTTGGTGCATGTACGTTTATTTAGCTAATCTGTATTGATTTATGATATGTTATAGTTGATTTTACCTTTCATCTATTATGATTAGTGATGAGACGATTCGGGCATTGTACAATACAATATGTATCGATATGAAAGGAGACGATATGTTTATTTATGATACAATATGATATGGGTAGTTATTGTAATACTACAAACATTCACATTCTTTTATTAATGATCACAGGTTGTCCAAGGATTTAGTTGTCACTACTTACGGCTTGAGTTGTCCAAACTTCGAGTTGAGACGTCCACTGGTTGAGTTGTACTTGACCCATTTTACAAACAGCCACAGAGATCATATTTCTTGAACGAATACCACAAACCTGTCAAATTCTGAAGTACAGTGGCTTCCCCTGATTATGTATGTCAAGGTCGTATTACAATATATCGCGCTGGGCCACGATATGTTTCATGACCTGACGTATAGATATTGTATTGACTTAGTGTCTCATCCCCATTATGATAGTACATGTACAACTAAATTACTTCTCACTGTCGGAATAAAATTCACATTCTGAGAATGATTATCTGGCCTGTTAACATGAGTGTGTAGCCTAAGTGAAGTGCTGTGTAGAGCTTTCAAATAGCATGGTGTTAACTTTCTTGGCATCATGGCTAGGACTTGCTTTAGTTTAGCAATGTGAGTTCGAGATGACAGCTTGACTTAACATCAACAAAGATGCAATACCTAGTGTATTGATGTGCTAGTATGAATCCAACTGTTACAAAGAAAAGTGCTTATGTCTGAAGCAATACATAACAGTTTTCTTAAAAAATTGGCTACATGTTATATTCAAAATACTCCTGCCTACTTACAGCATTCATTTTAGCATAATTTTTAGTGCCTTGTAGTTTAAAATTTTGTAGTATATCATATATGCAGTGTTTTTGTGATGATACACTACTCTGAAGTTCTAAACCGTCATTACATATATGGCTATATTTCATTTGTAAATAATGAGAAGATGATTTGTTTTCTATTATAAAATACAGGTAAATAATATTCGTTGCAAGATCTACCAGAATCAAAAACAAAAAATATGGACATTAAATAAAACTCAATTTGTCTACTTTTTAATGATAGTGCAATCGAACGATTGATAATTGACATACCTGCCTTACAGAGGTACCAGCATCGCAATGTTTTGTGGTTTTATGTTTTAGCATAAATACAAGATGAAACAAAGACAAAAACACATGTGTATCTTAGTGCACGGGTATTTCATGCTCATTATATTGAAGTAGCCATTTCCGTTCTGATTCACCGCACATTGCTAAAACTGGTTTAGGTAATGGCAAAATATCATTCTGTAACTTGAAATGAACTACCATGCAAAATTCTTATTTGTAAATTAATCCATTTTCCAATTATTCCATTTTTATTTAGTGGTGGATAAGAACTTTTGAGTAGTGTATACATGGTTAGGTATTATGCACTTTTAATTCTACTTATTTGTAGAATTATAAAATACTATTGTTTTGTTAATAACTTTCAAATAAAATGAACTCACATGAATAGGGTGTATTTATTTATTACCAGGGAAAGGACTTCCAAGATTTACTCTTTGGATGTCTATGGGAAATGGATTTCAATTAATTAGTACACAAAATTATTCTCCTATTAGTTGTCATTCTATATATAGAATGTGAAGAGATCATTTCTATACCAAGATGCACAACCATTTGCAGTATGTATTCGGTGTGGGGTTTGTATCCCTACAAAGATCAGTTAGACCATTTGTGTACTAAACGATTAGTTGTTGGAGAAAACGGTGCTCTTTGTCTGATTGCAAACTGTTGCATGCTTTTGCCTCGGTACAAGTTTAAACTTGACCTGTTCACATTATTGGTAAAGACGTAAGCAGCTGGATAGCTCAGTTGTGAGCACTCGCCTTGAAAGCGAGTGGGTGTCCAGTATATAACAATAATACTAATAATGGGGGGGGGGGGGGGGGTATGTTAAGGTACTTACCTCTTCACATTATAGGTAGGATATGTAAGAAGCCAGATAGCTCATTCAGGAGAGCACTTGCCTTTTAAGTGAGGGGTCTTGGGTTAGAAATCTGGACAGGCTGCATATTTTTCTTACACTGTGGCACCTACTTGTGGATGTTGTAAAAAAGTTGCTTAGACAACCTCAAGTCCTTCCAAGATTCTTCATTCTAAGAATGGTCAAGGTGTTCTGAACAACTTGTCACATTAATTTAATCATATTGATTTTCTCTGGTCACATGATCAATACACGCCAACACAGTACTAGTGTCTACAAATCAAGCAACCAAGTTAAAATAAATATTCCAAGATTAATGACCCTTCCACTTAATATTTTCCACAATTTACATACCTAAAGCACTATAAAACCTTGCTCTTACATAAGCCTCAGACATCGCCCCATGATTGAAATTAGTGCAGTATTTGGCATGCTTGATTTCAGCATGTGTTACATTAGATAACACAAGCCATTGACTGATAAAACTGGGTGTTCAACTGGGACACGTTTATTAATGGCTATTTGAAACGTCACAAAAGTTTGCACAAAACAGATGTTTCTCATGTGTTTTTGTTTAAATGAGATTGTAGTGTTTGGCAGATGTATAAATCATTACACATCACCATAAAGAATTAATATCTGAAGCTTACACATGTATTTTACATAAATGATTTATACTGACACCAATTGCTAAACTTTTTTACCTAGTATATAACTGACATGTTTAAAGATAGGACTACAAATAATAAAATAACAAACAAACAAACATTCTTTGGACAGTATTTTTTTACTGTAACACCTGGCTCACAGAACTCTTAACAAACCGGATGTTATTTTACACTTTTTTTCATTAATTTAAATGTCCAATTTATCGTGTAGCCATGGACACTTGCCACACACGTATCAAGTTATCAGTGTATCCAGCGAAGAGTGTCTGTCCATCAGCTGACCAGGCGAGTGATATACACTGGGGAGGTTCTGCCTTACTTCCAGTTCCAATGACCTCTTGTCTAAGTTCATCTACAACCACCTTGCCTTCAAGATCCTACAAGGAAAAAAAACCACAAGTGTTAGTACTAGATGGATTTTACATAAGAGAATAATGGTACAAAAACAAACTTAAGCTGCAGCTGAGTGTGTCTAGCGTTTACACTGATCTTACAGGGTATAATGGAAATCAAATAACAGGCCATCAAGCTGCCGGCTGCCTACCTTAGTGTGAGAGACCCCCCCCCCAGTTGAAAAATAAAATCAAGATTTGATTTGAAATGAGGTTCTTAATTTCATTCACAACAAGCAAGTTAAGAAGAGGTACAGCAATATATTATAATATAGCTAAAGTAATTGAAGAAAATGGTAAATTATACATAAAAAATCTTATAAAACGTCATGGAATTTATGACAATTTTTCTACCAAGATCTGTAATATTAAGGACCCCTGGTGAGCAGATTTTGTCAGAATAACACGATATCTTAATCATAGTCCATTTCATTAAAAAAACAGCAACAAGAATTGTCTTGTACTCAAACAAAATTGTGTCTACATACCCATATTTTAATGCTAGGTCCAGTAGCAGCACACAGCCAGTATCTGTTAGGGCTGAAGCAGAGAGCATTGATAATGCCACCACCGTCCAAGGTGTACAAATGTTTGCCTTCATTCAAGTCCCACAACATAGCATTACCATCCTGAAAATACCAAAACAAAAATATTGATAAAGAATTTTTAAAGGAACATATTTGATATATGCATACACTAAGAAATATTTTCCAGCTTTCTATATAATATGAACTACCAGTACAACAGGTGATTGACATTAATCCAGCAGATGGTAATCATTTGGTCATCATTACAGGGCTTTTTGTCAGTATGTTGGGAAGGGGCCTGGAACCTTACTTTGTATAGAACAATGGGGGAAATTTTAATGCAATTTCATTGACAGGGGAATAAAAATCAAAGTATGGGGAAAACTGCATGATTTCAAAGAAATTTCAGAAGGGGAAGGCACCTATCAACGGTCTCTGTTAAATAAGGAAAAAAGCCCTGCATAATTTCAACTGAGATAAGAAACAGAGTTTGGACATTCATATACATTTTTATGACAATTAGACAACTTAAATGTACCATGACAAAAGAGCAAGAATCCTCTATCTAGCAGCAACTTTCTAATCTGTAGGCAGTGGAGACCACTATATAAACAATTGTTTTAATAAGGGACTATAGTCAGTTATTTCCCTTGTAACAGGTAGGTCTAATTAGTTGAATAACTCGGATTTTACCCCGACTTTTCTGTCAATTTGCCAAAATTAATCTTAAATAACTTTTTTGTAAATCATTTAGAATGAAATATTTTGTTATCTTAGGTAGGACTTCAACGATAAAATCCGAGGATTCCAACTGTAAGGACCTACTTACCAATTGGATTGCTTCAGATTTTATCAGGGGAAGATAACTGACTAAAGTCCTTTATTGACAAAAAATCATCCACAATAAATTCATCATCATGAAAATGTACTGGACAATGTTTTTTTTCTAGTTGTTAATGGTATAATAAAATCAAACATACCTTGCCACCAGAAGCACACAATGATCCATCAGGAGAAACAGTAACACAATTAAGGTATCCATGATGTCCAAAATGATTAGTCTTTAGTTTACAGTTGGTAAGATTCCATACCTAAAAAGAGAAATCAATTAATATATATCAATACTTCAATGTACATTAAATTATAATATTAAACATTTTGTAGCATTAAATAAACCTAACTACACACCTCAAGGATTGTTTTAACAGTTGCTACAGCTGAAACTATCTAATTCCAAATGTTTTCGCCCAGGGCCAAAACACTCTTCTATGCAGAAGCCGAATACAGGCTGCTTCCCCAAACAAAAAAAAAAACACTGTTTTTCCCCAGTTCGATCCTCCAAACTCCTCATAAAGTCCCATGAAAAATTCCCAAGGAATGTTGAACCATAATTTGTGATATAGAAAGGGAAAAATATTCAGATTTCTTCACAACGCAGTCTACATCGTTTCATTTACCACAAAATTTACATCATTTAATATCTAATTGATTTTGTAACACATACGATTTAATACATCTTTTCCTATTTTACTGGCAAAGAAGTGGGTCCATTTTCCCCAATGAAGTGAAAACCGTGCTATTTTCCCTCAAAAAAGGGCCGAGGCCTCTTCCCCCAAAATGGTGTTTTGGCCCTGTCGCCTAACTCAATCTCAGCACTAACAATTTCCTATTTTATCATAAGCATACAGAGATAAAATCATGAGTGAATATTCATATCAGTTAGAATGGCAAGTTTACAGTAGTAGTCAAAGGGAAATAACTCTGACAATACAAAGAGAAATTTAAATTGATCTTGAAAACTTCATATACCAAGGGCAGTCACATGTGAACACGTCATCGTTTACCATTGAATACCTAGATACAACGCAAACATATATCTTAAAGACACTTGCAGATTTGTACAGAATCTAGCATGGTAAATTCTCACCTACCTTAACATTCTTATCCCAACTACTAGATACAATGATTGGGTTAGCAGTATTTGGTGAAAATCTAACACATGAAACCCAGTCACTGTGACTTTCATCCTGAAAAATATCACAATCAAAGTTAGAACATTATGTAGATGTAACTATTTTATTAGCACATTATGTTCACTTCAAGAAAAAATAACATTAATTTAATCCAATGATGCCCGACCACTCGACAATGACGTGAAGTATTGTAATGAGCACTTTAATATCAAGGTGTCTGTATTACATTTCCTTATTTTCTAATGGGGTTTTAGCTTTGCAAGGTTTAGAATTTGTGCTTTTGACACATATCCCATCACCAAATCTAGCATCTGCATTGAAACTTATGTACATGCAGGGTTTAGAATAAGTGCTATCTTTGTTGACTGCTATTACATCTAAAAATAAAACCCTAATGAAAATTACCCACAGTACAGTAAGTCTGTAGTTTAACATCTCATTTGTAATATTAAGCAGACAGTCAGCTTCACTTTGAAACAGATCTTACAACGTTGAGTCAGCTACCTAGTTCCCCAGAGCTTAACTACTTAATGAAGTTTCAGTTCAAGGAAATAATACCCATTACAGTTGGAATTAAAATGAAGAAGAACTGATTATGCAAATATCAGTCTTAAGATGTAGCTGCATGGAAACCAAAATTCTAAATTAAGCCAAGATAAAAATGAAAGGTACATTACTTACTTGAATGGTATACTTGCAGACACCTAATGTGTTCCAGAGCTTGATAGTCTTATCTCTGGATCCAGAAACAATTTGTCTGTTATCAGCTGAGAAAGCAACGCTAAGTACATCTTTAGTATGGCCTTTAAACATTCTTGTGGTCTTGGATCTGTTTGATAAATGTTAAGTATTTATTTTAGTACAGTTAGATACTCATTAAAATAATTAATTTTCAAAGCTAAAACAACTGTTTTCAGATGTATACTAAGTTATTAATAACCATTATTAAAATTAATCTGTCTTTCTGATTCACAGAACGAAGCAAAATGTTCATTATATTTTTTCGAACACATAGAAAAACAAAGCAGACTTTAGCATGTTTTACAATCTTACAAATACTCAGAGCACCAAAGCTATTTAAGTAAAAGTAAACTTAGTGAAGTACTGTAATATAAAATATCTTATCACTTCAGATCAGGGCTCAACATTACTTTGTAAAGTAGGTTGCCCAAACCATACGTTTATTAGCAGTAACAAGTTGCCTGAACCCAAATACACCGTCAGGGGCAAACTTTAACCCTTTACTGGTTGCAATATGGGCAAACCTTGGGACATTTCCTCATATACATGTGACAAGGCTATTTCAAGATGCTCTTATTTCATTACTAATTAACCGACAGTTATTCAACTTCGCCAAATTATTTCCTGGGTGATTGTCTTTCAACAAATGCCATCCGAACCCCAATCACAGTTACCATGGAAATGCTGGGAAGGAGCAATAAGGGCAAAAAATGCAAGTTTTGCTCCTTTTCAACCAAATATTTGCAATACAGCCAGTTCTTAACTGAGACCAAAACATGTTTTCTTATCACTATTTTTCTGGCCTCAATAGCCCTGATTTTTCTGGTGATGAAGGGCACTGCATCCACTTCAAACCCCAGCTTTATTGTTTGACTGGGGAGGCATATAAAAAAGCTGATTTTTTTAGACAACTTTCCTTCAGTGAAATTGTCAAGTCTAGTTAAAATCACTGACTTCTGGGTCTGTGGTAGCAATTTTGAAAAGGGGGTCCAGACCTGTAACTGTCCAGTTTAGGGTTAATGTCAAGCCATGCTTTTAACTTCTTGTAGAAGATATTAACACTTTTACTATCATAAAACTAAAAACACTTACGCACTAAGATCCCAGAGTCTCAAAGTTTTGTCCCAGGATCCAGACAGAGCAAATTGTCCATCAGATGACATGACAACATCTGACACAAAGTGACTGTGTCCCTTCAACATTTTGTGTGGTACACCAAAGTTGGTCTCATCACGGGTAAGACGCCACTGGATTAAAGTTTTGTCTGAAAAAAAAGTACATTAAAATCTTCATTCAGATACAAGACTTGAAATTAGTTATTTTCACCAGCCTGAATCAATTTTGACTAGTTATTATCATGGCCGTCCGTTCTCCTATGCTATTCTCTAGACTTCTGCTTACATGAAAATCATGAAACTTCCAGTTCATGAGCAACTTCTTAATACTACACAGGGCTCGTCAAATCCATTTGTCTGCTCTTAATTAAAAGTACAAATTGGCTTAGGACGAGTTGATCTTCTCGCAGAACTTGTCCTGCAGGACAAGTGAAATTTTTAGCCAGAAATTATCAATTTTAAGTTTTAAACCCGTGAAAATTCTAAGTTGCTTGTCTTGTAGGACGAGTTGCTTCCAGAAAATTTGTTGAGCTCTGCTATATGTTTTTATTTACTGATCATGTCCATGAGTACCCACTACCAAAGTGAAAGGGCATCAGTGGTGGAGTTTTGCACCAAAGCTTCACATGAATGATGAAGCTGTCATCAAATTCCTACTTCCAAAACTATAAGTATAAGTCATAGCCTGTCAAGTGCACCAATATCTAATCTGATTCCTTTCCCGAAGTTCCCAAGTGTGCACTACTGGACTTACAACCTAAAGGCATCACTGAAAAGACCCAGAAGCAACAAGCCTTACAAGGTAAAGGTTTTGCATTTATGGTCAAGAGTAGGAACTGGTCAACTCAAACCAGCTACTAATAGTGATATAATTGGTAAATGAAAACAGATCGTGCCAGCACCCCCACTTCATGCCTCGACCTAGGTCAGTTGCAAAATTGACACATCATCTAAAATAAGTACATAACAACACTAGTACGCAATTGACATAGAGATCTTCAGATGGAACATAACAATCTAGCGATGGAGTAATTCTAATGATTTGCTTGCTAGTCACTGACAACTATAAAATGATATAAACGATAGAAAAACATAGAAATGAAGAAAAAATATTGGCACCTCTAGAAGCCGACAATATCATGTCTGGATATTGTGGTGTAGTGGCAATTTGGGTCACCCAACCCCCATGGCCGATGAGGGTGGCCCTTAAAGTCATCTGTTCCGAAGACATCTTGAATTGTTATTCCTTGTATGAGGAGGATCAGGGCAGATTCTAATCCCACTACAAACCGACAGCGGCCATAAGTTCGCTGTCGCAAAAAAGAGGATGAAGAGTACTTCCGGTTTGGGAAATTGACTGGCTATTGTCACGTCGGGTGCAAGACGTTTCGACCCCAAGACGTTTCGACCCCAAGCCTTTTATGGAGACATTTCGACCCCACGACGTTTCGACCCCAGAGTTGAGACGTTTCGACCCCAGTTTATATACATATAAATAATAATAAAATAATATTATACAATGTATATGATAAATAAAATTATATATGAAATAAATCGTTTATTGAAATTATAACTTTACTGTATAGCATTGTATTTTATTTTGAAATCGTTATATTATTGAAATTAAAACATTATAGCATTTTATTTTATTTTGCAGCGTTCGTGATCGACATGCAGCATAATGTTGTAGATGTATTTCAACCCAAGAGCATAAATATATATATTCATGTAAACTTATAAACACTTAAAAGTTTGAAAATCAATAAAAATGAATTTATACATCTAGTTATGTTATCATTATATATTACATTTATATGATAAATTATTAAAGTTGATTAATATATAGCTTGTTGATAGGTTTTTACGGAAACTATAAAAGTGTATTCCGATGGAAATTGTTCAATAATTTCAAGACCTGATGTATGAATGTAAAGATGAGTAGTACTCAGTACGTTGATGTGAATTATACTGTGATATTCTGTAAAAAGCGTACATCGATCTATTATATAAAAAAGATTATTATTCAAGTACCTAAAAATATTAATCTGCGTGTTCTAATAAGTAGTAATGTTTTTGGTGCAGCTGATTACTCTCCTCTCTCTTCCGTCTGTTTTCTTCCTAATAAATCGGTTTCTTTTTCATGTCTAAAATCTTCAAAAATATTACATTCAACTTCTAAGATGTGATATTCAACCTACCTTTTAACAAATATATACAAAATGTACATAAAAACAATACAAATACGAATATTAACCTAAAATACTGTCTGGGGTCGAAACGTCGTGGGGTCGAAACGTCTTGGGGTCGAAATGTCTCCGTCAATCCTGGGGTCGAAACGTCTTGGGGTCGAAACGTCTGTAACTCGTCACGTCTACGGTAGTCGGTATCGAAAAATGGTCATTCATGTGCTTTTTATTTCTTATAAATCCAAAAACAATCAAAAATAGTGTATTTTCTGATAATAAGGCTGATTTTGCAGACAATAATGTTTTAGACCCGGTTATTCTTGACAAATATTTTATCAGGGAAATATAACTGACAAAAGTCCCTAGTTGGCAATCATATCTAGTGAAAGTGAACCGAACCCAGTACGTGTTGTCATTGGGACAAAGGGTTGGCTTTAACCATTTATACATAACGCTGTAATATTCCGCTGTTTATATTAATGACATTACTTGGCCTTGAAGGCCGTATTAAAATTCAACAAAACCAGAAGTTTTATTCAACTAAATAAATGCCTTAGTCTTATTAAATATTTCAGAGCATATACGTGTGCATTGTGAGCTGCACAGATTGGTGTATTCAAAAATGAACTGATAGGAAATTTTTAAGTCCCCATTTTTTTCCAGAATAAGTTCCGATTACCCGGTATTACGGTGTAAAACACGGCCTTTAAACTCTATTGGCTTATAAATTGTTTAGGCTGTTACCTCATTTAGATATTGCAAGAATCTATAGACAACACAAAGTTCACATATAGTCTTGAAGCTGGATATGGTTGGTCACACTTACACTTAATTTAAACTTTTTTTATATTCTCGTACCCAGAGGCTTTTAAGATTCTCGATCTAGATCAAGAATCTTGATTACCTCTGAGTACGAGAATGACTCTATTACTGTTAATGTATATTTTATATCTTTAGACATGATGTGGGGAAACTTTTTTTGTATTTGCTCCTCTGTCCAAAAGAATTCAACACGCTCTTAAAGACTTTATTGTAAAAGAACATTGTAGCCAGTTGATTTAGAGTTTTAATTCTCAAATAAATTAGGCCTACATGTAATAGATTTTTACTGTTGTTGATACTTGATAGTATACATATATATATCATCAAGCTATTCTTTTACTATGATTGTCTTCACAGCGACAAGTAAATCAATTCATTTTATGTTTATACAATGTAGTGTACTAATCTTTTCATAAACTATACAATTTAACTAGTATATTTAAAATTTCTTATGATATTTTTAGAGCTCTCAATATGTGTGCAACAATTTGTAAGCCGAGTTTTACAGTATTAATATTTCAATCACTAGTTGTTCCTGTGTCTCACAAATTTAGGATCCAAGGTGTGCATAATGTTTCTTGTCTATGTTCTGATTACATGGTCTATATTCGGAAATCATGGCGATCTTCTAGGATACAAGTACGTAGAAAATCGCCGAGGAGTTCCGAATGCATGATCCAGAGTCCTAAACGTTTATATCACATGTAATGTCTGACACCTTATATTGTTCACAAAAATGTCTTGGCCCAATGTCTGAGCCAGGTCATTAAACCAACAGTTTATGTCTGGTGATCATGCATTATATGATTGTAATCCGGTTGTATATAATCATCACATTCTTAGTAAGCTATTTCATGCAACTATCATTTAATCAACGCAGTCACTATAGATAGGTGATTAACGTCATGGTGTGTTCGGCGTCAGGGAATAGTGGCTAGGGAACAATTAAGTTTTTTTCAGGACAGGGCGTATAACATAATTATACGTATAAGATGGACTGATTTTATTAAGGCGAACCAGCCGTAACCGGTCCTAAGCCCTGTTGAGAAATTGTGAGCTGTTGATAGATTAACATCGCTTAGAACATAAAAAAACACAGAAGAGAATCTTTCAACTGAATGTCTTACTATAGTTTGGTCTAAGTGGTAGAGATCTATTCATTTGACCTCAATTATCTTTCCCTTGATGGATCCATATAGTCTTTTGGTTGGACTCTGGATCAGGAATAATAATTATGCAAGAGGTGTAGCCATTGAATGCTGATTCAGGCTTTGTTTCTTAAGAATTTCATATCTTTTTCTATTGACTTTTCTGAGATTTTTAAAAAACATATTGTCTTTTCTTTCGGTGACTAAGTATTTTGACATCCCAGGTATCCATGGCTGATGTAATCTTGTTGAAGACGCTTTGGAGGCACGTGTTATGGATTCCTGTAAATTTGCTGCAGAATCATGGAACAAATTATAAGAAATGCTAAAGTGAAAAATTTAGAAGATAACAATCTACTTTCTCCATACCAACATGGGTTTAGAAAAGGCAGATCATGCACAGCACAACTTTTAGAATGCATTTAAGACTGGACGAGTGCCATCGATCAAAACTGTAACATAGATATAATATATATTGACTTTAAAGCAGCCTTCGACGGAGGCAAAATCTACAAATAGCTAGAGAACTTTCTTTTTAATAGATTTCAAAGAGTATGTGTTATGGATCCAAATCCTCATGGTGTTAAGTCACCAGTGGAGTACCACAAGGAAGTGTCCTAGGCCCAGTTTTGTTTCTAATTTTTATAAACGATCTACCAGAAGTAGTAAAATGCACTATTAAAATATGTTTGCAGACGATACAAAATTGTACATAAATATTATATAACAGAAGATGATAAACAAGTACTACAAGATAAAATCTTTGATGCATGTGACTGGGCAAAAAAGTAACAAATGGTTTTCAACATAAACAAATGCAAATATTTACATATTGGACAAAACGAACCAAATGAATACTCACATGAAAGGCCAGACAAATAAAATACATAAGATACAGGAAGTAATTCAAATAAAGATTTAGGCATCATTGTAGACAGTAAACTCATCTTTGATAAACACATTTACAAAAAAAGTCAACTTGGCCAACAGAAATCTTGGACTAATTGTATTTTTTTTACTTATATAAATAAAGAAATGTTCCTATCCCTATACAAAGCACTAGTACGACCACATCTGGAATACGCTTCAGTAATATGGTATCCGCTTTATAAAAAGGAAAAGCTAGCAATTGAAAATGTTCAGAGGAGAGCAACAAGGGCAGTGCGTAGTCTTCACGGACTAGATTATACCAACAGGTTATTAAATCTTGGCCTCCTAACACTAGAATATAGGAGAACAAGGGCAGATATAATTCAAGTGTACAAACTACTCAACAAATTAGATACCACAGCAAATATTTCTACAAAACCAGAGTACAACAAGAGGACATAATCTAAAACTCTACAAACAAAGAGCAAATAGAAATGTTAGAAAAAATGCCTTTAGCCATAGGATAATAGACTCATGAAATGCCCTGTCGAGCAGCATAATAGAAGCTCCCTCATTAAATTCCTTCAAGACGAGATTAAACAAAAACTAGAACATTCATTGCAAATTCAGAACTACTTGGTACCATCCTTATCAGTAATTATATCATGTCATAAGTCTATATCAATAGTTTCATGCAGTAAAGTGATGCACATAGTGTATAGTAACTGTGTATTTTTAACCTTCTTAACTGTATATATCTGATAAAAATTACCAAGTATCATCATCAAGATGACACACTAAACTTTACATATGAAAAATTAAAGTAACTATATCCTATATCACTAATAAGTGTTACTGAGTAGTGAATAATCGCAAATAGGAAAAATGACTCCAAAAATGGCAAGAAGCAGTATAATGCTTAACTCTACGAGTATGAAGCCATTAACTATATGTACTATATGAACTAAAGATGATTGAATATTCTGCCAAACTGTGTGAATGTAAAGGGTAATATATGATACCAGTTTATTTTTAGCTCGATTATGGAACAAATTCCTACAACTTAGATTAACCACTTTCGAGTCAGCTTTATTCCTGATTCCCTAGTACTGAGTTAGTAGGATTATATGTTTCTTGTCCAAAGAAACAATTCGGTGAGTGTTTTGGATGTGTATATATCTTTGATATTAAATTCATTGATTAAATCTGGTTAGAACTTCAATCCAAAACAGGGTGTTATTTCAATATTAGGGACCAAGACAAATGTTTAAGAACATTTGTCATTGTTTTGATCACTTTTTGTCTGTGGTTGGACTGTATTCCTTGGTTGGGCACTCTTCTTGTTATTTTTAGCATAACATAACAAACTCTGATTTATCTATATTAATAAGCCTATCCACCCAAATGAATTTCTATTTTGATAAAATGATTCCCCCCCCCACGAACTCGATAGAAAAATTAATAAAATATTTAATTTTTTTTCAATGAGAAGACATGTAAACCCAAGAGTTTGTGTGGGCGAACTTCTCTAATAAAAGATGTAGATCCCGTTTTGCGTGGCAATAGCACAACCAATATTTATTCGTTCACTAGAGGTCGCTGCGTCAACTTAACCGGGTGAGTGCCTGAATCAAACTCATTTTCTTGACTTAAATGTTGGTTATCCTGTTTGTAATTTGACGTTTAATTTGTTTTGCAGTGAACATCATTCCTACATCATATTTTGTATGTTATAATTGACGAAATAAAGTTAGCGCACGAGGGAAAAGCAAGTCCTAGCAAAGATCGTGACGTCATTTTCTTGGGTTTTATCGGCCATTTTGTTGCGAACGGAATAATTTTAAAACTCTATTCATAGAAACAAAACGTTTGAACGTTTTACCCATGACAAATCTATAATCATTATTCCTTATGTTTCCAGACTTTTGTTAGCCGCATAAAGACACAATGAATGAAGAGAGAACGGCTGCGAAAGAATTAGACCAATGGATCGAACAACTATACGAGTGTAAACAACTTTCAGAGAATCAAGTCAAAACATTATGCGACAAGGTGAGTGACAATGGCTCAGTATGTCGTTTTATATGTCATCATTGTTTCCTCAATGTGTGTTGACTTTTTATCATATCATCTGTGGAAGTTTTAGTTTTTGGAAGATTCTCTTTCTTGGTTGGTATTTGGTAACCTAGTCCTAAATATAAGACCCTACGTAACTTTTTTATCATTTTGACATTTCTCTGTTACGTAGGGTCTTAACGGATAGCTTCAAAAACGCATAGCAAAAATTTTAGTGTACAGACATCGAATCAGGTCTGAACGTTCTACTCGTTTTAATTCGAAAAATATGCAATAAAACGATACACCAATAGAAAGATAAACGAAAAATACACATGATGAAAGTAAAATAATTTCAAATGCTAACCTTAGACAGTCGAAAAATCCATTTAAAATCCTTTATTAACGAGTACTTTCAGTTTGTCACAATAATCGTGCAATAATAGCCAAAGCAATCCGAATTTAAATTTGGTCACGCCATTTGTAAGAAATGATTTTGAACGAATATATTAGGTACAGTATAAAAGCCAGTATCCGGACCGTTCCGTGCATACTTGTGACTGTTGACAGTAAGAACGACTACTCTTGAGAGATTAAAATTCGTTTAAGTAAACTGTAAGCGATTCGAAACTGTATTTACCGACACGAATTCAGTTCAAAATGGAGGCAAGCGGCGACAATCCTGGATAGCAGGAAAAGTAATTGGTGTTTTCATATGGGAAAAAACTGATTTTTATCTTTTGCTTTATGGAAAGAATAAAAGTAAACTTTTATCTATCGATTGGTGCTAATTTGACCCACATTCATTTACTTTTTGAAAAAAATATTTTGCTATGCGTTTTTGAAGCAATCCGTTAAGACCCTGCATAACAGAAAAACGTCCGTATGATAAAATAGTTATGAAGGGTCTTATATTTAGGACTATTGGTAACCTAGCTTTTGCTTAGGCATGGAACTTGGAAGTTGGTCTGTTTTAAATGTGTTTCCTATCAAAACTAACATTTCTGCCCAAGGATCAGTTTACATCGTTGTCATAGTAATTGAGACGAATGTGTAGTACACATAAAGCTGAGGTTTTTAGGCTCCTGATAGTTTTTCTTTGACGGATAGACTCAATATGATTTAGATGGTGCTGATACAGGGTTCCATACCACAGTGTCCTGGGCAGGGCTCTTTTCAGTATCTGGGGAGGGGCTGGGTCCTTTCTATATGTAGAATATTTAGGGGAATTATATCGCAATTTCATTGATAGGAGAACAAAAAACCCTATGTAAGCTTCAAATTTTGGGAAAACTGCCTGTGAATGGCCCCTGTTATATAGGGTCAACTACCTATGCTTGGTCACTGCCAATGCTCGGTTACCCCATGTAAATTTCAGTAAACAAAAATGGAAAGCTCATGACTTCTTTTTTAGGGCTATATGTCAAACGCATCTGGAAAACCCTTAATCATCTAGGCACTTGATTGTTTTTGCAGACGAAAGATGCGGATAGCACCTGTTATCGCTAGAAAATCGTTTTTGAACAAATTCTTAGTGTTAAATTAATAATTCACACATTTACAACAAAATTTTCACATATTTACTTCTATTGGACTTAAACACAAGGTGACCAAGCAGGCTTGCACTGGTCTGATTTTTTTCTAAATATGCCATGTATTACATATGGTGCTTGGTCTTTTTGGAAGGGAAGTTGGCAAACATAAAGATGCTTTTATCGAGGAACTTATCCAGAATTATCAGAAATCTTAACCCAAATCACATTTGATATTAAAGTGACTGAGGATAGGTAACGTCACTTTAGGGAAAAAAGGTCAGCTGGGATTCCTAAGATTCATAAAACTTCAGAGGAATCCTTTTGATTCTTAGCTTGGGATTCCATCAGAATCACTGATTAATCGTCCTGTTCTTAGTTGAATTTGAGTTTCCAGGAATTGTTAATCACAATTTGTGAGAATTAATTCAGCTAGGTAGAAAGAAAAGAAGTAAATTACTGAGTTTGATATGGTATGCTCTGATAAAGTCAGGAGCTTTCATCTTGACTTGAGGTTTGAGTGTCAAGTACTTTACAATTTGCATGATTAAGTTCTCACTCTTCAGTTTAAATTTAATGTTTAAAAAGTTAGTGCTGTTTAAAAATCTGCTATAAACTTTAGCCAACTTTTTACCATTTTTTTATGATTAATAACCCCTAGTCACTGAAATCATCTTTCAGACAGGTGATTCCTCACATTTTCACCTTGGTTGAGTGTAATAACTGTAGGTAAATTTCTTATTCAATACAATTAGCAGTGCCTCTCAAGTGGTTTGAACCTAGGACCTCTCAATCCTTAAGCGCAACAAAGTACAAATGTACATATACAGGTAACAACATAGACTCTTGAAAAAATTTCATGCAACTCTTGAAAATTTATTTTGACTCTCAATCATCTATATTTTTTTTTCACTTATTTAAAAAACATAGCAGCTCTCTTTTTAAGGTAGTATATTGAAAAAACGAATTTAGGGGTGGGAAACCTTCCATTGTTTTCAATACTTAAGATGATATTGACAGAGAACATTTTTAAAGGAATGTTTCTTTCTTGATATTTAAATTTCAACTATTGAAGGAATATATCTTAAAAAGTTACAATTGTTTAGGAGGATAATAAATCTCATACATTGCTCAAGGCTTGAACTAGACTTTCAGACTCAAGGGTCAATGACCCTTCAGTCAAAATTTTCAAGGGTCAAATAAAAAATTTCAGGGGTCAAACTATACATCATTTTTTCGTCCACAGATTTGATTGTCGTTGTTGTAGCTTTATGCAATAACTTCATAAATTACTAAGATTTCAGGGTTCTCACTAGAATTTTACAAGAAGGAGTCAACAACTCTCTTACTGAGAAAAGTAGTCCCACAGCCAATAGTTGGAGTCCCATATTTTCAGCCCAAGATTTTATATAACGACATTTCATTATAGTTTCTGTCATAGTTGGCAAATAGACCCATGTATAAAATCGCATACAGTTTGGCAATGCCTTTGTTGTAACTTAAATCTTGTCTTACTTGTTGTCAAGCTGACAAACTGTCAAAACTCACAGAATGACTCAGATTTCCAACATAGCAAAACTCAAAATGGTAGAAATTTTGAATGTAAACAAATTTATTTATATAACTTACTTTTGCAGTCAAAACTAATTCATACTCCTAGAATGTTTAGTTAATGAGTTAAAATATTTGTTTAATGTTTTACACAAAATTCACAGCACATAGTGATTGTATATCAAATTCAGAAACTAAAAATATCTATTTTTCATTTCAATTGAACAGTTCTTCTGATTTAGCATGTTTGTTTATTGGTATATGTTCATCAAAAGAGATTAAAGTTCATTAAGGGCCATTTTTGGAAAATATGTTATGTCCTTAATTTTGACCCTTTGACGATTTTAGCCGATAGATTACATGACGAATATTTTATAAATTTCATAAATTCAACCGATGTTTATTCTTGATAATTTGATTAATATCAGACATATGAGAGTGGTTTTAGAAGGTGATCAGTCTAGATCTGAGGACTTTGACTTGATTTTTTGTGATTTGATAAACCAGATGCTATGATTATTTATTCAGATCTGAAAATGCTTAATTGCAATCCATCTGTTAATTTATATTTCAGGCAAAAGAAATTTTATCCAAAGAATCTAATGTTCAAGAAGTAAAATGTCCAGTCACAGTCAGTGGAGATGTACATGGTCAGTTTCATGATCTTATGGAATTGTTTAAAATAGGAGGAGATTCACCAGATACTAATTATTTGTTTATGGGTGATTATGTTGACAGAGGATATTATTCTGTGGAAACTGTAACTCTTCTAGTAGCACTTAAAGTAAGTAATCAGTGGGATCACTTTTTATATGTTTTCTCTTTGCTCCAACTTCATGGTCTTCTTGTCAAGTTTGTTAGATTCATATTACTTGTATTTCGGCTTAATTTGACCTTATTGTCATGGTATGCTGTTAAACCAACTGTAAGGGCAAGTAAGCTGTGTTTGAAATAAATGAGAAAGCCAACTTGCCCATTTTGCAATTTTGGTATGATTGAACTTGGTCCCTTTATTTAACTTGCAAACGAAAGTAGAATACTAAGTGTAGCTATAATTAAAAATCCATTGAAGTTTTAAACATATGTGTGTTTATACCTCAAAGTTCATGTTTTTCCTGTATGATTTGTGCAAAGAGTTGCATGTCTAACTTCAAGTGTTAGTATAGAGATGTTTACATAGTCTGTAAAAGAAAACCTTCAGATCTTCTGTAGCAAAAATGAAGTGGAACTTTATGTTGTCTGATTCTAAACCATTATGCTGTATTGTAAGTTCTTTTACATTGTTGCTTTATACAACAATTTGTATTTTAGGTTAGATATAAGGATAGAATAACTATATTAAGAGGTAATCATGAAAGTAGACAAATTACACAAGTATATGGTTTTTATGATGAATGTTTACGTAAATATGGTAACGCTAATGTATGGAAATATTTCACAGATCTATTTGATTATTTACCACTCACAGCTTTAGTAGATGGACAAGTAAGTTTTAAAATGTTTATCACATTTTGATGTTAAGAAAAATTATATTTGTTACCCGATTGTGAATTTTATGATAGTAAGAGTGACAGGTAAATTCAAAACTAGCCTAGCATAATGTAAAAACTGAAGGATATAGACTAGTAGTGACCCATTGAAATGCCTCTAAGTGACTAAATCAAAGATTACCAGGTATATTTTGGTTATCTAAACAGAATAAATATGGAATGGGTTGTTAAAAGTATTTTGAGTTTTGTTTTTATTGACTAGTATTGAATTGTTAGCATAGTCGTTAGGATAAATGTTGATTATGTAATGGTTTAGTGATAAGGAAATTTCTTGATTGATTAATAGGAAATTAATTTTGAGATTTAAACTAAGGATGATCTACTAGTCTTTGTTGACTAAACAAGGAAACAACTCATCTAGATGAATGTTACATTGTGTATTATAAAAGTTGTTTTGTAAAATAATGTTAATATTTTCAGATATTTTGTTTGCATGGTGGATTGTCACCATCCATAGATACATTAGATCATATCAGAGCACTTGATAGAATTCAAGAAGTTCCTCATGAGGGTCCAATGTGTGATCTGTTATGGTCAGATCCAGATGATCGTGGTGGCTGGGGTATATCACCTCGTGGTGCAGGATACACATTTGGACAAGATATATCAGAGACATTCAATCACAGCAATGGTCTCACACTAGTATCTAGAGCCCATCAATTAGTCATGGAAGTAAGTACTTGTACTTGTATTATCACATTATGCAGGACTCGGCATTAAAGGTCTTCAGATTGCTCCTGATTACCTATATCTGAGATGGGGCAAGTTGTTACTGCTAGTTAACATATAGAGTTGGCAAGTGAAATATGAAGCAAATTGTCCAACCAGGCAACCTACTTCTAAAATTAAAGCCACTAAACGAAGCCAAAATCTTTATCATCTATTTAAAAACAAGTAAAACCATCAAAAAGACAATAGAATATAACTGCCTTTGGATTATAATAACTCTCTCTAGCGGGTTCCCTTTTAGGGGTCAAGTTATTCAAAATATCAATTTCTTATAAAAGTAGGGTACTTTTATAACATGCAAATTAGATTACGGAGATATCCTCTCAGCCAATCAAGTTGCTTAAAAGGTGTTAGATAAAATTTACACAAAATTGTAAAGTGTTGGATAGGTTATATCGCTTTTCCAGTGATTTACTCGAGAAATCAGTGCATGCAAATTTTGAGTACGCAAACATCTAAACTGATGCTAAAAAGAAACGCCTCATTTCTACTAAGTTCACAATTTTCGTGATTAAGAATAAATAAGGAAACATTTTTGTATAACGTAAGACTTAATGGGTTCTTTTCTTTTTCCCGTCAGTATATCTTCATGTATAAAACTATTTACATGATTTCGTGAGTTTTAATTGGCTTTAGCACGAAATTCACTATACAAAACGTGTATTTATCAAAGCAGAAAATTTGTTGACTTAAGATTTGAAGTTGTAGTTATTTTTAGCCACGACGGGATGTTCCGATCTAGTTCGTTGAGTTCCGTGATTTTCCGTACAGTCATTACGTTGGGTTTTATCGCTAATTTCAAAATAATATTAGTATAAATTCTGGAGCAAATACTTGTGTTTTTTGTATCTTATATGCGTTTTATATATTCATTGAATGTTTGCATGAGTTTTAAGCAAAAGCATGATACTTGACAATTATCAGCGTTCTATTTAGTAAAGGGGCTTTAATAATGATCCCTGCATTACGATGAAGTAAACATATTTATAAAAATTGACATGAGGCAAGTTAAAACTTATTACACTTCACCATTTTTTCTTGCATTTGGGAAATAATTGACCCCAAAAAAAGTTTTTATGTAAAAGCTGCTTTAATTGTGTAAATTAATAGAAATTTCTGGATTATGGAGTTAGTATTTTCATCAATATTTTAGAAACTATGTTGAGGTTGATTGATTTAATTTATATTGATATTTAGTTTCTGTTTTCCTCAAGTCTCTTCAAACATGCGAAAGTCAATACTTAATTTCAAAGGATCTGAATCGCCACAAAATTTTTGTCATTGATTTTATACTTCAAAAACAAATATGATATTTAATCAATGTTGGCAAGTGTTTGTTATCATATTGAGGAAATTAATATTCCTCTGTCTATTTATCTCTGATTGTGCATTTTTTCATGTGTTATAATGTTTAGTTGTCTGATGTATTCAATGTGTCATGTGATAAGAAGATCTCTCTCATTTGTGATGAGTTATTGTGTTCATACCTACTTCCTTGTATGTCCTCATTAATTTATTTATGTAGACATCTGTGCTTTAAATGTATGTGTAACATAGACACTAGTAGTATAGATAAATGTGTGTGATGGCTATCAGCTCATTTAGCTTCATAATTAAGAGCTCATTTATAAATTATGCCTCATAGATTTCAAGATATACAAAACTAGTATAAAGTCTTGTTGATAAAATTTTATAGACACAGTTGATAAAGACATAAAAACAACCTTCTGAACAAAAAAACAACCTTCTGAACAAAACATTTGATTTCTATATATGGAATGACATTGAATATGCTACATGTTTAAAATCTACTGAGTTCAGATGAATTTTGATTATGGGTTTTTCTCTACCTGACATATAAAAATGTTTTATTTATATATCTTTGTATTTCAATACTTTCAGGGCTACAATTGGTGTCATGATAGGAATGTGGTGACTATATTTAGTGCCCCCAATTATTGTTATAGATGTGGTAATCAAGCCGCTATTATGGAATTAGATGATGCTCTTAAATATTCTTTGTAAGTTTTCTTATTTTCATTTTTCATGAAAACACATGGAACATTATTGCAGATGTCAGTTTTTGTTTATATATTCTTCAACTTACCTGATAAGCTTAGTTGGTAGTATATTTGGGGTATCCAAGGGTAATGGGATATCCAGGGGTAATGGGTTTAATTCCCATGCGTACCTTATTGAAGTTCTGTCATGTATTTTTTTATTTACATTCATTCCTCTGCCTACCTCTGTATCAACCACAGAACTTGGACAGAGACAGTGATTAGAACGACTGTATGTTCATTGCGACTGCAACTTAGTTGAAATTATAGTCATATTTTATATGAAATAGCTTGGGGTTTTTTTTTTAAGTAAAAAAGGCAGCTATAACTGTTCATACAGTTGCAAGATGCGATTGCAAATTTGCGAGTTGAAATAAAAGATACTTGCAATTTTAAATTTTGCTATTACATCTCATATAATTATGATCATTGTCTACTTTCAGCTTACAATTTGATCCTGCCCCAAGACGAGGAGAACCTCACGTTACACGAAGAACACCTGACTATTTCCTATGAAAATATTTAATAAATAATTTGAACTTCAATATCTGGAATAATGTGTTACTCACTCTGATCTTAACTGGCTCTACTTTGACTAGACATTTGTCAGTACATGTATTTGATGAATGTTAACTGGATGTACTCATGACCTTATATTGGCAATGCTGTCAAAAAACTTTTATCTATATGTGACTCGGATGAAGAGACTCTGAATTACAGCTTAAATGTGTGTATTGAATTGGAAATTAAGTCATATTGTATTATATATAAGTGTATTTATTTAGATTTCTTGTGACAGTAATTGATCATACATACAAAAAAAAATGTTTTTTTTCTTAGCACGGAAAGTTTGACTATGTAAGATGTAATGTATTTGGCTATGTTTTTATTTTGCTTGTGGCAACTTGTTAACTGTTAAATGATTAGTGTGTAAATTGATAGATTATTATCCATGTTGATAAAGTCTATTGATTTTCACATGACATAGGAATTCCTACGTCTGGCTGCAAGGTTATAAAATTTGAGATTAAATTCTATGCTCGGTACTCAAGGTTTTTGTTAAGTGATCATTTTGTAAACAAAGGATCATCGTTTTTCCTACTTGTATATTTGAAAACTGTGTTGGATTATCATCTGCTGATATAATCTAGTTAATACACTCTTGCTATTAAAGATACAAAGTCTGAGAACAAAACTGAATTAAGTGCATAGAGTCTGTTCTCAAGTTATGTAACTTTGGGACCTGATGTTAAACTGTAAGAACAATGATTTGATAAGTAATTTTGAATGGGTTGTGCAACTTAACTGGTTATTTTTTCAATCAAAAATTATCATCACACTTACGTTATTACTGGTTTTATAGGCTCTGTATAGCTACTATGTTTTTAAAATGACCTTGTCCTTGTTTCATTTTATTTATTGGTGAAAATGAACTATTTAAAGCAATACTATCATTTTCTATGTAGCCAAGATTAAGTTACTTAATACTTTATTATTGTGCATATTGTTTATTGTTTTGTATAATATGCATAGCTTGTCATTCAACTGTCATTTATTTCATCATGTGTTTTTTCATGAGTAAAGTTTTTAGTTTAGCATGAAAGTTTACTATGTAAAATTGTCACTGCATGGCTCTGAGAGTTTCGTGCAGAGTGGCTTATGAATGATTCTAGGGCATTACGTCAGTGATGGAGGTGAAGTGATCAAGCTATGTCTAGAATTTCGCCTAGTTGTCTGAAAATATCTGTCTGATTTCTATCATTGAACTTAAAAACTGGAATTTAGCAATTAAAATTTGATTTATTTTAGGTTAATTTTCAACATGAATTTTATTAACTGCATGTTCTTGTAAAATATTATTATAATTAATTAATGATAATTAGATAAACATGATGAAGCACATAGTTATTCTAATTGAAGTGAACTTTTAATTGATTTTTATAAGTTATTTCATTTTTTCGTTTTTAAGCAACCCAAAGTCAAATGAAATGTTTTCATGGTAAAAGTAGCACATTGATTTGTCATTATAGTTATGTGTTCACTTTTTGATTTTTTTTCTGGGAGAAGAATAGTGTCTGATTGTCTTAAATGATGATTATTACTGTTTTTGTAAATGGATCAGTGGAAGCACTTGCATGACTTGAGACTGTTAAAAAAATATGTTGTATTAGTATATGGACTGCATGAAGAACTTCTTATTTTTCTTTGACTGGACTTGTTTGAAAAAGTGCTATATAGTGTGAGCATAATATGCTAGAACATCATTATTAGAATTCAATTAAAATCATTACCTCAATGTTACCTGATAGATTAATGCAGTCTTGTGTAATGTTTGAATGGTTTTGAATTAAAATTTACACAATGACAAGTGTTCTTTTTAAAACTTACTTTATCTCTCCATAGAGTTTTGGAGATGTTCAGAACAAATCAAGGTTTTTACTCATTTTGTTAACCCCCATGTATATAGTTATAATTGTTTCTTAATTTAGTTTACATATAGAAATTTACTTTGTCAGAGGATAGTGACATATACTTATTATTTTTCTTTGCTAATTTCTCTGACACCTCCAGTATTGTTAAACATGTATTTACATCTACAGTGATATATATAGTGTGAATTGAGGGAGTTGACTTTCAGTTTTCTTACAGTAATTATTATTACATGTTGATTTTGTCATCATCATTTTATCAACACTTTGTAGAGTAATAAATTTGTGATAGAAAATCATTGTCTTTCTGTTAAGTTTTAGAAAACTGTTACCTTTTCAACTATCGACCCTGACTCTTCTTGTGAGGTTGATTTCTGAGGATAGGCCTTGAAACTAAATAGGTCTACCAGGGGTTGATGTAATTGTAACAAACTGCAGTTATTGAAATCATGAAGTTTAGTGTTTATTTGGACAACTTCTACAATGATCATTGACAAACTGAAGATATCTATGGACTAAAACAGTCCTGGATCAAAAACACTATGTATACATATATGATAGATTACTTTCAAAAATGGTAGATTTTAACTATCAATGTGTGACCTGTTTCTTCATATGACTCTTCTAGAAGAACTCCCCTTATGATATAATAGGCTCCTGGTAACAAAATAAAGTTAAAGACCCAGCTTTGGACAAAGATAAAAAAATAGAGTTGTGCTTGCTGCAGGTTTATATAACTTCAGGTAAACATAATTTTACAATTCATAGGGTATATGCATGGAACTTGTTTACATGTATTTGGTTTCTGACTAAACTGTCATCTTTAAGCTGAGATAAGTAGACCTAATCTGGTGAAAGTTTGTTTGTACTGGAGGGGAAAACCCAAATATTTGAATTCTGGATACAGTCTATTAGGCCCACTAGCTCTTGATTTTGTTAAAAGGCATGGATAAAATCATGAAGTCAAGTGCTGATCCAAACAACTTCCACAAATGATCAACAGAAAGAAATGAACATTAAATTCATGAATTGAGAATTTGTCTAAGGATTGAGTTACTGTCCTTGATTTCTTTCTTGTCTCTATTAAAATATATTTTCTAAAATACTCATAACTCTCTTTGGATATTCTTTACATCAGCAATATTTTTGGTGATCAAGTTAAGGTAGGTGAGATTTATTGTATGATTAATTGTAGGCCTTACAGTGATATGCTGGTGATATAAAGGCCATACTTTTCACTCATCTTGGCACAATGTGTGACATAATATTTTACAGTTTATGCAAGTCATCTTCATCAGATAAGTGTTAGGTCATGAAAGTTGTCATTTTGCTTATTGGTTTACATGAGAAAATAATGGGCCATAATGCAATTTTGAAATTATTATTATAATTAATCCCTATAATAATTTTAAGTTTAATTTTATAAACAGACATGCCTATTAAATGAAGTAATGTACACTACAATAACTGCAGTAGAAAATGTGATCCATTGTTTGCATTGAAATAAAGTTTTTTTGTAAACTAACTCAACTCATGAGCATAGACATGTGTTATCTAGATGTCTCTGCTCATGATCAATGACATTTTGGTTCCAGTTGGAACTGGCTAAAACACATTTCTAAGCAATTTTCACACCGTGTTATTCTTACGACAAAACTCGGCAAGGTGTTTAGTTACTTCAGTTTGTACAGAAATTTCTGAATTAAACGTGTAAGATATTACCGTTACTTTTCTATGTTAAGTCATTATGTTGTGATTATCGATTTTCAATTGTTTACTTTGGTTTTTGTGTCTGCATTAAGTAGTTTGTCTGTAGTAAAAGTCAAAATTGCTTAATTTTCGGGTACGCAATAATTCGGATAATTTTGTGCGTGTACGTGATATTTTCTCATGTTATTCGATTTTATTCGGTTTAAACGGAATGACAACTCGCTTTACACCTTCACACTTGTATACGTATACTGAATAGTATGGAATATTAAACTCTATATTAATTGTCACTGTTTTACATTGCATTGACCTGTTGACCGCCCACATGTTTGACCAAAAGTAGGTCAAAACATCACATCCAGTTCAGATGGTTCTCCCTTTCATCAGACAGATTCAAGTTCAGCTTCTTATCTCATCCATCCCTCTACGGAATTCATTACCAACATCTATTGCTGAGACTTCTTTGGCACAATTCAAAGAGTTGTCTTCCCAACACTTCTAAGGGGTTTTCTCCAGCTACTGTACCCCTATAAGTTACTGAGCTATGCCGGCGGGGACTTGTCCCTGGTAGCGCCTCGCAAGCCGGACAGGTCACCTCTACTTCTGACTTGTGGAGATATAGTAGCTGACGAGTTTTCTTATTTTTCTTCCTTTTCTATCTTGGTTCCCCTGACTGACTCTTTCTCTTTCTTTCCTATCAATTTTCTCTATATCTTTATATTTTTACTTGCGCACTGTGATAAGATTGTGATTCTGCCTGTCAATTTTTGGCAGAATCACATACTATGTAGATATAGATCTACATGTTCTGAATGCATGTGTCATGTGTGACTGTGACATGGCTCCACATTAAAGGTTATACTATTGCCCTTGAAACATGTATTTAGGTTCTGGCAACTTGTAACTGCTATTAAACTTATGGTTTGGACAAGTTAAATGAGCAGCTTGTTCAGTAACAACTGTTAGCTAACGTTACGGATACAAGAAAACTCGACCCGAAGACAACTCAACCCGTGGATAACTCAACTCAAAGTTGTGACAACTCAACCCGTTAGTTGGGGATTGAGTTTGTCTCTGGTTGAGTTGTCTTTGGGTTAAGTTGTTCCAACCCTAACATTATGTAACGTTTGGGGTAATTGAACAGGCTACAGGTTTCTAACCAGGCAACATAGTTCAAAAATTAATGTAGGACCCAGGACTGTGGCCCGTAGTTAGTTCATCTAGTAGTTTTCTGTATCAATTATGAACATTTAATCAATTTAATGGTATCATGCAACAACCTTGTTTCATGCTTTGGATTTCAGATAATTTTTCATAAATTAAATGCCATGTATTATTACTAGGGATGCGCGATAATACCTGTATATTGCAATATGTTTCAAACACAATACGTACTGGTACGGTCCCGCAATAAATCGCAATATTTTTTATCTTAAACTAATGGACTAATAGTGCATACTCAAACCTGTTTTGCATTATTTGTGGCAGAATTTGACCAGAAAATATTTCATTTTTGGTTTTCCTTTATTCTATTTTAGCATAAAGGTCTAGTATAAAGTATCCATAACTTCAGAATTCTATAAGTATATAATAAACTAGCAAGTCGTTAATAGGGTAATCATGTAATCAGCCTGAAACAGCATGTTTCTATCAAGACATCTGATCACAAAGACTCCCCTAGTGAAGTATGACCACTTATCTGATTGTTTCAGGAGTCAAATCAGGGGCCAATTACAAGGACTTATCAGTGATGACCATCTATAGACACATGCATATTAGAGCTTTACTATCTAATAGGACAATAAATGAAAATAGTGGCACTTATATTCTCTTAAATAATGTCTCCTAATGTGTTTAACACACCCTTTGAAATGTTTAAATTGTTTCAATAAGTTGTATAAGAAATATATGACTGAACAGGAAGTTTTGTTTCCTACATCTTTTTTTCTTATTGTATTATAAATAAATTGCTCATTTTAAACCCCCTTTTAAAGCTAAGTAGGTGTCAAGTTTCTTGCAAAATTTGCACACTTCCTAGTACACCTTCATGCATACAGTGTACTACAGGGAATGCTTTACCTATTATTTGGCAGTTTGGCAAATCAGAGAAAGCTCTACGTGGCAATGTGTTAATGCTTAATATGTAACTCACAATTGGCATGCTAACAGTCTATCAGAAAAGTGTTGCAAAGGAACATTCGATTCAAACTAAGGTTTATAATAATACTTACTTTACTGGACAAAAGTTGAGTCATAAATGTTTGCAACAGCTTAAATAAAGCTGTCACAATGTATAATTGTGTTGAATCTTCATATTGTCAGTAAAATACAAGCATGGGTGCTGAAAAAAGCTTATGTTCTAAACTCCCAATATATCACAATACGTATTGCAATACGCTGTTGCGTATCGCAATATATCGCAATACGAAATTTCCGGCAATACCCATCCCTAATTATTACAGTATATGAAGTTTATGCTGAATTTCAGGTTCCTGTCTGTATTTTAGCTGAGCAAATATTAATTACCATGGTGAAAAAGAAGCGTCTGAAGCAGTTATCAGGAAAGACAAATGGAGATGATACATCAGTATCTACTCTAGGAGCTGAGCCAGAGTCCTCTAACCAGACTACAAACCCTGGTGGAAGTGAGACAAAACCATCAAATGTTAAAGCAGATACCAAAGAAAGTGACAAAAGTTTTGGTTCCAATGTTTTAACTAAGAACCAAACAGCACCATCAGTTGCTACAGAAGAAATGGAAGTCTCTCTTGATAAATTTGCAAGGAGAGCAGTAGCAGCTGCTAGAAAGCTTGATCAGTTACATCCTCCTGATGGGAAACCACCATCAACAAAGAAAGTACCACCAGCAGCCAGCAAGCAAAAAGCACAGAGAAAAGATGCTATCAGAAACAAAATAGAACAGAAAATGAATATGAAAAAGAGAAAAATAAAAGATCCAAGATTGATTCCAAGAATGAAGGAGGTGAATATTTCTTTTATAAAAATTATGATAAAAGTTTTCATAATCTGATACAACTACATGCATATCATTATTCAATACTTTTTAGCTCGACTTTACGAAGTAATGTAGAGCTCTCCTACTCGCCCCGGCGTCGGCGTCCGCGTCCACACTTCTGATTAAAGTTTTTGTGCAGTAAAATACTTTCTTCTATATCTTTGTTATTTCTTAAGATATTAACTTCAAACTTTAAATATATGTTCCTTACTATCAACCACATCTCATGTGACAAGGTCCATAACTCCAAACACATTTTTTCAAGAATTATCTCCCCTTGAACTGATTGAAGTTTTTGTGCACAGATTAAAGTTTTTGTGCAGTAAAATACTTTCTTATGTATCTTTGTTATTTCTTAAGATATTAACTTCAAACTTTAAATATATGTTCCTTTCTATCAACCACATCTCATGTGACATGGTCCATAACTCCGAATGCATTTTGTTCAGAATTATCTCCCCTTGAACTTAGAGTTTTCTTTAAAAAATGTTTGTTTTTACTGCAACTGTTTTATTTCTTTAGGTATTGATTTCAAACTTTAAATATATGTTCCTTATTATCAACCACATCTCATGAGACAAGGTTCATAACTCCGTATACATTATTTTCAAAGTTATCCCCCTTGAACTTATAGTTTTCTTTAATAAATATTTGTTTTTACTGCAACTATTTTAATTCTTTAGGTATTGACTTTAAATATATGTTCCTTATTATCAACCACATCTCATGTGACAAGGTTCATAACTCCAAATATATTTTTTTTTCAGAATTATCTCCCCTTGAAATTAGAGTTTTCTTTAAAAAATGTTTGTTTTTACTGCAACTGTTTTATTTCTTCAGGTATTGACTTCAAACTTTAGATATATGTTCCTTATTATCAACCACATCTCATGTGACAAGATTCATAACTCCTTATACATTTTTTCAGAGTTATCCCCCTTGAACTTATAGTTTTCTATTTATTTCTTTTTTTTTTCTTTGAATTTGTTAAGGTTATATTTTCAAATTTTAAAATATGTATGTTCCTTATCATCAACCACATCTCCTGTGACAAACACTTACTAAGTCGAGCATGCTGTCTCCTCTGACAGCTCTTGTTAAGTGTATACTCAATAATTTGAGCATTTTAATTTGCTCAAACACCACCAGGTCAAATTAATTGGCTGGGTCTGGCACGGATCAACTATTAATAAACAAAGGGAAGTAATAACATCATACTCCGGCAAATTCTGGCTGGGTAGAGTACCTGGCTTGCTCGATTTTTTTCATGTCCCCTTGAGTTCAAGTCAGTTAACTTTTACTGTAATGTTCTTTCCGTCTGAAGGAAGAAGTAGTCAACACTTGTAGAATGGCATGTGAAATTTGGCAACAGGGTTTATGTATTTTAAGGAATTTGTGTATTTCTTTATAAACCTGCCCATAGTAACAAGATTTTTATTTTGTTTGCAGTATCTTGATACTAGATTGAATAAGAACTTTGTCAGTATACCTTTAATGGCTGATTATCTGCAACAGAAATATCCGTAAGTATTGATTGTACAAATTTTCTGTTTCATAATATAAAAATGTAGTTGTTGTTAATTATAAGAAATTATTTGAATCACCAGTTTTGTGGGAACACTAGTTCAGAGGCGTCATGCCCTCATAGGTCGTGAGAAGTTATATGAAACCCAACTTGAGCACTATAAATTTCAATGAGCAAGAAAAGTACCTACATTGCTTTGTTTATCCCAGCTGTAAGAGGGTATCTGTGAGAGATCTATCAATCCATGGTACCAGCCTCTAATTAGTAGTATGAAGTTTTATCAAGGAGATTTTCAGAAATCTGCAACAGAAGACTATTGACCAAGGAAAGTAGCTATTGATTTGGGGAATTAGGTCTGTGCTAAATCAATGCTATGTAATTTAACATCATAGTGTAATATAATTATGTGATCCGAATGTCCAACAATTTTTGAAGAACGCAATTCACAAACTTGATTAAATTAGTGTCAATGAAAGTAATGCTGCTGCAAAATAAATTTTAAATAGTTTCAATAGTGACTGTGACTGTTGCTTTTATTAGTTTAGGTAAAATATTCATATTCATGTGGACCATCTAGTTAAATTTGTCATTTCTATGCTCCTAAATGTTTCTCACCTTCTTTGTGCAAGTTAATATAATGACATTTTTTTAATATGCAGCTGTTACGAAATTGTCTATTATCTGTAATATTTATTCTACAGAGAATATGGAAGAAAGAAGAAAAGTATGTTTGTACAGTATGTTGATAAAGGTTTGTATACTTTTACTAAGGCCACACTTTCATATTTTTAGTCTTACAAAAATTGTCTTGAAAAAATGAATATGGAAGTCGAAATAAAATAAAAATTAAATATGTCAATTACAACCAACTTGCAAACCCATTTTGTGCAAGCTCTGGGAGAAATTGATATTTATCTTAGAAATTCACTGACATTTTCCTAAACCGTGATAATTGAGTGATAATTGACACATTGAGCTTAGTCATACTGGGATGGGAATGTTTTTTCTTTTTTGGTACAAAAATAAGTATTAAGGGTAATAAAAAATCCATTTTTAAGATTTTAAATTTACTTCAATTTCTGGGTCGGGATTTTTGTTAGACGAAAAATATTAAAGGTCTGGCCTAATTTATGTATTTAGGTTCTGCAGAAATAGTACCATGTATGGATACTTCATAATCATGCAATTCATATCAGGGGTGTGGAATTCCTATTCCCAACTTTTCTGACTGAAACATTTAACTCTGTAGACAAGTGAGTATTCCCAATCCAGTTTTTTACTGGACAAGTTTTTTTGTTTAGCTGTAAATGTACTAACATGGCAAAACATGATAATGTAGATCTATGTGTCTATGATTTAATGAGATTCAACAGTGAACAATGAATTATTTATTCTATCTGATTGCATTTATTTTATATCATAGCATTCATAGCATCTCAACATTTCTTTTGGGATATTGAACTTCTGTACAAGTGTATTTGATTCCAGACAAGTAGATTTCACTGGAAAAAAACCTTGAAAAATTTGAATTTTCCTTACCCCTGCATGCACAATACATTGTATTAGGTAACAAGCATGATTATTTATTGTTAAATATAAGCAGTATTGAGTGCTGTAATACTTGCTACCATTTAAGTTACTGGAGATTAACCATTTGATTAACACAAGAAAAATTCCAACCACATGCAACATTATCAACTTGAGATTTACAGGGCTCAATAGTAAAGGTTGTTCTATAGCCCCTGGCAATCTATATTTGGGTTTGGGCAACTTGTTTCTGCTAGTAAACATTTGGTTTAGCCAATGTTTCAGCATATTGTACAGATCTCGGATCGTGCAAGTTTCCGAAATTTGCGTGTATCGTGCGTGTATCATTCATACCGTGTGCGTGTATAATTCACCGTGTATTTCAATCGTGTAACGTGTAGACCGCTCATCGTGTAAATGCTCGGTAAAAATCGGTCCGAGATATTGTGATTTTGCGTTTTATTACCGTGTATCGTGTGCCCGAGATATTGACAAATCCATACGTATAAATGTATTAAATACTTATGCATTGTCGACTAATCATCATCCGTAAACAAAAAGAAAAACCGCGATTCATTAAGTTGAGTTTAGAATAAATTTTGACTTTGTTTAAACCGGAAATTCCTGCTTAAATGCCGTACGTCGATAAACTGCGGCTCATTCCGGACCAATCTGCGGTCAATTAAATTGCGGCCCAACCGAAATGTTGTTACTAAATTAAAATAATCGTTATAATATTATTATATTTAAAATGTAAACACATGCTTTTATTTATCTTAATCATCAAACATTTTCTTTGCTTGTCAGTGGCTAAAGCGTTTAGTAAACAAACTGTTATAATTGACATCTCACTTGGTCAAGAACTCGTTTATCACGACTCGATATGATTAAAAAAGTCATCATTGTTTTAATTCTTAAAGTAAATTAAATTATTTAGTTTTTACAGTTTATTCGTATTATTCCCTCATATTTGCGTACTTATATGTAAAACTTTTTATTTAAATATCGATTTTGTAGTCGGCATAAAATAGTAAGTTAACACGAGGTGTGTGTACTGTTTTAATACCGCGTCTTCACGCAAGCACTGCATGTAAACGTTTATATCTAGTATACATACTACTAAAAAGGCGACCATTATACAATATGACATGCTTATATTTTTTTAATCACGCGTAGACTGTTTTGAAAAAAAATACTAATTCAAAGTATTTTTCACCATGAATGGCTTGAAAATAAAAACAGAAAAAAATTGAAACGTGTATTTCTTTTTCTATCGTGTGGGTTTCGCCAGCTATCGTGTGTGTGGTTTTAAATCTGAATAAAGCCAACTTACAAAGAATGACATAAACAATTTTTGTCAGTAATGATATTCTTTATTCTGCAGTTTGTATTTTTGTTATACATCAAGTACTAACATAATTTGTTTGATAAAAAAAATATCAATCGTGTTCTTCTTTGTCTATCGTGTAATGACTGCTCGCCGATCGTGTACCTTCATTTCTACTAAAAATGTCAATATTCAATAAAATAATCTATTCTATATGACTTGCTTATATTTTTACAATCAAGCTAAGACTGTGTTTAACTTTTGAAACATATACACATTCAATTATGACATCTTTTCTCAATGAATGATTTGAAGAAAACAAAGGAAAAAAACTTTAAACGTGTATTTTTATCAATCGTGTGAGTTGATCGGCTTTTCGTGGTTTTTAATTCGATTAAAACAAACTTACTAAGAATGACATTAAATTATTTTGACAGTAATAATATTCTTTATTATACAGTTAGTATTTTTGTTGTACACCGTGTACTAATTCAATTTTTATACAAAATATTATCAATCGTGTTCTTTTTTGTCTATCGTGTATTGACTGCCCGCCTATCGTGTACCTTAATTTCTACTTAAAATGTCGATATTCAATAAATTTATTGATACAATATTATATTTTACAATCAAGCTTAACCGTGTAATGAACCAATGTAACATATTTAAATTTTTATTTCTTTGTCTATCGTGTGATTTCGAAGTTGACAATCGTGTGCATGAATTTAAATTCGATTTAAGCCAACTTGTAACATTTTGTTTTTAAGAATTTGAGCAGGTAAACTCGATTTTCAATAACTTTAACAAAACTTATATTGTTTAGTTACATATTTACGACGAAACAGAAGAATATGTTTTGTTTTCAATCTACATTTGAGACGCATTAATCGTTTAACGTGTCGTCGTTGAAACGTTTTTCTCAGGGCGAAAAAAGCCGAGGATTTCGAACAATCGTGTTAAACGTGTATCGAGACTCGGAATCGTGTATTTTACCGCAAATCAAGCTATCTATCGTGTTCGTGTATCGTGTAACGTGCAGTCCGTGTTCGTATAACGTGCGTGTACCGTCCGTACCGTGTGACAACTTGCACGTTCCGATATCTGTATTGTGAATCTTGGTCCTAGTATTTTCAGCTCTATTATAATTTAACCAATATTTCAGCATTTTGTATTGTGAATCTTGGTCTTAGTATTTTCAGCTCTATTATAATTTAACCAATATTTCAGCATTTTGTATTGTGAATCTTGATCCTAGTATTTTCAGCTCTATTATAATTTAACCAATATTTCAGCATATTGTATTGTGAATCTTGGTCCTAGTGTTTTCAGCTCCAATATAATTTAATCAATATTTCAGCATATTGTATTGTGTTTCTTGGTCCTAGTATTTTCATTTCCATTATAATATTACAAATATTTCAGCATATTGTATTGTGAATCTTGATCCTAGTATTTTCAGCTCCATTATAATATTACAAATATTTCAGCATATTGTATTGTGAATCTTGATCCTAGTATTTTCATCTCCATTATAATATTACAAATATTTCAGCATATTGTATTGTGAATCTTGATCCTAGTATTTTCATCTCCATTATAATATTACAAATATTTCAGCATATTGTATTGTGAATCTTGATCCTAGTATTTTCATCTCCATTATAATATTACAAATATTTCAGCATATTGTATTGTGAATCTTGATCCTAGTATTTTCAGCTCCATTATAATATTACAAATATTTCAGCATATTGTATTGTGAATCTTGGTCCTAGTATTTTCAGCTCCAATATAATTTAATAAATATTTCAGCATATTCGTACATGGAGAAACCATATAACCATGATCCACCCCCACCTTGCTCTGATACAGATGAAGACAGTAATACAGAGAAAGAATTAGTAGAAGAAAAGTAAGATTGAGTATTTTATGTTTTACTTTGAAAAATTGTGTTTTTAATAAAAAATATTGGATGAGAATATTAATTATTAGAATATGTGTTATGCTCATAGAGATTGGGCTGTACTGAAGAAATTCTGAAAAGGTGGTTAATTGAATTGTCCCATTCTGAATCTGAATGAATAACATTGTTATTAAAATATTGTGGATTAAAAGTGTTAATTACTAAATTAGTCACTGCCTGATTACTCTTTACTAGAATCTTTTTTCTACCTTATAAGTTTAGCTAGCATTAATTGCTTAGACTAATTGTTTAGAGACTTATTATATAAAAATAATATTGAAATGATTATGATCTTACGTATGCAGCTATGTTATGATTATTATGAATTTCTTGCTTTACAATTGCCATTATATCTTCTGTTGATAAAAAAGGAGCATGAAGTAGTTTGATTTCAACCAGATTGCGATCTATTATATACTAACGGACATTAGTCAGTTATTTCTCCTTGTATACTCTTCAAATAGGTAGGTCCAACCAGTTAGATTCAATGTCAATTTGCCACAATTAATCTTAAATAACTTTTTTGTAAATCATTTAATTTAATTTGTTTGAAAATCAAGCCGAGTTTTGTCAGGGTAAAGAACTATATAAATTTCATCACTCCTATTAATATCTTAATTAGCAAGAAAGATATTAGATAAAATATTTATACCCCCGCTTCGAAGAAGAGGGGGGTATACTGTTTTACCCTTGTCCGTGCGTGCGTGCGTCCGTCCGTTACAAAATTTCCGTCGCAGTTTTCTCAGCAACTATAACATGCAGCAGCCTAATACTTGGCATATTGCTTCATCCCATAGTCCCATGTGGTGTAAAGCGATTTCATGCTCCTTGCTCATCTACTTCCTGTTTGTCGCATATTTTTAGATTTTTGCGGGGGTATCACTAGTGAGCATTAGCTCACAGATTTATTTATCATCCTTACAAAGGATTTCAATGATAAAATCCTAGGATTCCAACTGTAAGGACCTACTTACCAATTGGATTGCTTCAGATTTTATCTAGGAAAGATAACTGACAAAAGTCCCTCATTGAAACTAAAATGTATTTCTTCAGTGGACGATATGTTTGGAAGAATGTATCAGAACATTCTAGAGATGAAGGTGATGAAAAGAATGATGATAAAACTGCTGCTGATGATGATAATTACAATAATAATAATAATGATGATGATAATACCTCAGATGATGATGATAATGAAAATCTTGTTGAATATAAGGTTAGTGAGAATATATACTTCAGTGTACTAATTTGGTCACCCTAAGGATTTAAAGGGAAATTAGTAAAAACACGAGGAATTGATAACTGCAACTGTTTACTTACATTTGAAATCACTTGAGCGTTAAATACTATGCATGGTAAAAATTTTCCCATGGCAACTCATGCACACCTGTTGAAATCTCCGGTATCTCAACCAAAACAAAAAAGGTGACAAGTTAGGACAGGGACAAAAATAGGACCTTGCAGGATACTATTGTATGACTGTTTTGGTATGCTTGAAGATAGAATCTTGATGATTATATTGTTATTGATATAAAAAAGTTTCACAGGTAAATTAGATCATTTGGCTGGATATTGAACAATAGAATTTTGGGTCTTGTTTGGGTCGGCACATAATGCATCATTATACTCTAGTGATGAAAAAGTAGTTATTAAATTAGTCTCAACATTTTAATCGTATTCAACAAGTGTCATTGTTCAATCTTTTGAAGCTATAAATAAGATTTAGCTTTCAGAGTTCTAATCATCCCCTTTTTCTTAGGGTTAAGAGTAATTTAGATAAAATAATGTCGGGATTTCTTCTTGAATTTGATTGTATTAGGTTTTTCATTGCTTAGAAACATCATTATAATGTATGATTTCAGGATAAAAATTCGATCAACAATGCATTATCCAACATGTACAGAAACAGTCCTACCCATGCGTCAAGTTCTAACCAGGAAGAGAGAAAACGTAAATTACCTGAAACTACCCCATCATCATCATCTAACCATAAAAGGGTGAAGTCTGACGGTAAAATCATATATGCAAGTCCCTATGTACTGGAGAGAAATCTTGCATCAACTGGTCTAGTTGGTCCGAGGAGAAGTTATAGTGATAAATATTTTATTGATAGAAAAGGGGACAATGCATCACCAAAGAAACCAAACTCCACTAATGCAGGCAAAGAATCTAGGGAAGTTACTATCCAGAAATTTTTGGGTAATCTCCCTTCTCGGACATCTTTTAGTTCATACGTGTCTGGAACAAAGGATCCGAGGTTGAAAGGTGGTACATTGTACAGAGTGTTCACTGGGAAGACTGAGGAAGAACAGGAATATCTTCACAGTGGTATAACAGAGGAGAATGTTGGTACAACTAACACGGCTCCACAGTCACCTTCTACTGTTGGACCTGATGATACTGATGGCACTGGGGAAATTGAACTTATCACTGGTAGAAACGAGGATAGTAGAAAGAGTGGTCTGTCTGTAGAGAAATACGTTCCAACTAGTAATGATAAATCTTTCAAAACTAGAAAGAAACAGACTTCCAGAGTAAAAAAGGTACAATATAGTTTGTATTTCATTGTCATGTTTATAGTACTAAGAACAGTCAAACCTGTGTATTGTGACCTTCACTCGGAGTTAGCCAAAAAAGTCACATTAGACAGAGGGTCACAATACGCAGGGTAAAAATACAACTTAAGTTTTGTGTACACTATTTATTTAACAAGCTATTCAGAAGTACAATATATCCAACACAAAGGTTAATCTTTAAAATCTATAAAATCTATAAAACCTATAAAATCTATAAAATACATGTTGCCCTAAAAAGACAAGTGTTTATCAAGTGTTGTGGCACTCAGGAGGTCCTGCTTTGGAAAAAGTCACTAATTTTTGTCTGTTTGCGTTTCACTAACGACAGTTCTACTAATTTGTCCCTCATACTTGCGGCTAAATCCGCTAAATAAAAGTGTGCAATTATCCTGTGTTGACTTCTCTCCCTCGACACGGTCGTAATACACAGAGTCGGATGCGTTTTCAGCCTCGATTTCATAGGTCGCTTGTCGCATTAGACAGGGAATCGTAATACATGTATACAGGTTTAATATATAGGAAAATGTCAAGGGAGACGCCAAACTAGGTCGGAATTGACAGATAGTCGTATTTTACAGAGGGTCGCTGAGGCAGGTTTGACTGTAGTAAGAACTAAATCCAACTTTGTGAACTGAAAAGGGTATAACATGGATAGTCTCATTCTAAAACTAATAATAAGTATTTAGTCATCCTTATCCACTAGTCCAAAGCCATGGACTAGTGAAAATTGATTCAGGCTCCTGAAAATGACTTATTTTAAATAGTTGTGCTAGTTGAACATTCTGCTCTTTACTCTATAATATAATAAATTGGGCTGGTGCTTTAGAACACTTAAGACAATGACTGAGTATCATGCTAGTGGCAGGACCTTGGCCACTGCTTCTTGGTCTATATGTTGTTTGGGACCTAACCTAAAAGTTTTTAATTGTTTGAACATGGTAAGTTGTTTTCCTGGTTGAACCAGCTCAATGTTATCTAGTTCTGCCGCCCGGCTTGCTCACTCAGTGGTGCACAAGTCTACTGATCCAGGGATCGCGGGTTCGATTCCCAGGCGGGGCATTCTTTCGTGGAGCTTGGTTATGAAATAATTTCTACGGCCATTCTCCCTCCCACCACTGATTCTAAATCATGTAGGGCAGTAGTCAGTCACTGGCGAAAGTATGCGCTCAGTATTTGGTTAACAGCTAAATCCAGAGATTTAGCCTTTCCAGGAACAGTGAGTAGGTGGGCTGACCGCCATAATATAACCTATAATGTGTTGCTACGGCGTTAAACCCAACAAACAAACAAACAAATCTAGTTGTGTCGTCAAATGACTTACAAGATTAGTTTTTCTGCTGTTAGTTATTTCTCTATGTTATAAATTACTAGGCTGGTTCAAGTTCAAGAAATCCAGATAATGGTGAAGACTCAGATATTATGAAGGGTAGGTTTTGATTAGCCAGATTTTTCAACGAAAAATATTATTGTCAGATCTTTATGAAACTTCATACAATGATAATATACTGTGTGATGAACAGAATTAGACAGTAACAACAACTCTACCTGACTTTATTATGGATTATTTCCCTTTGTAATTTTTGCGTTAAAGTTTTTAAATCCAGCTTTAATGTGGTTTCCACATTACATTTCTTGTTTTATATCAGTCAGTGGCAAAGATATCTAAATCAGGCCTGTCAGGACAGGTCTGCCCTTATGATAACTTTCCAGTTTAAATATGTAAATTATGAAGTTGTCATTTATGTGATATTTATTGAAATTACCAAGCTGTCATTTTAATTTCATATATATCAAACAAAAATGATGAATGGGATATTGCCTATGAAATCACAACTTTTTCCAAAATTCAATAATTTAATTCAAATCAGAAAGAATGCACTCATTCCTGCATTAGGTCTTTGAATAGAGACAATCTTGTGAGTACAAACTTGGTTAGAATGAGTGTGGCCATGCAGATAAAAATTATTAGAGATTAGTGAAATTATTCAATAATTGCTGTTATGGTATTACAGTTTAAAATTATGTTTTTCAGGACCAGAATTACAGAAATCCACTGTGACATTTGCTGATGTTGGTGGAAATGAAAGTACTCTGACAGTATGTTTGTAAACTATTTTTGTTTATCAGTATTATTATACCCCCGCTTCGAAGAAGAGGGGGGTATACTGTTTTACCCTTGTCCGTCTGTCCGTCCGTTACAAAATTTCCATCACAGTTTTCTCAGCAACTATAACATGCAGCAGCCTAATACTTAGCATATTGCTTCATCCCATAGTCCCATGTGGTGTAAAGCGATTTCATGCTCCTTGCTCATCTACTTCCTGTTTGTCGCATATTTTTAGATTTTTGCAGGGGTATCACTAGTGAGCATCAGCTCACAGATTTACTTGTTTCTGTTAGGTAATCTAATACAATTCCATCCAAAAGTCTGTGGATAAAATCCTGTCTGGACAAAATGACTAATACCTTCCCAAGCAAAAGAGAGAAATAAAGAGTCATTTCAGCATATTCCAATTACAGTATGTACTGTATGTATAAGTTTATCAATATATGATTCAATCCATGTTACATGGATAAGCTTCAATTGTAGTAAGAATTCTAGGGGTATGCATGATTATTTTCTCTTGAAATGCTATTTGTCCAAATATTAGTAGAAGTTTTTGTTGCCAGAACTTAAAAGTGATTGTCCTGGATGACCAGACACCCACTAATGTCATTGGCAGGCTGTACAGAAAGACACTTTGCTTGTCAATGTATTTACTTAGACCTAGAACTTGCTTGTTTTGACGTCAATAAGGGATCTATGATATTTACTATGTGAATGTATATTTTCAGGAAATCTGTAAATTATTGGTACATATGAGACATCCAGAAGTCTATTGTCAACTTGGTGTAACACCACCTAGAGGTTTCTTGTTACATGGTCCTCCTGGATGTGGCAAATCTTTATTGGCTAATGCTATAGCTGGGGTATGGATTTCTTTATACTGTATATCCTGTGTTGCGGTTTAAAGTCTGCTTCAGCATGTTCAGCAAACTTAAAAATTTTGTATGATAATCCTTGATCATTGAAATCATCTTCAGGTAGCTGATCCCTTACAGTACCCATTTACAACTTGAAAGAGTGGAATAACTGTAGGTAAATTTCTTGCTCAAGGAAATTGGCTGTGACCCTAGTGTGGTTAGAACCAAGGATCTCTTAATTGCCAAGGGGTTTCCTACCTTCGGACCACTGCCCCTTCATTGCAAACAACATTTAGCCCCTTTAATTTCTAGGCAACTTGTTACTGCTAGTAAACATTTAGTTCAGGACAGTGAAATATATAGCTGGTTGTTTAACTTGGCAACCTACTTTCAAAATTAATGTTGAACCTTGTTAATAACAAACCCATTTATGAGTATTCTATTGTTAGTCTGATTTTTCAACGAAAAAATTTGACTAATAGTTTGGCGAAACTTAAGTGGGTTTTCAGTGGGGCGGGGGTCGGGCCTCCGGTGTCGTTAACAATTGCGTTAAAGTTTTCCTCTTCCATATATATCTGCCATTTATTGTCCTATCTTTATGAAACTTCATACAATGATAACATACCATGTGATGATCAGAATAAGAAAGTAACCACAACTCTACCTGCCTTTATTATGGATTATTTTCCATTGTAATTTTTGTGTTTAAGTTTTTCAATCTGGCTTTAAAGTTGTTTCAACATTACATTTCTTGTTATATTTAAGGAGTTAGATTTACCAATGATGAAATTAGCAGCTACAGAGATAGTATCTGGTGTGTCTGGAGATTCGGAAGAAAAAATTAGAGGATTATTTGATAAAGCTAGTGTAAGTTTTATGGTTTTTATTGTATCCGTAAAATCATTTACAATCATCTAGAAATATTTGTCAGTCCTACATTGGTAGCCTGTCTGAAGAGTTCTTGGTAAACTTTCTCTAGTTTTCCAGTCAGAATATTTAGTTAAATCAATACTTACTTACTTACTGGCGTTCGCATTTACACAATTACGCCAGTATTTACGATGAAGGATGTGGTCCGTCTCAGGTCCTCAACATCGCCATATAGCTTCTGTTGGAGGGTTGTTTCCTGAGGCCACGTCGCAGCTCGCTCCTGGTCGTGTCGTTAACATCTTTGGAGGACATGCTCTGCAGTTTGATCTTCTTCTCCGCACGGGCACTTTGGGGATTGTACGAGTCGGTACTTTTTGTACATGTGTGCATTCAGTCTGTTATGTCCTGAGCGTAGTCTGACCATTATCACTTGCTCTGGCCGGTTCAAAGAATGATATGCATCAGGGTCTTGTCTTGGCTTTGTTAGTGCTTTGATGATGGTGACTTTCTCCTTATACGTGACCTGGACATCTGGTTGCTCTGATTGTGCTCCTAGTTTAGCCAAGTGGTCAGCTTCTTCATTGCCCGTTATTCCGCAGTGTGCTGGTATCCACTGTAAGGTAACGTTGCAAGTGGTGCTGAGGTCATTCATTGCTCTGGCTAGGTCTGGGGATTTGTTGTTTGTCAGGGCTTCCAGGACTGAACGTGCATCGGTAAGAAAGACCACTGCAGAGACAGCTTCTGTCGAGTCTATAATGATGGAGACTGCTTTCAGTAGTGCTTCCGTCTCTGCTCTGTAGTTGCTGCAGTGCTTTCCGGTGGCCATATGGTGTGTTTCTCGACGGCCTGATGGGTGTTTGATGAGAATACCAGCTCCTCCATCTTTGAGTGCTATTGTGTTCGACCCATCTGTGTAAACGTGGGTCCACTTGTCATGGGGATAGTCTTCGTTGATCATAGCGAGTGTAAGACTCTTTCTGATACACTCACATTCTTGTTTACCACTATCAAGCTGTGGAATGTTGAGTTTCACCTTTATGGCAGACAGGTCGTTTTTCAATGGGTCTAGTATGTCCGTGCTGCTCATAGGGGCGGTAGGTATTGTCAGCTCTGGTGCAAACTTTCTGTCCAGTTTCTTGGCCTTATGGACAAAGCTGCTTCGCTTGAGCCTGTTCTTTGTATATCCTGCCAGTCTGCTTTTCATGGGGTTATCTGGGATTCACTTGAACTTCTCTGCCTGAAGAAGAATCTTGGCCTGCCGTCTTTCCTGTAGAGGCTGTATACCAGTGATCTTTTCCAGCAATAGGTGTAGATTTCGTGGCACCTGTTATGATACGCAGAGCTTGGTTTTGTACCTTGTCTAGGGTCTGCTGGTTTGTCTTGGCTGTTGTTGCCCAAGTAGATGAACTGTACTCCATGGTGGGTCTCACTGTGCCCTGATACATTGTCTTGAGTATCTGTTCATTAGCTCCCCATGTTGTACCAGCTAGCTTGCCCATGATTGCAAGTTTTCTTCGGGCCACACCTTCTACACGATTTATGTGGGGTCTCCACGTTTGTCTCTTGTCAAAGGTCACGCCAAGGTAAGTGGCTTCATCAACTTCAGCCAGAGGAGTACTTCCCATCATGACTTTCCCAGCTCTTTGCGTTGAAGACAGGGTGAATAGTGTTGTGCACGATTTATCTTTGTTGATCGTCACACACCAGTCCTCCGCCCATGCGTTAAGCTTGTCAATGGCTTGTTGCATCCTGTACTTAGCTGTGGTGGCAAATATTACACAGTTAAATCAATAAGTAGGGATCTTTTTTATACCCCCGCTTCGAAGATGAGGGGGGTATACTGTTTTACCCTTGTCCGTGCGTCCGTGTGTTTGTCCGTCCGTCCGTTACAAAATTTCCGTCGCAGTTTTCTCAGCAACTATAACATGCAGCAGCCTAATACTTTGCATATTGCTTCATCCCATAGTCCCATGTGGTGTAAAGCGATTTCATGCTCCTTGCTCATCTACTTCCTGTTTGTCGCATATTTTTAGATTTCGTTAAATGAAAGTTACATTATGATAGTCATATTTCTCACTGCGGGGGTATCACTAGTGAGCATTAGCTCACAGATTTACTTGTTCTGCAATTTTAGAATTTTGCAATGATTTTCAATAGTCTGACTAGATCTAGTACTACAAATAATATTTATAAATTTTCTTGATTCCATTGTGTCTAGCATTGACATATTTTCTATATTAAACAAACATGGCTAACAGTGTTGGCTTATTGTATCAACTTCAGCAAAACACTCTTATTTTTCTATAAATTCCAGATAAATGCTTTTATGAACGTTTTATATCATATTTGAGTATAATGTTCAAGTGTGGTCTTCAGCAAAATGCTCTTTGTTTTAATCCATTTTCATCAAATTTCATATGAATGTAGGCATTTTTTTGGTAAACTTTTAGTTCACATTTGTATTATCTTTTTAGCAAAATGCCTCATGTTTGTAATATCAATTTTCAGCAAAATGCCTCAAGTTTGTATACTTCAATTTTCAGCAAAATGCACCATGTATTGTGTTCATTGATGAGATAGATTCTATAACGCCTAAAAGGGAAACAGCTTCTAAAGATATGGAGAGAAGAATTGTTGCTCAACTATTAGCTTGTATGGATGGTAAGTACTTGTCTAAATATCACCAACCAAGCCAAAAAAAGGGTTGACAGGGTTTTCTTTGACTCACAGATCCTGTCCCATAGAGACAATTTTAAAGCAAATGTCCCCGGAGTTTTTATTTTAGAGTTCACATGGATGCCATTTCGTTATGAATACTTTTGTTTACCATCTGTGTATGCTCCGATAATCTACTGTTCGGGTTGACCCCCCATTTAAAAAAGTCTAGGGAAAACCATGAAGAGGATACACTATATTTCAGTATTTTGAGCATAGATTTTCAATATTTTCCTAACTTTCAAATTCCACCCATGTAGTTAGGTTGATATTATGACATTATAAATGTGTTTTATATTACAGATTTAAATTCTAATGTAGGATGTCATGTATTAGTGATAGGAGCTACTAATAGACCTGATTCTATAGATCCTGCATTACGTAGAGCTGGTAGATTTGATAGAGAAATATCTCTAGGTATTCCTGATGAAAAGTCTAGACTAAGGTAAGATATTGCTGAAGAACACAAGGTAGTTTCACACTTTCACTTTTATTTAAGCTATAGCAGTATACCTACTCTGTATAAAACTTCCTGGTTAATTTTTAGTGTGTAACATTTTATCATCTTACATGGTTGCACTTGAAACTTATAGCCGCCCGGCTAGCTCAGTTGGTAGCACGCAAGTCTACTGATCGAGGGGTCGTGGGTTTGATTCCTGGGCGGGGCATACTTTCGAGGAGTTTGGTCATGAAATTATTTCTACAATCATTCTCCCTCCTACCAATGATTTTTAATTATGTAGGGCAGTTGTCAGTCACTGACGAAAGTATGTGCTTAGTAGTTGGTTAACAGCTAAATCCAGAGATTTAGCCTTTCCAGATGGAGTGAGTAGGTTGGCGTTAAACCCAACAAAACAAAACAAAATTGAAACTTATTTATATCTACTTGGTTATAGGTGGAAAACAAATACCAAGTTTATATCTGTAGAATTAGTTTTGACTGAATTACGCCCCTTCTTAAACTCTGTGTATCATGGCTAGCTTTTATCCAATTTCAATTTCATTTCTTCTAAAGTGATTTCACCAAACATCATATTTTCTACTAAGACTCTCATAAGAGTTAGTACAACCTTAAAGATATTTTCTTGTTTTTGTATTTCAGGATTCTCGAAGTATTATGTAGAAATATGAGACTTACTCCTGACTTCGACTTTAGTTATATAGCTCATAATACACCTGGTTATGTTGGTGCTGATCTCATGGCTCTAACTAGAGAAGCTGCTATGTCTGCTGTTAATAGGTAAATTCTTTAGTTATATAACCCATAATACACCTGGTTATGTTGGTGCTGATCTCATGGCTCTAACCAGAGAAGCTGCTATGTCTGCTGTTAATTGGTAAATACTTTAGTTATATAGCTCATAATATACCTGGTTATGTTGGTGCTGATCTCATGGCTCTAACCAGAGAAGCTGCTATGTCTGCTGTTAATAGGTAAATACTTTCGTTATACATAATACACCTGGTTATGTTGGTGCTGATCTCATGGCTCTAACCAGAGAAGCTGCTATGTCTGCTGTTAATTGGTAAATACTTTAGTTATTTAACCCATAATACACCTGGTTATGTTGGTGCTGATCTCATGGCTCTAACTAGAGAAGCTGCTATGTCTGCTGTTAATAGGTAAATTCTTTAGTTATATAACCCATAATACACCTGGTTATGTTGGTGCTGATCTCATGGCTCTAACCAGAGAAGCTGCTATGTCTGCTGTTAATAGGTAAATTCTTTAGTTATATAACCCATAATACACCTGGTTATGTTGGTGCTGATCTCATGGCTCTAACCAGAGAAGCTGCTATGTCTGCTGTTAATTGGTAAATACTTTAGTTATATAGCTCATAATATACCTGGTTATGTTGGTGCTGATCTCATGGCTCTAACCAGAGAAGCTGCTATGTCTGCTGTTAATAGGTAAATACTTTCGTTATACATAATACACCTGGTTATGTTGGTGCTGATCTCATGGCTCTAACTAGAGAAGCTGCTATGTCTGCTGTTAATAGGTAAATACTTTAGTTAAATAGCTCATAATACACCTGGTTATGTTGGTGTTGATATCATGGCTCTAACAAGAGAAGCTGCTATGTGTGCTGTTAATAGGTAAATACTTTAGTTATACAGCTAGTAATACACCTGGTTATGTTGGTGCTGATCTCATGGCTCTAACTAGAGAAGCTGCTATGTGTGCTGTTAATAGGTAAATACTTGAGTTATATAGCTCATAATACACCTGGTTATGTTGGTGCTGATCTCATGGCTCTAACTAGAGAAGCTGCTATGTGTGCTGTTAATAGGTAAATACTTTAGTTATACAGCTAGTAATACACCTGGTTATGTTGGTGCTGATCTCATGGCTCTAACAAGAGAAGCTGCTATGTGTGCTGTTAATAGGTAAATACTTTAGTTATACAGCTAGTAATACACCTGGTTATGTTGGTGCTGATCTCATGGCTCTAACGAGAGAAGCTACTATGTCTGCTGTTAATAGGTAAATACTTTAGTTATATAGCTCATAATACACCTGGTTATGTTGGTGCTGATATCATGGCTCTAACTAGAGAAGTTGCTATGTCTGCTGTTAATAGGTAAATACTTTAGTTATACAGCTAGTAATACACCTGGTTATGTTGGTGCTGATATCATGGCTCTAACTAGAGAAGCTGCTATGTCTGCTGTTATTAGGTAAATACCGGTACGTAAGTTATATAGCATCTGGATATGTAGTGCAGTTAGGAGGCTTTGTGCAGGATTTGGAAGGAGTAGCTGGTTTCAAACCCACATAGACTAATCAAACCTTCCAGTAAATATTTGACTATAATGTTGACTTTGCCCTTCCTTTAGGGATGATTTGTTGGCTCATTGTGAAAAGTTAGTCTGCACTGATAAAAATGTTGATCAAATATGGTTTAATCAGTCAGCCCTGTATATAACATTATAAAAAGAGTTGTTAGATCCAAACAAATAATTCAAAATAATTCACCATGCTATGTTTGAGCCTTTGTACCAGTATTTTTCTGTTTTTTGTATACTGATAAGCTCTTTTTGAAATGTTATTGTTTTTTCTCTGCAGGGTATTTCAAAGTTTACAGTCAAAACCTGTTGAAGAAAGAGACGGCAAGTCTTTAAACATTAATTCACCAGGAGATGTAAATATCTCTGAAAGTAACCTACAATCAGTTAATCAACCATTGACTCAATCTTCACAATTATCGAGTAACTCTACAACATTCCCTGTATCAAAGTCATTAACTAGTACATCACAATGTGTGTCGGATACTAGACCATGTAATGGTCTTGACACTACAATGAAGGTGACAACTTCTCAAAATATTCATAGTAAGTCGGACAATGTAAAAGTAGCACCTCATAAAGAAACGAACAATGTTGATGTTAAACTGAATGGTGGAGATTCTGCTAGTCTTAGTGATGAGATAACTAGGAATGATTCATGTAAAAATAGTGTGGAAACTAATCAAGTCTCAAATACTGCTGATATTAATGGACTTAATAACAATGATGATTTACCTAAGGAGATTAGTGAATATACAACTGAGTTGAGTTATGTTGAGACTAACTGTGGGAATAATTTAGTTGCTATGGAAACAAGTGATAATTTAAACAAGTATTTAGTTGCTAAGGAAACAAGTGGTGATAAATCAAACAATGGTGTTGCTATGGAAACAAGTGCTGATAATTCAAATAAAAGTAGTGTTGCTATGGATGTGTGCAGTGATAATTTAACTAATAACAAACATGATGATAATATCAAAACAAATGGGTTATCGGCAAACAATATATCAACAGAGTTATGCAATATAGAGAGTAAGGACAAAGTTTCAGATGATACTGTTTGTAATGTTAATGTCTCACAGAGTGTCGAGGAAGTTACACTATACAGTGAATATAATTCTGGTAAGTTGTATTTAGTTTATCAAATATACAAATTTAGTATGAAATGTTTTATCTGTCAGTCCTGAATGCAATTTTTTATATAAAAGTTTGTTGTAGTTGTGATTATTCTAAAGCAAAAGGCCCTTCTCTCTCCTTCCTGTGCAGAAATAGTTACCTTGTGATCTACCTTGTGATGTGCCATGTCCCTTTATCTGCCTACTTGCTCTTATCTGAGTTCTAAAATATTCACTAGTTGTACATCTATGCAAAATTAGCTTTTATATAAAATGTAACTAATGTTGGGTGGGTGACCTTTATTGAAAATGAATGTGAACAGTGAACATAAAGTTTACAAGAAGTGTGGATTGTTAAGAGGTCAGTGCCCTTGCAGGGGAGATTGTCCTAAATTGTACTGTTGTACTGATTGTAGGAGCAGTTGTCCAGTAGTAGGACACCCGCTAAGGGATCGAGAGGTCATGGGTTTGAATCCCACTAAGGGCACTGCTAATTTCCTTGAGCAAGAAATTTACCTGCTATTGCTTCACTTCACCCAGGTGTAAATGGGTACCTGCAGGGTGGTATTATTATGTTGCACCAATTTGTCGGCTGCACTAATAAGTCGAGTAAAAGACTCCCCAAGGGAGATTGATATATAGATACCAGTAGCCCGATGACCAGGGGTTATAGCTGTTAAGTTGGTGAATGTGCGTGAGCATGAAACTCAGACTATAAAATGCCATTACATTTTTTATTTTAATATTTTGGTTATATCTAGAACACTTGTTTTATATGTATGATATAAGTCTTTCTGTATTTGATGGAAGGGGCCAGGACCATAACTTTATACAGGCAATAGGGCAATTATATTGCAATTTAGTTAATGGTGAAAGGAATATCTAAGATTTATAAACACTTAATTTGATGAAAAGTGCATTAGTTTTTGTCAAACCTCAAAGGGGCATTTCAATAGTCACTGTAAAGTAAGGAAAAACTCTGTAACTAACCAGGGCTCGGCCGCGAGGGCGATTCGGGCGATAATGTCGCCTTGTGTGTTACCATTTCGCCCTATCAAAACAGGAAGGAGAAGTCCACTTCGCCGAGTATTTCCGTATCTGTGATATGAAGCTGTATTAGAGGTGCAGTATATTACTGATCTTAGACTACTGACAAAATTGATATATTAAAATTGATGTTGTGTATTTCAGTGTTAAAATGGTTAAAGGATCATCCTCCATTAACAGAGGAACAATTAAAAGATTTATATATAACAATGGAGGACTTCAAGGTATTCTGCTTTAAAATGTATAACTATTTTGTCAATTTCTTTTTGGTTATATGGTGCATTACCTTTGTCTTTAAATTTATTTTAATCCTATTAGAGCTGGTTAAATATCTACAGATTTTGCTGGTACAGTGAAGTTCTGCTGTATAGATGTCATGCTATGCTTGACTTTAAATCCAGCAATCCAGTTTTATCATGGACAATAAATGAATAATTTTAAAAATTTGTCTCGGAAAGATGAAAAATATTCACAAAAACGTATATCAAAGTGGAAGACTATCTGACATAAAAAATTGATGATAAAATCTGAATACATTGTTCTCTCACTATTGTAGGAAGCTCTGTTAACAGTTCAACCATCAGCTAAAAGAGAAGGTTTTGCTACAGTACCTGATGTTACATGGGATGATATTGGAGCTCTTCAAAATGTTAGAGAGGAGTTACAATTAGCTATATTGGTAAGTATGATAATCTCATTACAATCAAACTAACCCATGTTAAGAAATCATCAGATTAGGGAACCACTTTGAATGACAGCTTAACACATGTCACTGATTGAAGTCAGGACAGCTTTATAACTGAAGACAAGAAGAGAAATGCAGAAAAAAGGGGATAATTCAGTCAAAACTCATTCTGCAGTTATATAGGAACCACTTGAAACTGCTGCTTAACCCAAAAGTTGCTGATTGAAGTTAGGACCTAATTATTACTGAGGACAAATCTAAGACTTAGTCTAAGATTCAGATCTTAGTGATCACATGTAATGGGAAATTATGGAAAATGTTTAGGTGAATCAAATGAAGGAAAGCTAGATGATCCTTATTATTGTGCCTGTACAATTAACTCAATTATGATTGAGAATGGGTAATCTTAATTTTATATACCCACAGTATCATAAAGGAAAACTATTTAGATAAAATATGCTTTGAGATATGACTGAATAATTGTGTGAGACAGCAGAGAATAGAATTGATCTGTTGATTCTTGATTTTGATATATTTTGTATTATATATATTACAGGCTCCAGTAAGGCATCCTGAACAATTTAAAAGTTTAGGCTTAAATAGAGCACAAGGTATATTGTTAGCAGGTCCACCTGGTTGTGGTAAAACATTACTAGCTAAGGTAATATACTTAGTTATATATAACATGTTGCCAGTTTCCTAAGAATAGTGCTAGCAAAGGCTTTGTTCTCTGGTACCTTTCTTACACCAAAGGTCATAAGTATGTGATATCAACTCAGGGGTACCACAGGGAAAGTACTTGCTAGAAATATCCTTAGGAAACCAATTATTTCTCTATGACTAGTAATTGCGTCACAACTGATCAAAGTTTCAATTCCACAACGACGCTTGACTATATTCTCGAAGATGAATCATGATAATGGCATCTTGAATTGGTGATATCTTTTTATCTTGTCATTATATTTCTAACCTTGCTCTCATCGACGATTGTATGGAAATTTTTTAAAGCCTGGCCTCATTAATATTTTTTGATGGATCTCTGATGGATCTGTTTCGAAAGATAAAGCAAAAGGAATGAAAACAAATGAGCTAATGGAAGATTAACTTATTTTACTTTGTGATGAAAGTTCGGTTAAAACACTCTTTCTTGGACATGAGGTACATGTTGATTTGTGTAGTTTGTAATGTAATGTATGGAGCTTCACACTGCATTTCAACATTTATTTTCAATCATATTGTGCCTTCAGTCATCTTACTCTCAGTTTAATGATATGCCTATATCTCTGGATATAAGCTTTTAACCTAGTACTAAACACTTGCCCTTGCCAATGGCTGACAACTGCCTTAGCTGATTCAGATGGGTGTAGAAAATATTTCATGACTTTACAAATGTATGTTGGTCCCATCTAGGAATCAAACCCACTACTATGCCCACATAAGCTAGCATAAATGTGACAATATACCTCAGTCATTGCTTAGAATCGGAACTTCTGGAAGACAAACTAAGCCAGTTTGTCAGACTTAAAATCCTTGAATTGTGTAGCAGGCCTTTTATGTGACTATTTTTTTTCAATGATATGTTATTTCAGAATGTCAAACTATTTTGTTTTCAGGCTGTAGCCAACGAATCTGGTATAAATTTTATCTCAGTAAAAGGACCTGAATTGTTGAACATGGTATGACTCAAGTTTTCAATATGTTTACGTTTTCTTAAAGTGACTTTATAATTAGCTTGAGAAAAGTATACAGGTATTCCATGTGTGATTTGGGAACAGCCAAACTGTTTGCCCGAGATGTAGGGGATAGTGTTTTGAACTTTTTCCCGAGGCCATTGGCCGAAGACAACAGTTCAAAACACTATCCGTCCACCTCGGACCTAGAGTTTAACTGTTCCCAAATCACATGGAATAACTGTTTTATTACCTGATTAACTACTGTTTAAACAGTACTTGCAGAAGAAAACATGAACAAGAAAAGAGTTTTGCAAAATATATTAGTTAGTATTAATAGTGTAATTTTCTCAAAATAACAATTGTGAAACTATGTCACACTGTTAAATTTACTTGATGACATATTTACGTCTGGTTTATGATCAAGATTGATGGTCCCTTGTTGCATTTGAATGAGCCAGATAAGCTCTAACTCCCCAGAGCTGTTACTTTTCCTTATATCAGTACAGGAACAGTTGAAGTAACTTAATGTGATGTTAGAGCATGCACAGGAAACAGTCAAAACTATTGTAAGAGACAATTTCTTTCGGAAGAGAGCTAGCTAGCTGAAGTTTTGTCTGTATTTTTCTGTTATTTGATATATCATACAAAAATCTATTACAGTATGTTGGTGAAAGTGAGAAAGCTGTACGTACAGTATTTCAAAGGGCACGTAACTCTTCACCATGTGTTATATTCTTTGATGAATTAGATGCTCTTTGTCCAAGAAGATCTGGTAGTACTGAGGTATGTTAAACTAAATTGTAGCTGTGAATTGTGTATAGTATGAAACAGAATAGCTGAATGCAGCATCCTGGTTTTTTTTCACTTGTTGCACTTTAGCTCCTCCCAGTGTACTAATTATCTTATTGAAACTTGCATCTCTTTTATGCAGCTTGGACATTTTCTTCCTACTTACCATTTTCTGAGTTCTTGTACATTCACATTTCTATAACTGTTAAAAAAAAACAAATTCTTTGATCTTATGATAAATGCACTTACTTGTTTTCCAGCAAGTTTCTTGGCTTAGGAAACACCCAGATGAGACTTGCGCGCTATCTAAATTTTTTCCCTTGGAAGTCAATCAACCATGTTTGTTCCAGTTGTATAAATAGTATTGTTAGTTTCAAAATATAAGAATTGCATAAATGACTGTTGCACATTACTACTCAATACACATTATCTACAACATCACTTGAAATATATGAACTTATTATTACTACATGTATGTTATATTTGTAGGGTCACTCTAGTGCCCGTGTAGTCAATCAGTTACTAACAGAAATGGATGGATTAGAAGACAGAAAACAAGTATTTATAATGGCAGCTACTAATAGACCTGGTAAACATACATTCATGTGTTTTTATACACAAAAATTCTGTCTAGCATTAAGCCTACTGCTTTTGTGATCCTTTTTGTGATGATATAGCCATTGGCCAAGGGAAACAGTTTAAAACACTATTCCTGACACTGAGGGACAACAGTTTGACTGTTCCCAAATCACACATAAAATAACTGTTTTATTACCTGATTTATTACTATTTTAACAGTACTTGACATGTTAACGTCTGCTTAATCAAGATCGATGGACACTTGCTGCATTCAAAAGCGTCTGGTAAAGTCTAAAATCCAGTAGCAGTTACTTCCCCTTATATCAGTACAGTAACATTTTGAATAACATTGCGAGGCGTTAGAGCATCCGCGGGAAACAGTCAAAACTATTGACTGGTCAACACTTCACTCAGAAAACAGTTAAAAATATCAAATTACACTTATGTAAGCAATCAGGTAATAAACATAAATATTATGATCTAAGATACATGTATATATAAATATATTATTATTACAGATATTATAGACCCAGCTGTATTAAGACCTGGACGGTTAGATAAAACATTATATGTAGGTTTACCTACGTCATCTGATAGATATGATATATTGTTGTGTCTTACAAAGGTAAACATACTTTATTATTTGTTTTCTGTTTGTGGGCAGCCAAGAAAGACATAGTCGGAAGTTGTAAAGACTGATCTTTAAACATACAACCTTGTTAACACTGATTCTCTAAACAGGGTTTTTTGGACATCAAATATCTGACAACCTAGAATCCTGCTGCGTACCCCAGTTTGTGGGATACCTACAAAAGTAAATTCAGAATTTGAGGATGAAAGTTATATTAAACTGTATTTGAATTATTAATTGTACTATGGTTGCATATACATGTTTTGTGGTACTTAAACTGTTATGCTAGCAATTGCAAGTCTTAAATGCTTCTTACGGTAGAATACAAGCAATATGATAAAACAAAAAGTAGCTCATTGTTAATAAATGTTATGCATGCTTTTCTCAAACCTTTCTCTTTTCTTTATGTTCCCTATTTTTTTTTCAATTATCCCAGAGTTTCTCTCACTCTTTCAATTCTATAAATACTCCCTAAAGTTTCAACTGGTTCTGCAGCATGACAAACAACACAACCTGAAATTTTCACTCACTGTTCAACAGAGACAAATACTTGTGTATTGCATGCTTGGCAAGTGGGTTATTAAAACTCTGACACATGTATAATACTACAATATTTGTTGTTATAGAATGGTACAAAACCTGTTTTAGCTTCGGATGTAAAGTTATCACTGATTGCTGAAGATAAAAGAGCCAATTGTTTCACGTAAGATTTGTTTAAATATATAATTTATTAATTTGTTGCCGGATTTTTCAACGAAAAAAATTCGGCTTATAGTTTGGCGAAACAGGGGCGGGCATGTGGGGGTATGGTGTCGTTAACAATTGCGTTAAAGGTTTCAATTAAGCATATTTCTCTACCATTTATTGTCAGATCTTTATGAAACTTCATACAATGATAACATACCATGTGATGAACAGAATAAGACAGTAACCACAACTCTACCTGGCTTTATTATGGATTATTTTCCTTTGTAATTTTTGCATTAAAGTTTTTCAAGCTGACTTTAATGTGGTTTCCATATTACATTTCTCGTCATAACTTTTGTTTTTCTGGGTTGGGTTTGATGCTATAGCAACACATTGCATAGGTTTTATTCCAGTGGTCATTCAACCTTCTCACTGTTCCTTGAAAGGCTAAATCTCTTGATTAGCTGTTGAACAGTTCCTAGGCGCTTACCTCTGTCATGGACTGACAAGTTAAACCATTAAATTGTTTATCACAGTTTGCAATAGTAAGTTTGTAACTAATATTTTCCTAATGTTATGGAGGAATCTTTTAAAAACTGACTAGGGTTCCCTCTGAATCCCTGGTGAATTCAATAAGTGTCAAACTCTGACATGTTTACCTTTTTATTACAGTGGAGCTGATCTTGCAGCCCTGGTAAGAGAAGCATCCATTGCTGCATTAAAAGAAGTTATCAACTTATCTACTAGTTCAAATAAAACTATAGTTGTTACCAGTGATCATTTTAAAATGGCATTTAATAAAGTAAAACCATCAGTGTCAGTCAAGGTAGGTAGGAATATGTCTTAGTTTTTGTTATACAGTTATAAAGGGCTCAACATCAAAGGTCCTGCAATTGCCACTGATGACACATATTTGGATATGGGTAACCTGTTACTGCTATTAATGAATTGGTGTGTGCAAATTTAAAATATATATATGTCCGTCCATTCAGGCAACCTAGTTTAAAAATTACTGTCAAGTCCTGTAGTTAAACCTGTATTTTTAGACCACCAAGGTGACTTTACACGGATAGTTTTGATGGTCACTTATGCAGGTTGTTAAAATTGATTCAGTTTAATGAACCGTAAAATCCAAACAAAAAAACAAACAAGGCAATAACTAAATATTTTAACTATTCTGCGGCTAAAAACTGTTCCAAGTCAGGTATAGCATTCTACACGTCTGTATTGTAATGTACTAGAATGGTATTGTATCTTTCTGACTGTAATGTAAATGTTAATGTAACTTTATCATATTGGAATCCCACAAATATTGGGTTTTTTGTTATGACATATGGATGTCTTTAAAACATGGGCTAGTTTAGAGACATACTCAAGTTTAAATTGTACAATTTTTAGCCAGATTTTTCAGTAAAAAAATTAAGCTAGTAGTTTGGCGAAACACAGGTTATTGTCAGATCTTTATGAAAAGTCATACATGTACAATGATAACATACCATGTGATGAACAGAATAAGAAAGTAACCACAACTCTACCTGGCTTTATTATGGATTATTTCCCTTTGTAATTTTTGCATGAGTTTTTAAATCCGGCTTAAATGTGGTTTCCACATTACATTTTTTGTTGTGACTGATTTACTGGAACCCTGTAAAAATCAATGAAACCTTAAGAGATTGCACCATGGATCTTTGTGAGATTGCACCATGGACCGTAGGATTGGACCATGTACTGTACAGGGATAGCACTATGGACTGTACAAGGATTGGACCATGGACCGTACTTGGAATGGACCATACTAGGATTGAACCATGGACTGTACAGGGATAGCACCATGGACTGTACAGGGAAAGCACCATGAACTGTACAGGGATTGCTCCATGGAATGATGGGGATTGCTTCATGGAATGATGGGGATTGCTTTGTTACCTATCATGCTCTTAGCTGACACTTCTATGAAAACTAGATTGAAGGCAAGGGAATACAAATGCAATATTATACCATACTTTTATTACTTTTATGTCTTCATATTTTATCAGTTAACTCAGTACATATGTATCAATGCTATAAAAAACCAACTACAATGTATATGAACTTTCCTTATTTTACAGGATATGGAAAAATATTCAACAATGAGAAAAAGATTAGAAAATGAATGATCTTCCATCTATATGGTGTATTGGTGCAGAATTTATTTGTTTTCATAACATAACTGTACTACTGTGATAGTATGACTTGCCATTGTTAAATTTATTATACCAATTACATAATGTGTTATATAATAATTATAATATGCATGAACTTATTATAAACCATGACAGTTATTAATTAATTAAAATTCAATATATGAATTAATTAAAATTCAATATATGAATTAATTAAAATTCAATTGTACATAATGCTTGTTTTTGTTGTTTTATCATCAAACAGTTTGGGCATTGATTAAAAAACCCTTGTTGTCGTAATGAACGCGAAGCAAAGTGAACAACACTAAAACTGAGCAGCCTAGTAAATGGAATCAGCTTGTGTCTATTATACAATATCTTATCTTGATCAGGAAACAAGTTCTTACCTGTTAGAGTCAACTTTTTGGTCCCCAACCAATACTGAGATTTTTTGCTCAAGGAATCAAGTTGTGATTTGGATGTGGTTAAATGCAGATCTTGCTATCCAATGATTTTCCAGTCAATCATATAATCATTTAGCCATGCTCATCAATCAGCTTGTTTTCATTGATATGGTATTAATAGTTGTCTTCTTTTTCAAATAAAAGCAATTATATTGGTAAACCAGATATTTTATTTATCCTTTTGGGCTTAACATGGCAGGACTGACTCAACATACCTGGCATCTGGGATGAAATGATCATAGCTAATGAATTAACTTGTAAGCAAAGTCAGAATAGCTGTCCTAGTGGGAGATATTGAAATGCATCTCCGAAATTAATTTGTAAGCATAGTTTTTGATTTTTGACTCAAACTAAGAACTTTATATTCCTTGCCAGACACGTTTCCACAAAACCTGTTCATAAACCAAAGTAAATTGTTTAAAAAGTCATTTATTTAGAAAAAATAACCTTTTCAAGTATAGGTTAAAGCATGATAAACCTTAACAAATCTAGCTCACAGAATAAGAAACCTTGGATTTTTTTTGGTAATGGAACGATTTACTATAAATCTAGTTCAAAGCATTACATATCTAGGCCTAAGATCAATTTACCTTTATGGCATATGAATCTACATTTGTATTTCCATGAATAATAAATAAAATGTCTACATTGAAGCTTGATTCATCTTGACAATCAAATGTTGAAGAATGATTGACCTATACAAATATAGGTCAAGACATGAGTAACCTTGGTAAGTCTAGGTAAAAGAATGATTAACCTATACAAATATAGGTCAAGACATGAGTAACCTTGGTAAGTCTAGGTAAAAGAATGATTAACCTATACAAATATAGGTCAAGACGTGAGTAACCTTGGTAAGTCTAGATCAAAGAACGATTGACCTACACAAATATTGGTCAAGGCATGACATTGGTAAGTCAAGTCAAAGTATGATAGACCTTTGCAAATATAGGTTAAAGTATGACTGAATTTTTCAAATCTATGTCAATAAATGACCTTTTTAAGTTTTAGGTCAAAGAATGGTCAACATTTACAATTCTAGGTAAGAAAATGATTATTGACCACCATTCGAGCTCAAAAATGCTTACCATTGCAAATCTATACAAAATCATTTAGCTTAACAACACATGTCAGAAATTAATTAACCCTGTCTAGTTATGGTCAATATCAGCAGATTAGTCCATAATTATCGAAGAACAAAGTAATAAGCCATCACAAAAAGCAGCATTTTAATTAAAAAACCGAAATAGACCAAGCTATAATTAGTAATGTTCACTAGACAATATTGATTACGTTTGTGAAAACTGGTGTGAAGTTTTTATTGAATAATTTAGAATATTCTTACACTTCAATTGTTTATAGGTTGCCTTGGCTACCAAACAATACCACGACTGCAAAACATAGTACAGTGAACACGGAGTTCAATTAACTTTGCCTCATTAATAAAATATTCATAAAGAAGGGGAGTGTTGATGATATGTTGATCATTATAAGTTTTATTTTGTGATGTAACCAGTCTATCTAAACCAATAATTGAACGTTTTTGTCTTTTATCTGGCGTCATTAACCTGAAACCATACAGTAAACCTATGTCAATATGATACTTTATACTTGTATAGCAGATATACTATATGACATTTGCTCTACCTTGTCTACAAACTCGCTTTAATGGCGACATGGCTGTGTCCGATAATCGCTCTTAAGGTCGTGGATTTGATCCTAGTCCAGATGGTAGATTACATAGGATAACAGTTGTAAAACTTCTGGTACATGTTCTTTGATTGATGTACACGTCTAATTGTCCCGAATGGGGGACGGGTTATAATCCAGCTTGAGTAGGATTTCTTTCCATGAAAATTTGACAATAATTTAATTTTCCTCCATTAATAAGGTATATATGAAGACGTTTCCGGCCTTGTGGAAGGGTAGGTGAGTACTGGTTATAGACAAGGGTCTATATGCGCGGGACGCCGTAAAATAACTGCCAGCATTGTGTTGACACGGCGTTCACCCCAGCATCAATAAAAACTATTTATATTCAAAGCCTCGTAAGTATTATTATGTGGATATTTATCTTTTTGTTATCAATTTATGAAATGATTGAATAGAGAAAAATGTATACATCGAATATCATTCATGCACTGCACTTGGACCCATATCATTGATATTTTGATATTTTGTAACATAACTCTGTTATCGGTATTGTTGTAGAAAACCTGAACGTCGGTTGATATCGAGAGAAGGTTATATTCAAACACAAAAAAACACCTGGTTGGTAATCTTACGAAAGAACATTGTTCTTTTCAAATCTATGTAATTTATTCTTTCCTTGACCTCGACTTAAGTGATTTTTCTCTTAACGGATACATGTTTACCAATACTTACCACGCCACAACAATCATTCGCTCATTTTCATGTATTTTAGCTCGAGCGTAAAACAAATTCTTACAATTTATTCCCCCGTCATAACGAGGCAATATTAAGAAAGTGTCTTGCAGGAGGAAACAACTGTGTTGATTTTGAATATGATTCAAACCATCGCCGATCTGGCTTGATTACCAGTCCAACGTCGTGACCACGCCGTCACGCCCGCTCCTATTAGCTCAAAATATTGCAGGTTGACGTGGCAACATACATCCATTTCTAAAACATCGAACTCTGCATGTATCCTCACACTTCGAAGAGTATCCCTGTTGTCTGACATTGACACTTGGTGACATAAAACTGACACGTCGTGATGTGATATGAAATGTGTTTTTGTTAAGCACGATCAAATCTTACCATAAAAGGTATCGCATGTACATGTTAAGAGAAAACAGTTTCGTCTTAGAGTAACCATAGCAACGCGTGCAAATGACATGGTGCTTCATAGCATAAGTCAGGTTTTAAGTTTCAGATCGATATAGCTTCTAGCTGAATTCAGTTTTTTTCATTCGGCTTTATACATGTATAATGTACATGTGATTGAGCAGCTGATGTAGCCAAGTTTCAACTCGGTTTGCTCAGCAAGCTCATCTGATTATGAATCCAGTAGTCGTGTGTTCGATTCCCGTTCCGGTCCTTTATATCTTCGTGGTAATGAAATATTTTCTACGGCTATCTTCCGCCTACCTTAGTATGGGGTGAGGCAACTTCAACATATCAGCAGATCAGAGAATATAAAGTGGACGAGAGAAACTTTTAAGCGATGCAAAGGAGAGTACTTCATACAAAGACGAGGGCGTGTTCTTAATACTGGTTAAAGCTTATGTCCCTAGATCTAAGCCTATTGAGATATGCAGAGGGTGGGAACATTGACAGTCGCGATATGACTGAAAGATTATGTAAATGCGGCGTGAATGACCATACATTACAAAAACAAAAATATCTTATGTGAATGACAATGAACTGCTTTATGTTTGCTCACGACTTTATTTTCAATTATTACACATATACTTGTTATGAAACGAACGTAAATTTAGCTTTGAGATTCAAGCAGCTTTTCACTGTACACTGTACATGTATGTGAAACCTGTTTTGGTATGAAACTCTTCCTGAATCTAATGTTTGTTGAACCGTAATCTAAGTTTTATTGTCAGTATATTATCTAAGAGAACCAGGCAGCAGATTGGAGTGTGATTAATTGAAATAGATTTAATTTGTTTTACAATCGATCTAAGTTGAAAATTAACGTAAATAAATATAGAGCAACATGTTTACGTATGTTCAGCTACGATGTAAAGCCATGCTAATCAGTGACTCAGTGGAATAATTTTAATGTAATGTATTTGCTTTAAGTTCCAACTATTTGAGCATAAATAATTCCCATGCACTAATTAAATTTGCTTCAAAATATTATTTTAACCATAATAACTTGATAAAATATTAAAATCCTATTTTAAGCAATGAACAGTTCCACTCAAATTTAAGCTATATGTAAAAAGACTAGAACTTTTCTACGTGATTTAAGCTAAAACTAGTGTCTACATTCACTCATTTTATTTGAAGTCATTGATTTTGATTAATCACGTTATGGGTCCACTTTAATCCTGCACCTAATCTAACAAACAAAACTGAGATTATTGTACTTTCAAAATTAATACTATAATATTGAATTTAACTCACTGCGCATGGTTTTATATAAGCCCTCGGAATCAAATTGACTTTATCATTGAGGAGATGTCAATAAATCAAAGAGTTAGAATTACATATGTCATTAAGTTAGACAGTAATTTTGTCCCCTAGAACGGTAGAGTATTTACTTCAATTGATTAGTATAGCACTAGATGCAATCTCATTATGATCAAACTACTTAAAATAGTGATTTTTTCTTCTACATATGATCAGAGGGATTTCATTAATGTGTTATATTAAATTGAATTTTCATTTGCACGCTATTTATGATATCTCCTTAATATCATTTATGAATACATTTTAGCACCTGTAGTTACTTTACACATTCATATTCTTCTATGGAAATAAACAACATTTGAAATACTACTTTTCGGCTACTTGTTAAAACAGTGACGTCGTATGTAGTCAGGTAAAAGCAACCTGCTGTTTGGACAGTTAATATGTATGCCGAGTCGTTGACACGAAAGCCAATGCATGACCGTAAGGACATACCACGCAAGCTCTGAATTTAATGACAACGAAGCTAAGCTTAGCATCAATCAATCAAACTGAAAAATGTAATATCTACAATCTAGTCTATACTCTCAATTCTGGGATTGATAGTTTTGTTCTAACTACTGACTCAATCCCAATTAAGGTGGACATATGGGCATATTTTTTTTCATTTTTTTCATGTCATCAAATATGAGTTTTAAATCAATTAAAGGCATTGTAGACATGTTCTGTACGCAGTATAAAAATCTTTTCAGCTGGGCTAGTATACTTTTTTAGATATAGGCTGGTGAAAGGTCACACCTAGCATTAATAAATGTGCTTATGAAAATCGAACATGTGCTGTAAATTTCACTTATTTAAAAGTAGTAATGGTCAAACTGTTGAGAAATTCAATACGGTTGCATTCTATAAGGTATTATGTTTCGGAATAAATGATAAAGACTGAAGAGTAAACCAGATACTTTCAGAAAAACATAAATATTGAATACGCTATTTTCATTAGTTTTATTTGTTTTAAAAATGTCATTCATATCAACTGTTCCAGAACGATACAAACAAGTTAAATATAGAATGTAACTGTTTAAAATAGTTAGATACCATTGTCTTAGTGTTATAACAAAACGTTGTGTGCATGTGAACCACCACAAAGCAACCAATAAAGAATATAATTGTTGTCCCGTACGTTAGCAAAATTGGCTCGTACGTTATATACTTCAGTTTGGTCATCTAAACTATTGATAACTTGGTTAAACTGCAAGAATACAACTTACATTGTTGTGTAATTTGTGTTACAATTCAATGTACTTGTGTTTTACATATAAAACTACTATAATATCTCTCAATTACAATAATTACGCGAACCATTTTCATTTTTCCAAGAGAACAACATTCAACAATTTTGTGACAAGTTTAACTAAGAAACATAGCAAACTAACGCATAAACTAATAAAAGCTTTTTAGTAGTGGGGTAACATTTGATTTACAACCATCAAATCAACCGGCAAATGCATGTTTAGACAATTCTACAGTGTCCTGTACGTTATTAAATAAGTAAGATAATGTATGAACCTGATCAAATTATTGCAGTATGTGCTAAAATGGTTCTAAAGTTATAATTTGATCAAACGAGGCATTGTTTTAATTTATCATTTCAAAGCTAGATGGTAATCAATTAAGAACAATGCAAACTATTCATTATTTATTGCAAATAATAAGTACTATAACTTATTTTTCCGTCACTCTTGTTAGTTACTTTTGAACTTCACCAATTTCATTATAATTGCCGTTCCCATAATATTTTCGTCTGTGAAGATTAAATGCATGTTAAGGAACCTTATAAAGCAATTTATCATAAATATTCAGACGATTATCAATTATTGTGTCACATTTTGTCCCGTACGTTACGGACTCGTACGTTATTTTTCATTTTGTTTTTACTGTTTTTTTGTGTGTCACAAATATGCACTTTAAATTAATTATAAAAACACTTTATAAACTTTTTATTTAATCATTGAAGATCAGTTCAATGAAGAATTTATATATCTATTTGAACAAGTTTGTTAGATAATTTGATTTTACTAATTGTCCCGTTCGTTACGTGGTGAAAATTACGATTCATTTTTTAATAAATGAACTCATAAATTACCGATACCAATAAAATGTCAGCTAAAATGAATATCTTATCATTAGGATATAACTTTATGGACTTTACTTACACAAAAATAGTTTGTAAAGAGTGCAAAGCTGTGAGATTAATGAAGCCTTTAAATAATTGTCCCGTACGTTATCGGAGTTTGGAGACAACGTTTGTGGTATGAGGTGTGGAAAATTATTTTTGAATTTACATTATAATATGTGTTTTTCTTGAGGATTTAGTAATAATTAACATATTAAAGATATATTTAATTGGAAATCTGTCTGAATTTTTTAACAATTTAAAGCTAACTGTAAGAATTTGTCATTGGAGACATAGGGATTTTCTACACCCTAGCTTAATTAAGAGACAATATTTTGAAAAAATCGAAGTTTTCTTCACGAAATATGTCGTTTATACTTTTACTATAGCACTATCACTTGTAAATATGCATTTCATTTACATGAATTCTGTAAGTTAAATTCCTGGAAACTTGATAAACGTTGGAGACATCAAATGTACATTCTAAGTGGGAATGAGTCTACTACTTTGAGAAGCTTAATTGCACCCATTAACCACATGTCTGGGAGTCAGCACACGTCTGGGATATTAATTACTTTAAGAATGTAGATTACTTAAAAATGCCGATATTCTCAAAGAAAAATTGTTGGCTGTCGTGTTTCTCAGCGCCCTTGCAATACTGTGATGAAATAGCTGGCTTTAATAAAAATGTATAATGGAAAACTTATGCCTTTTGGTCTGTACTTATAGTTAGAGCAAACTGGTCTGAGAAGAAATATGTTTCACATAAGAAGTATCAACACTACATGTATATCTCGTATACTAACGGCGTTTTCAAATGCACTTTGCACAAGCTATAAATGTTTATAAAGAGAGCAGACGTGCGTTCATTTCATTTTTAAGTCTCTCTGAAGACGGCTTAAATCTTTAGAACATAAAATGCATTCAAATCTAATATTTTTAAATGGCAACAAAAACGACAACAAACAAATAATTTATAAAACAAAGAATTTATTCTGTATGTTTCATTGTAAATACAAAGGAGTATTTTAATCACTTTCGATTTTCATATTGAGTACAAGTAGATACACACAATCATTCAAATACAGAAGAGCAATCAAATGTACAAAAGTTCAATTTAGAATCAGTTTCGAATTGAATTACGTGTACATTAATTTTGTATAATCCTTTACATTACGTGCATATACTTTTTCCATGTAAAACGTTTATATACTCAAACACTGATCTCAAGATCTAAATTGTAGACATGTTCCTGTTAATGGAGATGTCTCGTATTCATACAGTTACTATTTAAGATAATTATTTAAAAACCTATAAATGACTCGAGGTCAAAAATATGTACGTAGGCATGTCATAAAACCTTATTAGTTTATGGCAACCCGAGTCGCGTTTAAATTACCAATAAATTCAATGAATCTGGCTCGTATTTATTTACTTGAAAAAATAAGGCAATTTGAAATAAAATCTACAGTACTTGGCATGTTATTTATAAAACATGGATATGGTCACGTGGCATTAGACAATACATACGATACATGTCATAGACTCGTCAACATTGGAAATCCGTACTCTAGCATTATGGGGAGAGTGCAAGTAAAATAAGACTTCATGTGCGAGCACAACATTTTCTCAAATCCTCAAAATATGCGACAAAACGTCACTGGAAGCATTGCACGATTTATATCTGAGTATGGCACAAACCGTAAAAATGCACTTACAAGTCCATTCTAAAGGAATGTTTAAAATGGCTCATCACTTCCGGTTCCGGTCTATCTGCTAACTCAGGTTGTGTTTAAAGTCAAATTGTCACGTTCTTCAGTATTTCGTTTTTCTTTTTTAATATCGTACATAATCATACACAACGCAATCATACTTAAAATGGCAGAAAGTATAATGCATAAACATCCAATACAACTTGATATTAAAGAATATGGTGTGGCATAGATCACATGACTGTCCCATTCTCGTATAATGTCCAACAATCGACCAATGGGAATCATCAGTAAACCAGCTGCAATAAAAATAAATATAACTTAAAGTTACCAGCATTGAACAAACGTAAAGAAAAAATAATGTAAAAATGTCCAGAGACAACTTTTGGAACAAGATAGAGTTTGAACCAGGTTCAAGCCTGAAAGTAAGTAAGACTTAAATGCACGTATACATTGTATAACATTTCTTGGTCGAAATAAATTGTTTAAAGCACATTGTTTTGCATTGTTAGCAGAGGACAACGCACTCGGAATAGATTGCCAAATAATGCGCTATAAATACTAACCATGCCATGAAAAAGTGACATTACATACGCATGGTCATTACCCTTGAAATCGTTCAATGGACATACATGTACGCTTGTAAATCATTGAATAAGTTCAACCACATACAAACTGTACAGTGGTGGCCGCGAAAATAATAGGATAGAGCGATGGTTATCGAATCTGGAGTTCCCGATTTTGATTCCCGGTCGTGGTACTTTTTATGCCTTTCCATGTAAATTCAATATTTAGGCCTAATGTGGGGTTTTCCTCCCAGTTCCAGATGTTGTATGCTCATTGTAAGATGATAGGCTAGTACTACATGTAGTAAAGAAAAGTGTCAAAAAGAGCTAGTTAGGTGAGTGCCCACTGTACATAATCTAATAAAGGGTATTGATCCAGGTGTAAAAACTAGCAAACTATAGATATTACATATTTTGACATGACCATAAAGAAAAGATCAAACAATGTTTTATAGCCTTCAAATTTACTTTAAAGTCTATATAGGTAAATATTTATTGAAAATAAATGAAGTATAAACGTGGATTAATTTGGTGTAAATTAACTTTAAATCTATATATTAAGTGGTCGTAAAACTAATAAATAAATATTTAAAAATTGTATGAAAAATTGTTTTCAACTAATCTGAACATGTTTTTGTTTCATGTATGTTAAGAATGTTTGCATATAAACATCGTAAATTTATACATGTACAATGTATACATGGCCTACTTGTTCTCACTATAGGACAATATTTACACCAAACAAGAACAATATTCATACGGAACACTTCGGCAATATGTAAGCTAAAATATTCGATCTTTCCGATCGTCAATTTACGAGGACAGCCGAGCGGTTTTCCGAATAGAATTATAACTCGGAACTCTTCGGCTATTTTGTACACTTCTTATAAGATCGCCGTGGTGTTTCGAGTGAGGAATTATTTAACATTGACATTGAAATTGACCGCTGTGAAAAAAGCGGTCAGTCGGTCCAAAAAGTTTAGATAAATGAATCGGATAATTGCTTATTTGATCAAAGCGATATTAAAAAGCCAATATTATTGAACTGTTTTTCACATCGAATCATATGAATAAATTGAAAGTACAAACATTAAGTTCAAATTGTTTTCCAACTGTAGTTATTGGCATTTTTAAAACAACAATTCAAAAACTATGAATTCTATGTGGTCTGTAAACAATTGTCTTGGTGAATACTATTCAATAGATCAGTATGACAATTAAATCATACAATATAGATTGGATAGACTAATTTGAAAGTATAATCTTAAGTTACTTGTCTTATTTTGTCATGTTAAATACAATCATATGCAAAGACGAAAAACAATGGACTGAGTTTGGTTAAAAACAGAATGGACCAAATTTAAGAAAAATGGAGTGACAGTCAGTCAGCCACAGTCTGTATAGTTTGTTTAATTGTTTGTTGGGTTTAACGCCGTAGCAACACATTGTATAGGTCATATAACGGCGGTCAGTCAACCTACTCACTCCTCCTGGAAAGGCTAAATCTCTGGATTTAACTGTTAACCAACTACTAAACGCATACTTTTGTCAGTGACTGACAACTGCCCTACTTAATTAAAAATCATTGGTAGGAGGGAGAATGGCCGTAGAAATAATCTCATGACCAAGCTCCACGAAAGTATGCCCCGCCCGGGAATCGAACTTTATGACGTAAGTCTATTGAATTCAAGGAAATATAAACCCATACTCCAATCTTAATATTGACAATTCTTACATAGAAACAGTCGTGTAGGATAAATTTTGTTCAGGTTATCATGGTTTCAGTAATTATTTGCATTTCTTATGAAAATTTGCATGCAGACAAAGTTCAATTTGAATGTTCTGTTCCAACCGCTTCAAATGAATATTTATCTTAGACAAGATTCTAAGTTCGTCTTAAGACGGTAAAATTAAATGCGTCGATGGGTGCGGGCTAAAACATATTCATAGATACCAAGAACGACCCTCAATTTTAGTTCCCTATTTCCCACCAGCTTGAACTATTAATCTCTATATTTCATCTGGAGTTCAAACAAAAATCTAAAGCTACATTGATTCGTATCCAAATATGGAATATTAGAAGACTAAAGTATTGATGAAGAATTCAGCCTTGCCAAATATAACTCAGAAAGGGTAATATAAATTTATGACCATACGATGGAAATGTTGGGAAGAAATCAGAAATCTAAATATCACAGACTGATCGACGTAGACTAAATTAACATTAACAGTCAATATTAACGTAACTTAAACCAAGGAAATTGTAAATCTGTATGGTATGCGTTAAGTCAAAAAAAGCTTTAATGGAAATATTGAAAAGAAGGGTGAACCTTTGAAGAAACATTACATTACAAGGTACTACCAGGCGATATTCTATGCATATCTTCGACGAAGACCGACGTGGTATTTCGAATGTTGAAGAATTGAAACAAACCAGTTTTACATAATTAGCATTTAAATAAGTAGGCTTTACAAAAAAAACAACGAATGAGCGTTCAATGTCATGCGGTATTATCACGTTTCTAGGAAAAAAGCGTGCTAGTTTTATACTAAATATAGCAAACGAATTAACTATAAATACTTTTACGGTCAATAATTTGCAGACGATGGAGAATAAATCTGGATCATTGAAAGGATTGAATAAATGCATTTCCAATATCTAATAACAAACCAATAGGACCTTTGGCAATTACGTTTCGTATATAATATACAAATTAAAGTATGTTTTATAAAGGTGTATTTAAAGATACAGATATTCCCGTTGTATTACGATTGATTTAAATGCAGAAATTCTTTCTCGGTCACTTTTTATGATATCTGATCACATAGGTAAAATAACTTTAATTTAGTGACATCTCGCCTTTCTCGCCTTGACATATCTCAAGGATACGTTTGACCCTGTACCCGATGTAGAAAAATAACGCATACTTTATGATCCAGTGATCACCAAAATGGCAAATTAAAATACAAAAATAAAACACAAAAAGTGTTGGTTGCCATGGTAACAGATTAAAATTTTATTGATTGACCTACCTGATACAAAAGCTGTGACAATTTGCCAACCGAGGAAAGATCTAGGGTAACTGGACATATGCATCAGAGCGTTTATAGACAACAATACACAGGCTATACATGATACAAAAGCCAATGTAACTTCTACTTGTAATTCTACCCAGTTTGTAAATTGTACTGAAATATAAGTAAAATATGTTGATTAAAACAGAGATTGGACAACCGATAAAACAATTCCTGGTGTTTGGTGAATAGATTGTACTTTCAACATAACAAAAGTACCTGTAAACATAAATCCTATAGATCGCTGTCAAAAAGTTGTAAAAGTTTGTGTGATTTGCAGTCTGCGTCCATATACATGCTCAGCCGATTTTACAGCTGTGTACGAAACAGTATTATAGTCCCTTTTAATTTAAATCTCCTTCAAGCAGATGGCCCTAACAGTACCCGTTCCACCTAGATGGAGTGAATTAACTGTAGGTAAATTTCTCGCTCAAGGAAATTAGCAGGGTTCCTAAAGGTGTTTGAACCCAGGACTTCTAAATTCTTGAGCGCACTTCCTACCACTGAATCACTACTCCTTCAAATAAGCAAGTACGTAAGTGAAGAATACTAGATCGGGTTCTAATAAGATGGTAAGAGTTGCTGAGTGCATAAATGTGAAAAGGGGTTTAATTGACAAATAAGCTCTGGTAAATAGTCATATAACAATCATTTTAGCACAATCTGACTCCATGCCTAAGGTTGTGAATATTGAAGTCTCGAGCTCGAGAACTCGATGATCAAAACTCATATATGTAGCATCCGGTCTAAATTTTTATAACTACGGGCCCTGAAAAGTATTACAAGATCGAGTGGAAATGTCAGCATGCATTATTGTCTTAGATCACTAAATTTAAAACTGTTTCTTTGATTACTTTGGCAACGTCAGGACATACGAATAGTCAGATAGTTAAGTGTATTTCAGTTTTCGAGTTACACTTTTTTCTTGCAGTAGTCGTTCTGGTCATTGAATTCTGGTCATAACTGAATTCCAGAAATATGATTGCAAGAATGATTGGTACAGAAGTGGAATAGCCGAGGGCCAGACAAGACCGTAGAGTGTTCAAATGAAATTAAGCATGCGTCTTTTTGTTGCCCTTAAATAGTGGCTAGCGTTCTGTTACGCGTGTTTATAGACTAGTGTTCAATTGCATGTATTTATGAATAACTGGAAATGCAGACACGAAAGAAACCTATATAAAGTTGTGAAAATTCATTATCACATTCGAACAGTAACACACTTGCTAACAATATACGTCAATGGGGGAAACTTATCTTTAAGCAAATAGGTTTGTCAATAGAGCTCCTTATTCGGTAGTATACAACGTACATACAGTATCACCTAGACTGTTTGCATGAGGTTGCTCTTTATTATCAACAACTTTATAATCTCATGCATAAGTGTGTGACTCAGCTGAATCAATAAGCCCAGAGGAGGAAATCGAGACGACTGAGAAATATGATAGCTAATGAGTCAAACATTACATAATGACTTCACACATGGTTTTCAATGATGAAGCAATACTTAACGTCCTTAAATACATGTTGTCCTACTCGGAACAACTCAGCGATCTTTAATAATATTTGCGTAAAAAGCGCCAAAGGGTTTCGAATGATGATAGTCAATCTGGAGCAGGTCAATATTTTAGCCCCTATCATACAGCACAGAATGTTCGATTCTTGCCAGACTTAATTTCGCACAAGAACTATTTTAATGTGTCCGTCATATACTCACGGGCGGTTGAAATCTCAACAGGAATCAACTATATTAAAAGTATTCAATGTAGGAGAAATGATCCAGTGGTAAGACGCACGCGATCACGAGGTCACGGGTTTGAACCTCACAGGGATAGGGATATTGTTCATTTCCTTTCGCAAGAAATTTACCGAGAGTTTTTCCATTCCATCCAGGAGTTAATGGATACAGTGAGGGATCAACTGCATGAAGGTGATTTCAATGATCAGGGGTTATCGTACACAATTATAAAAGTCAACTAGACATGTACATATATGCGGAAGCAGACTTGAAACCGTCTATTATTAAGTTAAACATTTTACTATTTTATTAAAAAGAGATACCATCGATGAAAATATGGTTGGGGAGTTGCTTGATTGTGTCGCCATATTTAAAGCCAACAATGTCAGAGAGCAGAAGTCAATATTCTTGATATACTTATATAATACTAATCGGATAAAAACATATTAACCATGTAATCTATCGTCGGAGAGCATGAAATAAAATATCAGATAAGTGTATAAAAACATCAATATAATTACTTAGGATGGTAAATTTTATGTCTACTTTATAAACGTTTACATCATTACAACTTAGCAAGTAGATTAAATCAACATTTGACACTATCCTATACAAATGTAGCTAACTCCCTATTTGTCATGTATTCTCGTAGATTGGAGATTATCAAAATTCTCTAACTGACATACGATGTACGAGTACACAATTTGATATGAAAAGATTTTGTATCTACGAATGTAAGCTGTAGGCTCCCATACTACATGTTCTAACAGCCAAAGGTGCTTTAAATTGCAAAACACTTGATAACTAATTAAGTTATTCTCCCACATGTTCATTGTGTCATGCCAATCATTGATTGTCACATATCTTCTTCTCTCATATGTACTCTTCCATGTACTTAATACATGTCAACAATACTCAAACATGGACTGCCACATTTCTTCTTGTACTTCTCAAATAGTTTAACTTTAACATGTCTACATATATCATACATTGAATGTTACATGTCTACATATATCATACATTAACTGTTACATGTCTACATATATCATACATTAACTGTTACATGTCTACATATATCATACATGTTACATGTCTACATATATCATACATGTTACATGTCTACATACATCATACATGTTACATGTCTACATATATCATACATTGACTGTTACATGTCTACATATATCATACATTGACTGTAACATGTCTACATATATCATACATTGACTGTAACATGTCTACATATATCATACATTGACTGTTACATGTCTACATATATCATACATTGACTGTTACATGTCTACATATATCATATATTGACTGTAACATGTCTACATATATCATACATTGACTGTAACATGTCTACATATATCATACAATAACTGTTACATGTCTACATATATCATACATTGACTGTAACATGTCTACATATATCATACATTGACTGTTACATGTCTACATATATCATACAATAACTGTTACATGTCTACATATATCATACATTAACTGTTACATGTCTACATATATCATATATTGGCTGTTACATGTCTACATATATCATACATTGATAAATACATGTCTACATATATCAAACATTTACTTTAACATGTTTTTGGTTTTGGTTTTGCAGGGTTTATCGCCGTAGCAACACATTGTATAGGTCATATAATGGCGGTCAGTCAACATGTTTCATATTGACTGTTACGTGTCTATGAAGTCATACATTGGCTTTTAAAGGTTTGCTTCATTCTCGATCCCTCTATCTCTCAAATTATTCTGTTTATTACCTATATACATACTTGTTTTGGATTCTCTTTTGTTTTATTTATTTCAGGAATAGAAAAATAATTGGAGGTTGTTTTGTGCAGATAACAAATGAGTCTTGATCAATGAAACGATTGACTTTACAATCATGGCTTTCAAGAAACTCATTAAAAATAAATGGTTAATCAATATTTTTTGAAATATGAAATGGAACCAACATTTTAAATGAAGTTTAAATTTTGAATTATAGATTTGACGTCATATTTACAATAATGAATTTGAATAGCGAATGATAACGCATGATTTTGTTATAGAATATATATCATATTTAGTAATGAATGGCTAACTAAATGGACGTTTCATAATGGCCATTTTTGACATTACGTTCCATAGTAATCAAAAAAGCATTTTTTTTAATTAAAGATCTATAGTGCAGTCAGGATGACAAAATACGTTATACGGTCTATATCTAACTTAAGTAAGACTATAAAGTTCATAGTTATATGAAGCAATGCATGAACAAATAAATGCAGTTTCCATAATAACGAGTCTCGTTCATAGGGCGTATCTTAGTTTCTTTTTAAAGGGGCTATGATTCTTTTGCATCGTTGGATGTTTTTTATATCATTGTGATTCCGGTTGTTTTACATCAAATGCCAGAAATTAAGAACAAAACAATAAAAAGGGACTGGATCCCCCCTGACCACCAACCACCGACAGAATCATATACTGGATGACTCCTCTCACGAGAATAGAATGTCAGTACGTTCATACTATATTAATTATCCTTGATTGAATCATATTCTCAGAGGAGTCGAGACTATGATTGAACTGTGTCCTATATACGTAATGTTTTAATTGATTATATTAAGTTCCATCAGCTTGCATCAGTAATAAGTATAAAATATGAATAATTAAGTCATGGAGGTAATGTACTTCATCTTTGACCTAGCTTTATTCCATTCTCGTTCCTAGAGTGTCCGTGTCGTTAGTGTCTTGATAACCTCTGTGTGCGAGAATAGCCTTTTTGAGGCAAGCGCAAACCTATGATCTCTTTAAACTTACTCTGTATTTATAAAGACCCTCCAAGAAAAACAGGAAACACCCCTGTTAAGTTCTCAGGGCAGTGATCAAAACAATGTATGGAACTTTTTCATTCATATAAACAATTTTAATATCCGAAAACAACGTGATATTTTTCAGGTTAAATTATCGTTAGGAAGGATTTAACCCAGGTAGATTTTCATCAGGTACATCTCTCGTTAGGTAAGATTTCATCAGGTCAAATTTTAATCAAGTAAGATTTTAGTCAGGTAAATTTTCACCGGGTAAGATTTTCGTTAGGGTTTTGATTCCTGTTACGCAAACTTTCAATTAGGTAAGATTTCCATAAAGTAAGCTTTGATATATCTCAACAGTTTACAAAGTAAATCAGCAGCGTGTTCAGTAACGACTGTTAGCTAACGTTCGGGTACGGGACAACTCAACCCGTAGACAACTCAACCCATGAATAACTCAACCCAAGGTTTGTACAACTCAAACCGTTAGTGAATTTTTGAAGTTTCTCGGGTTGAGTTGTGTTTGGGTTGAGTTGTCCTGTACCTATCGTTACGGAACGTTTTGGAACGTTCGGGATAATTGAACACGCAGCAGGTAGCAGTAAGTGATATCACACATACGGCGATCATATGAAACATAACAGAACATTATTTCTATTTTGTTATGTAATGGTGATAACAAGACATTCACATGAATAAAACCCGATCAAGGTTGTTATAGGGCGGAGCTAGCAACTTTTAAGACAATGGGGTATAGGTTGAATATACTCAACAAAAGATTTTTAAAGGGGGAGTTCAACCAAATACAGTATGACCTTTTTTGAACAACACGCACTGTTAGAGGCTAAAATGTGTTGCTGTTTAGAGGTTGTTGTTCTGCAGAGGTAAAATTCAACTAAATTAAACTTAAGGGAAACATCAAAAGCTGTTGTTATGCAGAGGATTTGTTTCGTAGAGGGTCTCTCTGCAGATGTTATACTGTATATCATTTGTACTCTAGTTATATCAGTATTCGTAGAATTGGGAAATTTAAAGAATTCCCGGACAACAAGCTCCGCTCGTGTGCTTAACATATTCTAAACAGTGAATGCGTACCTGTTGATTTTTGTCTGAGAAACAATAAGAGTGTAACGTCCTTATGTAAGTACAAGTGCCTCTAGAAATAGGTTATAAAATAGTTGATATGATAAACTAAGTAGAATACTAAGTTAATATGATAATAATCAAATCTGCATGTTCTATCAGCATAGAACATCATACTAAACTCCTAATATCTCTAACATGATGCCAACTTAATGTCATAACATAATATTACTTATATGAATATTTCGTATGGTGGTTTCATTCGGAACTACCTCGGCGATCTTCTACGTAGATAAACTTCGTACATGATCGCCGAGGTTGTTCCGAATGTGGTGGTTTACGCACTAATTTCAACTATTTTTCAGTCAAATCGAGATGAACGGTCACTCTTCTTACCGTCAACAGACATGTCTTAACTCCATGGACTCAAGGGTTTACCTAGTTCTAAGAACACAATCTCGCCAATAGGCGGCCAGCAGGGCTCCGACACAAAAGCACAATTAGTATATATATACATGTATAGGGATTTAACCAAGTTGAAGCCTTGTCGGTGGCCTATGATCTCTTCAGTGACTGACAACTGTCCTGTTTGATACAGAGGTGGGAGAAAGACTGGCCGTTGACAATATTTCATTACCAAAAACTTCATATGCTGATATATAGGTTCTGCCTTAGAAATCTTAACCTAACCTAAATATCAGTAGTCAGGAGCGCTGCCAACTGAGATAACCGTTCCTATGTTATAACATTAACCCGGGACGGTAGCGCAGTTGGAAGCGCGACTGGAATTCGAATCTAGTGCACCGAAGGGGGTACGGGTTTGAATCCCACCCGATGAGGTTATACTCTGCCATGAAAATTTGACAATAATGTCAGTTTTGCTCCATTATTTAGGTATATGGAGAAGTTCCCGGTCTTGTGGAAGGGTATGTGAGTACAGGTTATAGACAAGGGTCCAGGAAAGCTAGGTATGGTGCGCTGGACGCCGTAAAATATCCTAAATTGTGTTGACACGGCGTTAAACACAATCCAATTAAATATGTTATATATCATTCATACACTTACCATCATTATCGCCGGCAACATTAAATGGATTTTCGATTCTTGTCATAGAAGCTGTTCTGCACCTAGGTAAATGATTACATATTTGTATATACCATACACCAGCACTTATCGTGAACCCTGAGGGCTGGGAAAGTACTATCCATCCAGGGGTAACAAAACCTATGAATTGTAAAAGTAATGCTAAACCACTGAACACCACAACACTGATTAAAATTGTTCGAAACCAGAAGTGTCCATCCACACGCGAACGCTGTCTCGTTAACGGCATCGTCTATCACTTAATCACCCTTTTCACTTAAAACGAACTCAAAATTCACCGAGTTCTCACTGTTACACAATGTTTTGATACATTATAAATGAAGCTGATGATATTGGGATATTTATTTAGCGTGATGTGCTTTAATCACAAAATCTCATGAGTCTAAATTATGAATCTAAAGATCACAACTTCATACAAACTTCGTTGATATATTTTGATTTAAAACGTATTTTAATCACTTTACTCCATTTACTCCATGTTTCAGTTTGAAGTACCCGTTCTTATCTATTTAAACCAAAAATAACTCCATTGTAGCGTACCCGTGAAATAAAAACAAATAATCGCTGATAAAAACGTTAAAATCCAGCTAATTTTAGCCGTTAACTCATTTAAAATTTATCCTTTTTTAAGTTGAATATAAACTTTATTTAAATCATGACCGATCAGCTGTACATGTATACAAAACATGAACAAGCTCGAGTTTGTATCGTTTCTATACAAACAAAGTATTATTTATAAACTTGTAAGTATACAAGCCGAAGTATAGATTCGTATTGTGTATTTGTGCCGTGTTCGCCGTATTGGAAAATCCCGTATTGATCGTATTTTCGTATTCCATTGAAATGCGTAGAAAAGGTTCACCGAGTAAAATATTTTTATCTTCTTTCAAGCGAGGGATTATTTCTATACTGCACATTGCAAATTGAATATGAAAAATAAAGTCATAAATATTCAACGATAATGGTATGCACTAATTAATATTCATGTAATCACAGATGTATAGGAGTGTACAATGGGTGAATCAGACGCAATACGTAACAAATGTGGAGAAAATCTCGTACAAATCATTCGGATTGCTGCAGGGTAGCAAGGAATGTCACTGAGATTTCTATCATGCAAGATAACTTTAATAAAACATTTTCTTAACCATGTCTATGAAATGCACATTATACGGGTTAAATATTATTTCATTTCAGTTTTATCGCGAGAACATGTGGGCTCGGTTACTTCCTACTTCATACTTGTTATGATGCATGTATGATAATACCTACTGACATTATTCAAGTTTAAAAGAAAAACTTAACCAAATGGCCTTTCATTGTTTGAAATTGGACCAATTACTACATGGACTTTGTTAACAATTACGTTTATAACATTGATAATGTCAATTTGAAAACAATTCAAGAGCACGAGCATATTAGTCAACTTAACATTACTTCAATTATATTATTTTTCAAGTTATTGAGCGTATCTCGATCACCACAGATAAGAACAACGGTGGATAACTTTTGGAAAGTTGACAAGTTCAATTAAAACTCAACTTTACTTCTCTTGGTCAAATTTAAAAAAAATATCAGTCACATTTTTCTGACTTTGTTCTCATTTAGAAAACTTAGTCCATACTTATTATTATTATCTAATTTCTGAGTTTCGAATAAAAAGCGACAGTTTAATTATGTCATTGAAATTGAACCATTATATCGTACGATTTAAAGAAGTATTATGGCAACCTTACTGTCTCTACCAGCTTAATAACGTATTTGTTCAACCATTTAATCAGATTTGTTAAGTGTATATGGATCAGGGGAGACAACACAGTTTTATTGAACATTGAGATTGAATGATTTACTTCCCTTGACTTTGAAACGTAGTATAGGTCGTTTGCGTTAATGCTGGACCCCTATTTGCTGTAAATATCTTTTAAACTATAACAGCGATTTTGCTAAACAAATTAATGCAATTTTATTTCAATTTTTCCTTCTAGGATTTAAATTTTCAGAATTTTTAATAGATAAATAAAAAAGTTTTCCATAAGGTATAATGCAAAATATTTGGAATTTTTTATCAATAATCCGGCGGGAGGTAAAAAAAGCTGTTCTGATTATAACATTGTCATACTTCCAGTGTATTTATACAAAGTCCCGTGCATTTACTGTAAATGTGTCGCTTAAATAAACACTCGACGGTCTACTGAATTGTAAAGCAGAGGCCCGTCTTTAAAATCGTACGTGTAGAATATGTATAGATTTTGACGATACAGACGACAGTGATGATGATATTTGAGTTTGTATATACTGTTATACTTAGTTATCAAATAAAATTTCTAACCGGGCCTCATATTTAGCTATTATTTTGTATCTACTGTTATGTGGCTGTTCTGATTATGGAACATACCCATTTAACAAAAGTATCTTTTTGGCTTCAAAATTTGCATTGCATGTCTATGGGAAGTATGTTATGTAATTAAAGAAAAATTCTGAATTTTTGGATTTGAGAAGGAAAATGCTAGTTATGATCACATACAAAATTTGAGTTAATTCCATCCGATAGTAATTGAGATATTTCATGATTTTAGGGGTCCAGCTTTAACGCAAACGACCTATACAATGTTCTTTAACCTCTTCAATCATTTGTTTTATTTTATTAATCATAAAATATAAGTAAAATTTAATAATAATACAACATGTTTAATCATTAAAAAGAGCACCAATTATTCGACGGTCTGAAGTCGCAATGCATTAAGATATTTTGATAAAGTTTCTTATTTAATGACGCAGTGTCTTCAGTTTTGGTTAAACATTGCGGATCCGAGGAGGAGTATGCCTGCTAATTGACGCCAAGTCCAATGCTATTTAATCCATGAAACTGTTTTCAATAAACAAAATTGACATTTATATATAGTTTGATAGGTCGGACATTAAACTCTAGCCTTGACATTTATTATTTATATGGTTGGTTAAACGCCGTGTCAACACAATTATTTAGGTTATTTTACGGCGTCCAGCACACCTAACCCATTCGCACTCCCAGAGGCTATCAAGATAACATCGGGGTACGAGAATGACCTGACATAGCTTTCACTGACCCTTGTCTATACCCATTACTCATCACATACCATTCCACAAGACCGGAAACTTCTCCAAAAACCTTATTAGTGGAAGAAAATTGACATTATTGTCAAGTTTTCATGGAAGGGTATAACGTCCCCGGATGGAATTCGAACCCGCACCCCCTTCGGGACAATAAATTTGTAATCCAGACGCGCTACCAACGGTGCTACCGACCCGGGTTAAACATCGACGAAATTGTTTGAGAAAACAATAGACCTATATGAGGTTTGTGGCGAGCAGTTACAGTTAAGTATGTATTATGTGTCTAGTATGTCAAACTAAGCCAATATAAATTGATTAGAACAATTTAAAACATTTTATAAAGCTTTTCAGTTACTTAATTACGCATTGTATTTGAAGGACCAATTGATCAAAGCGGGGGGATATGTAAAACTGGCCAAAAACAGACAAAATAGAATTCAAATTATATCTTCTAATTGAAGCTCTTAAACAAATTTTCTATTTGTTGCGTTCATCCCACATATCAACAGTTTTGCACTGTGCAATTCTATCAATAAGATAGAGTAAGACCGTTTGTGTACAAAACACCACTAGAGTCAATACGGTTGAGAGACGAAATACTTGCAACACTGTTGAACAAGATTTCAGAAAGCGTTCTGAATATCGATCTTATGTATTGATAATTTCAACAAACTTTCTATCACCGGCGTTCGTCCAGCATATGGTAGATTGTTACTGATCACAGAAACTTCATATTTAAACTGCATTTTAGCAACAACAAGAGAGATGTTACGCTGACTAACAGAGTAGATGGAATGAAAGCTCTAGAGAGATCAATCCCATAATGCCATGCGAGAGAATCAATATTAACTTCCGTTATAGCATCAGTGTGCTAGCAGGAACTGCTGAATTGACGAATTGTAACAAATATGTGGGCAACATTATTTGGAATCTATGGACATTAGTGCTAATTGTTTAAATTAACTGGGTGAGTCGTTTTTTAACCATTAGTATATTCATTAAGTACATTTATTGGTGTTTTTCTCCTTCATAACCTGCTATCGATTGATTTTATTTATTCATATAATCTTCCGTAATAATGTCCCAGACCATTTTTATTACATAACGTTGTAAAATACAACACATACAGTGCATTTGGTAGTCTAGTTGGTCACAAATTTACGTTCGATCCATTTTTAATGAATTTGGCTAATTCGAACAGAATGGAAGACTTTGTTAAGCAATCTTCGAGAATTGATCACAAAGAAATATTATTTGTCAAGTTTTATACTTACCAAAATCCATTAACGATCATAATATGTGAAGTAAAAGATTCAGATCCACGTACTTGTGTTAGGTCTTGGATACAAAAACAGCGTGGACCCATGACCGTCTGCTTGCAAGACTGGTGCTTAACCTGTTGAGCTAATGAGCTGATAACATTAAAGACAATAAAGACAATGATTTAGTTAGATACACAATGAACCCTATATGTACATAGGAAAATATGATAATAGTATAATAGGAACCACGGTTACACTATACACAGTACCCACCAACAGTTTGAAGCCAAAAGAAACTTAGTTTTTATATATAGTTTTTATAACATTTAATAACATAGTTTTTATACTATTTTTGTAGTATCAGTTATAATCATAATGATAACTAAAAAGTATTAATGCAAAACTAAAACGCATTTCAAAATAAGCAGTTACCGAATTTTACATAAAATCTATTAAGTAGGCCTACAATCTGAAAATGTCTCCGAACTTTTGGTGGGTACTGTACATCCACCCCTGTACTCTTATATGTCATAGTACGACTCTAATGTCATCCGTCGACCATGGCTGAACATGGCTTTGTGACGTGGTAATTGGTAACAGACTTCCCTCTAGGCACAGGGTAGGTATGTCTGAGAGTGAAACTCTCGCTTATGTAACATGAAGCCTTACTCTACATGTATATAGTGAGCGTAGTTCAAGGGAATTACAGGGATTATTGTACCTTGGGATTAACAGCGTCATGGGAGTTACCAAGACACGATTGCCAATACTGTGAACTGCTGGTGGAACTCAAGCTTACAAGTTTTCTTTAGGATTAACTTCTAAACAATAACTTGTTCTCAAGGTTTACTTCCAATCAGAGTCTTATTATCTTGGGATACGCCCAAAAAGTGATGGTTCTTTAGGGTTTACTTCCAAAAAGTGATTCAGGGGTTTTCCAAGAAAGTGATTCATGGTTTCTCCCAAAAAGTGATTCTTTTGTCGCCATAATATTTTTCTCACGAGGGTCTACTCTTAAATAGTGAACCGTGGGTTAGTTCCAAAGTCTGATAAGGGTTCGCTTCCAAAAGTGATTCAGGGTTTATTCCCAAAAAGTAATTATCCTTCAGTCGTTACTTCTAAAGTTAAAGTATTTTTTCACCGAAAGGTTTTATCCTAAAACTTAATTGCACCAGAGTGTACTCCCGAAACCCTGATGGGTGACCCACAAAGCATTGGAGCTATTTACTTCAAACTGAGTGGCTCTTTAATATACATGTACACGTAAATGCCTTTCAAACATTGATCAAAGGAAATAGTGACCTTTCATCAACATGTTATTTAACAACATAAAGAAGTTACACTGATGTAACCTTTCATACATCTCAGTATAATATCGATTCTGGTCTTCTAGTCTATCAGTTACAGTAATATACAGTACAAGAATTAACATTCCAGGAAGACATTATATTGATTATCATAAGATCATTGTCATGTATAGCCATTCTTACGGTAGGACCATAAACTTCATTCGGAACACCTCGACCTTTCATGAATGAATAACAGCGAATGGCCGAATAGTTCCGGATGCATAAACTTCAACATTCGGAACTCAATGATGATTTTCTAAGTATGTCTTTGACTCTTCAAAAATGTAGAAGATCGCTGTTGAGTTCCGAATGAAACTTCAATAAGTATTTTAGTCTCTGGTCTTTGACTACTGGAATTTCCATTCCTGCCTTGAACAGTTTTGTCAATAGACTTATTAATATCATATACAAATGTATTTACGATGTACCAGTGGATGTCTGTTATACTTGTATTTGAATTTTAGCTACTACATGTATATTTGAACAGGTGAAATAGACAATATGAACAAGAAAGGTAATATTTTCATTGGTTTCAACTTGCAAAGACATTCCCAGGCAGTATACTACATGTATTATGAGAAAGGCGGACCTACATTGCATTCGGAAGGGGGTAGTTTTCAACAATCACATTTATTTGGCTCCTCTCGCTCTGCTCTATATTCACAGTATTAACTTCATTGTCTTGTTACAACCTAAATATGTTTATTGTTCTTTCATGAGTGTATTCAATTTCAACCACTTCTCGAACATGTCTTAATACATCGAACTCTTAATCGATAGCATTATTATGGAGGGCGTATAAGACGTACTACTAGAGGTCTGCAATACTTATTTGCTTGTTTATTTGAGATATATGGCCGTTTACCTACATATTCAGTTGTTTGCGAGGAACATATCTACTTATCTACCTTCTGGGTATCTTTTCTTTGTCTGTATTGAACGTGTTTTCCAAGAAGACGACAAATTTTCGCTATAGCGGGGGTCGACATTAGTGTCAATTCTTATAGATGAAATTGATCCGCTATGACCAGGAAATGAATTTGAATAGCCAAGTTCAAAGCCAATTGTACTAATAACCACTTGACTACCGCCGTTGCTAAACGGTCGGTGATACTAATTAACGCATGCATGTTTATAAAGGAAAGTGTACTATATCGTAAGTATAATATTATAGTTCTTTTAAAAAAGGAATCGTTACGGTAGAACAGAAAGCATAGTAAGTTCACTTTAATTTGTCACAGTAAGTTCCTGAAGATATCGCCATGACCGTGTTTATAATAAGATGTTCTGATGGTATGCAATATTCTGTGCAATTTTCCTTATTTGGACATTGAAGAAAACAACTATTGCAAAATTTTAATATTTTCTGAGTTTGACATACTGTGATTACGTGGTGAGGCAATTAGTTAATGGTCCATTGTATACATTGTATTTTAATGGCAACTCTTCTTTCCAAAGACAATCAACTCCACTCAGCTTAGTTTACACCGGCTTTGTTTGGGGACAATGCCATCTGCCTTTGTTTCTTGCAATACTTCAAGTTTATGTTTATGGGCTTTTAGATTTCGATTTCATTAAAATGTACATCCAAAATCATTGCTGAATATACACATATCTCATAAAAATCAGACAACTAAATCCTCCATTATATCTCCGCTACAGTCCTATCATTGGAATACAATTCCATAATTGAATATAAAAATCTAGTATAAATAACATTGGCAAGGTGCTGCATCCCTCATTCCTGCCACAGCTGCTTCCAAGCCTTGTTGAGACATAGTGAGAGTGATCAACTCTGCTGAGAACTCATGAAGACAAGCAGAGGAAGGTTCTTCCAACGGAAAGTCTTTCTAGACACTTATGTCGTGCTTAAGGTCTTACCAGGGTATGCTCATAGACATCTTTAGGAGCAGACGGACGCTGGTGAAAAACTAAACCCATAACTGTAGAAGGACATTAGTGCTTCATTTATGTGCAACGTACATTGTGTTTTTTTTTTCGCTTTATGAATATTACATGGCAACACAAACATTACGTCATTGAATTCTCCTCTTTACATTAATTTCCTGTTTTTATCAACGTGATTGGTTATTTATAGGCCTACTGAAGTTCTAACTGGTTGAGGATAGGATGTCAAACAATTACATGGGATCAATATGTCTCCATGCACGTGTGACGACGTGTTTCATGGCGAAATTGAAAATGATGAAATTATCTTAAAAATGACTTATAATATTCGGAACACTTCGACCATTTATTGAACGGCCGAGGAGTTCCGAATGTGACTTATACTTTATACAAACTTATCATGAAATGTCACAATGGAGGTAACATTCAAATCACTGTAGACAAGCTTTAAGCCATGAGCTTTGATTAACAGCATGTACTGTGTCTAACCCGTTTCACAGGAGGTTGGAATCGTGTGTTAATTAGACAGTAATAATGATTTATTGATATAGTTACCAGGTTCCTGTGTCTTAATGTACCATGTCTAGAAAGTTTAAATCTCACTATGTCTGAAAGTCTAAACCTCATTAATATTGTAACATTTCATGTCTAATTAGTAGTCATAGAGACTAGAACTTTCTTCTTTCTCTTTCACTTATCTCAGTTATCACAGTAAAACCTCTCTACAACGATCAGTGATTGGACCTCGACAATATGTCAGTGCTTAACTAGTATAGCTGTATGTAAATCAAGAAGGTATATACTTGTTTGCACTGACCTATGAGTGCTTGCTTAGCAGCAATCGAGATGTGAAATTTGACCGATACAAGGCGTGTCGTTTTAAACGGAGAATACAATGAGGAAGGCACATACAGCCTTAACCCACAAGCTTAAACTCCGGACTAGTAAAAACTAATTCAGGCTAGCGAAACTATGTGGTTTCATATACGAGTAGTCGTGCTAGTTGATAATTTTGCCTTTTGCTATACAGCGTAATTGATCGGGCTACTGCTCTTGGCAATTTAAGACAAACTAACTCACATTTAAGAAAAAAGAAATTACACTATTTTTCTCAAAATATCGTTTGTCTAAAACTTTTAAAGGATACTCCATAATGACTATTGCTGAGAGATGGCTGAAAGTGTTTAAGTGGACGTTATAAGAGGCTCCACTGTATATACTATAACACCAAGATAATCTATCTCACGCGGCATATTTACGTAAAATTCATCTATTTAGTGACTTGTATGCAGCAATTATGGAATTGTTTCTTTATATATAGTCTATTTCGTCATTTAAATCGATGGGCATACTCATCGAGTGAGAACATCGCTTTTTAGACTACATCACATTTTTTTGACAAAAAAACAATGTTCTTATGAAAGGAATCGTACCATTTATAGATTAAGTTAACCACAATTTCAGGAAACTCACAATTCCATAGAAACACAACATCTGTGTTAGGATATGACAAGGAGAAATAAAGGTTGCAGGTTTTTATTGATAATTATTGATTCTATCAACCAGGGACATCGTGAATGAGATGTAGAGATGTAATACAGGTGATTTGTAATTTTCAGGAGAGAATTGCAAGATTTGTTGATTGGTGACATTTTATACAATCAAACTGGAACAAATGACAGTCAATGTCAATGAATCCGAAGGTATTACAATATTCTTGTTCAGTTTTATGCATTTATTTCATTCTGAGCTGACTTGCGTGGTGGACAATGTTTACTACGACCAGTGTTTGCTGTAGGTTTTAATGCTTTTCAAAGCTCGGACAGTTACATGCGATTCGTTTAATGGTCCGCGTTGACAATACGGCAACGCTATCGAAGCTCGTTGTTGACAATTAGGACTTTGCTTTCGAAGCTCGCTAAAGAAATTCGTGCAATTATTCAAATGGTCAGTGCTCACAATTACGGACAATGCTTTCGACGGTCGGTGTAAACAATTATAGCAATGCGTTCAACGGTCGGTGTTGGCATTGCGTGGAATTCTTTAATACTTTTATAAAGGCGTTATTTAGTTGAATCAGTGACTTGTATACATTTTATATTCTAACAGTAACAATATAACGATTATTGGATAGTTAACCAGCTCATGTTGATAAAAAAGTGATAGAATTGCTATATTTAGTTTCCGATATATGAAACATTACTCTCGTTGTACTTACTTGTACTTACATATACATAAAGTGGACATGTGTATATGTCTAATAGTGAGTGTTCTAAAACAGTGAATGGTTAAACGGATACGCCTATAATTGTGCCTATTATGGTTTCAGTATTAAATTACTCGGTTTTACTAACAATGGCTGACATATTCCAATTAAGGAGAAGTATTCATTATTGGAATGGCAACGGAAAATTGTAAAACAAAGAGGGAAATTGGTAATACATTATTTATATTGATTTGTACTCTTAACTATATTGCTTACAAGTACTCTTCTTACCTTCATATTCCGAGTTACTTGTTTTAATGTATTCAATTTAATGTCATCAGCTTTGCATTAGCTTTGATCTACAATTTATTTAGATTGTTTTCTTAATGTGCATGAAAAACGTTTTACCGATCGTCAAAAACAGCTGCTATTATTTTAATTGAACGTTGATTTATAATAACCTTAATGACAAAAATATCAGTAATTGTATAATTTATACCAAATATTGTCATGTTTTGACGTTGTTATTATGCACAATGCACAAGTACGTACCATTGTTCACAGGAGCATAATTTTATCGCAAATTACATTGTATTGGTGCATACCTGCAAGTACACGTGTAGATAATTATGAAAATTAATGTGGAAAAATCTTAAACTTTTGTGAGTTGCTATAGCACAACAAGTTGATCATGTGTTCTATGGATTCGCTCGTACCTTAATTTTGACGGTTTTTACAAAAAATATTTTTATTTCCTCGCTAGCAAATTAAAGTTTGGTCAAACCGCTATATAAAGCATCTGAATTACGGTTTTTTTCTTCGCTCGCTCGTCCCTATTTTCCAGAAAAATCCGTAGAACATATCATCAACTTGTTGTGGCCTATACAATCTATTCAATAGGACTATTACAACAATACTTTTTCGCTGAGATTTGACTATACGCTTCTCTATAAGCTCATTAATAGTTGTGGTATCTGTCATCTGGTAATCTGGCTTCAGCCCATTTATAAGCTCCATTTCTTGAGGGACATTTTGGACGTAGTAATACTAGTATATTTATATTTAAGCTGATTTGGATTGATTAAATTCATTGAACACATTCCTAAACAATCAGTTGACAAGCCCATTTTCAAATTAAAATACAATGTAAAACATAAATCGTGACATTAACTTATTGTACAATTTCTGATACCAATACAAAATACATTATACAATGTGTTTCGTTTACAATAGAACCTATGTATTGATACTTCGGTTACTGATAATGTATAATACATGTTCAATAACGAATCTCCAGTCATCGATCAATTTAATTTCATTGCTTCCAGGATACAATCAATAAAATACGGGAAATGTAGCGTGCCATCTGAACGTGCGCATGTTATTTATGATATAATCATGCGTATAAATTAATAAAAAATCTATTTTGTAAGAATTGCACGCGACATGCCTCAATCGCTCGGTTCTTTTATTGCTTAAAGTATTTCAATAAAAGCGTCTGCTGCAAGTTTTAATGATTCAGTCCACGGCACCCCTGGGAGAAATCATGCTTAAACAGTTTACTGTTGCTTGTTTGAACACATTTAACTACATTGAACCATCTATTTAAGTTTTTATATTAAATTCCATCTAGCAAAGATTGTGTATGAATGTGTCATGGCACCTTACAATGTATAACAGAGTACAGTAGGATTGAACACCTTTGGTACCAAATATAACATTTAGCCTTAACAGATTCATGTTTTTATTCGGTTATTTGGCGTTCTTGGTGTTATGTCCGATGCTCTTTGTCATCATTACCTAAGAGCGTCGCTAAATATATTCGTAAGAAGTTCAATACTATGATTGAGTGTGAAAGAAATGTTTGGAATTCAAAATTTCGTTTTTTCGGCGTTCGAATTTTCCAGTTTGAGCTTTTTGATAAATATTTATTGAATCATCCATTATGGAGATAATAACATATTTACAAACAAATATATAGTACATGTACATAAACAATGCAATCACAAATACGTAAATATATTTTAGTCAAAACTAAATTGTGTGTTATTCATAGAAAAAAATTATGTCCGAATCAAGCCAAGACTTTTTTATACGATTTTCTACATGTATTTTTATCCTGTCTTGACCTACTCTGTCCAGCAGTGTATCTAAGGTTCCAATTATTTTTTTCTTGGAAAAGTTGATGTAAAACATTAATCATCTTGTCATTATTTGATCCTAAAGGATTCTCAGCCATGTTTGAACTGGGGAAATAGACGTGTCTATGAATACGTCTGAAGTAATTAAATCTATAGACGTGGTCAGGAATTCAGGACATATTCCATGGAAACAAAAGCTTGTATTATACATGACATTTCATATAAAACAATATTTTTTTAAGACGAGAGTTAGAGAAAATTATGTTCAGTGATATATAATTGGGGACAATAAAAGGCTAATACTACTACTACTAATAATGATAATAATAATGATAACAACAATGATGATAATGATGATGATAATGATGATGATAATGATTATGATGTGGATGATGATGGTGATGATGATTATGATGATAATGATAATAACAATAAAGAATAGATAATATTAGTACTGATAAGATCTTATTAAAAAAATCTCAAATATAATTCAGAATTAATAGCTGTTAAACCGCTGCGTTTTGGTACCTCATATGTTTTGTCGAAATAAAATATTACAGAATCATCATTATTATCACAAGTATGATACGTATCAACTGCTTTAGATCATACAAATAAAACAACTCATAAACAATAGGTACAACTGAACGTATATAGTTCTGTAAAACATGTATAATAGAGATATGTAAGACATGTAATACGGCACTAAAAAGTATTGTACTCCCTTGCTTTCAAGCTTGTGTTAACGCTGACGTGGTATAGGTTTACCCATGTGATATGTCTATAGCCATGAGTATTTCTATATATCACTAATGGTGCAGGATGATGCATTGCTGACCATTATAGATACATACATGATATATTATTAAACAAATCAATATAAACAATGTATTACCAATGTCTACCACTATAAAGATTATATCTAGTTATTCCTAGCATTATAGTAGACGCCATGTAGTAGGGTCACATGAGTCTCTTTTACAATAGAGAACACTGAGCATGCGCATAGCAAACCGCCTCCGCGAACTTGGCGTCAAATCGCAGTTGACTAACCTTCGCTGATCAAGTTGCGGTTGATGTTTCGAACCCAATTACTGACGGTCGCGTCGAAAGTCGGGAGTTACTTTCGGAGAATAGTTACTTTTGTCTAGAAATAGTCAGATGTATCTTAGAAACGATATTAAGATGAGTCGTGCGTCTAATATTACTCTGATACAGTAAACTTCCGCCATTGAGACCATCAGAACGTATGGTTTTAATAGGGAAGTGGTCTACTGCGGTCTTAATAAAGCGATATTTTTTCTTCTTAATCTAAGCACTATGACTCAAAAATCATCAAAATAGCATAATTTTGCATTAACAAAGACGGTCTTTATACAATGTAGTAAAACTTTACTATAGTTATTACCTTAATGATTATTTTTTTATTATTTTCACCACATTTATTATCATGATGTTTATTATAACCATTATCTTTATTTAAATGAGTTATAATGTATTTACAAGGCAATTATCTTGGTATTACAGAGGTAGTATTGACAGCTGGTAAGAGAGATGGAAAAGCCGTGGTACGGCTAGATAGACGACATGTGTCGGAAATTGATCGTTCAAAGTTACATCATGTAACTAATGGACCATACAAAGGACTTGTTATTAACAAGAAGTCTCATTGTAAGTAAAATACTAATCGTTCATATTTACAATTCACTATTCACATTGTTTTGTAAGGCGTAGTCGATGCTCCGGCACTTGTCCACATTGGAGCATATGGCAAGTCTCTGGTTCACTAGGGCATCCACAATTACATTAATGATATAGTTATATAACATTTATTTACGTTTCTGTGATTGGTATAGTTTTACAATTGTATTTAATATGAACTCATAATCAATAACAGTAATACAGTCAATTAGCCTTACTGCTAGTGGTCAGAGAGTGGCTAAAAAATAACTCAGATGTGCAATTTTTCATTTCACAAATTGACCGAATGTCACATCATTTATTTCGGCACGTATCACGCTTCATTTGTTGTTTGTTTGTTTGTTTGGAATTTCCGCTGTTTATCAACATAGTTTCCTTTTACGAAGACCGAAACACTCAGTTTACAAGCTTCTCTAGAATGTTTCTTCACCAATTCTTGCTTATCCTTCATCTAGAAACCAATGACTTCTCAATACTGAGGATAGCTAACATGTTTGAAGAATTTGTCATGATAGGATATAATCTGCCAACATCAATAGTGTTCCATGTCATATACGGAAGCCTTTACAAGATTTTCAAAATATCACGCAACTCACAAGGGACTGTAGATGAGACTTGATATTAGATATTTATCAAGAAACTCTAATCTTTATAACACAATGCTTTTAAAAGAAGAAAATAAAATGTTGTAACATGTCTGGTTGGACTATGTATATGTTTTTCCTTGCATGTCCAGTCTGGTTTAGTTGATGTGTTTCTAACCATATTGATTATATGAAGTAAGAATGATAAACTATATTTATCGCATACCTAAAGGTTCCGAAACCAGAACACGTGAAGATTGTGAGGTGAGTCCAACAAACCCTCCTGAAGATTTACGACAAAAACTTCTATCTTGCAATTGAAGACAATTGGCATATTTGCTAAGAGCACAACTGTATATATAAGGTTGAGCTGCCAGATTATTATACTGTATTGTCAGTTCTGACCTAAGTAATCTTTGGTAAAACACCAAGATGACCATTTAATAATGTTAAGCCATCCTCATACATGTAAATGTTATACATAGAAACACTGAGTTTGTTGACGAGAGAAACACACGAACGCATTGTTGTTCCACGTGTTTCTTTATGATTATAGTTCAGTAAATGGTAAAATTAATAACCTGATCAATTACTGAATTGTACTCATGAAGAAACATTGGGACAAGGGTATTTAACAATGCGTTCATGATTTTCTTTTCATCAAAACCTTTAGTCTTTGTATCAATAAATTATCGGAAGTGGATTTTTCGACAATGTCATGAGAATAATCTTTAACCTTATTATATTTTAGGTCTAGAGAATGGTGACCCAGCAGAGGCTCGTCTAGAATTTCTAGCGTTCTTAGTCAACAAGGAGCATAACAATGAGCCAGTACAAGATTTCTGGACGTTAAGATTCTGGTTCCGTGGTAAACCTGATGGTATCACGAAGAAAAGAACATTTTCTCAATATTTCCAGGATTTGATGAGCCCAGATGATTTTCCTAAAAGTAAGCAGACGTTGTAACATAAATCACGATCAGTTTTACCTCCGAAATGAAGAAGTTTCTACTTCACCTCTTAATTGAAGAGTTCATTTGTCAATGTTTCCACAATTAAAACTAAGCTGACATGGTTACACCTCCAAAGTAAGGATTTATGACCTATTTTAAGAGGGGAAGACACGATTTTTAATATGTAAAATAATTTATGTATATGTCTTAAGCATACTAAATGGCCTTGTCAGTCAAAAGAAAAGAAGCTTGGGATTTCAACGTTTATAATGAAAAAATGTTAGCCTTTTAATCCAATGATCTTATATATGGTGACAACAAACAAATAACATTTCCACAAAATGCACCAGCCCATATCTTTAAATTTCTTCTATTCAAATATCATAAATCAGCAACAAAAGAAAAAAATCCATTGTCTCATTCATTGTTCTTTATCAATACAGTTTTTGTCTTCCAGATTACATGTGTTTTATGAAGAAAGCTATGGTACTAATGAAGACATATCTGTTAATAAAACGTGTTGAATTAGAAGTAGAACAAGTAACTAAGGTCCAATCACCGGAAGCTACACCTCCAATCAGTGAGTACTAATTGTTGTACCACTTTATACCAGATTTAAGTTTATACCTTCGACAGTGGCGTCCAACTTGTCTATTTAGATAAAGCAGTGAAGCAGAAAATATCATAGAAAGTTTGTCATTACTTAACCAACACCACAAAGCACCAGTGCACTTCATTTGTATACATTTAAGTAATGCTTACGTTTCTGCGCTGCATAGCAAGTAGATCATTCTAGTATTACTAAACGAAACAACACTAGCAATGGTTTTATAAAATGTGATTAAGTTATAACCTTATTTCTTTCTCTATTCCAATTTGCCATTTTGGATGAAATTGTTAAATGCTATATGAGGAACTCAAGAATAAATAAAAGATTAATACCACTGCATTTTAACGAAATTTCCTAACAATATCAAGAATAATTTGTAGAAAATGGAAACAATTATAAAATAAAAGAGCTTGTATCACTGCCATATTTTAATTGATTTGTTATTTTCCAGTCGAGCTTATTCTGAAAATTTCATTTAACAAAAAGTTCTAATATGCTTTCTTAGTACTAGTACTACATAATCAAGCAGATGTTTTAATAAAAAAGAGAAATGATCAGAGGGTTTCAGAGCTTGCTGTTCACATTCATAATAAATGCTATCAGTGTTGCACTTGAATAAATCTGATATTGTCATTAACAAATTGAAATGCCATATGGTTTGAGTCATTTTGGATCATACTGTCTCACAATTTATCGAACAATTGATGATAAGCCTTTATTGCAACATTTTCATGATTTCCATAGCAGACGACATACTTATCGACGTTATCCAATATCCATGCAGATAGCGCTCCCCATTTTGTTCATTATCTAATTAATCAAATGCTTTGTTTATTCTGTCCACAGAAAGTTTTGTAAGTCTGTTTACACCAGATATTTACCAATATAATTTTGTACCTGAAATCTCCATGACAACCAAGACGTTTTTAACATTTATGATAAAAGCTAAATGTGATGCACATATAGCATTATCTGCAACGTATGGAGAGTTACATAAGAAGACAATAGAGATAGTAATTGGAGCTGAGAATAATTCTAAATCTATGATAAAAGATGGGGTTGAAGGAAGTGTACGAGCTGATGCTCTTACTGCTAATATACTTAGTGGAAATGTGAGTACGAATATTACATAGAAAGATGTTTACAGAGGTTGTTGTGTCCGCCGGTTTTTGGTGCTATTTTTAATACCGCATTAATCTATTTTTTGGGTATTAAAACTTGTAGCGTAACCTTTGAAAACTGAAATGTAACATAGTCCTCTGGGCAGGTATTGTATCAAAGTAAAATAAATGTAAAATGAATTGTAAACAACGTATGGGTTTAAGAAGCCCAATATATATTTTAGTTATCACTTACTACTTAGTAATTCGAACATTTCAGCAAAAAGTAAACGTGTTTTTTCTATTTTAATTAACCATCCTATCCAGATCCTCTGACATTTTATATGATTATTTAATTTGTTCACCGGGATCTATTCGTTCTATTTGGATGCACTACATGTATATGCAGACCCCGGCTAGGACTTTTGAAAAAAAAATAGATGCCTAGGAGTGACATATTTGTTGGACGAATTTCTTTACTTGCTAGTTTTCGTTAAATGTCTCAACAGTATGTTTTGCCCTTACCAATTCACAACCGGGCTTTGGACTGGCTATGGCTCACTTCATGTTGATTTTATCGATTTGAACAATAATCATAATATGCGTTTACCATGTCCCTACTAAAATTCAAAGCAAACTCTTGAAAAGAGTGACGACACGCACATCAACGAGTCGTATTGGGGGTATTGGTAATGAAAAATCAAATATGAAAATGTTCTGTCTGAGTAACTTCAGTGAATTTCGTGAGAAAAGAAATATTAGACTATCAGGCCTGTTATTTGTCTAATGTAAGTAAAGGTGACATCTAAACGCTACTGATGATTAATTATGTCTACACAAATATCGATAACACTAGTCTGATACTCGTAAACTATCACACCATTTTCTAGGAAATAGCTTTTTCCCTAAGAAAAATATCGCTCGATAATTTTGTATACATATACTATTGGACCACAGATATAAAATAACGATACAAATTTATAGTACTGGAAATTCTGCCCATAAGCTCTTATATCCTTTTACATTTAATCTAGCTTATACGAAATATATTTATTATAAAACAAGATTAATTAACTGCTCGTAAGAGCCAGACATTTAAAATCAAACGATAGTATAAATGTAATTTATAGATATAGATGCGAACTATACAAATGTATACCTGAGTATATAGTTATGATAGCATTTGTGACAGTTTGTCTTCAGCTTGTCACTGTCCGTTCCAAGTCGGAAATCCCTTAGGTTAGGGTTGTCTTTATTTGTTTGTGGTGTTTGTGTCCTTTATATATATTTTTTACGTATCTTCCTCTTTGATTTTGCGAAGTGGGGTCCGCCTAATAGTAAATCCCAACCGTTAATCTTTTCCACAGGAGCTTCGATATTTCTGGATCAGTTGGGGCAGCAACAAGATAGAAGTAGGACGTGGAGCTCATTATGGAGAGGGAAAGTTCCTAGAATGGTATCTACCAGAGAATAAAAGATTTGGTATAAGTTCATTGGCTGTTGCTACTGACAACTCTTCACATGGACAATTTGAATTTGCTGAACTCATGGGTAAGTTGTATTTTAAGTTGTACCAACTTGTAAAGGAAGAAGAGAAAGAAAGTAGGGTTTTGATCTTATTTCAAAGATTGTAATGTCAATGGCCTGTAATGACATATGTTACGAGCATATTGTGGAAACCAATAGCAAAGGCCAGTGAGACAAAGACTTCGAAAAACATATCTTTCAACTTACAACAGAAGCCAATGACATTGTTCTTTAACTGTACTTATTTTATCATACATTGTACTTCGTCAGCCGACAGCCTGTCTGTGATGCCTTGTGTTTACCAAATTTTGTTTCAATTGGCATTGTCTCTTTCTTATTCATCTGTGTTTATCATATACGCCTTATTTCATCTGTAATTACACGAGAGTTGCAATTTTGTTTGGTTCTAGAGATCACGTGATTTATTGCACGACATTTATGTGTTTTGTGTTTGCATAAAACGCTTTATGTTAATATGCATACCGTAAAGACTAAAGAGTATTTTGATTTATCGGCTACATATTATAATAATTAATACATGTGTACATATGGCAATAAGGTTGAACCACAAGTTCTGTTACTTAGTTCCGGCTCTCCTCTATTAATTTAGATACTACTTTTTGTAATGCATGCATCATATACTTAATTTCTCTGTATTGAAACGATACATTTGTTAGAAGTTGAGACTGACTACAGCAAGAAAGCCAAGAAGTCGAGAATGAAGAGACAGATAATGTGGTTAGCCAAGAAACAAAGAATATTACATTGTATGGAAGATGTTTACCCTAACACTTTGTCTGTACAAGATCTATTACAGTAAGTTACGATTCAGATGTGATATTATAAAAGACGTGCGACAAAATCACAATAAACCGTATAAAGCTGAACATTACCTTAAATCTTAACTAAATACATCATTTAGGAGTTTATTACCTAGAATTATATATACCTTCTGAGAATGGCATCAAAGAAAAAATATTTCAAAACAACACGCCAGAGTTGCAAAATATTATTGCTTTAAAAAATAATAAAATTTACAACTGTTCTATTTGTACTCTCAGCTTCTATTTAATCTCAGTAACCACATGTCCATGCTATTTGGGTAGTATTGATACAGGAGACAAGTAGGTTTCATCAGTTAACTGCTATATGTTAGTACTGAAAATGTTTCCAATTCGGATCGAATTCTTTGTTTAGAACCAGTTTTACTCTCATCTTTCTGGTTCTAAACAAAGAAAATTTCTTACTTGGTGTACATTATTTCATAATTGCAGACGGCAACATGAAGGAAAAATGTTAACTTTCTTGATAGTGTTGTTGCTTAGTCGGTTTTGCACAATCTATACCATGACCTATACATTTACGAGTCAGGCTAAAGTTTACTGAGGTGACTTCCTCGCTATCTGTTAAATCCCATACATAATGTTTTCAAATTACACTACAGTGTTACATCAGGATTTGGTAACCAAATTTACATACATTTAACTAATCGTTTTCTATATCAATAATTTAGTTTTTAAATTCCAACTTAGAACTGGCAACACTATTTGAAGTGATTTATTTTCTTACAGACAACAAGCAGGAGGTAATGTTGATGCTGGTACATTGGTTATGATGATGAAAGAACTTGAGAAAAGTCAACATGTTAGAGAAGTTGAGGTTGGACGTTGGTTACGTGTACAACATGAAATACATTGTGGTACTGGACATGGTAAGGTATTACGAGACATGCATAGTCTCGTTAAGATATACTTCTCGCAAACTGCTACGTCCAGAGACTCAATCTGAAGAGCTAAAAATCCACATTTTTCTAATTAATTGGTGTAACATCTATTCCACTCATCTTTTAAACGATATTCATCAGTTTGAATTTCAACATTTGAATAAAACATCTAACCAAAACAATTATAGTAGTAATTATAATAAAAGTGATATTAGTAATGATAGTAAACTAATTTTTGTCATAATAAAAACTTCATTTATGGAGGTTAGTAATGATAATAAAAGAAATTATTAACACTGTAACACATTTTTTGAGTTACAAAGGCAATGCGCAATTTTTCTACGAGAGCCTCATAAATCTGATAATTTACTACTAGATACAAATTATAAGTCACGATTTCCCCGTATTGTTTTTCCTTTAACTATCTAGCTGGAAATCTGCTTTACTAACATCAATTGTTGAAAACAATTTCGAAATGAGAATATCTGATGAATGTATTGTTTGTTTTTAAGATTTTGCTTTCATTTAATGTGTAACTCTTGAAGAAAAATCTCTAAACGGTTGCCAATAAGGTTCACGTCTGAATAGGATGATACGTGTAGTGGCTAACATAGTTCGTACGAATGACAGTTTTGTGTATAATGCAAACCAGTATAGTTTCTGAAGTTGTCGTTGTTTGGATAGTATTGTTAATAGAGTTTTCGTAAGAAAAATGGTAAATGAATGGACATGGTCGTGTATGTTTCAGAGATGAAGTTAGTAAAAGACTTACCACAACTAACAGGACGAGAACAACCAACAATAGCTATTGTAACATCATTATATTGTGAGAAACTAGCAGTAGATGCCATGATTGATGATAAAACAACATTTGTTAAATATAAAACTGAAGGTAAATATACACATGGTGTTAACTAACTCTTCTATCATCAACAATAAGTTAGTGGCATTGGTGCGTTGGACTTAGTAAATCTTTGTTAAGTGTTATGTATAATTACACTAATGTAGTTTTTGTTCAATTATTAAGGTAGAATTCCCATAATGCAAATTTGTTTAGTAGTTAAGGTATAATTCCAATAACAAACGGAAGTTAAACGTTTGTAAACAATGGTGAATAGTTATAAAACATAACAATGTCTCATTCTTCACAACATGTTAACTATTTTGTATGGTTAAAGTTTATTAAGTTTTTTGCCTATACAAAATTATTGAATTTAAACTTTATCTGAGAGTTTCATTTCTTCCCTTTGAAATGAGAATTTGATTAGTCCATAAAAATATAAGGCTGCCATAATTTAAAGTTGAGACATCAAGAAAATTTAAAACATACGATTGACAATCAAATATAAGTTTTCACAGAAAATTTCAGTAACTAAAGAACATTGTTTGTATTAAGGGAATTCTACTTTTCTTTGAAACATTGTTTCATTTAGGAGAGAATCAACAATGCAAATGATGTATGTTGTAATCCTTTGTTGTGTATAACTGACAAATAACAAACACAAAGACTCGACACTCATGATAAACAATATCAAGGAGTTAAGACATTGTTGATGCAGAAGTACACTTGTTGCTGTTTTGTCTATGTTTTACGAAACAACAAACCTGGCCAGTAATCTTGCAATGTGTTTTTATGAACATTATACATTACAATATTGCGTTTTTGTTTGCATATTACTAAAGTTATTGTTTCACTGGCATTTAGTCTTCATTCTTCACTGGCTATCGTAAACAGCAGAATTTCTAAAATCGAGTAGGACGATACCATTTTCATTTTACTGTTGGTAAAATCCTCTTCATTCATTTGGCGATCATCTTTATCATTGTGCTACATGATGAAACAATCATCAACATCATCATGGGTTTTGTTCTTTATGTGTAATTGTCTTACTTACTAACACAATATATTGTGTTTTTAAAAGTTATAAGCGGTTTATTTTCAAATGCTTTTATTTTTGTATCTTCAGTTCGACGTAGCTTTGTAGGTAAGCATTATACGTCTGTCCCATCATTTTGGTTTGTATCAAGTGGCGAATGTAATATTTTATATCCAATTGGTATTTGCACCATTTTATATCATTACCTACGTCCACCATTCTCCTGTTTGTAGTGTCTCCATTTTATAAATGGACCATGCACGCTTCTTGTACACACGAGTAGTTAGTTTTACATTTTCCTGAAGTGTCGTTTTTTATTTATATTTCATGTATATATTGTAAGTACTCATGTTTACCCACTTTTTTATTTTGATTGACGAACCTCCTGATTTTAAGTGTAGATTCTCAGAATTTATATTTGACTTTGATTTTTTCTGGAAAGCGTTTATATTTTGTGACAAATTGCCAGAACCCTAAATCCAAGCTAGGATAATTCTAATCAGTAACATTTTCGTAAAAGTCATTCAAATGGATTTTTGGTCAGTGTATTCCCTTGCAGTATTGGAAAATATTTACAAAATTCGTTCTAATTGGATTATGGATTTCAGGAATGAAAGACGATACCTTATGTATTATTTCATTTACTATTTTTAACCATTGAGGTTTGTTCAGTTATGTTGTTTTATACATACACATTTGGATCACAGTTTTATAATCTCTCGAGATTTCCTGACCTTCTACAACATACTTCAACTAATTATCTCTATCTAGGAATGGAACAATGGACTTAAACAATGATTCACTTGTTTGACATTTTATAAATAATAACGTAATGACCTCTATAATCCTCCAGCAGCCGATTGTATAAACGTTGGTTAAATTAACACTGGGTTAAATGCTCTGATTAATTGCTTCACACGTAAATATAAGTATATTCAAAGATATTTAGGATTGTTTATTACGTTTGCTCAGACGTCTGTAAGATGAATTGACGCATTAGTATTTATAAGTGGATTTAGAAACTAATCAATCTTAAATGTTTTGTACATCAGCTCGAATATAAACCGAACCAGATTTCAAAAATTTCAAAAATTAAATAGTTCGCTCTCTGCATCTTGGCTTCGATGAGAGGACGAGATCACGTTTGTTTAGCCAACGATATTATGTAATTTAGGAATGTATATCAATACAGTAAAATATTCTTTTGTAATCTAGTTATTCACGTTATGAATATTCATAAAGAACTCATTTGTTACTATGCATTCATTTAGGAATACTAAATGAATGATATGACCCTTATATGTCAACGCAAAACTTTTAATTATTAATGTGTATCTAGGGGTTGCTTTAAGTTTGCTATTAGATGCGCTCATCAGAATAAGCATACGATGTTTATTTAAGTTTACCGAACATTAAACAAGGGAAGAAAGAAGAAATATACATGTACAACTGTATGCGTAAAAGTAAAGAAACGATTACATGTACTTGTAATTGCTTTGGTTTGCCATCTCCAATGCTAGAGTTCTATTTTAGTAACACAAGAACAGTCTCGCCCGACATTAAAATTTTTGCAAAGCGTGTACATGTATATGTAAATTGACCACGAGAAAGTAAAATAAGATATTGTGAATAGTATTGTTTCTATGTCGTACTTCATGTTCAATTTAGACGTTTACAGGACAAAATGATACTTGAAGAACATTATCAATGTTTATCCTTTTACTGTTATCTTCAGGTGAGTCACAAGTGTACACTGTTGGAACAATAGGACGTTTTAAGGTTGTGAGTACTAAACTATCAAAACATCCAACATCTAACCAATCTGCCAGAATATCAGCTGAAAATACAATCACTAGAATATTAGGTAGTTTATAGAATTTGTCTACTTTTAGTCTTTTACCAAAAACTTTGTTCACTATTGTTTTATTTCCTTAAGTAGATTTTCGTTAGTATTTACTTTCTTTAACATCTTTGTACCTATATCATGCAACATTTTCTCTTCTGATCTGTATGAACAAATTGACATTAGCATATGGTACTTTTCTTCACATTAATTTTTATTAAGTTTGTATATATTTTATTAAACTGACAAACTAGTGGCTTGTTTTGTTTTGTCTCCTGTGCCTTTTCAACTGCCAGAGCCATTTTTGTAAGCAACTGTCTATTTTCTCACATAAAAGTTTGGATCGGAGCGTCCGCCTGTATCATTTAGGGTTTACATTGATTTTATTTCTGCAACCTTAAACAGTTGACCAAGGAGGCGGCAATTCTAGTTCGATTTGGTATACCGAACAAATGAAATAAACAAAAATGACTAAATATAAAAGAAACAACACAATTATTTTACTTAATTTAGTTAGGTTAGTTCTTATATTGTCTAAGAAGCATGAAAACATTTCGCATAATTGTACTTTTTCTTGTAGGTTCATTTAATAAAGTAGAGCACGTGTTGCTGGTGGGTGTTGCAAGCGGTGTCCCTAATTGGAGTAACTGTTCAAAGCACGTTCGTCCCGGCGACGTTGTAGTTTCCATGACTACGGAAAGATTAGATCCAATGTACGTCCATTGTGCAAAAATAGACAACGAATCACGTGACAAGGGTTATATATACTCAACCAGATCATTTACCTGCAGGAACAAAACTTTACAAAATGTTGCCATGAGTTTAGAATCAATTGTGAAGACAGAATGGCGAAAACCAAGACCTTGGGATTTGTACATTGAAGAAGGTCTAATAGCTCTGGATAAACAAGAAACAAGTTTTAAAAGACCAATGAATGATAAAACATTACGTATAATGAAACATGACGATGGTAAAGAAGTATTGTATGAACATCCTATCTCCATGACTAAGCCAGACTTTAGAATGGATGTACCAAACATCTGTTTTGGTGCCATAGGAAGTGGACGCTTGATCACTAGAACACTGTCTGTTAGAGGAAATTTCGCGGCATATCATAATGTTAAAGCTTTTGATCTAGATTTTGAAGCTGTCCTTGAATCCCTTGATGGTAATAGGAATGAAAGTTTTCTTGTAATTCGAGGTATATCTGATTATAAAGATGGAAGTACTAGGGATTGGCAACCATACTCTGCCCTCACTGCTGCTGCTTATATGAAAGCCTTAATTATGGCCCTTTAATTGTCAATACATATTAAATCACACGGAACATTTCGGCGATCTTCATTGCATATCTGTGCATAGAAATTGTCGTTAGTTTCCGCACGAGGTAATGTTGTCATGTTGTTATATACAGTATATGTACATGTATCAAACGTCTACAGTCCCTTTTTACACTGCCTTACTTTGCTTGTTAATTGCATACAAATTTGTTATGATAATTTGCATTAAAGATGGCATATTCAATTATTCAGCATTTATTTGTTGTTTTTTCCAGACATTAAGTGTTGTTTGCTTTCCGTGTTACCTCCCTTAGTTTGTTCTCGGTATAACTAGCTACATTTTCCTTATTGGGTGAATTTTCTTGTCAGCGTACACATGGTAGAGATAAATTAAAAACATTTGAAACTTTGACCTTGATCATCAAACGGTGCCTAATAATCTATAGCTTTATGATTAATAGTCGAATTATAATAGACATGGTGGCAATACCACGTGACTTTGACATCCCAAATGCTAGCCTACGGTTTCAAGAAAAATCAAAGCGCTGAAGGCACTGAATTTGTTCGGGTTTGAAAAGTGGAATTCAATTTCCGGCTCCAACAAAACATTCGTTCACAAAGAACAGTTCAGTGATATTAGTTTGATAGGTAGACCAGCACTGTTCCGGTTCAAAACACTATATACAATCGACCTATAAATACAACGGGTAAACCGGACAGGCGAACACACTACTGATTTTTTTCACACAATCACCACAAGTCAAAGGGGTCATTCTTAAAACAATTCAATAACTGCCGCTTATAAGTTATCATTCATACACATTTATTCTACTGCATCTGTATGTAAAATAAATGAAGTCCACTATTCAGACATCATTCAAAGTCATTTACTACGATCTTTAAACTTTTCCTATAGAACCATTCTATTACATAAGATAATGTAACATCTCTACTGACAATTGGCCCAAACGACGGGTTCATGACTGAATAGTTACCATTCTATTACATAATACATCGTAAAGAGCTCAACTGAGACGCTTAACTCATAAGCTATTATACATGCGCTTCAGTATAAACCGATTAACAAGTGTATTTCATGAATTATTGCGCCTAGCATAGCAGACGATCATTTGGAATTGGTCTATACTTATATACTGAGGCACTACTTCTGGATTCGGTAAATTGTCAAAGTGGGAAAGGGTCTGAAATACGGTATATGATCAAAGCGCTGAAGACGCTTAATTTGTTCGGGTTTAAAAAGTAAAATGACATTTCCGGCTCCAACAACGTTTGTACACAAAGAACAGTTCAGTAATATTATTTTGATAGGTACAACAGCATTGTTTCGGTTCAAAACACTTCAAACAATCGACCTATAGATACAGCAGGTTAACCGGACAGGCGAAAACCCTTTTGATTGCTCTATACCTATATACTGAGGGACTACTTCTGCATTCGGTAAATGTTCAAAGTGGGAAAGGGTCTGAAATACGATATATATATTTGTTCAGGACTGACGTCCCGAACAAATAAAAACAGTAAAAACCCGCTTCGACTGCGCATCACAACACAATCGCCAGTTATAAACTTTTTGCAACCCCCCTGTAAAACCTTTGAACGTTTTTCTTATTCAAAAAGGGTTGACGACATGTCACTGTAGCATTGTAGATATAGTTTTCCAGAGTGTTAACCATAAGTATAAAACTGGCGTTGTAGATGTGATGCGTGTTAGATAGAGCTTTGAAAGCAATACAACCGTCAGAACAGAACATAACATTTCATAAACATATCAATGCAGCATATGAAACTAACAAATCGTGAAAAGGTTTGATAATTTACTACCGCGCATCAAAGCGTAGATATCATCAAACTATATAAGATTGTAACCACTTGTTGAAGTAAACAATATCTACCAAAAGAAATGAGTTTGAAATCAAAAGTATGTTAACTTTTGAGACAAAAACACGAATTACTTCGAACGTAAACAAGAGATGGGAGATCCAGTACGTACTACTGGCAAGTTGACTGCACGTATATGTGGGTAGATATCATTGTAGCATTTTGGACTTTTTTCAGTATGTAATGAAAAAACCTTGTAGCGCCGCTAAACGTCGCAACCAAAGCTGAACATCGCAATAGCCCTATAGATGAACGTCGCAACGCCGACGCTAAAAGTCGCACAAAAATAGACTAACGTTAAACGTCGCACTTTGTAGGAATGTTTTGTATCGAATCTAAACGCACAAGTATTACATAGACTAAAACAATTACAAAGCAACTACTCTAAGACCTATAGCTAGCCTACCATAGACATATTGATAGCAACCACTTTAAGGTCCACCTGAATGCCCGATACATCCAGTCTCGCAGCTTGGTAACCACCAACACATCTATATCAATCATGTTAAGACAATTGAAATTGAAACGAGAAAATACAATATATTCTAATCTCTCTTAACCTGACGCCTTCACGATCACAAACCTTGTTCAAATTAGCAAAATTTCGCCAATGGTTGCTCCATTTCGCTCAATTTAATTCTCCATTGCGTGTCTTAGTCATACCCATAGACATATAAATAGATAGATCGGTAAAAAGCAAGAGTTACATAATGCTGTGGAAAAAACCAACAGTTTTTGAATTTTATTAAAAAGTTAAAGAAAAAATGTCAAACTAACAGTAATTTGTCATTAGACTAAATGTGAGATTTAAAAGTTGAGATGCAGGATTTTGGCACCCAGACTGAATAGCAAAGCATAGTTTGAGACTTAAACATTTTTTTTGGCAGACAGCAATAGTTTCGAACTAAATTTAGCATTTTATTTAAAGATGTAGAGATCTATAGAGGTTAGAAAATATGATATATGTCTTGATCTCTTTAGCTGACGCCTTACTGTGACCATACTAGCAATTATATTAAATGAAAATGTACACTTGTCACATGAAATATTATCAAATGCAACATGACTAAAATGCAGATATTAGAAGGAAGCAATAATGATAAAGATTAACAATGCATCTTGTATTTGGGCATAACAGCAATTAAAATTAGTGAAAATCAAGATAATGAGGAATATAAACATGTGGTCAGTTGCTTTTTTATAACTGATTATGAGTAGTATTATATGAGAATGAAAGTACATGATGTATATTGAAATCTAGCATTATTTTATGCGCAATATATATATTATATATAATATATATTAATAATTTAACAAAACATACTTGAATAAAAATGAAATAATTGCCTAAAATCTTTTAATTCCTAGGAAAGAACAACCAAATTTTGTATATAAATACATAAAATATATAGTTAACATCAAATGTGACATAAAGTTTGGTTTCTAAAATTTTAGCGCGTAATAATAGAACCGATTTTCAAAATGTTTTTATCTGATTTTTTATGAATTTGCGTGGGAAATTGAATCCTGTGTGAGAGAACGGGATGTTTGTTCTAATTCCGAGTGTCTCTCGCTATATGCGCGAGACTTGGCAGGTTCAATGTATGCGTTAACTCTACTATTTTAAATTCTCACCACAATACTTCGATCTGTACAGACGATTAAAATAGATGCCTGTGTTTATGTACGGGAAATGTCGAAAAAATATTGTATTTAATATTTTTTTTTAAAAAATGGTCCACTGTGGCTAGCCTTCTAATTTGGAAAAAATAGTTTTCACTCATTAGTTAGATTCTAAAGTTTGGATAGGTAATATCAAATAGTCCCGAACCACCAATGAATTATAAAAGGGCTCTTGAAAAAGACTGTTGCTTCCAACAAGGGGGAATAACTTTTGATTAGTTACATTCGCCATTTTAAATCGATTCTGTCACATGACAATCACGTGGATAAATATTCATCGATTGGATGATATTTGAAGAGACGGCGTTTGATTGGTCAATTTCACAGCGAGGATTTCAAATGCGAAAGTGTGTCCGGTAAATGTCAACAACAAAACGGTGAACTGTTCAGTTGCTGATTTTTGAATAAATAGATCAGGTTTGTTTAATTTGACAATTTATTTTTATAGAATATAACGAAAACAATTAAAGATATTTACGTGTTTTTCCCAGATGATCCTTTTTTTAAGACTGCAACTGTTCAAAAACAGCGGCGATTCGTCCTAAAAAATTTCGAACACACATTGTGACATTGATGATTGAGGATTGAATTTATTTTGATCTTTCGAGTTTAAATCGAGGTCCAGTTGAAAATTTAATGTCAAAATTATTTTATTACTAACGCATTTTGAGTGGTGACAAGTGAAGTGCTTTTTTGTGGACGAAATTCGAATTTGCTTCAAATTGTCCATTTCACATTCTGACCGAAATGGCGAGGAAGCGATCTTGAAGTTGAGAGTGAAACTTTGGTCTGTTAACTTTCGCCTGCACATAATCCTCAAAGTAATGAGGGAGTGCAGTATTCTCGTAGAAGTAGAATTTGACTCAAATTACATTGGTGCCATGAGTGTGGGGACTAGCCATGAAATTATCTGAAACATAGACTGTAATGGTAAAAAACCTGTGGTTGTCACAAAAAATGAAGACTGATATAATACTAATACATTTTTTGTAGGTACTAGGTGCTTGTTAGCCATGAGTTTGCAAGTTTGAAACATGGATCTTGTATCTCTCTCTTGCCCTATTACAGACTAATGTGTTATTTTTCTATTCTTTTTTTTCAGGTCTATAGACATGTGTAGGTAAACAAGGTAGTCTTAAGCCATGTCTGAAAACACTATTGTACAAGATGGTGCCAATCTTCCTAATGGGTACAACGACCTGTCTGCTCTTGATCAGAGTGTCTTCTACCCAGCTGACATGTCAGCTCTGCCTACTTCAACACCAAACCCTTCTAAATTAAGAAGAAAGAGTCGAAGATCATGGTTTGAAACTACTCCAAAAGGTTTCAAGTTTGATATTGCTGTGGAGAAGCAAGAACCAAAGAAACCTCGACCTCAAAGTGCAGCAGTTGAGGTTCTGACTCTGACCCATTTTACAGCAGCACCTAGGCTTGGTTTTGGTACAATGAAACTTGGTCAAGAGAAAACATGTACATTATTACTACGAAATCCACATGACTATGAACAGTCTGTCAAACTGGAGAAGGTTCCTGAAAAGAAACATTTTAGTGTACCTTGTAAAGTGTTTACTGTCGGTGCCGAAGAGTCATATCCACTGGAGATCACTTGGGCTCCTAAAGATGCTGGTGGGTGTAGAGAAATGATTCTGATGCAAGTTGATAATGCCTATAGACTTCAAGCTTATGTATATGGAACAGTGACTGCACCTCCACCACAAAAGAAAAAAACAGTAAGTGATTTATTCTGTGGAATTGTGTGAATAATGGAATTATACATGTACTTGCTATCTTAGTTTTATATCAATTTTCAAAATTTTTCAGATATACAAGATTTAAATGAGATTTTTCCAATTTTAAATATTTGTCTCATAAACCTTTTTTCACAGACTTTTTTGAAAACTGTTGGGTCTAATTTCACAATTTACAGGGTCTGCAAAAAAACTAGATAAGATGGTACCTGTTTAAATTATTTCTGCTCATCCTTTTAAATATATCTCAGGATGGTTGCTGTGTAACATTCTTTTTTCAGGGTTCTCAGAAAGGCTTGATTCTGTGTATCTGGATGCATACTTTTGCCTTTTAGACGCAAAAAATCCAGCCGCGAGCCCTGAATATGCATTAAATTATCAGCCACATGTTTAACAATAGTAATTATAGTTGACAAGTGTAAAGCTAAATGTATGTTCAATAAAAAGGAGGAGCTTTTCATTGCTTTAAAGTTTAATACTTATGATAAAAAATTAATCATTTTTAGCTGGATTTTTCAACAAAAAAATTCGACTTATAGTTTGACAAAACCTAGACAGGCTGTTGGGCAGAAGGGCATCCGGTGTCGTTAACAATTGTGTTAAAGTTTTTCTTTACCATATATTTTTACCATTTATTGTTAGATCTTTATGAAACTTACAATGATAACATACCATGTGATGAACAGATTTAGAAAGTAACCGCAACTCTACTTGGCTTTATTATGGATTATTTCCCCTTGTAAATTTTAAATTAAAGTTTTTAATATGTCGGATATCTCTGTCATTTATGGTCAGATCTTGATGAAAGTGGTTTCCTCATTGCATTTGTTCTTGTTTATTTTTCAGAGAAGAGTTGGGTTATTAGCTTCCAAGCCATCAAAACCTTTTTCTGTCATTCATACTACCAGTCTTGCTAACATCAACCATGATTACAGCCCAGAGAAAAAATCGGGGACACAGTCCATCAAACCGACTGTCCAAACAACAAGAAAGCCAGGGACAGTATCCAAAGGTCCTGTTTTACAAACACAATCAAAGGCTCGCCATGGTACTTATACAAAAGGCAGAAAATCTGAAGAAGTCAAAACTAGACGAAGATCATCAAGACTGAGTGGAAAGTTTGACATAGTTGATAAGGAAAATATTGAAAATAATGATCCAACCCATATAATTGACTCACATGAAAGTAAGGAAAGAAAAGCTGTATTGAAAAGAGAAGACGAGAAGAATCGTCGTAAAATGCGAAGATCTAATACCTACTCCAATGTATCTGGCTTTGGACTAACTGTTCCTATCATACAAGGTGAGACAGTCCAAGGTTTAAAGGATACAAGTCTCCTAAATGTAGATAATATTAGTGGTATCGACGGTGAAGTCACAGAAACTGTTGAGAAAACTATTGCTAAAGTGTATGACACTGAACCTAGTTTTCTTGAAAGTCTACATCAACCTGTGGTAGCTCATGCTGTAGCAGATGAACCCAGTTTTATGATAGAAAATACACCTGTCAAATGTCTAAAAACTACATCTGATGAGCCAAGCTTCTTGCATGACGCAGGCAACAATGTTAAAAACAACTTAGAAATTCAGGAACCAAGTTTCATGGAGAATATTGATGAGAAAATTTTGAAGAAATCAAAAATATCTGCTTTACAAAACATTGAAAAGTATGATGACAGTTTGGAAGCAGAAAACCAGGCATCAGATGAACCAAGCTTTCTTGTACCTGAAAATAACAAATCTAAGACTAAACGTCCATCTCTTCGCAAAAGAAGTGGAATCCAGGAAATTGACCATGATGATAAACCCACTGGTGTGAAGTTGCTTCGTAGTGCTAAGAAAAGGAAAAGTAGATCTATTGGAGGTGTTGATGCTAAACTGAATTGTATGGAAAATGTTCCTAGCCATGAGGCTGCAATAAGTGGTAAGGTATTGACCAATTCTGTAGGACAGAATTCAATACTTGACCAGTTAAAAAGTCTGAAATCCTATGTGCATGATAAAAGTTTAGAAATAGAAAAAAGTGGTAATGAATCCTTCCATGAGGCTGTTCTTAATGGAACTGAATTGAAAAAGCAAGACACATTTGTAAAGCAAGATATATCCAGATTTTCTATCACTGGTGTTGAGTCTAACATCCGTCGAGGTACATTTGTAACTGGTCCAGCAAAGATTCAAATCATTGAAACCCAACAGCCTGCAGCAGCAAGTCCAAGAAGAACAACTTTCACAGTAGTGAAGAATGCTCAACTTGGTAAAGCCAGTAAACAGAAAGTAGATGTCACAGTGAATGTTGTCTTAGAAGAAGAAGAGGGTAGCCTGGAAGAAGTGGATGGAAATATCCCTGATAGAGTTTTAGATAATGCTGTTGAGCCTGAACAATGTATGAATGCAGAGAAGAAAGATCGACTGATGTCTAAAGACAGTTTAGAAAGTGATTCATTTGAAAAGCAAACAAATTCACCTCAAGAAATATTTTCTGAAAATATCGAAGTTTTCACTCGCAGGTCTACTTTGACTGTAACTAAATCTCGGCCTTCTGATGCTCTTAGGGAATATGCACATAGAACAGGAGCTCCAAGCACTTGTTTGTTTAAACCAAACACTGTGGCTGGTTCAATACCTGAAAATGAAGACAGTCTTGGTGTGATTAATTCAAATGAAACCAATCAGCAATCAGGTCAGAATAGCACCTTTGAAGTGCCACTGGAGGATAGCGTAATAATACGAAATTCTAGCTTCCCTTCCACGCCTCACTGCCTACTACCAAATAGTCCACAGCTTAATGATTCTAAAAGGTCAACCCATGTTATAGAAAAACCTAAAATTATTGATCTTAATAATATTGACACAAAACATCTTTTGGCTGCAGACAACACTAATGACCTCAAGGTCAAGGTCAAAGAAACTGGTCTTGAAGAAAGGAGACAATCAAGAGGCAAGGATGTAATTGACAGCTCTGATTTAGTTTCACCTCCCAGTGCCAATACAAGAAGAAAGGTTTCTGCAAGAAGATCTGTAGGAAAACTCAGACAATCTACTGAGTCTATTAAAAAAAATACCTCTAGGGTGAAATCTAGAGAATCCTCGTTGATTAATTCCAGTGAAGGCAGAAAGTCTCCAGAAGTTGTCGAAGAACAAAACAAGACTCCAGAGACACCAGTTATTGACATAATGGTTGCAAGCAAAATTGATAATGAACTTAGCAGTAAAAATGCATCTCTTTCTACTGAGGAAAATGGTCAGCTATTTTTTATCCCATTAGATAACAAAGCTTGTGATGAGGTGCCGACCAGACCTCCGGTTCAACGACCCAATCCTAGTCAGTTTTTAAAGAAGAGAAGTAACCCAGTATCTCAAGATGTTGATAGAAGATGTAAAAGAACTAAGAGCGAAAGTATTGAGATAATACAAGTTAGACAACAAAAAACATTGACATCAAAACCAGCTCCTACACAACCTGTTAGATTTACTAGACAAACTGTCAAATCTACTGGTAAGTTTAAACCTTTGATTCTTATCTCTGTAACATCTACATCATACATGGTTATTGATTTGAACCCTATCTGCTTAGTCCAGTGTTGACATACGCTTGTGATTCAATGGATGTCTAGTACATATGTACTGGTGCATCCCAGGAACAGTGGGTTAGAGAACTGATTGCCTCATAGTCATACTACTCTGTCAACTGACTCTTTGGTGCAGCTTATGCTCAGTATTTCTGTATTGATATCAAATTTATATATAGATTGCAGTCTTGTATATTGCTATTCAAGTCAGTATTCTTGATAAAAAACATTAGCTTTAAAGAGTGATTGGCTCTTAATAATAATACGTAGAGGTTATTAAACAGGGCAAGTGTGCCTTAAGGAAGATATCGGCACACTTGCTTAGGTATTGGCCCGAGGGCTAATGCCGGGGAAAGTGTGCCGATATCGACTTAAGGCACACTTGCCCTGATTCATAACCTTTTTATTGCATATGTTGACTCTTGCATGTAAAGATGATTTTTCTAAAACAATATTTTTTTTTCTCAACATAACACGCTATTTTGCACGTTGACGTTACGTCACATGTATTGTTTTGTTTTTTCAACGCCGAAACGTTGGAATCTAATGAATGCTTGTTATAAAACGTAAGTCTTGTTGTTGATTATCTTATTAATTTTCACTATGAAAAAAACACATGTCGTAAAATTGAATAGCTTCTTGTTGCTAATTACGTACGAATTTCACGTGCGGAAAGTCTGCCGTTGTTGGACTGCAGGTGCGTAATGACCGGAAGTTGCCTCAATATCGATTTTTGGCACACTAGGAAGTGAGCCAAATATCGATATTTTGGCACACTTGCTCAATACTGGAATATATTGACCACAATGAGGCTATATTGGCACACTTGCATGTCAATTTTGTTAACTACTGTTTATAGTAACATATGCAATAAATCTGGTTTAAAGTATTTATCACCTTAAGTCCAAGGCTTAACCAGGTTACCCCTTATTCTCAGAGTTTGTGTATTTTTCTCTCTTTTTTTACAGGATCATTGAATGACACATCTAGGAGACAAGTTCTCAAACCTAAAGGTGGGGCAGTCAAAGGATTGGCTCAATCAAAATTGATTCTTGTCAAGAAATCCAAATCAGGTTGGTGTAACTCTGTGTTTAATATTGTACCTATTTTAAACAAGAAGTCATTGTCTTGAATTACTTGGCTCAAGTCTGGGACAAGCGAAATTGGTTCCAGCTAATAAAAAATTTGTGCCCATTATTAAAATATAAGATAATCAGGTTAGTACTTGAGAAAATTTAAGTTGATGGTGGACAAATCTTACAAATGGCTAGCTTAAGGTTTTGACTTTCACTTGCCCAAAGGGCAAGTAACTTTGAAGATCTACTTGCCCCCAGAAAAAGCAGATTGCCCGATCCTAAATGTGAAGAATGTTAATAATCGGAGCAAAACTTTTTCTTTCTTTTTTTTAACTTTTTGGTGTTTTAAATGAATAAAAGTTGGAACTCAGTCATTTCATAAACCCACTAGCCTGAAGACATGGGCTTGTGCAAATTGATTTAGGCTTGTGAAAATTACTTATTTTATAGTTAAAACAAAAAATCAAGGTTGTCAGATTTCCCTGACAACCTATAATTATCCCCCGCCAATGGAATCGGGAGGGGGATATAGTTTTGGCGTTGTCCGTCCTTCCGTCCATCCGTCCGTCCGAATTTCATTTCCGGAGTAGTTCTCTGCAACTACTGGCTGGAATTCAACGAAACTTTATGGGAATCATCAATATCAAGAGGAGATGCGCATGTGGTCAGCTTTTTTCGGATCAGACCCTTTAACTCAGAGTTATGGCCCTTGATTAGTTATGTAGAATGCATATAGAGTAAAAGTCGTTTCCGCTCTACTTCTCTGCAACTAATGGCTGGAATTCAACGAAACTTTATGGGAATCATCAATATCAAGAGGAGTAGCGCATATTGTCAGCTTTTTTTGGGTCAGACCCTTTAACTCAGAGTTATGGCCCTTGATTAGTTATGTAGTATGCATATAGAGTAGGGCTCTACACCGGTATACGATATATATCGAATACCGGTATTGTAGGTTCGATAGATATATCGGATCGAACGTTCCCGTATCGAACAAAATATCGATCAATGACGGTCATACAAATATGATCCATGGTCTGCAAATCATTTGATATTTTGTATCGCCAAATCAACATTCTAATACTTCCAATTTTGTATGTAATAATATGTGGACGAACAATATCATAATTTGACATTCCTTTAAGCAAATATCATACACCGGCTACGTCATGTTATGTCCTTTTTAATCAAAGGGAAGTAACTGTTACGGTTAGAATATCCATTACATGTACTTTTGATTTCAATTAGTCCGGAAACCATTTACTATCAGTATTTTAAATACAGTAGCAGATCAATTTTTGGAGCCAGAAGTCTCTTGGATTTGTTTGGGTAGATCCGCAACGTAAATAGAACTTGATTGACCAGAAGCGATATTCTTGTTAATAGCTGAAGTTCTGTAAGAGTATGCTTTTCCTTTTGACGATCTTTGTTTAGTGTCATATAAATATGAATGCTTGAGATAAATCTAGCTAAAACCAAACATCAACAAAATGATTCCATTTTATGTAAATCCTGCACACAAGTACATAAACGATCGATTATCGAACGCACTTAGTCAATGTTGATGTTAATACACAGACTTTTTGTGTCACAAAAACTCGTTTGCAACATTGCTTTTGTCCGAGAATATGCCGCCTCCAAAAAAATAAAGTTTGGGGTTATTATATTGGACAAAGAACGGACGGATCAGACCAGAGTGTACTATATTCTGCAAAAATTTTGTAAGCAAAGAAGGCAATACAACAAACTTGGCCGTGCATGTTACCCTGTCAGCAGACAGATCATGTCTAGACACACAGACTCACCCATTCTCATATCCAGAGGCTATCAAGATTCTCGAATAGGATCGAGAAGATAAACTCTTGGTACGAGAATAAAATTCACTAGACGCAATGATATTTCTTCAAAAAATAAAAATGTCAAAGACTTTGACATTTAAAATACTAATAAAACAGTGCATTTAGTAGTATTGTGTTTCAACAATAAAAATAAATGAATAAAATATCAATGATTTGCAGTTTTATAAAAAAATCTATTTATTGTTAAAATATCATTTGATATATCGAATATCGATCATTTTGTATCGATACAAATATCGTATCGATCATTCTGACCGATATAGAGCCCTAATATAGAGTAAAAGTCGTTTCCGCTCTACTTCTCTGCAACTAATGGCTGGAATTCAACGAAACTTTATGGGAACCTTCAATACCAAGAGGAGATGCGCATATCGTCAGCTTGTTCCGGTCAGACCCTTTAACTCAGAGTTATGGCCCTTGATTAGTTATGTAGTATGCATATAGAGTAAAAGTTGTTTCCGCACTACTTCTCTGCAACTACTGGCTGGAATTCAAAGAAACTTTATGGGAACCTTCAATACCAAGAGGAGATGCGCATATCGTCAGCTTGTTCCCGTCAGACACTTAAACTCAGAGTTATGGCCCTTGATTAGTTATGCAGTATGCATATGGAGTAAAAATCGTTTCCGCGCTACTTCTCTGCAACTACAGGCTGGAATTCAACGAAACTTTATGGGAATCATCAATATCAAAAGGAGATGCGCATATCGTCAGCTTGTTCCGGTCAGACCCTTTAACTCAGAGTTATGGCCCTTGATTAGTTATGTAGTATGCATATAGAGTAAAAGTCGTTTCCGCACTACTTCTCTGCAACTAATGGCTGGAATTCAACGAAACTTTATGGGAACCTAAAAAACCAAGAGGAGATGCACATATCGTCAGCTTGTTCCGGTCAGACTCTTTAACTCAGAGTTATGGCCCTTGATTAGTTATGCAGTATGCATATGGAGTAAAAATCGTTTCTGCGCTACTTCTCTGCAACTACTGGCTGGAATTCAACGAAACTTTATGGGAATCTTTAATACCAAGAGGAGATGGGCATATCGTTGCCTTGTTCCGGTCAGACACTATAACTCAGAGTTATGGCCCTTGATTAGTTATGCAGTATGCATATAGAGGAAAAATTGTTTCCGCGCTACTTCTCTGCAACTAATGGCTGGAATTCAACGAAACTTTTTGGGAATCATCAATATCTAGAGGAGACGCGCATATCGTTGCCTTATTCCGGTCAGACCTTTCAGCACAGAGTTATTGCCCTTGATTAATTGTGCAGTGTTCATATAGAGAAATATTGCTATTTCTTTGCAACAGCTGGATTGATTTCAACAAGATTTTATGGAAACCATCAATACAGAAAAGAAATTTGCATCTCATTGGCATGTCCTGATAATTTTATTTAACATGGAGTTATGTATGGTCCCTGTTATGGTTTTATGGATTTTTATATTTATTAATAAAGCCTTATGTCTCCAGTTGTTGTGTTAGTAAAAACAAGTACTCGGCGGGGGATATTAATTCAACAAATTTGCTTGTTGGATTCAGTGAACTTGTTACTGCTAGTAAAGATTTGGTTTGGGCAAGTGAAATGTAATAACTTCTTGTGCAATGGAGGTACCTTCTAAAAAATATATTATTGTAAAGTCTTAAAAATGTAAATAAACATTGAATTTTGATGAAAAAGAATTGTTGTATAAATGTCACATTCCTCTTTTGTCAGCTGTACCAAAACTTCCTCTGGCTTTTGCTGCTAAAAATATGTTCTATGATGAAAGATGGATGGAAAAACAAGAAAGAGGATTTGTTAACTGGTTAAACTTTATATTGACTCCAGCTGATGAGCATCAGAGTTCTGATGTTAAAGTGAAAGGTAAAAATATTACATAAGTAATTATTCTAGAACACAGAAAAGGGCAGGGAAAAAGAAAAATAGAGCTGGGCACATTAGATAGACTAGTTGATGTTTCAAAGTAACTGTTTCTGTATGTGGAAGAGCAAATATGGACAGGGTGTAGTGCTCTGCTGTTCTGCTTCAGAAAAATAACTACAACATGATTTATTGTTTTTTGAATTCATTATCAGCTTTTCCAGAGATGAGGGTTTGCATCCGCAGTCCTTACTAATAAAATTGCAAAAGTCATACCTTACCATTGTGACAGGCCCAGTTACCAATCTGATTAAAACCCAATCTAAAATGTTCCGCTCGCCTACTCGCTAATTTAGATCTGGCCTTTTTCAAATGAGGGTCACGTTCAGGTGACCTTATCTCATCATAATATTTATGACGAAATTGTTATGATACGTAACTTGTTTGCATCGTCTACGTCACGCAACTTAGTAATTTTGGTATTAGGCTGCTAAATTGAATTACATCTAAATGATATTAGGCTGTTGCATGTAATTAGTTGAAATTAATTACATCTGAAAAATAATCTTTTATGTATTTCATGAATTTAGTTCATTATGAAAATGATGAAGTTTGTTTGAATTTTTGTGATTTACTATCTTTTGGCAATAATTAAAATTTACTAAATTGTGCACTTTTGTTTTTTCAGTGGATGCAGGCAAACTTACATTGGACGTAGAAAAAGGTCGTAACAAGTTAGCACCAACTAATGAAATTCTGTCATTTCGTACATACGCTGCTGTACGTAAACTAAATCACCTCAGGAAGAAGGCGTGTCGTTTATTCCAGTCAGATGATGTCCGACGTGTCATGCAGAAGGTAGAGGCAGAAGTTGAAAGTAATCGTTTGTTAGTACGTAAAGATAAGATGCTACATGCTGATGTTGGAGCTAAACAAAAGATTCTTGATATGTTGTTGTCATACAATCCATTATGGTTGAGAATAGGTCTTGAGGTAATATACTTAAATATTTACTTTAATATGAAGGTTTTATGTTGTCAGTGATTTTTTGAGTTTTCTCATTAAAACCCATGCCTTTCTATTTGCAGTCAATGTAAAACTGAACAGTAGGTCCTGTGATGATTTTACAGGACTAAACCAAGTCTTAACTAAATGGAGGCATTTTACATATTTGAAATATTTCTTGCTGGACAGTCAGTCCTGTAAGCCTGCAGATCTAGACAGATTTATTTTTCACAAGATTTGTCCGTCAGTCTGCCATTTTTCCATGACTGCTATATGTGAATTATTCTCCTAAATTGTGAGAAAATATTGTGTGATAGTTAGTAAAAGAGTTTTAACATAATTATGTATGCTTAAATTATAAGTGAAATTCTCTTGTTTCCATGTTAGTATTCTCTTTTATTGCTTTATAAACTTTAAAGTTCTTTAAGTATACAGCTGCATCAAGCATATTCATAAACCAAAATACTTTCATCTAAATTGACATTTACTTTTTTATATTAATTGTATATATATAAATGACTATTTTCAGACAATATATGGTGAAATGGTACCACTACAATCTAACAATGATGTATATGGTCTCTCTAGATTTATTATCATAAGATTATTATCTAATCCTGATATATCTGAGGAATATGCTCATGCTACTGTACCACATCTTTACAAGAATGGTAAGTACTTCTATATTTATTAGTTATAGTTAAACCAACTGGTACTTAAGTTCAGGAGCCAACTTTTGGTCTATATTTTTAACCAATACACTTTGTTCTATCATACCTGTTTTTCCAATGAATTTCTCTTCCGGTATAGAGATATGGATAAAAGATATGATACCATTGGTTGTTTATTGTAAACAGATGTGTAGCACAGACAGTAGTTGCTGACTATTTACTCAGTGTATTATTGTTGAGTCACTATGCTAATTGATTATACATTGGCCAAGGTACACTCCTGTTAGTATGACAGAACAGCCAATATGACTATTTATGCCTCAAACAAAATAAACCCTGTATAGTGCCGAATAGCTTTTTAAAGATATTACATTGTACTTGTTTCTTATGTAATAAATATTCATTATGTTATGCTAACTATCTATATTTATTTTACAGGATATGGTCTGGCTTCTTCTCAACATACATTAAAGAAGTTTCTTATGTTGGTATATTTTCTTGATAAAGCTAAACAGACAAGATTGATTGATCATAATCCTTGCTTATTCTGTAAAGATTCAGACTTTAAGGTAACAACTCTTGTTTTGTTATGGAAGATAAAATTCAGTCTTCTCCTTTTGCTCTAATTAATATGCTGTCAGTGATTATTTTTAGTTTTTTTTAAAACAGCCTCTGCCTTTCTGTACATAAATTGTCATGTTTAATTCACCAAAATTGTGGAAAAAATGTGTTTTAATCGGCAAAAAAGTTTCAAAGATGTATATTTTTTTGCTTAAATCAATAACTTATTTTAACACTTTATTCTCATAAAAAGTACATGTACTTTCATTAACTGTGTATGTTTCTGACCCTGGTTGCCATAACATTTAGACTTTTTACAGGAAATAATAATATCGTATGTTGTGCAATTTTGGTTGTGTTTTTTCATTATTTACATTTTACCCAATTTTGGCCCTTTTTGAGGCAAAAAAAACTTGCAGTCTCATGCTTTATGGTTTGAATGTAAAATTTTGGTGCTTGTGTGTACAGTATGTTTTAGTGTCAATACTGATTTAAGTATTTTGAGAATAAATTACTCTATGTAATACTTACTTATATAAACTCTTTCTACTTTAGTATTTTGGGAATAGTTTTTTTTTCAAAACTTTCAACTTTCACCCATGTGGTCGTAAATTGTCAACCTTAATTTTATTTCTCTTTGTTTACAGGCCAGTAAAGATTTTCTACTACAATTTTCTCGTGATTTTCTTTCTGGAGAAGGTGATATAACTAAACATTTAGGTTATCTTGGATATAAGGTTACGTATACACAGACAGCACTAGATGAGTTTGACTATGCTGTACAGAAATTAGCTATTGATCTTAGAGATGGTGTGAGGCTTATGTAAGTATTACTGGTTCTTTACAAGAGAATATAGACGTAATTCAGGCGTAAAATTTTTCCGATTTTTGTTAGATTTCCAATTTTTCACTGACTGAGTAGAAAATTGGAAGTCAGTCTGCTGAGGAACCCACATTATCCAAGGCTCTATCCCGTTAGGGTTACACACAATTTATTGTCTCAATTATCTTCCTTTAAATCTAAGAGATTTTTCTTTAAAAATGGAGCCCTCCAAGTTTGCAGAGCATGGAAAATAGAATGTGAAAACAATCAATTTCCTTCTTACAGTTTTCCAATTTTTTGCTTTCCTGTCCAGTCTCATACTTGTTAATTAGATAGGTCAAAATAGTATACTAGTATTTTACAATTACATGATTTTAGGCTTGTCTTGCACTGACCCATTAACTTAAAAATTTTCTAGTGCATCTTAAAATGCTGAAATTCAATTTTTTCTGGGGGGGATTTGCACCTCTACACCCTTCACATAGGCTATGCCCCTTTATCCCATTGTGAAACTGAGGCTCCAAACTCCAGACTTTTTCAGGATTTTCAATTCAGACTTATTGACTCCCCTGTATAAGTATGTATATTGATTTGTCATCACCAAAACTAGTCTACATCATTCATTATTTACATATAGTTAATTTAGTCTTGCTCTGAACTGTGGATATGTTTCTAAATCTATCTTCCAGTCGTGTATTAGAGATATTATGTCGTCAACCAGATATTGGTAAAACAGTTAGATGTCCTGCTATAAGTAGACTTCAGAAGATACATAATGTTGAATTAGTCTTTAAAGAGTTAACTCAACAAAAAATTGATCCAGGTTTGTTGCTTTGGTTGAATTTCTAAAAAAATTTAGTTGAACTTTTGTCAGCTAGGCTTGTCATATACGCATTCATTGTCTTAATCAACTAGTCCAAAGCCTGGGACAGTAAAACTGGATTCAGGCTAGTGAGAATTACTTATTTCATGTTTATAGTCAAGCTAGTTGAATTTTTTTCTCTTTTTAATATAACATAATAAATCTCGTAAGTATTGAAGAAAAATTTAAGGCAATGACTGTATATGTTTTTCAGTGAAATTTGAAATTAATGCAAAAAGATCTGCCTTTGTTTCTATATTTATACAAATTTCCAGTAGTTTTATTATATATCAAGTTTATATACATTGATTATCATCTGGTCCTTCAGAACTAAGGCACGGGATAAAGGCTTGACTAGAGAAAACAGCATGCTGGGTATTTTGATCCAATTTTAAATGACTATTTGATAATTTCTAGTTCTCTGTCATTACAAGGAAATCACCCTTTGATGGGTTATTAGATCAATTTTAGGAAAACATTGTGTCAACACAATTAAGGTTCTTATACGGAGGTCAGCGTACGTAACCTTGCTTACTGGACTCCTCTTGTCTGTAGATGACCAGTACTTGCCTACTCGAGTGGGATTCAAGTTGGTAGACAAAACTTGTCAACCCTACATGTAATAAATACTGATATTTCTCCTTTTTATCAATACGTGGCTATATAAAGTGAAAGTTAATGTTATATTCTTTATTTTCTATATTAGGTAAAGTACAAGCTCGTGATATAGTTGATGGACATAGAGAGAAGACATTATCATTATTATGGACAATAATCTTACAATATCAAGTTGCTATGGTGATTAATCTAGAACAATTGAAAGAAGAAATACAAATATTAGAGAGAAGTCTAAGATTACGTCATAAAATGAACCAACTTGCAAATTTTGGAAATGGTAGGTGTTGCTTTTTAAGTTCTTGAGATTAAGTACGGTTTAAAGACTGTTTCCATAAACATGTTCTGCCGACTAAATAAAATTTGTTCTATAACCTCTGATCATTGAAATCACCTCTGGGCAGGTGACCCTCACAGTATCAATTTACACCTAGATAGAGTGAAACAATTGTGAACAAATTGCTTGCTCAAGGAAATTAGCAGTGCCTCTAGTTTGGTTCAAACCTGAAACCTCTCAATCCCTAACACATGTCTTACCACTAGACCACTGCTTCAACCAATTGTTGATGTATGGGGATATTTAGGAGTCAGCTTGTCAGTCTGTAGCTTTTTACCTGTCCGCTCAATTTTTTAGCACCTAATTAGTTTCAAACTTCACTCATAGACCAGGCATCAAGCAGACATTTGCATATTATATTTGGGTTCAACTCTGTTGATTTTTGGAGAGTTATGGTCCTTTGATGAAAGTCTTGTCCACTCATTTTCTCAGCACCTATTGTACAGATTCAAACACTTGACAAAGACATGTTGGCGGATACTCATCACATTCAGTGATAGGTCTAGTTTTTATACGCCCTAAGGGTCGTATTATGTTATGGCGCCGCTCGTCCGTCCGTCCATCCGTCCGTCCGTCCGTCCGTCCGTCCGTCCGTCCGTCCGTCCGTCCGTCCGTCTTCCTTGTGCAGACAACTCCTCCCTCATTTCTTGGCCAATTTTCTTCAAACTCCCTCTGATGATAAACATTGATGTCTAGTTGTGCATAAAGTGGAGATAATTCAATTTTTTTCATTCGACTTTGAATTACTTCCCCTTTCATATATCTCTATATATGCCATATGTTAATAAAGTCAAAATGGCCAACAATGAAAAACTTGTCCTGACAATTACTGAACCACCAATGTACCTAGGTTCACCAAATATTATGTGAGGGTAGCCCTTGTGTCAAGGATATGCCCTATTGGTTTTGGGGCCCCTGGGTTAAAGGTCAAGGTCACAGGGGCATCATATTGAAAAACCTTGTCCGGACAATAACTCCTCAACGACTGAACCTAGGTTCACAAAATTTTATGTGAAGGTAGCCTTTGTGTCAAGGATGTTCCCTATTGGTTTTGGGGTTCCAGGTTCGAAGGTCAAGGTCTCAGAGGCATCATATGGAAAAACTTTGTCCAGTCAATAACTGAACCACCAATGTACCTAGGTTCACCAAATTTTATTTGCGAGTAGCCCATGTGTCAAGGATTTGCCCTATTGGTTTTGAGGCCCCTGGGTCAAAGGTCAAGGTCACAGGGGCATCATATGGAGAAACATTGTCAGGACAATAACTAAACAATGTTTGTACCTAGGTTAACCAAATTTTATGTGGATCAGCCCATTTGTCATGGAGTAATTTGTTGGTAGCTCTTTGGTAGCGGATGTTCCCTTTTGATTTGGAGACCCTAGAGTCTTAAGTCAAAGTCACTGGGACTTACTTTATATTGAAAATTTTCCGGACAATAACTCAATAATGATTGTACCTGTGTTCACCAAATTTTATTTAAGGGTAGTCTAAATGTCTAGCATATATGCCCCTTTGGTTTTAGGCCCCTGGGTCAAAGGTCAAAGTCATAAGGAAATCATGAGGAAAAACCTTGTCCAATAACCAACTTTATCTTATATCTCCAAATTTTATGTACCAATACTCTTTGGGTCAAAGGTGAGAACTTATGGTTCTGAGGCCCCAGGGCAAGGTCACTGGAAGTTTGTATGGGAAAACTTTGCGCCGGTGATAACTCAACCATGGCTGTACCTAGGTTCTCAAAATCTTTGCTTTGGATAGCCCTCCAGTTAAGGATGGGACTTATTCTGATATCCAGGGGTCATTTATCAAGGTCACAAGGACTTCATATGAGATAGAACACAGCAAGGACTGCTCTCGGGCCTATAATGCCCCGCCCAGCTGAGCTCTTGTTATCACTATGTTTTATCTCAATTCCACATGTTTGCAGGTGTTACAAAGAAACAACTATCTGAGACAGATGATAGAGATTTACATACACAAGATGAAAGATTAAATCTATTATTAAAATGGTGTAGTGCTGTATGTGCTTTCTATGATATAAAGGTAGGCTTGGAAACTAGTCATTAGTTAAGTCATTTCATTGAAAAAAAATTAAAATTAAAAATCCACCTTTTAGCATATTTTTGTAGTACTTTATTATTATTTTTTTAGTATATTTTAATTTGAAATTCTAGGTGTTGATACTCAAAACTGCCTAAAATTTGTCTTGAAATTTGTAAATTTATCAGCTTGCTTGATTATATATCAATATGCTATTTTTACTTGCCTCAACTATGTTTCCTAGTTGCTTGAGAAAATTTATTTGGTGGTAGTCCAATTGAAAGACTGGTTGTTCTGAGGAATCAGACCACTGCTAATGAATCCACTGCAGTAAATATATAGATCTGCAGACTGAACTGACAGCTTTAAATGTAAAGGTTATAACGTTTTTGAGGTCCTGTTTCTGTTTTCGCCACCTGCAAAAAGTAATGTCAGTAGGTAAGCAAAATTTGTGGTGAGTCAAAAGCCAATTCTTCCTGATTTTGTGTTATTTTCTTATTATTGACAAAAAAAAAATAATTTTGACTTTTGAAATAATTAGTTGGCATAAAAAATCGGGTCAGTCAGGAAACTCGAAGCATATTTTTTTAAACAGGGGTGTGAATTTTCCGCGGATCGGCGGATTTCCGCGTTTTCGAAAATCCCGGGGACGTTTTTTTGGAAACCGCGAAATTTCCGCGGAAAACATAATGGGGCGAAAATTTGAGGGCCGAAATGCGAACGGTTCCGCGGATTCCAATGAACGCCGTACACTAAACTTTCCGTGCGATGTTAAACGCAATTAAAAATCTCAAAAACCCTATAAGAATAAAAAATTTGCGTATCATAACCCAATTAAAAACTTCTTTACTCATAAAGTCTCGAAATCGCCGCGTATCGAACGTAAATAAAAAATCGAAACTGGTCAGATAAGAGATGCGAAAAATGAAACTTCACGCGACAATTACATGCCAATTACATCTCATTAAAACCCAATTGTCTTTCACACGCTGGGAGTTTAACTAGCCGACATATGAATGCACAAGTATGTCACAAAATCGATAATAAAGTCGCCGACTTATGATTACACGCACGATAACATCTGTATATACCTTTACCTATACACGTCAGAGTACATTGGAAATAGCGCATATATATTTTTTAATTGTTTGCAGCAATTAAATCAATATTAATCCTTTGTTTGAGGACAAATATGTTTTTGCAGTTTGAGCAGAAATTGAGGTAAACAATTTAAGACATGTGTCGGCATTTTTTTCACACTTACTTTGTCGATGTTTGATAGCATACCAATAACATAATTGCAATGTCTCATTATGTAATCATGGAGTCTAATAAATCGTCATGAAAAATGTATTCTTAAACTAGCGTCACCTAATTTGTTAAATTGTATTATATATAAAACTTTATAAAAACGATATCGGCGATCCCAGGAAGTCATTTTTTCTTTGTTAAAGTTACTGAAGATAGTTGTCAATAACACCGTCTTGTGTAATTAAATTTTATAAATAGTGTTTTGTAATATTTTACAACAATTTTATAATATATAATTAATTCATCATGATGAATTATTGTCATATATTTTCGCGACCCACGCTATCGTAAATTAAGTAAAACATTCTTAAATCTTCATAATTAATGTAAAAAGCTTATTATTTTTCATTTGTTTTTCTTAATTTAGAAAACAGTGCCCCAGGAACCGAAAAATTCGAACTTACGTTCCCGTTTTCTGGTGTTTGTTGATAAAAAAAAAATGTCAAAATGCCAGACATTTTTTTTTTACTTGCCAACAATTGTTTCGGTGTAGTTTTAAAAATGAAGCATAATTATATGTTTTTAAATTCAATTAAAATACTGAAGATGCTATCATAACTAAACTGTGTTTATCATTATCATTATGTAATTATGGTAATCGATGACAAAGAGTTAGAATAACCAAAAAGTTAGTTGAATTAAACAGTTTTTTTTATTGATCAGCATTTCAAATAACCAAATAACTGACTAGTTGTTATTTGATACAGAAAAGTTATTTTCAAATTAAGTCATTATTTTGTAGATTTCTCCACTCCTGTGAACTAAATTCTGGCGAAATCTTTGAAACATTTTCCTGCAATGTTCTGTCTCATTGGTCAAAGCAAAATTCTTCCAAACAAAACAGCCACCGTTGAAAGGGTCTTCAGCATTATGAATTCCATGTGAACTGTTTCATGCAGTAGGATTCGACAGTCTCTTTTGGATCCTCTAAAGAGGACATGTTGTCATTATAAGTCACTAGACTATAACCAGCTTGAGGCTGTTGTTAATTTCTTAAAGAACATGCATCTAATAGTAAGAGTCTGAGAGATCTTGCTTTGTTAAGTTCTGACAATCAAATTGGATGGAGAATAAAAACTGATGTCATTGTTTTGAATGCTTTTGTTACCAATTGACTTGACATTATATTTTCCCAATTTAAACTAAAATTCCCAATTCTAGGGGTATGGGACATATTCCCAAAATAGTGGAAAAAAACACTGGTGGTTGCTGTCCTAGTTACAATATCTTCAATAAATATTTATAAGTATATTTGTGCATACCCAGTTCCATGTTTTTTTTATTAGTACTCAATTTATAGTCATATAAATGGAAAATACTCAATCCAGTAAAATATCTTGGAGTAAAAATAATTACGTGCTCTATTGGAAATGGCATTACTCAATTGTCTGGAAAACTGGGAGTAAATACCCAATACACCCAAACCTTATCTGTTCCTCTGCCAGTGTCTATACTCAAAGAAATAAATGTATTTACTGTAATTAAAGTTTTGAACTATTTTATTCATCCTACAAAGAATTGTCATATTATGTCAAATACATGTGTCCTAATTGCTTGGAGAATTGTTTTTTCCCTTGGTAAAACAGTAAGTTCCAGGAGCTTCAGGGGGCCTCTGGCCCCCCTGGACCCCTGGCCAGGACGTTGCCCTGGACCCACCGGGGGCCCTAGCGGCCCCCTGGCCCCCAGCTAATATTTCCTCTTTTTCACTTCCTGGCCAGTCACACCCCTGTTAAAGCCCTACGTGTTCAAAATGAGTTCTGTTTTATAATTTCAGATTGAAAATTTTACAGTATCATTTTCCGATGGGAGAGCACTCTTACATATTTTACATTATTATCATCCTGGATTAGTTCCCTTGACTTGTATTCAAGATGAGACAACTATGACACATGTTGAATCTATGGAGAAAAAATGTCAACAGAATTTAAACTGTAGTTTAAATGATAGTTTGAACTCATCAGCTGTATTTGGTGGTAAGAAATTATATTATTTGGTTTTTTTTTGTTTTAATTTTTGAGCTGCAATTATTACGGGGCTTGACGTAGGTTTTCCAATTTCCCCTGTTTAAATACATTTTGGTTAAGGCAACTTCTTACTGCTAGTAAACATTTGGTTTGGCCAATTAAAATATATAGCTGCTTGTCCAATTAGGTTACCTACTAAGAAAAAAATGACCTGCCCATATTGTTACTGTTTGATTATTTTCCAATGCCTCTGTTGACCTTTGTTTAGGTTAAGGCAACCTGTTACTGCTAGTAAACATTTGGTTTATCCAGGTAAAATATATAGCTGGTTGTCTAATTGGGCAACCTACATTGAAAATATATGTTGATCCTTGTTTGTTATCATTGGATTATTTCATATGCCTGTCTACAGACTAGTGGTATTTTGACATTTCACCTGTAATTTATTCTCCCTTATGTCACTTTTTTAAGTATTATTGCTAATGAGAGCCTTAAAGTTTGTATGCAATTTTCTTCTACTTTAAGTAAATTTACCAAGATTTGTTGAAAAATAGTTTGTTCAAGTCAAGGGGTGGCCATTTTGATGGGGTAGAATGATATAGGTGGCAAATGTTAAATTGACTCTGTATAACTATTAATTTCTCATTCAATTTATTTCAGAAATGGAAGACCCAGTTGTCTATGAAAAATTTCTGGCCAATGAAAAAGAAAACTTTAAAGTTTTATCAGAGAAAGTTAAAGAGATAGGAGGAGTACCGATGATGTTACGTTCTACTGATATGTCTAACACTATTCCTGATGAAAAAGTTGTGGTAACTTACCTGATGTATCTATGTGCTAGACTACTTGACATCAGACAAGAATCCCGTGCTGCTAGAGTCATACAACATGCTTGGAAGTCTTATAGATTGAGAAAAATCGAGGCTGAATTGAAGGTTAGTGCACACACAGCTCCTTTAAGCTAAACTGTGCCCATTTACTTAAACTAAATGCTATAGTCTTCAAGGCTTTTCATTGAAGGTCATCCTATATCCCCTGACGATCTATATTTGGGTTTGGGCAACTTGTTACTTCTAATAGAGGATTCTCAATATTTATGCATGAATTTCAAAACGAGGTTAAGATGGGTCAGATGTAAACAACTCTCCTAGTAGTATAAATGGCAGGAGGAGGTTAGAGGTATCAGTCAGTAAATTTATAAGAAAATACAAGGTTAACAATTAATGCTGATGTGTTTATGACTGTAGCTTAAACAGAAGATATTTTAGGTTGATATTCATGTTTAATCTTCTACTTATATTCAAAAGACAATAATATTAACAAGTGTTTCCAGTTAATATTTAGTGTTATTTTCTCGTTAGACTGTACTTTTGAAAAAAATTAAGCTTATTAAATTGTCTTTCTTCAACACATATAATATCTTAAGCTTTATTATGATTTCACAGTTAATACAGTTGATACATTAGTAAAGTAAAAAATACAGTTATATATAGAATTTATTCAATGAAAAAGTACAAAACTGTTCCTATATTACCGTAAAAATTCATGTAATTTATATTCAGAATCCATGATCAACTAATGTGTTCAAATCAATTTATGTGTGTCAGGAACACACTAAATGGACCTCCAAAAAGAAAATTAATACTTTCCAAAATGTATTTGACTGGTCTATAGCCAAGAATACCACAAAACATAAGAATAGAAAAGAACTAGCAATATCAGGTCACGCTTTACATTCACAACTGTGTGAGCATCTTTGTATATACAAGTCAAAATGAAGCATTTTCAGGAATTTGGAATAATCAAGATTCGACTGAAGAGAGGCAAACTATTAATATACCTAAGCAATTTCTATTTGAAAACAAAACAACATTATGATTTAGTTTGGAATGAATAGAGGCTGGGATATAATATGTCTTTATGATGAAGTCATCAACAATAATGTATAATCTTATTTGATTTAATTGACAATACTACATAATTATAGTCACTACCTAATTATTTGTCATGGTTCTGTTCTTTAGATTAAAACATATATATTTTTTAAAGAAACTGATGATATTTCAAATAGCATATAAACATTGAAGTCATCAGATCTATTTTAATGGTGTCTGTAGGCCAGTTAAGTCAGTCGGGATTGTATCAGTTCTCATTTTAAAGATCATGCATGTATTGTTGAACAAAAGACATGTCCACCAGATACGGTTTTCAGTGTTTTCTCCAGAATCAAAAATTAGGGGGTCACAAATGACCCCCATGTTCAGAAATAGGGGGTCAAATGGGAATTTAAGGGGTCAACATTAAAATTACACACTTGTGCTTAGATGTTGGGAGATGTTCTTTAGCTAGCCAGTACACAGATCTGATGGCACACACAGCAGCTTGTCCTTTACTTGACAGAATAGTTTCTGTTTGTTTAGCCATGTTGCGTCGTATTGACTGAGCTTCCAAAGCAGCTTTGTGTTGAGATGAGGAGATATGTCTCAACAAGGTGGAATGGCGAAAATTTGTACAACCATGCGTAGATGGATGCCTTATTCTCAGATAAACAAATTGAGCAAGTCATTTTATCGATATAAAAGTTCAACCAAGGGTTTTCCTTCAACCAATTCTGACGGAACGCTCTTTAAACGGGATTTTTTCTCGGACTTTTCGTCGTTAGATTTGTTCGATTTTGCTGCGGCGGTAGGCAAAATTTCAGCGGATCTAACGCCCATAGACGACGTGCACGGTTTTTGATCATCGTCAGGTGATACAGGTCTACCATCTGTCTTAGATGTTTGCGTAAAAAACGCTGTTAATCGACGCTGTTTTGGTGCAGACATCGCGGAAAATGACGACATGTAATCAGAATCATTTAGGCGCTTTACTACGTGATTACATAGAGTCTGACAAGCGCCTGTATGACGCGATTAAAATTGGGCAAGTATAATCCGCTGACGAATATGCAGATCTGACGGACGTGACTATAATTTGACGACGATTTTTGACTGTGTCACAAAATACGCACTGGCCGTGTTATAGCGCGTCAGAGCCGAAAAAAGTGTGTCAAAAACGCGCTCTGGAGAAAACACTGGGTTTTTAAATAAATAATGAAAAAATGTGACTATTTTATTTTTCATTCCTTCCCATACAAGCTCTTCAGAAGTACAGTTTTCTCTGTAGACATTACATACAAATTTCATAGGTTCATTAGTGAAGTTGAATACAATAAATATAGTACCATACAGTAAACCTGAACTTTATCTTCATACAACTAAATATACTATCAATAGTTACATCATTTTATTGCCCTTACTTAATAAATTTCCAAAGCATGGAATGTTAACCTGATAGCCTTTGATTTGCTACGGTAATTATTATTAGATCAGATCTACAACAACATACTGTGATGAAATAAACAATTGGTCAGTCTAATATTAGACTGACTACTGTATAGATTGACAAGTGTATTTACACAGTATTTATGTTGTTTTTGTTTAATGATGGGTATAATAGGTAAAAGTTTTTCATATCAAATAAATAAATTCAAAATTTATTTTATTATTTAACATATTTCAGTTACAACCTGACCAACAAATCAATACTTTTCCCAAGATCTCTATATCACACAGTGTGTAACTACGCTGGCTTATCAGTTTGTTTACATTTGACCCATCTAAACCTCGTTTTCACTACCTCATGAATTATTCATGAGCATAATATTAAGAAAGGTCTATAAACTAAGTGTGGGCAAGTAAAACGTATAGCTGGTTGTCCAATTAGGCAACCTAGTTTATGATTAATGTTGAGTCTTGAGTCTTTCTTGTTTACTTTTTTCATGCACTTGTCAGATTTTTAAATTTATTATGTGTATCTTTTCATGGACAAAGTCATCACCTTATTTTTTCTCAAGCACTTGTAACTGTATTAAAATACTAACTCCTGACAATTTACTTAAGTCATTTAGATGTTATAATATTGCAGGAAAAGTCTAGGGTTATTGTTGTACTACAAAGAGCTGTGAGGTCGTTCCTTGGTAAACGTCGTGAGATGAGACGTCAAAATGCTGCCATTACTTTACAGAAACACTGGCGTGGTCATAATGCCAGGAAAGTTGTAGAAAGATTAAGACAAGACAAAATCATGAAGAAACAACAAGATGCTCTCAGAGTTGTTCAGGTAACAATAGTCTATATCCGGAATTCAAATATTTGGGTTTTCCCCTGTGGTACAAACAAATTTTCACAGTTACAATTAAAACATGTGTACAAAGAAGAATAGAATTTAGTCCATATTTCAAGCTTTTCAACAATAATATGTAGAAAACTCTTGTTTGTACCGCCTGTGCAAGGATGAAAAAACCCATAAATTGTAGTTCCGAATTAGGTCTATTATTCTATCACAAAGATATAATATTGTCCTGAGGTGGTTTTTTGAGGGGTTGGGTTTAACGCCATTGCAACACATTGTATTGGTTATATCAAGGTGATCAGTCCACCTACTCACTGTTCCTGAAAAGGCTAGAGCTAGATTTAGCTGTTAACAAGCTACTTGGCACAAATGTCCATGACTGACAACTGCTATACATGATTTATAATCAGTGGTAGGAGGGAGAATGATTGTAGAAATTATTTCATGACCAAGCTCCATGAAAGTATGTCCCCGTGGGAGTAAACCTACATACCCTTTATCAGTAGACTTTTGCCTTACCAACTTAGCTTTGTGGGGTTGGCTCTTTTTAGGTGTTGAAATCCCAATTCAGACTATTAGTTAGTGAAAATAGAAAATCCATTTGATTGCATCTAGAATTCACTCATCAGTTATACTTTCAAATGACTTCAGCTTGTAAAAATTGTCTCGTGTGATTTAATAGAAATTTAATTTTGTAAGAATCGGTATTCAGATCTGCTGTTTAGTTGACAAGGTTTAATGTGTGGCGATTTCCTTTGTGTATCACAAACTAGTGCTTTGCCCCCTGGTACCCTCGATTTAATATCACATACTTATTCTTTTTGGTGTAAGAAGGGTACCAGGGGACTGGTCACTGGTTTCAAAAATATTCTCAAAGATTTTACGACCCCAATTGATTGTGTCCTCATTCATTTAATCTACTTTTTGTCTTTCTCTCATTTACAGAAAGCTGTACAGAGGTACATTTATCGTTGTCATTTCCTGCAGATGAAAACTTCTATAATACAAGTGCAAGCTTACTGTAGAGGTTACATTGTCAGGAAGAGATTAAACAATGCTGCTACTTGTATACAGAGTTGTTACCGTGGTTACAGAGCTAGAAAACATGTGCAAATAATGACACAAGCTGCGATTAAGATCCAAGCCCTGTTTAGAGGTAACCAAGTTAGGAAAAGTATTCAGAAGGAATGCAATGCTGCTAGAATCATACAAGAAAGGTTTAGAGGCTATTTGAATATGAGAAAGGAGAGAACTACATTTGAGGCTAAGAGAAAGTCATGTGTAACTATACAAATATGTTGGAGGGAATATGTGGCTCGTAAATATTGGAAGGAAAATGATGCTTGTACTAAGATTCAAGCATGCTGGAGAGGTTATTTTGCTGAAAAAAGGTACACCATTGTTAGAAATAGTATTATCTACATTCAAGCTAGAATAAGAGGCTACTTAGCTAGGCAGAAGATGAGTCATTGTGTCAATGCAGCATTGGTGATACAGAAATGGTTTAGAGCATGTCTGGTTGCTAGGCAATGTAGAACTGACTACTTGAAGTTACAAAGTGCTGTTACTTTTATTCAGAGCCAAAGAAAAATGGTGGTTAAGCGTAGAGAGTATCTCAGGCTTGTTGAAAGTGCTGTTAGGATTCAATCATGTTTTAGAATGGTTGAACAGAGGAGAAAGTTCCAAAGAGTGAAGTCTGCTGCTTGCATTATACAGAAATTCTTTAAGTCATATCAAGCTGCCAAAGTTTGTAGAAAAGACTTCTTAGTTAGCAAAGGGGCTGCAATAACTATCCAAGCTACATTTAGGGGTCATCTTGTGAGAAAAGAGATGGAAAAGCAATTTAGGGCTGTTGTTTGTTTGCAAAGCAGTGTTAGAAAGTTTTTAGTCAGAAAAGATTTCATTGCCCTAAGACATGCTACTTTAGTTTGTCAGTCTAGATTTAGGGCTAAAGTTGAAGGAAAACAACAAAGAGAAAAGTATCAGAAGTTGAGAAATGCTGCTGTTGTGATACAGAAGAATTACAAGGGTCACTTATGTAGAAAATCTTATCTGAAATCAAGGAATAGTGTAACAAAGGTTCAATCTTTAGTCAGAACTTACCTATGTAGAAAAAGGTTCTCGCAAATGAAGCAAGCCGCATTGACTTTACAGAAATACTACCGTGCCAAACAGACGGGACAATTGTGTCGTAGACAGTACCTGATAAAGATCGGTGCCATTATTACCATACAAGCTTGGATGAGAGCTGTCCCGTGTCGGCAACAGTATAGAAAAGTACGAGAAAGTGTAACTAGACTCCAAGCCTTGGTTAAAGGGCATCAACAGCGTCAACGCTATTGCATGCTCAAGTCTTCAGTCATAAAAATTCAAAGAAGATTGAGGGAAACCTTTATTGCTAGGCAACAAAGACAAGACTTCTTAAACATAAGAGATGCAGCTGTGAAGATTCAGTCTTTTATAAGAATGAGTCAGGCCAGAAAGATATTATCAGAAAAAAGAAAGTCAGTTGTTTTTATGCAGTCCATGGTTAGATGTTCTCTACAGAGGAAACGGTTTCTGAAAATGAAATCTTCAGCTCTTGTCATAGAGAAATACTACCAGGCTAAAATGTTAAAAGACAATGCTAGGACACAATTCCTTATAAAGAAGGGTGCTGTTATGACAATACAAGCTTTCTATAGGGGCCACTGTGTTAGACAAGACATGAAGAGAAAAGTTGAGGCTGTGATCAAAATTCAAGCTTTAATCAAGGGACATCAACAGCGTCATTGTTATTGCATGCTTAAATCTTCAGTCATTAAAATTCAAAGAAGATTGAGGGAAACTTTCATTGCTAGGCAACAAAGACAAGACTTTTTGAACATTAGAGATGCTACTGTAAAGATTCAATCTTGTATGAGGATGTATCAAGCAAGACATTTGTTCGTGGAAAAAAGAAAGTCAGTTGTTTTTATGCAGTCCATGGTTAGATGTTCCCAACAGAGAAAACGGTTCCTGAAAATGAAATCTTCAGTTCTTGTCATAGAGAAATACTACCAGGCCAAAATATTGAAAGACAATGCAAGAAAACAATTTCTTATAAAGAAGGGTGCTGTAATGACAATACAAGCTTTCTATAGGGGCCACTGTGTTAGACAAGATATGAAGAGAAAAGTTGAGGTGGCGACTAAAATTCAAGCCCAGTATAGGGCCTACCTGTTCCAAAAGAAATTTATTGCACTTAAAAATGCAGCCTTAGTTTTCCAAAGAAAGTTCAGATCTAAACTGATTGGCAGAAAAACAGCTGCTGAATATGAACACATGAAGCAATCAGTTGTCTTGCTACAGTCTGCATTCAGAGGACACTTGGCTAGAAGTCAGTATCAACTTCAACGTAGAAGTGTAATCAAACTCCAAGCTGTTGTAAGAGGTCACCTTCAGCGTCGTAGATATCAAAACATCCTGAAGTCTGTGATGGTTGTACAGAGAAGAGTCAGGGAAACCATAGCAACCAGACAACAAAGAGCAGAATTTCTGAGAATGAGATGTGCAGCTATTGTAATACAGTCTATATGGAGAATGAAAACAGCTAGCTGGCATTATGCTGGAGTACGTCAATCTGCTATCATTATACAAGCCAATGTTAGATGTTTCTTAGAACATACCAAGTACAACAAGCTTAGATCTGCAGCAATTACCATTCAGAGACAGATTAGGGCATACAACTTGGGTCTTAAGTCAAGGAAGGAGTTTCTTATCAATAAGGGAGCTGCTATGACCATCCAAGCTTGGTACAAGGGCTGTCAGGTGAGGCGAGAGTTTGTAGAAAAGAAACATGCAGCAGTGACCATTCAGTCAAGGTTTAGGGGTTATCAACAAAGACAAGAATTTAACAAGTTGAAAAATGCTGTTGTTGTTTGTCAACGATTCTATAGGGCTAAGTTGATACGTAGAACAATACAAGAGCAGTATGAACATGCTAGGTCTTCTGTGATCAGACTTCAAGCTGGATTAAGAATGTTCCTTTGTAGAAAAGCATTTAAACAGATGAGAACAAGTGTGGTCAGTCTTCAAGCTGGTTGTAGGATGTATCTAGCTAGGAAGAGATTTACTAAACAAAGAAGTGCTGCCATTTCTATACAGCAATGGTATAGAAGTTGTGTTGAGATGAGAGATGCTCGCCGTTCTTTCTTAGTGAAAAAGGGAGCTGCAATAACCATACAAGCGTATGTCAAAATGATGAGAATTCGTAAACTTTATCTACATACAGTTGCAGAAAGGAAATGCAATGCTGCAGTGAAAATTCAGACCAGTTTTAGACGATATTTAGAATTGAAAAGATACTCAATGCTTAAGACTGCAGCACTTTGTTGCCAAAGGCAGTATAGAGCTAAACGCTTAGCTACAAAACAAAGGCATGAATATGTGGTGAAGAAGAAAGCAGCAATTGTTTTGCAATCGAATTTCCGTCAACATTGTCAACAAAGAAAATTCCAACAAATCAAGCATTCCGCTCTGATTATACAATCTTGGCATAGAGGCATCAAAGCTCGTCAACATTTCTTACAATGTGTTAAAGCTGCCACAACTTTACAGACCTACTGGAGAGCTGAGCTACAATGTAGACAGGAGGTTGTTAGATATCACACCCTACGAGATGCTGTCATTCTTATTCAAAGCTTACATAGGCGAAACATTGCTCAGCAACAATTTAAAAGACTTAAAGCTGCTATTAAAATACAATCATACTACAGAATGTCCCACCAAAGGTCAACTTACAGTTTATTAAAGAAATCAACTGTCACTATCCAGTCCTGTATAAGATCATGGCAAGCCAGGAAACAATTGACTATGTTAAGAAAAGAAGCCGGGGAGAAGAGATTAAAACATGTTGAACGGGTTGCCATGGTTATAAAGACAAACTTGTCTGCTATAAGAATACAACGTTGCTATAGAAACTATAAAATAATGAAGATAGCTAAAGAGAGGTTGAACAGTATTTTAATTATTCAGGTGAGCAAATTTTATCTTTGCCTAACTGTCTGCCACTATAAATTAAGGTTTTTTTTCAGTATTTGGGGAATAGTCTTGGGCCTTACATTTTTATAGAGCATTTGGGAGAGATTTTATTGCAATTTTATTGATAGGGGATATGGAGAAAATTCCAAGGTAAACTTAATTTTTTGGGAGATCTGAATTATTTTATTGAATTTCAGAAGCAGGGTATCTTAAAATAGTCCCCTTTAAATAAGAAAGAGAAAAGCCAAGAAATTGATCATTTGTTTTTTTTTTCTACAAATAAATCATTAATCCAAAATGAAAAAAAATCTCCCACACTTTGAAACTTGAATAGCATTAAGTTTTTTTTGTTGAAAAGTTAAAATTGGTTTATTAATAATATCTATATGTTTGGGACTACATGTATCAGTTATCAAATGCATTCTGAGCTCTTAATCATATTTTGAGGCTGCAAGCTTGGTTTGACTTGTTAGCACCTTCATTACTCTACTGGCACAACATATAATATTTCAGACCTGAATTATGGCAGAACATTTTATAATCTCTGAATATGATATGGTAAAAAATTCTTTAGAATGATGTGACCTGCTACAAAAGTTTCATGAATAAATTTGCAATGGTATTTTCAGCCATTGCTATAAATTTCAATTTATGAGCGCTTGCTAATTGTTTTATTATATCATATAGTAAAGGGTAAAATTATCAATAAACCAGACAATATGAAATAAGTTGTTTTCACATGCCCTTACCAATTTTCACTATTCCCAGGCTTTGGGCTTGTAGGTTAATGCATTATATGTTATATATTTCCCATGAATTAACATACATAGTGAAGTCTTATAATTGACTGTTGACATTTTGTATTTCAATGTAATTTTTAGAGATGGATGAGAGCCAAACTTGAAAGATTACATTATATACGTAACAAAAGACGTGTTATATGTATACAGTCACATGTTCGTACATGGTTAGCTAGGAGAGATAAAGCTGCTCGTGTCATGCAGAAAGCTGCAAGAACCTGGCTTGGATTAGCTGAAGACAGAAAGAAACATAGAGCAGCCTTGAAGTTACAGGTATATACATGTATTCACTAAGCTCTAAACCTTTAGCTGAAGTTCCGATTCTTGTCTATTGGTATACCTGTTACTAAATAAAGTAACAAACTTGGAGCATTTTCCTGTAGACAGTTATCTTGGTCATATAGATAATTTTATTCCGGCCTTGTCTAAAGATATTTGTTTATAATAATCACACTACTGATTGAATGTACATGCAAAAATGATGTCATGATTTCTTTAACATTAGATTTAAGTTTCCTTGAGCAAGAAGATTACCTACTATTGTTCCTCCTTACCTAGGTGTAAATGAGTACTGTAAAAGGATCACTAGACTGAAGGTGATTTCAATAATCAGACTGCACTGTTTCTCGTTTTTAAGTTTTTGTCATGTTTTTATTTACATTTTAACAAAACAGACATTATGGAGAGGACATTGTATAAGAAAGAAGATAAAAAGTCGACGCCTGACATTGTTACGTAAAAGAATAAAGGAAGCTACCGAGTCAGCTACAGTAGAGAAAACACTTGGTAACAGAACGTCGTCTGCTTTAGACTTCCTGTTGAAATATAAACAAATATCTGAAGTATTGATGGCAGTCAAATGTCTTGGTAAAAAAGATTCTTAATTAATTGTGCTTTTTATGAATAAGATTATTTTTATTTTAACCTTAGTGAGTTTAGAAAGCATGAGATAGTCTCATGTTTAATAATATAATGTATATGATATGGCATATCAATCATTGTCTTAAATTTTCCTGAGCACTAGCTCAAAGTAGTTGTGGTTTTAAGGGCAAAATAATCAACTAGCCTGACTATTTAATATAAGAAATTTTCACTAGACCCTATCAATTTTTACAAGTCCCAAATTAATCATTTAGGACTTAAAAATCATCAAAAGTTCCATGATTTAGCAATAACCAAAGTGGTCTTTATAATGGAACTTGACTGTATACATGTATGTATATAATATATATTACAGATGTATCTACAAGATTGTCAGGTGTGTGTTGTGAAAGAATGGTGGAAACAAATGCTGTATCTGTGTTATATAAACTGTTGACATGTTGTAATCGTAGTGTACCACATATGGAAATTATTACATATACTATAAGTATACTTATCAATTTAGCCAAGGTAAGGGTTTTTGCATATTGTGTGAAATTTTTATTGCTGTCATGAAATGACCATAATTTGTGTTGATGTAGTGTTAAACTCTATAAAACAGGTGTTTTTATACCCCCGCTTCGAAGAAGAGGGGGGTATACTGTTTTACCCTTGTCCGTGCGTGCGTCCGTCCGTCCATCCGTCCGTCCGTTACAAAATTTCCGTCGCAGTTTTCTCAGCAACTATAACATGCAGCAGCCTAATACTTTGCATATTGCTTCATCCCATAGTCCCATGTGGTGTAAAGCGATTTCATGCTCCTTGATCATCTACTTCCTGTTTGTCGCATATTTTTAGATTTTTGCGGGGGTATCACTAGTGAGCATTAGCTCACAGATTTACTTGTTGAACATTTTTTGGCACCGGACATTTGTAACCCATAAACCCCTACCCTTGGAAAATAGCGGGGCTTTAAGCCCTGCTTGTCCCTTGTAAATCCTCTATTGGGACATTTGGATTGTGAAAACTTCAGTAAATCCCTCTGCCCTGAGAAATAGCCCAGTCAATGCTGATTTCAAGGACTGGACAATTCACTATTTACACAGTACTATATATATTAAAAAGCCTGTACATATAACTTTTGGGATATAACAATTTTGGGAATGCTTGAGTGGATCCAAGACCAACCTCTTTGAAAATACATGTTGTATGCAGTTATTGTTTAAATTTTATTAAAATGTCTTTGGTACGTACATTAATTTTGTTGATTTAAACTCTTGATATTCATTCAATAATCTCTACATAAATACAACTATCTATTTTAATCGATCATGTATTATACAGAAGTACTGTTGTGAGTATTTGAATCAGCAGGGTTAAGGTATGCACCACTGACAGTTGAATAAAATTTGAAAATATCTATGCACGGATGTGCTCAGATGGAAGACAGGCTAATGTACCCAGGGACATAGAGTTATGGCCCTTGTTTTGCATGGCCAGTGTTTTTGGCACATTTTTAGAACTCAATATAAATATCATGAAAACGTTGTAACCTATATTTCAGTATGAGAAGACACGCCCATCATTGTATGAAGAACCTGGATATGTTAGTGTTATAGTAGAATTAATGCAGATATACAGAGAGAAAGGACAAATATTTATAAAAACTTGTACATTACTGGGTATTCTAGCTCTTGATTCACACTGTAAAATGGTATGTATTACTATTGAATTTTATTATGTATTATATGATGGGAGCCAGTCAACCTATTCACATTTCCTTGAAACACTAAATCTAGGGATTAAGCTCTGGCCATTGTTCACAGATCTTAACAGACTGTGGGAATGGATTTTGACTGGCTGACGTCTGCAGATGCCTGCTATTTGAAGCTGTCCGCACAAGTTAGAATGTATGTTATTACAATTTTATGGAAAGTGATACAGCTTTTACAGCATGATCAAATGTTGTATAAATGGGTCAATGCAAGAACTAGTCTTACATATGAATAAAGATAGAGGTAGATTAGTTTTGCATTGACTGATTGATGCATAGTTTGAACCCTTCCACCATTTGATAGCTTGGTCCTAAAATAAACTATTTAAAACTTAATCTACCCAGAATTAAAGTATCAAAGTTCTGTTAATAATGATCATTCTAAAGCTGAAAAACTGGGCACTGCATCCTACCTTTGTTCTCTCCTTCCAAGTTCATTTTCATTCTCTTCCTTTTTTTCTTTACTCCTTGCCTTTTTTCTTTTCTCCCTGACTTTTTCTATCTTATCTACCTATTTTCTGTCCTCACTGCTCTTATTTGCCCCCCTATGCAGAAATATTTACTTCTTAACATCAACCCTCTAATGCCCCCTGCCCCCTTTTTACTGTATACCTGCGCTTTTTTTGTTCTCAAATAATGACTTGTTAATTTTTTCATCTATTTCAGAGTATACTAGGAGACAAGAAGCTTGTTGATCGTCTACAGTCTATACAGTTGTTAACATCACGTAAACATAAACTAGAAGAAAACCAACGTGTCACTCGTGCACGTATGAATGCTAGTTCTATAAATGCTACATTCATGGTGAAATCTCCTGTTAAAAAGCATAAGATCAAACCTGACTGGTCGTTACATAAAGACAAATTGAGTGACTTTGAAAACCCTCTGAAAGCGATTAACTTTGTACTTGGAAACCTTGGTGTGAAATGTAAAGTAAAGTGAAATTGTGTTAACATTGTTGGATTGAAATAGTTTTAACAGAGCTTGTAGTTTTTGATGGCAATGTCGTAAATTCATGCATGCGTGAAAGTTTTTAGCAGTCATTACCTTAACTTACCAGCCCATAGCCTGCTACTGAAAATTGATTCAGATTAGTAAAAATAACTTTCATATAGTCGGGCTAGTTGACAATTTTGCCATTTTCTGTATAATATTAAAATCAGGCTAGTGCTCAAGAAAATTAAACACAATGACTGTTTCAGGACAGGTATTGATTTTATGAATTTCGGAACTTGAGAAACAGTCATTTTCCTATTTGCTGTTCTGTGAAATCGAAAATCACAATCCCTCTCTATTGATTTCTGATAAATCAAATCATTGCAGCCCTATTGGTTAGACTGTAATTTCAGAGTTTGTGGTTTAATAATATCCTGTATATAGGCTTATAACTACAACCAAGTTATTCTGTTAATAAAATCTTATTTTATCAGTTTTAGATTTATATAAGTGAATGTTCATATTTTTAATCGGCTTTTTTATATTTTAATGTTGCCTTATAAAGAATTATGAATATATGTTACTCATAACTTGACGTTAATGGTTATCAGATGACAACCTACAAGTTTTTGCTGCTAGTTGTCCAATTGGGCAACCAGAATAAATACATTATATAAATAACCGCAGGAGGCCACCATGGTCCTGAATATAAAAAAAAACAATATATAAACACAGCCTACTGTGTTTATAACCCTCAAATTTTATGTACTCAAGCATGGGTGAAAGTTTTCCGTATTTTGACGGAATTCCGTATTTTCGTCGGCCGCCAAGGCCATTTTTCCAATTCATGTAAATCCGTTGAGAAATTTGAGGGGGGGGGTAGGGGTGTCAAAATCGGTGTTTGGCGATCGTAATCACGAAAAATAGATGTAATTTTGACGGAAATACGGAATTTACCAATATCAGTGACACGTTAAAATGTATCTAATAGCATGCGTCATTTGACGTAACTTTGTACACAAATATATGCTGCTAAAAATAACTTTGACGGAATTACCAGTCATTTTCGGTGATCAGTAGATCACTAAATACGACTTTTATATTGCATACGACGTAGGCATTTGGTTACGAGGTATCAATATAAAATAGTGATCTTGTCTTAGACTTTACTATTTGTCTCAAATCATCTTTATATTTCATTATTAACCAGCGATTGAATTCAATTTAATCCTTTGTTTGGTTACAAATTTACACATGTTTGACATTGTGAAGATGTGTGTCCTGTCGGCTTTTTTCACACTCTTTGATGTTTTATTACACAGCAATGTCTTAAATGCAACGTCTCAGTGTGTCATCATAGCGTTAAGTTTGATTTAATTGTTAATATAATTAGTTATGCTTAAAACAAGAATGACCTAGTTTTTTTAATTGTCCGCTAGATTATAATGATCAAAAGAAAATGATCGATTAAAACAAATATTGGCAAATGCAGATCGGCATGTTGATTTGTTTACATTCACCTACTTTTAAAATAGCACTGTCTTTAAAAATTGTTGATTCTTAAGCAGTTTAAATTGGTTATTTTTATACAACTTAACGCTCGGCGATTTCTTTAGAAATGTCTGCGATTTTTATTGAATTATTTCAAACCCTTGAACTGAGACATTTAGGATACACAAAATATTTGTAAATCAGCGATTCCCTGATGTAAATTTGCAGAATTAATTCTTAAAAAACGACTATTTTCAACACGTTTCCATGTGCACTTTTTTTTTAAAAATCGGCAAATTTACGTACGAAATCTTTTTTTTAAGTAATCGTGTGGTGGACAAAGCCATGTTAAATTTGTAAATACATGTAGTTGATTTTTGTTCAATTATAACTATGTGCAAAACAAACCAACATTTTTATAATGCTGCTCATATTTGATATAAATGGGTTAGATAGTCATATAAGTTAGTTAAAACACTGACCCTTGAAAAACTTCAAATGACCCTCGAAAAATGAAAATAGGGATAAAAATGACTCTTTAAGTTTTGTAAAGATTGCTGAAACACAGATTTAGTAATGTTTACTACATATTAAGGCCTCTACTTCTTGTTCCTACCGACCAAAAAATAGACGAAAATGAAAAAAAACCAGACCGATTTGGGGAAAAAACACTTGCTCTATTTTGAGAGTAAACAAAATAATAAAATGCCACAGAAAAATAATCGTCGTAACAAACATTTTTTCAAAGACAATTTTTTGGCACTCGACCAAGAAGTTTTATGGAGTAATTCAATAATTTGATGTCTAAATATCAACATTTATCACTATAACTTAACTAAAATTGTAACAAAACAGTCATGTTAACATACGTCATAAGCAGTGACAAAGACACAAGCCTCTGTTCCTTTGTTCTTTTTAATCCTAGAAATTCTATCTAGTTTATATTTAATTACAAAATGAATACGTAAATGCAATGCACTTTAACTTAAACACCGAGTTTAACACATGATACACCTTAAATTGATTTGAAATCAGACTCAGTTGAACAGTGACGTAGACTTAGTGTCTGCATCAACTCTACACAGCTCTGTGTATGTGACGTCATATGTTCCCCTGCTGTGTTAACACTACAACTGATGACAAACAGGTAATTAAGACAGGAAGAAGATTTCACATTCTACTGTTAATACCCCAAAATACTCAAACAGTCTCATTTAAATTAAAGCTGTATTTTGCATAACACCAAAAGGTTAAGTCCATTTTCGTTTAAGGGGTGAGCAGATTCTAATTGCAATCTTCTGGATAACTTAGGTATATTAGCATGTTGCAGTTCTTTCTTGTTTAGTCTATAGCATAATTTGCCCAAATGACAAACCCGTATTTATGCACTCAAAAGTCAACAGATTTGGTCCATTATTATTTTATAGGGGTGCTGACTATAAAATCCTCATTCATGATGACTTAAGTACTCTGAGTAGTTGTTTTTTGTTGAGTCAATCCCGTATTTCACAAATAATATTTTAACTTTATTTATACTCCAAAAAAGTCAACAGGACTGGTCCATTAATATTTTATAGGGATGCTGTTACACACTTTGGATGACTTAATTATATTGAGCAGTTGTATGTTGTTGAGCCTATCTCTTTATAATTTACCCAATAACATTGAGACTTTACTTATACACCAAAGGTAACAGGTTTGGTCCATGATGATGTTAGCAGAACTGATTCTAAATTTATACAGTAATCTTGGAAGTTTTAAATTGAATGTTCATTTTGTATGAACAGCATATGTATAGATTAAATAGACAAATTTGTTTACATTCAACCTTTCTAATATTGTGAGTCTTGGAACTCAGGTGTCATTTTGTCAGCTGGACAACATGTAAAACAAGATTTGAGTAACAAAATAGGCATTACCAATGTGTATGTAATTTGATACTTGGGTCTGTTTGCCAAAAGAGCTGTCATTGACAAAAACTTTTGTAGCAATATATTGAACAGTAGTTATTGGTGATACATCAAATTATCAAGTCAGACAAGGAGTGTTATAGAAACTGCTAGAACTTATTTTTTTTTAATCTTTTTATTAATTTATTTACTTTAAATTTGTTGAGGTTATATTTTCAAATTTTAAAATATGTGTGTTCCTTATCTTCAACATCATCTCCTGTGACAAGTACTTACTAAGTCGAGCATGCTGTCTCTGACAGCTCTTGTTCTGTTCTTAGTGCAAAATAAGCATGACATTGGTCTGTGAAAAAAATATTTTACATGCAATCAGAAAGCAACTAGATCATTCTTCAATGAAGATATACCTGCTGCCAAAAAAGACTTATCTATCAATTTCACTTGCAAAGTGGATTGAAATTATTTTCTGTGTACATTCAGCTTGGTCTTATACACTAACTTTAAATTATTTGATAGCATGTTTTAGAATTATGATAGTTATATACCATACAATTTTTTTCAAGTTAAGAACTTATGAAGTACTCATGAGTACCAAAATGCTTAATATATGTACATAGATATTTTACTCAGAGGTCCTGAAAGTTCCTGCTAGCTTCCATGAATGCTTGATTTTACTGCTTTATTTTGCTTCTACACTGTCAGCTTTCGGGGGCCTCCGGCCCCCTGAACCCCCGCCAAGGCGTTGCCCTGGACCCACCGGGGGTCCTTGCGGCCCCCTGGCCCCCAGCATTTTCTTCAGTATTTTCAGTTTTCACAACTTTCACCCATGCTCAAGTACCATAATGTTTGAGCAAGTATAAAAATCAGCTGGGCAAGCTAGTGCATACATGTTTGTCAAGCCCTTTTACATTTCCATAATTTCCACATGCTTGAAAAAAAAATTACATGATTCAGTACTTTGGTCTTGAAGCATCTAAAAATCTGTTTACTGCTTTGGTCTGGGAATTTAAAAGTTGACCAATGTGTATTTATCGTCATAATGGTAATAATCAGTATTAGACCCGGATTAGGTCTATTTGCTTTCAATATTCTGTGATATTACCTCTAATCTCTAATAAAAAGTTTTAAATTATTAGATTCTCATCTCTAGCCTGCCTCCTCCCTCTTTAAAGCCCCTGGCTTAATGCAACACTTACTCTTTTTTTTAAATGTTTTTTTTTTAAGAAAACGATTCCTTGATGTACATCCAAAAATAAAAAGTTTTATTACCAGATTTGAAATTTTAGAATACTGGTCTAAATGAAAAGAAGATATTGTTTTCATGCAACATTATACATACAAAATGTAGTTCAATTTTTAGGCCTTCTGAAAAAGTTTTTAAAAAAAGAGTTGTTGCATTAAGCCAACAATATGTTTAAGCTAGATAAGAATCTCATTCTTTTCTTCTATACATTTGTCCTCATTAAAATATTTATAGTTAGAAATAAGTATTGATTATTGTAAACTTTGACAAAAATATTTTAATGATGTCTAAAATGATCCTATATTCTGTCAGCTGCATGTAGTCATATATCCTTCTCTATACTATTCTTAGCCTTTCTTTTTTCTCTCTTGTGTGTGTTCCATTAAAATGTCTTTCTATTATTGTAATTAATTTGTATTGAATTGATAATTACCAATTAGAGAATAAATGTAGTAGTAGAGTAATACATGTATGTCTTATTAGAGGAGTTCAATTACCTGTTTCATGACCCCCCCCCCCCCCAATTTCTATAGAAACTATATAGAAAACTGGTATCTTATAAATTGTATTTCTAATTTTTTTGGCCATGTCAGATTTTTCAGTTATTTTTCAAACTTTTACTTGGACTAATTAAAATTCCACTGTTTTTATATCTAAGGGAGATAAAAATTATTTCATAAAAAGTTTGCAAACCTATTCTACTATTTTTAGGCTTTTTAATCAAATATTAATCTTTGTGATTATTAAAAAAGAAATATTTAAGCTAGAACGCCATTTTCAAGTCGGGGGATATGTAGCCAAAGGCTGACCTGCATTTAAAAAAAGTAATTTCTATTTCTGGTTAACTTTTACTCTACATACTTTTGCAACACTAGTCTACATTGTTCTTTATTTAGGAGAAAGTTAGACTAGTTTTGCACTGACTCAATACTATGTTTTGTTGTATAACTTATTTACTTTGTATCTAGATAATCATGGTGACTGTACTTGTAAGATACAGTGAGTTGATTACTTATAATGAAATAAAAGACACAAAACATAATATTGCTTGATTTTTCTTGTCGGTTGGTTTAACACCATAGAAACACATAGAGTAAGTTATATAAAGGCTATCAGTCAACCTACACACTGTTCCTGGAAAGACTTAATCTCTGAAAAAGGCTATCAGTCAACCTACACACTGTTCCTGGAAAGACTTAATCTCTGAGTATAGCTGTTAAACAGTTACTAAGTGTATACTTCTGTTAGTGACTGATAACAGACATACATAACTTAGAATCTGTGGTAGGTCAGGAGGGAGAATGGCTGTAGGAATTATTTCATGACCAAGCTTCACAAGTATGGCCTGTCCATGAATCAAACTGTCAATCTGTAGACTTGTGTGCTACTAGGTAGCCAGCATTGGCTATGTGATGCACAACAAATTGTATACAATTTTTTACTTAGCTTCAAGAAGGTATCAGGTAAATCTGACAGGAATTAAAATACTTAACAACTCTTTAAACTCTTGAGTCTATGCCGATGTTTTCTTCTTGAAACTGTAGCATTTGTGATGTCATAGTCTCGTGGTATTGTCACTGTGTGATAGATAGATTTAAAACAAAAATTGACATAAATGGACAAATTAGGTTTCATGGATCTTCATTACTTACAATGATTCATCTCAATTGTCTGTAGCTTATAATGACGTTTACTGTTCAAGTACACACATGAGTCATTAAAATGTTATGCAATAATATGTTTAGAATTATGATAAGACAGTTATCCTTTTAAAAACAAATTTCCGTTTTAAGTGTTAGAAGCATTTTCTATATTTATTACAAACCTCAATTTGTACATGTCCTTTCATGATTCATTTACACTACTTGAATTAAACAAACAAATGTACTTAAAAATCTCTTGAAAATCATCATACATCACACTTGTTTTTTGTCCGTATAAAGCACAGCATATTGCAGACCAAGTGAGTGCCAGTCGAATATATTGTAATTTGTTATGGAATTCGAAAACGTAAAAATTGATAAAAAGTAGATTTTATTAATTGATAATTAATTAAACGAATAGAGTGAATCATATTGTCTGAATTAAAGGTGATTTAAGTACTCTTACTATATATAGAGTACTGTCACATAAAAAGTTGAAATGGATAAAGAAAAAGAAGACATTAAACACAAAGACTGGGTTAGTACATATAATTATATATTAATTAATCAACTTTTCTTTAACTTTTATTCTTCCAAGTATCAACAGGTTAACAAATAGGGGATAATACATATTAAGCATAAAAGTAAATATACATTATGAAAATACATCCGGTTAAATGTTATGTTTATATGTTCTTATATATGTTAAAGGTACTTATTGACAGATTTCAACTTAATCCTTTTTTTGAAACTATCAATATTGTATGGAACATTTTTTTAAGCAGGAAATTAGTGCTTCGATATTGACAATTTAGTGCCAATTGATACAAGTACAAATGATGGTGTTTCAAGTTAGTAAAAATCTTCCCCATATGTCACGGTATAGACAATTTTAATTCATTTTTGTGACTTATTGTATATTTCTTGCAATCTACTGGCCAGTTTGTCTTAAAATATTAAGAATTAATTTTTTGACACAATAACAGACACTGACTTTTATTTTGAAAATAATGAAAAATCTTAACCAAATCTGTGAACTAGTACCTTTAATTATTTTGCCACTGCCTGTTCTATGGAGAAAACCCCTTGATTTTTTGTGTTGTTTGTTTGTGTTGCTTTTTTATAACAAAAGTTTAAAAATCTCAATATTATTAAGGTGTGTACATTGGGGCAGGAAATCAAGCCCACTTATCCTGGATTCGCTACCAAGTGAGCTTTTCGGACAGACTAATACATCTTACAATTTGTCTGATAAACATTCCGGTATTCATTTTTTAAACAATCAAAGGTACTTAAATGTTGTTGTGTTCCTTTTAGCCCATGTACATTAAGGAAATTAAAGTATTTATTGAGTTTTTAAAAAGTTTAACTACATGTATATACTTTTTATTTCCGTGCTAAAATGAATAAAGCTATGACTGAAAGGATATATATTTCAAATACAGCGGTATAAACTGTATTGTGGAATTAATCAAATTGATTATGACGTAAACATAAAATATTGATCGACAGAAACGTGCCTGTGTTGGGTAAGGTATTTATGGATTACTATGACATTAAATCTAATTCAACTGTCAGTGGCGCATTCATTAATCCAACTAATTAAAAAACGCGGCATAGGTTGGATCATTCCCGTACATAAAAACTGATAACTATTTATATTGATAGTGATTACAGAAGTACTGTAGTGAGTATTCAAACCAGCAGGATAAATGTATGCACGACTGGTAGTTGAATTGATTTTAACCATGCAAGTTTAAAATGATTGTTTAGTAAAGTCAAAATAAATTGAGTATTCATTTTTTCTCTAGTTATGTCTGATTATTCCTAATCGTATTATAAAATATTGTTGTGTCAAGAAGGATATCATCAGATATTGCTTTACAAAACATTTAACAATAGAGACGATCGTGTTTTATTTAACGTCACTGTAACAATGTTTGATATTTCAGGAGAAGCCAGGGACGATCATACCAGACTGGGTACAGAAAACTTTTCTAAAATCTAGACTGGGCTTCCATAGAGTTCATGATGAATTAAAACGTATGTATGATGAAAGAACTCAAAGAGTCACTGACATTGAGAACAAACCTGCTCCTAAAGTAGAGTCGCCAAAGAGAGTCACCGTATTTAGTAGATTGTTCAATTTCATTAGCAGCGTTAAATGTGCTTTATCAAGCTCCATATCTGAGCCCTACGAATCGATAGATTATTATAAGACTTCATCAAATATGGAAGAAGGTAAGAAAGAAAGGGAGACACAGAGAGAAGCTAATCGACTAACTGCTGGCAGAAGTCTACATTCTAATAAAATGCCTCATGCAGAATTGCTTAAGTCAAATGTGTATAACAATGATCGAGTGGTCGCTGAAAACAAGATGGAAGACAGTATGGAATTTGTGAGGGAGTCTCAAGTACTTTATTCAGAAATAGAGGAAAATGAGATGACTTCAAATGACAATATATCAAAAAGAAATGGTACCAGAGTTCATCCAGCATCTCCGGCACAGAACAAAAAGGACTTGTACAAATTTAACACTTTCCCTCGAAATGAGGAACATGTTCGTAGCAAATTGAACTCAACAAAAGACAATAGACTCACTGATGATTTTTACCAAGAAATGGGACCTTCGACGTCAAAACATTCACCAAAAGAACCTTTAATATTTACATTTGACAGCGACACTGATAGCGCGCCCGGTAATAATGAAAAAACGGCTGAATCTAATCGTTTGCTTAGTTATAGAACGTCAACAAGTTTGCCAAATATATTCTCTCACAGAACAAAAAGTAGACATCATGCTACGATCGCTAGATCATTAAACGTCGTTTCAATATCAAGTAAGGGAAACAATAAACTTTCAAGTGGCAGGACTGGAACGGAATATGCTCGTCTCATGCACGTGCGTCAGCAAACAGATATCAAAGAAGTGGAGGAAATAAATGATATCGATAACAGGACATTTTATGATTACACAGTTGAAGAGGTAGTGGACTGTTTTAAGAAGTGTGCGTTTATAAACCTCTCACAAGTTTGTCAGGAAGAACAGCTTGACGGGGAATATTTTAGAGACATCACTGAAGAGGATCTAGTCAGAGAACCATTTCTAATGAACTGGTTTCATATTTCTAAACTTTTCAAAGTCCTCAATGGATGGAGACCTAAAACTAGACCTTGTGTTAAGAGTTAAGGATGTACAGTCTGGACCTTAGTAGAGAAACTGGACTCAATTTCTAAAGTCCTCTCTACTTCAGATTTTGTCTCAATTAAAATATCCAAATACATGTAGTTTCAAACAATCGTCATTCCATTATTGTCCCTTTAATATTCTGATCTGTTACGTAGTTTGTTTGTTAAAATACTTCTATTTTTATTGCTGAATTGTTTCCATGTTATTTGCATTTTAGATCATGCTTACTTCGAGACGTTTTGTACGGCTGGACAGAGTAGACTAAGGAGTTTGTCCTAAATTCGGTCATGTTAGTCTACAGTAGAAGGCAAAATAACGATAAAATTTCAACGGAATCATCCCCGCATGTATTTACAGAAGGATGATGCTGTTTAAACAATATTGTGAATATTTTTTGTTGTAAATACTTACATACATGCTTATCGTACTTGCTATAGATTAAAACGATTTTATTGCTGCACTGTTTCCATGTTATTTGAGTTTGAGACCATTCTTACTTTGGGGTGTTCTGTAGAACGAATGGTTAATTTTTCTTTGGTTCATGCCTATGTGCGTACATTATCATGACAAAATATATTTTGTACAGAATAAAACATTTATTTTCCAGAAAAGTTTTAGATTATGAAATGTTCGTTTATTTACTAGACCTGGTCGGAAGGATGGCCTTGGGAGGGGTTGTATATAGATACTAACATCTTTAATTTTACTAATTACTCTAAAAACCGGACCCTCTGAAAACCGGAATCCTCTGAAAACCGGACGATTTTTGAAGTCCCATATTTTTCCCTATTTAATGCATTGAAAAATATCCTCTGAAAACCGGAAACTCTGAATTCCGAATACCGGACCTTTTGCCATGGCTTCTAATGATAAATATGCATAAAACATCCTCTGAAAACCGGACGCTAAGTGTCAAAAATTTGTGTATTAAGAAAGTTAGTTAATCATAATCCCAAGCAGATGTCAATTGTTAACATTTTGAATCCCGTTTCCATGGATTTCTGTTTTAATTTAAAAAAATTAGTTTAAAAAACTGGGGTTCCAGATCTCTTGATCTGCCGCTGCACCGTTTAACGTCAGGTTGCTGATTAATAAAGATTGAACCTTCATTTATAATGTAGAAAATGTCAATTTTGTTATGATAATGAATAATGATATATGACTAATTGTTTGGGTTTATTGACCATGAGTAACTGACTGCGTAGATTGAAATGAAATGTGAGTACATAAATGCTAGACCGTATATGTCACAGTACGTAAATGTCACACGAGCGTGACATATTCTGTCGAATTTATCACACATACATCGTGTGACATATACGTTTGTGCAAATTAGCGAAAAATGTCTGACCGTATATATCACACATTTCATACGATAATCAAATTCTTAGTTGTCACGCTTGCTCGTGAAATGAATAATCCTGAATAAGTCAGTATATTTGATTTTACTTATTAGTTAATTTGGATTAAATAAACTGGAATAATTCATTTTGGTTTTAAAAAGAAATTCAGCCCATCTATAGGAAAGGTATTCAAAAACAAGTGTCAAAAATTAGCTTTTTGTTTATGTAAATTTTTTAGTACATGTTTCTTTGCATAAAACTTGATAATGTAGTATTATGTACTAATATGATAAAAAATAAATAATAAAAAGTAAATAATATGGCAGTGACTTGGTTTGAACCAATAATGTTTGGTTTTGAGCTGTTTTATGTTTAATCTTTTCATCCGTCTAGCCTATTGCGCTATTTTGGTTTCGAGCTGACATATATATAATGATAAACCATTTTTGCATCAAATAGCATGAAAACCATGCAAGCTGATAACAGTAGCACAATTCCATTGACGATCGGACATAAATGTTGAAAAATAAAAATTTCCGACAACATTGAAATCGGGGTACTTAAAAGTTTCGTTAAGTATATTTTTAACACTCGTAATTGAAATGTTAAATTCTAATGAATCGTAGTTAAAATGTAATACAATGTTCATGACAAAAATAGAATTGAATATAAATTATTTAAAATGTATGTCTCAGCCACGCTCGTGTTTCAGTGATAGCATACTGGACTTCGAGTCTTTTGTTCCAGGTTCCATTACCGTGTACGCTGCCCTGCGTTCAGTTACCGCGAACGTTACAAAACGTTCCGTAACTATACATTCGGAACTCCTCGGCCATTCGCTGCGAATAATCTCGGACATGTTTAGACGCTATTTTGAAACTACCGATGTTAAAGTAAACAAATATATGATCGTTTAGGCATTGAGTGATGTTTCGTTTTTAGTCCGTAAATTTTGAAACATCACTCATTGCCTTAACGATCTCATATTTGTGTATTAGATTAGGTTATTCGCAGCGAATGGCCGAGGAGTTCCGAATGTGTCGTTATGTAACGTTCTGTAACGTTTTGTGTAATTGAACACGCTACTGGTTATAGAATGTGATAAATGAAGATTCTGAAATAATGTCAGTTTTCTTCTAAATAGTGAAAACTTGTCGCTTTCCTATTGAATGAAAGGTGAAATTTTGCAAAATAATTTTCCAGGAAAGCTATTTTATCCATTCAATAGACTTTAGTTAGACGCCTCATACTCTGTATAACAAATATAATTTCAAAAACAGCGTGATTTCTTTTATAAAATTGAAATATCTTTGTAGCAGTTATCATGTGCATCTCGAGTCAATTTAAAAAAAACACCATGCACATAAATGCGCGATCCCTCATAACTTTTTTTATATAAATATGCACGCGTGGTGAAATGTTTTGAACATTTTTTAAATTTTGTATTTTAAATGAGAACTTTAATGTTGTTTCTACATTATAAACTCCGACTTTAGTGTTCGTAATCTGAGACACGCGTTTTATATACTTTATATGAAAGATGTCATACATTTTGTAATTTAAGGATGTATGATTACATATTATATCAAAATAGTTGTTCATGTTAATTCGTTAAGTTGCAATAATTATTCACTCTTTTGTAACGAATGTTTGTCTTTCAAAAGTTCAAAGTTAAAGTTAACGTGCAGTTTACAGTCTGCTCTCATATACATGTTCAGCAGACTGTACAGTTCTGTACGATAACCCCTGAACATTGAACTCGCCTTCAGACTGGTGATACCAGACAGCACCCGTTTACACTTGGATGGAGTGGAACAACTGTAGGTAAATTTTGGTCAGAAATGTATATTTTCAGCACGGCTCCTAGTGTGGTTGGAACCCCGCCCTCTGGATCCTTAAGCGCACGTCCTACCACTTGATCCCTGCTCCCCATCCAAGCTTCTATGTCATGATACATGGAGTTTTCAGATATACATCATTGACAATTTCAATACGAAATAAAAAATTTGACAATTTATGGTGCGTTAATTGTGTTGATTTTTCGACCTTTTTTCAGAATCACGTCATTCAGTCGACCTGCTCACTGTCTCTCATGAGGCTTGGTGACTTCTATACTTCTCATAGCCAGATCTCTAGACTAAATTAAAACCAGTATTATTGTTAAAATAATGTCAAATTTTATTCAGCTGTCAGTGGCGCATACATAAACCCCGGTGATTTAAATACTCACCAAAGTTATTCGTACAGCCGATTGAGAAAGTAGATTTCCGTTTTCATGTTTGGTGGTTATCGAACAAAAACCAGGTATTTAAAACAGCGGGATAATAAAAGTAGCTTATAACAGCTCAACTTGAAACAGAGCTAAGAAAGAAAATGACCTCTAAGACGGAAATCGACTTGATACACTACAGTAGTTTGATGAAGTTACAAAATAAATGTATTATAGTCACAGTTATAAAAGATGTATGTTTTATGTACCTACGTTGATAAAGTTCTTTTAACAGTCTTTTTCAAGTAAAATGGATGTGAAATACATTGAATGATCATTTAAAAAAATTGCTGAAGCACTGAAGCATCAAGCGTAACGAATTGATAAAGAAGCATTTTTGTTGCGTGAAAAGTCATCGTTTATAAACTACCTACATCCATATTCTTATATATAAATTTGAAAATTAACAATAAAACTCACCAGTTTTATCCAGTCAGCAACATGAAGAAAAGTTTTGAGGTAGGTCATATTGTTTTAATTTATAATTTAGCACCTTATTGTTTGAATATGGAATCATTGTATCATAATCATAACATGGACTTCACTATATACTCATGGTGCGATCTCAGTTGCTCAATAAGTCTGAATTACCTGCTCTTACTACCGTTAATGGGTCAGGATAAGCGCAACAATGGCGGCACTCTCTAGGACATCTACAGGTTATAAAAATTCTTTTACTTGCGACAATATTTTCTGACGATAGTCAATTCGGTAGGAGTTTGGTACTAATACTAAGATCCTTTGATTTAAGCCTATGAGAAATGTTCATTAGAACATTACGTAATTATCCAATACCTTTTACAATACTCCAGGCGCCGCCATTATTCTGCTTTGCATGACGTCCTTTTTACCTGTCAAAGCACGACTGAAACCCAGACAATAATGCTCAATACGATTGCATACCGAGAGTTCATTAGAATGTGAGGTCTCAAATTTTCAAATTTTGACTTTAAGGCAAATGAACTTAGTTCACATTAATTTTATAGATCGATACATCAGTTGGTAAATTAAGACTTATGTGAGTTTTTTACATTCGCCGTGGATACGTGGTCTGATACCATTGTTCAATACATAAATTATTAAAGGTTTTGATAAAATGGATGTTCAACTGAAAATCTAGTAAAATCAATATAACTAATGAACTCAGAAATTGAGAATATATGTTATTATGTTGTTTAACAAAAAGATGTACATGTGTAGTGAGTTTAGTGAATCCCATGATATATGATACATTGATCTATGTAATACAGATCAATGATATGATACATTCAATATTTAAATATGGTGTTACGTCTATGTACTTACATTAATGTATATTGTATATCTGTCGTGATGGTTGTTTTGATGCATGTTACTACATGTACAACACAGTCAATACAATATAATAATTACGACAACTAGCTTATACAGTTCAACCTCTCTTGAACAACACCATGTTAGAGGAACTAAAGTGTGTTGCTGTTTGGAGGTTGTTGCTCTGCAGAGGGTTAATTCAATTAAAATTACGCCTAATAAAAATATCAAAAGGTGTTGTTGTGCAGAGGATATGTTCTGTAGAAGGTTGCTTTGCGGAGGTTATACTGCAGCAGTTCTATGTCAATCGCTTACAGCATCACTTCTGACAACCAGAGTTTTCCGGGAAAGAAAGCAGATTGTGCAAAGCTTCATTGTCAGTGTGTATCTCATACAGTAAAACATTTTTTTTTTTTTTTTATGAACATTTTATTTTTCAAAGTTTCAAGTACAAGTACATTACATGACAAACTTATAAAATTATACATACAATTGAAACTAAATTGAAAAACGTTTTTGTATATAAACAAGTCTATTCAATCATACACATACACTCACTCACACACACATACACGCACACATACACATACGTACACATACATAGATATATTTATGGCAAGATGGACATTAATATTTTTGTTATAAAGGAATCTAACAAAAGTGGAAAGTTTTTTTATTTCTAAAAAACAAAAGACAAACAAATAAAAAGGGTTCTCTCTCGCTCTAATTTGGAGTTAGAATTCTCCATTTTTGTTTATGTATTTGTGTTTTTCCTTTGTATAGAGCTATCATTTCTTCTATTTTTTCACGATTATATAGAAAATTTGTATAGTTATTTATAAGGGGTATTGTTTGATTACATTTGTTGATAAAAATGAAATATTTTGCTAGAAGAATAACAAAATTTATTAAGTGGGCATTTGGGTGATTTGATAGGTCACAAAACGTTATTAGACTTATATTGAGTTGAAAATTTGAATTACATTTTTCATTTAAGAAGGTATTTATATCCCTCCAAAAACTTTGTATGATATTGCACTCCCAAAACATGTGTGGAATTGAATCAATGTGACTAAAACAAAATTCACATAAGCTGGTGGTTGTTAAATTGCATTTTTGTAGGAATTTGTTTGTTGGAATTATTCTCATCAGATATTTGTACTGAAATTCTCGTAATTTTGTGTCATTTGTAATTTTTATTGGTTGTAAAAATATGTAAAACATTAAGGCCACAGTGACCCATATACAAGATCCTTCCGAAGTGACAAGCGGGAAAATGAGCACCTCGTGGGCCCAGGCAAAATAAGGTTTTGGAGGGAGCTAGGCCCCTAAAAACACGACTTGTAGTACCATCTGGCGTTTTGACATGCCCTGTAAACTAGTGATGTCACGATGATCGAGTAGAATCGAATAATCGTCGCTGGGCGCTTACATCAGCGACAATCGATTTTCTTTAAGGAAAATCGATTGTCGCTGGTTGTGTCAGAACCGCAGATTTTGTCACAACTGACCTCAGTTTAAACTTGTACACAAGGGACAATAACGTTACTTTTAATTTTCAGTCTTATTTAGTTAAATTACTAATCAGTCTAAGTCAAACTCGTTGGTCCACTCGTCCTTCACATGTCAAATATCAAACAAAAATTTGAATATACATGTCGGCGAATTTCAAAGATAAATAGCAATTTACAAAAAGCTCTTTATTTTTATTGATGACGTAATGTACGAGTCTTGATACCGCTTCCTTGATACGTGTGATTATTTAAATGTCATGTTGTATAACAAACGTTTGGTACAATATCAGATGTGTTGTAAATCTTCATACTCAATTTGTTACGATTTACAGGTCAATAAACTAATTAAAATCTACGACCAAATCTCTTTGGGAAACTCTGTGAGGTATGGTAAAAGTTCAACATCCGGATACGGTCTTATTCTCGTATCAAATGAAGTTTAAAATTTATTAACTCCCTAGAATCCAATAAACATAGAAGCTGGACCAAGCTAGCTTATTTCATGATGGTTCTCCATAACATTGTGGTAAGATCCATCCTTAAGAGTGGTTAATAGGATAACGCTCTGCATTGTGAAACATTCGTCCTCAATACTTTTCGTAACCGACACGTTACTTACATTTTAATTTTATTTTACCTGTATCAGTTTTAAATCATCTTGAATGAATTTGTTCAGAAAAAAAGTTAATTGAATGGACATTTATAGCATTGGATAAATCTATCAGAAAACATATTTATTGACTCAGACAGAATGTGAATGAATTATTTATTTGTGAATTATGTTATTAAACAATTGTAGGCCTACCAACATCTTTTGCTTATGAAAATTATGAAAAAACAAACTATTGCTGAAAGATATTTCTAGATGATGAAGGGGTAAATCAAACGACTGCTAGCGGTTTCAAAATGATATTGTGTAACAAAATTCATACCAACAATACATAGTTTTCGTATTGTATACCATTATCTGACTCAGATACACTATACTTGCCGTTTTAAATTGAAAGCAGTAAGTCTTAGTATTATGATTTTAATATTTTCCTTTGTTTTTAAAATGTTTTCAAAGAAATTAATCATGCAAAAATAGTTTGTTTTAAGTAAATAAAGGATGTTGTCTTGAATGAAGTGTTTTTCCTATTTTTTTCCAGAGATTTAATGCTACTTGTAATATAAAATCCCCGTATTTTCTCAGGAAAGCTTTTGTCGAGATACCGTAAGCATTTGTACAAATTTCGATTATTAATCGATTATTAATCGATTAATTACATTTGATTCAATTCGATTATCGATTATGATTTTTGTCCGATTCTCCATCACTACTGTAAACCTATGTTTATCAAGTCATTTTGGCGGATGAACCCGGAATAAAATCGAAAGCCGGATGTAATATAATTACTGGTCATTGGGTATGAACAAATATTGTATGCACTTTGAACAGGTTTAATATGTTTAGACGAGTATCTGGTGATATGCTCGCTCAAACGATATGCTCGTTTAAACGATATGTTCGTTCAAACGATATGCTAGCTCGAACGATATGCTCGCTCCAACGATATGCTCGCTCGAACCTGTTGTGGATGAGCAGAGCAAAAGATACCTCAGTCAATCTGTGGGCCCTCAGTTGAGAATGGGGACACGCACACGAGCCCACACTTTCACACAGTGCCTAATTTGTTGTAAATACAACACATTAATTATTTTTCATGCATTAAACGTACTAGAAATGTTAAAGGAACTCATTCACAGATTTCAACTTAAATATCAACTTTTTTCTAAAAATGTCAAAATTGTATGGAAATATTTTAGAAGCAGGAAAATAGTGTTCTGATAATGACAGTTTTAATGCAAATTGACATACAACTGCAATGATGGTGTTGTATGACTGTAGTAAATATCTACCCACACCGTATGTCATGGTATAGACACTTTAGTGCATTTTGTGACTTTTATTGTATATTTCTTGTAACATATAGGTCAGTTTGTCTTAAAATAAACACTGATAGACACTGAATGATATTTTGAAATCATAGAAAAAATAAACCAAATCTATGAACTAGTACCTTTAAGCTGACTTGCGTAATGTTACACCGACGCCCCCATTGCGTTCCGCCAACATCTACGTCGATGCTAATGTCAAGCTGCAAGTATCTCTGCCCTTCTTTTGGACTAAATTAGCAACGTGAAGGGTGATGATCTATTGCATGGGCAACAAACTTTCTTCTAAATATGTCTGAGCAGGTCGTTGCAATGGAGAGAACAACCCAGCGTCTATTTCAAGAATATTTCTACAATGACACAATTAATTTGTTATTTAAATATTTATCAAAAGTTATGTATAAGTCATTAAAATATCAAACGAAGGTTACATAAATTCCGTAATAAAAAATAGTAATGGTTATGTGGTTTTTATTATCAATTTGTTGCATTATTCTGCAAATAATGTATAATGTTAATGTGGTTCGAAGTTTGGACCCCCCCCTTAGAAGAGTTCGGACCCCCCCCCCCTAGAAAAGTTCGGACCCCCGTAGAAAAGTTCGGACCCCCCCTAGAAAAATCCTGGATCCGTCCCTGAATATTACGATTAAAGTTGATACAAGTCTAATAAGGAAACAATTATTATTTGGTCTATCGTTTGTCCGATCAATTTCTGATACCCTTAGCTTTCGAAATAAAAAAACGGACGTGAATTTTTAAATTCAAACACCCTATTACAAATTGATTTTACTGACTTACGACGATTTTGGGTGTACAAATTTAAATGAAAATCTTCACCAGGAATAAAAATAAACATGATAACGTTTGTTTATTGATACCAGGAAGGGAAAGTCACGTGATATAGATTAGTGTTTCTATATTTAGAACACGACTCATTATAGATAAATACGTTTACTGTACGTCGATATCTTTAAATATTTCACAATACGAAGTACAGTAGAACCTCTTTACTAAGTATCCGTTGTAAGTATGCATGGTGAATGTTGTTAAAGAGAGGTGGCGTTTCTAGGGAGGGTAGCTGGTGTTTTGAATAATGTACGTGGCATAAGTCGTAAGTGTGTAATTAAGAGGTGGTTGTTATTTAGAGTGGCCTGTTAAAAAGAAGTTATACTGTAGTACAAAATTATAGTATAAAACAAGAATATTCAACTAAAACCACGTTATTTTATTGTTAATTTACAAAGCGTAAACAGTCATTTTGTTATTAATACTTTAAGTTAGTTAAAATATATTCTATCGAATTAATACATTTTACATTGGTTGAATACATAGAATATAAATAAGAGTGTCGAATGCGTCTGCCTATTCAAGTTCTCATAAATTAGTGATACATTTGTACTAGCTCGGAGGGACACAAACTACAACCCATACAACTCCAATTACTTAAATTACGTAATTTTATTCAATATTTTCACCAGGACTATATACGTGGTACAGAAATGCAGCCCAAGAAGCCATATAACTTCTCATGGGTAATTGAGAATCAATTAGCTGGTATGGGTTACCCTAGTGAAGAAAGTAATTTATTATATCTATATAATAAAGATATTACATGTATAATATCAATGTTAGATTCGAGGTCATCCACTACAGAACAGTTTAGAGGTAAATATGATTTATTATATATGTTCTTTATATAATTCGCTAAACAGCCTTTTTACATCTAGCCTAAAAATCCGGCGTTTAGAGCATCCGACCTACGAATCTCCCCGACCTTAGGGTATTTTTGTAAAATTATCGACTTTTCACATACGAAAAATCAAGCGTATTTTTTCGATTTTTAAAACAACATCCTATTGCAAAATTACTAATGAAAATTTTTCATGTAAGTGATTTATTATCTCGCTTAAATATGAAAATAATGTATAACAGAATAATAGTAAGTGAGATTTGAACATTTGACAAAGTGAAAGCATTATTATAACTAAGTACGACTAGATATCAGACTTGTGAGAATTTATTCTTCGGTCATAAAAATACATTGTATTTTGTTTTTGAGGATTTCTCCTTTAATGGTGTAATCAATCATTGCGCGAGAAGACCGATGGTACCTGATTGGACCTGCAACAAAATGAAGTGAGATCAACAACTATTCGGAATATCTCGGTGATTACTGCGTAACACACTCCGTTAGTTTACGGAAACTTCCGAGTGGTTTTCCGAATGAACAACAACAAGATGGTGGACAGGCTCTAATCCATTTATTCTGCCCTGACATGTTGATTTGAAACATTTCATTTTATTTTAATATTGACCTTAGTTTTTCACTTTGTTGTATGTTATGGCTTTATAAATAAAAGTCCATATATTAATTCTATAACTGTGTCTGCCTTTTCTGATCCAACATACTAGTTTTGCCAGTCTCTATCACCATGAGTACAATAAAATTCATTTATCCGTTCTTTTATTTCAGAGTTTACGACTCTAGCATTAAATGTACGTGAGTTCTCTCCACCTACTCTTGAACAAATATTAACTGGTATAGAATTCATAGAAAAATGTACAGCTGATAATAAGGTAAGGTTAAACACTACATTTTTGGTCATTTTGTATCTTTGGTCAGCTCGTCTGTTTATTTACTTTGTAAATCTGCGCATGCACAAAGAAATTGATATACTTGTGAACATTTGAACCAATCTCTCCGCAAAAGTTATTTCCCATTATGGAATGAATAACAAAGTAGCAACGTGTGGCGTAACCGCTGTGAGGAGCTCGGATTTGAATTGCATACCATGTTTTATTTTAGTTTGGAACTACGTGTATCCCCATATATGACTCTTTTCGACGGAAAACAATATAAACTCTTGGGCTGTCACGATACGCCAAACGCGAATCGCGATATACTGCAGTACGCTGACACCGAATCGCGATACGTACCACGATATATTGTGGGCTTTTAGATTCGTTGTGCCTCCGCTTTATTTAACAGAATCTTGAAATGCAAATTTTACTTTCAGCTACTGATAGAATCTGGTCTCTTAAGTATTTACGGTCATTTAGGATTGTGACGCGCTCAAATTGGTTATTTTTGTAACTTAAGGTTAAATTGAATGAACAATAGAAAAAACTGACGTTTCGCTACTTAATTTCGCGAAGGAAAGAATTTTTCAATGAAATAAAAAATATCGCAAAATACCGGTACGTTAAAATCATACCGCGGCACATATTGCTGCAGCTGCGTATTGCAATATACCGATATACCGGTATATCGTGACAGCCCTAATTAACTTAGTCTGTGAAATTAGGATATGAACATGGTTGTTGTATGAGCATGAAATTATTGGTTGCCCGAAGTTAAAAGAGGTTGTCACAGGCAACAGGACACCCATTTATTTCGTAGACTGTAAACTTAATCATATAAATGTGCATTCAACAGTTTTACTTTGTTTCACTCACGTATTTCAAAATTGTTTCAGTAACAGCGTGACTGTCATTCAATCTACTCACTAAGTTGAGTAGAATGAATGACAGTCATGCTGTTACTGAAATACGTCGTAAAACACTATATATATGCATTTCATTTTACGTGTAAGCCATTCTTTTAAAGTGTACTTCATGCACAACATGAACCTTCCTACATAATATTTCAGTTTTTCGATGATGGACAACTTGAATAATTGTAATTGTATGATTGTGTGGCATACTTTTAGCAATAATGTGTAAGATAATTTTGTTCTGTAAGGATGCACCCGGTACAAAACAACCCTTATTCAGCTGGAAAACCCCAAACTGTATAGAAAACCCTGTAATTGGTAAGCTCTGAATATAAATTATTGAAATAAGTATGTGCATATGTTTGAGCAGGCGTGACCGAGCGGTTACGACGTTGAACTGGTAATCATTGGATAGCCATCTTCGCGTTGGTTAGAATCAAATCCAAAACCTACCCCGTTGTTTCCTTGAGCAAGAAACTTTATCCTACTAGCTCAGTACTGGGGGACCAGGAAGCGGGCTCGAAAGTGATAAATCTAAGTTGCAAGAACTTGTTTCACCATCGAGCTAAAATAAATCAGTATACCCCTTAATTTTGATGATTATTTTCTATAGGTATGCTCCATTAAATCTAAATCAATCACATTTCTATTTTCAGCCTGTAGTTGTTCACTGTGCCCATGGTATTGGAAGAACAGGTACATTAATCGCATGTTACCTAGCAAAGAAACATCGTATACCTGGTGACGAAGCTATTGAAATGTTACGAGAAATGAGACCTGGCTCTGTGGAAACTCCTGAACAAGAAAATATAGTGAAAACTTATGCTAGTCGTGTTGTACTGTGAACATTTAGGACAACTATAAGTGCTATAAACATTGTATACTTCAATCAAAGTACTGCAGTAAACTTCTGAACAAGATGAGAAAGTATGCTAGTCGATCGAGACGTAGTACTGTGAACATTTAGGACAAGTATAAGTGCTATACTTCAATCAAAGTACTGCAGTAAACTTCTGAACAAGATGAGAAAGTATGCTAGTCGATCGAGACGCAGTACTGTGTACATTTAGGACAACTATAAGTGCTATAAATATTGTATACTTCAATCAAAGTACTGCAGTAAACTTCTGAACAAGATGAGAAAGTATGCTACTCGATCGAGACGTAGTACTGTGAACATTTAGGACAACTATAAGTGCTATGAATATTGTACAGTTCAATCAACGTATTACAGTATGACTCGCACCTCGTCAGTTTGCCGATGTTATCGTGATCTTAGACTGTATAGGAAAATAATCGTATGATACCTCTAAAAATTTAATTCAATTCATTTTCTATAAAATTATAACAACACTAATGAAAAGTCAATATGATGAGTATTAAAAAAGATTGTATAGTGATTAAAGTGAATTCTATGTTATACACACAAATTGTATATAATAATACTAAAATATGCTGAAGTGTGGATTCTTTTTATTATTCTTATTTACAAAATTTGTACATTATGCATACATTATTTAACAAATAATACATGGCCACGAGGGCAATATGCAAGTTTACGGACTGGTTGGTCAGACCGAGGAAGGTATATGGCCCGAAGCGCAACTGAGGGCCATATAGCTTCCGAGGTCTGAACAACCAGTCCGTAAAATTGCATATTGCCCGTAAGGCCATGTGTTATTTGTTATATTATACCGAATTTAAATCCTATCACCACTCATGTTGCTGACATTTTACTACGAGTATAAAAATGTGTTTTCAAATAATCTTTTTATAAAATTCCGTATGTCAAATATCTATGCCCAAGTCAGACTTTCAAATTCACGCAACGTAGCAAGATATCATGCTCTCCTTGTTACATATTTCATCTTTTTTATCGACTCAGCCATTTCGTCTGTTTGTGTTTCCGTGTAATTAGCACGACGAGAAGGTCGCGTTAGATAAGACTTGATGACGTCACAAACGGTCAATATAAAATTTATGGACTGGATGACGTCATAAACGGTCAATATGCGAATATATTGACCGGATGACGTCACATTAAATATAGAGGACGTTATGCAAATGAGGTGTAATATTTATATATAAATAATTTACAAAAATTGTACATTATGCATACATTATTTATATATACTGTAAATAATTTACAAAAATTGTACATTATACATACATTATTTATATATAAATAAATAACGTGATGTTTTCCTATGACCACGCCTCGATCTTTTATTATATGAACTGGGAGTGTTATAAATTCATCGGTAATTTATTTTCAGGTTTAGTGAATTACAAATAATTTGATTGATTTATGGAATGCGCAGGTTTACAATTGTACTGAGTAGAAAACCTCATATCATAGTTATGTACGGGTATAAAATACGTTCAGTAAAGTTGTTTAACTATTGAGGGCGTTTATAATATTTCTTGTATGTATGTTTTGTGGTGTTTTATTAAATACTTGCATGCCGTATGTTAATATAAATCGCAAAAAATGTATAGTATAATTTATGTGCATATTATGCTCAGTTACAACTTTTATGCCTTTATGTCACTGATGTATTATGCTTTTTGAATAAAAATACATAAAATATCAAATGTTGGTTTTTAATGACTTTTCTTTATATAAACTGGGGTTGTGGCAACTTTTGAGCCCATAAACCCGTAAATTGTTTGGTCACGCATGAAGTATTGCCTCAATAAATGTTCAGGTCTGAAAAGGATCATATTCTAAGCTTATATCAAGCGTGAATCAACACTTAATTCAAACATACAGAAAAGAAGTCAATTCACCGATGAAGGATAGAAATATAAGTCACAATCTTAATGTGTACATTCATATTTTTGTTTTAAAAGTGATGTGAGGACGATACTACTGATAGAAGGGCATCACTTGTCCGAATTAAGATGGGAGGATCACGTAAAACGGTAAATATGTTTTATATATACAGTGTATTATAATCAGGTATATACGATATGACACATATACATGTATAAATGCATATAGGTAGAATTAAATTGTATGTTTAGAAACGTCATGTTTATTTTTCATATTTACAACTACGGTATTGATTTCTTTCATGATCGAATATGAGAAATCTCTGAATTCAAAAATAAACCTATAACTCAATGTAATCCTTTCTGTAGTTATGATTTTTTGGATATGCTCGTGGTGTAGCTTGTTCATATTGACCTAAAACACCTACTACAATTTTTTAGTATATTTTTTATATATAAATTTTAGTATAATTTACATTCGTTTTTTTACATTTATCTATTCAACATGAGCATGCCATCAATGACTTTAATACTAATATGTCGTTAAATAACAAGGACTGCATTGATTCTGTCAAATTTATTTCTGAAGCTTTTCAAAGATGTAAAAACCATTGAATAATATACAAATTTTTCATATTGAATAACTAAATATTTTCATATACATGTACATCTTCAATATTCTATGAAGTCTTTAATTGTGTAAAGTTTCTGTATGTAACGTATACATTTTCATTCATTTCGGGTATGTTGCATATATATGTTACAAGCAATTTGTAATTTTAGGCAATTTGTAAAATGCCTGAAATTTTTAGGCATTTTGTACATTGCCTGGACATTTTAGGCATTTTGTTAAATGTCTAAAAAATCTAGGCAATTAACAAAATGCTTAAAAATATCTCAATATTTTACACATTGCCTAAATGTAGTTTATGATCATGAGGTTTGGGGATTTCATTCCTTCTAATCCTAATAGTATTTGAATAGGGCCATTTCTTCTTTTGTTTACATCAAAATATTTTTTATGATAATCTGAATCACTTTCAGCAGCCAATGAAAACGATATCCCAAGGAAAAAACATCAAATAAGAATGTTAACATGCAAAATGTTGTATTTTTACGTTCACAACACATTGTAGCTCCATCCGATTCAAAATTGTACACTTGATACTGTATTGCAATTTTGTAGTAATTTTATTGTGCACTTTGTCTACTGTAGTTCCTAGAAATAGTTATGTTATCAATATATCATATAAGATTCATAATGTTCAACAGTAGCAACAGATGGAATAGATATCAATCACAATCGTTGTATTAGATTAATCTGATTTAAACCCGATCTAAAATTTTCCGCTCGCCTACTCGCTAATTTAGATCTGGCAGTTTTCAAACGAAGGTCGCGTTCAGGTGACCTTTTCTCATCATACTATTCATGACGAAATTGTTATGATTAGTAACTTGTTTACATCGTCTACGTCTCGCAATTTGAAATGAGCCGTCCAATCACAAACAGTGAATAATGCCGCTGTTCTCAAACCTTGGTCTAAAAATAGAAATTACGAAATCAAAATATTATCAATAGTGTTTCGTCTAGATGAAAGCTACGCATTGATTGGTCGACATAAAGGTCATCTCGACGTGACCCTCCATTGAGATCTTAGAGACCCTGTACGGCAACGCTCTACAGGATATCTGTTTGCGGAGATTGTGTATTAGATATTAAATCAATTATATTAAATAATCTATCTCGGGTCAATTTGAGAAGGTGGTTATATCAAATACAATTTAACAATGCTTGGAACGAACTTTCTTTGCCATTTCCAAATTATGAATGAAGCAACTATCACGTTAATTAACATCTAACGCTAACAAATTTCGATTATAAAGCAGCGAAAAAATGAACACTCTTCAAACCAAAGAATCGCCAGTATAGTGTCACATAATTTATGTGTTTCATTCTTAATTTCAGTCCAGAACAAAGAAATGTATGACAGGACTTATGATACTGGTTATCTGCTATGTTCTATTTGGTATAACAATGTATCTTAAAGGATCATACTCTACTTCTATCCGTCTGTTCCGAGGAGAAGGTAGGTAAAAGCATCACTTATATACCTCATTATTAAGTTTTTACTTTGCATCTTGTACATTTGGTCATATCGAGGTCTGAACGAAACACTAATTTAACTCCATTTGAAAAGAGGAAGTTACAATTGTGTTTCGTTCAGCCCGCGATATATAATGTGTTATACACGTAACTTTTTCAATACTATAGGTCAACCTAGTCCGTGTTTTCCAGATTTTGGACAATAAATAAAATATGACTGGCCCATTCTGACAAACGCAGGCAAAATACATCATAAATGGCATGTACTGCTTGTCTGCTATCGTGTATATTTCTTTAGGCTATGTCGCGTAGATCTTTGCTTATGGGGTTAGTTTTTCAGTTTCAGAATTATGTTGAAGTATGTTGACAAGATATAATCATTAATATCAATATAATCTTTGACGACTGACCTCAATTTAATAAGTCATTATCATAATCTGTGATAATGAGAGACGGTTCTCCCATAAACGGGTAGTTTATACAGGTAAACTGTAATGTCACTGTTTTGAACACTAGTTATTACATGTATCAACGCATCGTCGGGTTTCCACGGTTACTGATTCTCTCCTTGATTCGACGATGACTTCAACGATGCAAAACATAAGTTTCCAACCTAATAGAGCAAATAAGCGAATGTAATGATTAAAGAAATAAATTATAGCAGTCTATGAAATTAGGATACGAAAGTGGTTGTCCGAACACGTCATATTACCAACAAACAATATCAGTCTCCGAATTTAGCCAGTGGACCGTGGACCGAGTCTATCGAAATCGCCGTCGGTCCAGTGACTTTTAGAAAGTGAGTGGTCCAATGGTCCACCAACATTTTACAACCACAATTATCCTAATTTAATAAAAGAGTCAGCATCTGTTGTTACATTGTTAGTTTAATTCAGAATATATTATTCTAAATCGTTAAATACCGCCCAGCCAGCTCATTTGGTAACACGCAAGTCTACTGATCGAGGGTTCGTGGGTTCGATTCCCGGGCGGGGCATAATTTCGTGGAGCTTGATCATGACATTATTTCTACGGCTATTCTCCCTCCTACCAATGATTTTTAATTATGTAGGACAGTTGTCAGTCACTGACGAAAGTATGCGCTTAGTAGTTGGTTAACAGCTAAATCCAGAGATTTAGCATTTCCAGGAGGAGTGAGTAGGTTGAATGACTGCCGTTATATGACCTGTACAATGTGTTGCCACGGCGTTAAACCAAACAAAAACAAACAAACATGAAATATATTATATTTAAGTAAGATTATTAAATTGAACATTCATTTCATTATCACTTTCAATAATACAGGTATTGATTCACAGCTATCAGGTCGTCTAGCCACAAACTATGAATGCAGCTGTAAACTGACCATGTGAGTCGTAGGAATTCCAATTGTTTTCTCTGAATCCTCTGCACAAACTAATTTTGCAAATGACCTAGTTTACCACTCGATTCAGTTTTTGTGCAGGGGATTTTGGAGCTATCGACCAAAATTCAAGAAGTCACTTGGGATTTTTCGGGAGGAAAAGAAGTACATGCAGTTATTTCATGTGCGATTTGGTTCATTCAAATTATTTGTCTGGCAAGAGAAATGGGCGAAAATTGTTTTTACCCCATAAGTTGTTGTTGCAGATCACGTGACTACATACCCTGAAATTCCACACTATTTTCTTTGTTCTAGATGCATTATCAACGAAAACTCAAGATGATGTGATGACACCAGTAGTAATTGTTGGTTATATGCGTTCTGGTTCCACCCTTACTGGAAATATCATACAAAGGCATCCAGATACGTTTTATGCATTTGAACCTCTTCATCACTTATTCTCTGAATTCTATGTACAGTATGGGCGACAATTTCCAGACCTTAAAGTCAGGTATGGTATGATTAATAGCATTTAAATACAAAGTTGTATTTCACTCACACGAAATCACCCACTTTCATATTCTTAAAAAGCTAGTTATGTCATATGAACAAAATACAAAGATACTGACCAAAGGCGGCCGACTATATACAAGTTGTATATTTTAGTGTCTTTAGTGTAACCCATCAGTCGCTTGTGACACAGACTGGATATTTCATTTTTGTTCATCAAATGTATGTACTAAAACAATGTTGAATGTTTCAAGCAGACCTGTGTGGTGACCAAGAAATAAATGTTTCAGAATTGGTTTATTTAACCTGGAATGACCCAACGCAATCTGGGTCCGATGCATTTTTGTTGTTTATAAACCCTTTCTAAGTGAAAAGGATATTTTAATTTCCATTTTTTAACATTTGCCTTCTTTATTTTTTATGAATTGACATCTTTTTGGAAAACAAATATATCCTAGCCAATCTCCGTAAACAGAGTATGCGAGCGGAAAATTTTAGATCAGGGTTTAATCAGATTGTACCCTAGCTGATATCATGATGTTAACCTGAGTCATGTTCCTTTATTTTGGTATTTGTTTTAATGATTTTTGTATTCATTGTGTTAACAATGAATACTCTGTTATGAAAAGATTAATAGTAGTATTCCGATCGGAGTCCAATTTTAATCGCCTATACCTAACAGCACCCAAACCAGAATATTCCGAGACAAAGTAGTTCATGATTTGCAACATCATACTAAAACTGGTACTTTATGTATTTCTGCGCGAGAAATTAACCAGACGCTCAATATGACGTCACAGAATATACTTGAAGCGAATAACTTGTAACAGAGATAAGACTGCCCATAATACTCGTGAGAGGTGTGTGGCAGTACTATGAGATAGATGTACACTCGACGGCCTTCGCGGTCTATTTATAGAAAGTCACAGTCTAAACCACTGACGAAGACACTGTGACTGGCACCATAATCAGCGAAGGATTATCAGACCATCACTGATAATGATCCTTTTTTATATTGTACATTTATTTATTAAATTATCGAACATGATTGGTTTAATTAACGGTTAATAAACATTTTTTAAAGAATTTTAATCCCTCACTTATAGAGATCACAGGCGTAAGCAGCATTTCGTGCTATTAATTGTTTGGGGACCTTTGATGTTTTGCGTCAATATTTTCTTGTAAAGAAATATAATCTACGTTCGATTAGCCGTCGGAATATGGGACAGAACATGTATTTGAATCGAATAATATGGATTGGTTATCAATAAATATAATTTCTTGCCAAATGAACAGGTGAATTATAAAGTATACCATAAAAATGAGTTTGTACGTGCTCGGTCGGAACATGACGACATTGTTAAACTCTGACACATATATTGCTTTCAAGAATGCTTTACTAAAGGAGATGTCATACATGGCTAACCGACGATTTCAAGCATTTTTGGAAATGCTAATACTTGTACTGTATACATTATTTTAAGGGCTGATTCCCGCGTATTGGGTTTGTTTTAAAGATAATTATTTCCGGACTGTAACTGTTCGGGTCGTGTGCAATTAAACCTGAATTTTACGGCGCATTGGATGCAAGTCCTTAAGTGAAATAAATTTAACAAGGATAAAATCATCAATATACATTTTGTCAATGAGTACCACAATGGATAAACTACTTGCAATAAAATCCATCCATGACTATATCGGGTTTAAATACTTACAAGTCAGTAATTTTGGAAAATCCTCTGTTTTGAAGTGTTTTTTTTTTGGGGGGGGGGGGGAGTCTTTTGAAAATCTTGTGCAATAAAATAGTGTGAACTATCATTGGTAAAGTCACACTATTAGTGTAGACTATGATACATTAAGTAGCACCCTGACTTGGATACTGGAGTATCAAACCCTTTCAAGAAAATAAAAATTGATGTAGATTTTTTTTCCCTATGAAGGTATAGTTTGAAGTACAGTGAGAGCTAAGGGATTATAAAATCTATAAAATCTATTCAATAAAGAATAAAGGCTTATGATGGAAAAGTTTCATTTCACCAATGCGTAATCTGACAAGAACTGGAGAGATTAAGGAAAATTCCAGAATAAAAATGTGAATACAACATACTCATTTAAAAATACAATAACTGCATTTAACTTAAGTATATTAATGATATAAGTGATAATTATTATACTATCAATTAATGTATTGAATATATTATTTGTACTTGTTGAAGTCATCAACATAATTAATGTTTGGAACATATATCACTTTTACTTCAAAATAACTAGTTTGTGTGTAATAATGAACTCTGGTATTTAGATAAATCTTAGTATAACACTTTGAATCTTAACATTTGTTTATTTTCTTACAAGATATAGATAATTTGTGCATATAAAACACTTTCAACTATTTTCCAAAAATTAATCCCATTCACTTGACTACATTAACCTCTTTGTTAAATCAAGTAATCAAATGAAAAAAAAGAAATATAATTTATTATTAATTAATTCTTAATTATATCTGTAAATTTTAACCTTCATCATTAAACACCATCAGTGCAGGTAAAATTAATTTCTAAGACATTTATGATAAGCAGAAATGGGGTTTAAATACATTATTTTCTGTTCAGTTACTATATAAATCATAGAATAGCAGCAGGGTGTTTGTCCAACTTTACTCAAAAATGTGTACTACGTAGCACACATAACAGATAACAATGACATAGTTTTAAATCTCTCCTATATTAGAGTTTTTTTTTACACACAGACTAATTAAACAATGTGATAGTCATATTGTAACCGTTAATAGCTTTGACTAATTACAACAGTAATCATAGTAATACGTAAATTCAATCGTTCAATATTGTAAATGACTCAAGCAGATTTTTATTGTGAAGAGAGTATGAAAAAAAAACATGTAATCGACACCATTAATAATTTCTACGGCCATTCTGTCACCTTCCTCTGATTCTAAATCATGTAGGGCAGTCATCAGTCACTGACGAAGTATGCACCTAGTAGTTTGTTAACAGCTAAATCCAGGAACAGTGAGTAGGTGGACTGACCGCTGTAATATAACCTTTATAAGGTGTTGCTACAGCATAAAACCCAACAAAAATTGAATAAATCTAAACACAATGAATACCCCAGTACTTTCAGTGCTTTGATTTTCTCTGTTATATTTGGATTGTTTATTATACATTTCTTTGACATTTGTCGTGTTTAGTTTCCTTTTTATTTAATCATATTCTTGTTTATTTTCCCTTTTCCTTGACATTTTTTTCCTTTTATGACTTATACCTTGTATATTTACAGAACATATCGTCCATCTATGCTGTTAAAAGAAGAAGCTCAGTACATTTTTCGTGCTTGGTTTTCATGTGATTTTGACTTTCTCCTAGAAAAGCCTTATAGATACTTCTTCAATTTCTTCAAACATGGAATTAAAACAAATAAGCTCGTAGATTGTCTAAATAAGACTTCACAAGTTGGTTCCCAAGGAATGCAGCAGTCAACAGTGTGTACCTCAATTCTTAAAAAGCAGTGTTTAAAATCAAAATATAGAGTGATAAAAACTATAAGAATGCCGATTCACTGGTTGTATGAACTCATGAGTGAATTTCCAACGATGAAAATAATACATTTAGTTCGTGATCCACGTGCAATCGTCGCCTCACAACATCATTATTCTGCCTGTACTCATAAACATGGAGGCATTATAGGCTGTGCTAGACTTCTTTGTTCGTCTATGGAAGATGACATCACAATGTATAGAATATTCAATGAAACATTTCCAGGGCGTACTTTTAGTATGAAATTCGAAGATTTGGCGAACAATCCAATAGAAGTTACCAAAACTTTATATCAATATTTAAATCTTGAACTAACAGATGAAGTTGTACAGTATGTTGTTAATGCTACCATGTCTGGTAACCAGCCAGAACATGTTTTAGATTCCATAAGACCTGATTCTAAGGCAGTGGTTGATGCTTGGAGAAAGGACCTTTCCCCACTGGTATTACAAACGGTACAAACTATATGTAAATATACAATGGAACAATTATCATACTATCATTTTATTAAACCATACAACAGTCCTTAGTGGTGAATGGGGTTGTGTTCAATGTTGAATGAGACACGCTAGCGACAGACACGAGGACACCTTTATCTGTTATAACCCTTACTTGGTCAGTTAACTTTAGTATTTAAGCAGTGGTTGCACTGAACTGTTTAACACTATTCCTTGAATGATTGCTTTGAAAACATGTAGACACCCATGCTTAATTTGTGTTACCCGGGTTATTCTAGGCAACTGCTTATGTACTAAGCTTATACAGTGGAACCTATCTACAAAGGCTGCTCAGCGGAAAGACCAGAAGTGGTCATTGTAGACAGGTTGTATTTGTTCTCAGGTTCTATATCTGTACTTAGTATATCGGTTGATAAACGTTTTGCCATTGCCAGTGATCTTCATTGAAGAAATGACTTCATGATACTGTAATAACTTTGTTTAGTACTTTTATTGAATATTATGAGTAATATCATAATGACTAGATTTCTACTGGCTAGATCATGAGTGGTCGTTTATTATGAATAAAATATCATTAATTAGATTATCAGTTGATTTAAAGTCATCAAACTATTGAATCTAAGTGAAAGGCGTTTGTATGTAAAAAATAGGAATATTGGAATGATAAATATAATAAAATCATTTATGACTCAAATGGTACATAGTAGCTGTCATTATTTTATACTAAACCTCACTGTGTTCTTTTGAGTTGACCACTAGGCTAACAGTCTTGTATTATACATACTTGCTTATTTATTTCTTGTATTTATATTTGATGAATACTTGCATACTTATAGTTTGAACAAAAAAACCCAAAAGACTGTTTATATAAACTACCCTGAAATCTTGATTTAACGCCCCCAGGTGCATAACATTTTTCAAAATGGGCCCTTCCCAAAGCCACCCCAGGGCCATTTTCCCAGGGCCATATCCCAGGGTAACCCTTTCCAAGGCCAACCAATTCCAGGGCCAACCCTTTTGACAGGCCAACACCCCAGAGCTAACTCAAGGAACCAACCCTTTCCGGGTAATTGTAATTTCCCCTTATTGTCCCACACAGAGGACTGGAAATCCAAAATCCTGTCAGCAACAGAATTGAGGAGCTCAGGGGTGCGGTCCTTCCCAGGGGGGAACTACTTGACCCTTCTTTTCAAGAAACTTTCTTGGCTGGTTAGAACTGGATGAACCGCTCTAGAGTAATTAACGTTTGTTGTAAGAACCTGTTTCATAATGAAGCTAAAATCAACTATGCCTAGTTTAATCAATCAGTTTGGTCAAATTCAAGGGAGGTAACTCAATAAATAATATTTAGATGTAAATGAGTTAGATCCCTTTGAACAAATTTAATTCAGTGTGCACCGAGACAATGTCTCATAATTTAATAGTTAAAAAGAGGTGGCCAATTCATCTAACTTTTGTACCTGGAAATCATCAATACAATACTCTCTGACCTCCATATGCAACCACAGGCGACCGGCACGGTCCCAAACCAAACGTCATATAAATACATGTATATATAGTGTTTTTGATAAGGGACCATGCTGGCCGTTTGTGTATGCAACTCTCTTCTTTCTCAAATAAAGAGCAATGGTTGTACCTTGTACATCCATCAGCAAGATACAATGTATTACAATGATATGAATTCTGCTTGTTTGTTAGTTTTTGTTGGGTTTAACACCGTAGTAACACATTGTACAGGTCATATAACGGCAGTGAGTCAACCTACTCACTCCTCCTGGAAAAGCTAAATCTCTGGATTTAGCTATTAACCAACTACTAAGTGCATACTTTAGTCAGTGACTGACAACTGCCCTACATAATTAAAAAACATTGGTAGGAGGGAGAATAGCCGTAGAAATAATTTCATGACCAAGCTCCACGAAAGTATGCCAAGCCTGGGAATTGAACCTATGACCCCTCGATCAGTAGACTTGCGTGCTACCAACTGAGCTAGCCGGGGGGCTTATATGAATTCTGCAACCTTAACCACTATACAATTGAAACAAGTCTTCCTTTCACTCACTACAAAGATTAATTCTGTAACAGGCAACTGAAATGTAATGATCAAGTTGCTAAGGAAGTGATGTTTTTGCTTTGATAGACACTTTGAGTGATGAATTGTGATTCCACCTTTAATACTACTAGGAGTAAGACAGATATACTAGGAGCTACTAGAGCTGGGGAAACGGCTTTTAATGACTTGTTGGCGATAGAAATAAACATTTTATCACATGAATGAAACTTTTTTAAGCTTTTGTTAAAAAATTACTATCCTTACATTAAAATTTAATTCCATTGTATACATCTTATAATCAGAAATGAATGTTTAATTGACAATAAGGCCTTATAGGCATTCTGGTTAAAATAAAAAACAATGTAAGCAAATTGGGTATGTTTTTAAAGAATGACAAATAATTTAGTATAGTAGAGTATGAGAAGAGATGCATTCACCCGAAGAGTTGTATATTTTCCAAATTTCATGAGAATTCTCTAAGGAGTTAAAATATATACAAGGCAGCACGGAAATTGCAGTGAACAAAATAAATGGTTGAATGACGGACAAACAGATTGCAAACTGAATCTTAATATACATGTTCTATCAATAAAAACTTTCTATTTATAATAGCATGGGAAAGAACTATAATTTTCACAATAACAATAACAAAATATATTAAAAGAAATTTTTAATATGACATACATGTATGACAAGCAACAACAATATATACATTCAGTAAAAGTTTTAGAATAATTTATTAAAGATATGAAAAATATTGTCCTAAAAATGTTTTCACAAATTCATGGTAACCACAATCTAAGTACATCTGCACTAACATATAACCTCATTCCATCAACAAAATATCACAGACAGTTTATATCATGTTTGACAATGAAATGATACCACTTATGCAGCAAAAAAATGTTTTATGAAATAGAAAACTGAAAATGAACTTTGCTTTATGCAATATTTAAAAAAAATTCATTGTAATTTTTTCCATGCTTTGAAGTTTTGATAATCACTAAACCAGTCTAGCTCCTGCTTAATTCAGAAACACTATAATTGGTAAAATGAAATCAATATTCAATTTTTAGACTCATTTATTTACATTTCTCCATAAAGTCATGTTTTTAAATTTAGTTTATTCAATTATATCATAAACAAAAAAATGAACTATTTAATTGTCAGGTTCTTGAACTCTCATTGAAGCAACTTTAGGTTTGTTGGGATTGTTATCTAATAACCAGTCAGCTAACCATACCTGGAATGTATAAAATACAATATTAAACACATATGATAAGATCCAATGAATTTGATGGTGTGAATGTCTTACACTACACTGAATAATCAAGCTAAGCTAAGTCTTAGTTCAATGGTATTGCATGTATATGATAATTGTCTTAACTATGGTAGATATCTCTAATGAAGTCTGCATAACTTGTGATATCTATTGTAGATAAATGTACCAGACCAGCAGGATGAAATTAAATGTGCAAAAGGAAAGGGTAAATAACTTACAACAGGGTCAACTGGTTTCTGTTTGCAGAGTTCTGTGAGTCCTTTTAATAGTGTGGGATTTACTTTTCTTGACAAATAATCTTTAGAAGCCTGACCAACTGGAACAGGTTCTATGATGCCTGAAATATGTGGATAACATTTACATACAAGTAAAAAATAGAAAATGATAACATAGATTATTTTTCTTTTTAAAAGTCTAGATATAAAACAATTCATTCTGACAGATTCAACAATCATGAAACGAAAAGGCATGAGTGCATTCACTGGTATTTATCCATCAATAAAAGTGAATAATTTAAAGCAAGTAATGTAAGTTCTGAATTTTTAGATTGAGATAGACCAATTTTTATTCTTACTATTATTATATCATGAACACTTGATTACTATTTTTGTTAGGTTTAATGCTGTAGCAACACATTGTACAGTTCATACGTCAGTTAGTCAACAAACTCATCGATCCTAGAAAGGCTAAATCTCTAACACTTTATTAAAGAAAGTACAAAACAAGACATTTACTCACAGTCTTCACCCTAATCCATTAGCCCAAAGCCTGCAACCAGTGAAAACTGATTCAGGGAAATTACCTATTTTACATAAACGGGCTAGTTTATAAATTTGTTCTTTACTAATAGACATGAAAAGTCAGGCTAGTTCTAGTAGAAAATATGAGGCAATGGCTCAATCTCAGTAAACAGATATCCTGTAGAGCATTGTCGTACAGGATCTCTACTATCTCAATGGAAGGTCACGTCAAATTGACCTTTATGTCAACCAATCAATGCGTAACTTTCATCTAGACGAAACACTATTAATAACATTTTGATTTCGTAATCTCTATTTTTAGACCAAGGTTTGCAAGCTAATTTAACAGCAGTATTATTCACAGTCTGCAATTGGACGGCTCATTTCAAATTGTGTGACGTAGACGATGTAAACAAGTTGCGTATCGTAACAATTTCATCATTAATATTATGACGAGAAAAGGTCACCTGAACGTGACCCTTGTTTGAAAAAAGGCCAGATCTAAATTAACAAGTAGGAGAACGGAAAATTTTAGATCGGGTTTTAATAAGATTGGCAATGACTGTACTTACTGTCTGGGAAAAAGAATCTGATTTCTCTCTCTGAAGCTGTAAAACTTTCACTTCCATGAAGAGCATTTCTTTGATCATCTGTACCATAGATTGCTCTCAGGCTGAAATAATGAATGAAACATATTTAAACAATTATCAAAAATACCTCAAACATTAGACAATGAGTCAATCAACAATTTGATTGGAGAGTAATCATCAGACTTTCATTTTGAATACTTTAAATTTGAAAACCTATGTTCAAAAGGAACCATATCTTCATAATCAAAATTTCACACTTTCTTAACTCAAAACACGACAATTATGATCCTTAGTCATTTGACTACATGAATTAATTCTATTTTAAAGCTATATGGAATTATTACTTCAAACAAGCAGCTGGTAATGACATCACTGAATTATACTGACCTTGCATGCACCATTTACTTTTGGTAGAAGTGAAGCAATCACATGTACATTTCTTGCCCAAGGAAACAAGCAATTTCCTTGCTAAGATTTGAACCCAGGACCTTTAGCATAACCGTAACACTAAGTCACTGGTCTCTGCTCACTCTAGAAAACCATCCTGTCGTTCAGAGATTCAAATCTTCAGGACAGTTGAAGTAAAATTTATGAAACCCTAGGTGTACTATGTATTACAGTAATAACACTTTCACTATCTAGAGCCTGACTTGTAAAAAATAAAAAAATAAAATATTTACCAATCTGGATGTGTTTGTCTTGCTTTTATTGTGTTGGTTGGGCCAATAAGTTCTCTCCAGTAAGATATGGCTTGATCTTTAGCAATAACAAGAGCAATCACTGGTCCACTTGACATATATGCTACTAGACTGGCAAAAAATAATTTACCATAATGTTCAGCATAAAAATCACTGGCTTGTTCTGGAGTTAAATGCACTCTTCGTTTCTAAAAAAAAAATGCAAGACATGATGATTATGATTGATCTAAAACAGTGTTCATCTTTAGTACACAATAAAAGTAACTTGCCTTTTAAACAAGACAAATAGAAAACTAAGAACATTTTTTATGTGACTCTGCAGTCACTTTCATGTGTTTAAGACATATAGGTAAGGGTCCACTATAACACATTGACCAAAAAGATCAATTGTCTTCTTCTTCTTCTTCTTCCGTTAATATGCAGGGCTCTCTCTGGAGCATAGTCGCATATGTGAAATATGTACAAGGTGGTTGTGAGGCGAACAAGTGCACATGTAAAAACTGATAAAAACTGATAAAAGCAGAGGTCTGTACATAGCTAGTGGATGACAGCCAACCCAGACTTGAAAGTGTCCAAGGTCTGGGCTGTGGCAACATGCTCTGGGAGACTGTTATGTCTTATGTCCCTATGACATAACTGCTAAGTAATATTACCTCAAGACAAAAACACATACTGAGAGCCCCCATTTAGTTATCCCAAGAAAAGAAATGGTAATAGTAATAAACTTGAAATTTTAAAGTAACTTTCCATTTAGTAACTACGTGTATATAATGGGTAAAGTAAATTGGGAGAATAAAAACAGTATGCCATGGATGTGAATGCAACTTGGTTCTTCCGTGTCACTAAAGGATTAATCCAACAGCAAGGCTTTCAGAAGTGACTTTACAGATTTACTAACATAGATTCAGCAACAGAATTAATAACAATTGGAATAATCTATCTATTTTACAGTCGAAATGTGCCCAGTAAATTCATTCAAAAGTTGTTTAAATTCCGAATGGAAGAACAAGGCTGGCAAATTTGAAGGGACTTAATCTTAAACTTGTACTAATACATATGACCATCTACGGGGTATCGGTCTATTTGAAACCATACTTGTGGGGTCGATATTTCGTACGGGGCATATATCAGACCTAGCAATTCTAGCACCTTTTAAATGATGTAGGGGGGTGTAGGGTACCCTACTAAAATAGTGTGCATAAGCCGGTTTTATTAGTGAATGGTATATGCCCCATTAATGTGTATAATTTTTATGGGGTATTATATTTCTTGTCAATTTGAAGTCACCTATTTTAAAATTAAATATATGGTTGATATATATAAGTCAGTACCCCTGAGGTCTATGGTTTGGAAATGTTCATTTTTTGCATACATAGTGGCATATATTGAAACCAACTATATGAAATTATGCCCCTCAAGTCGGTCTTATATATGGGCCCCGTAGGTGGTCGTATGTCTAAATATATACATAATATATTCACCCTATCATCAGTAGCACATCCATCGCGTGCAGTGCACATGTATATAGTTTTATTCTGTATGGAAAATCTGGATTTAATTGGGCCAACATGAGCACTGCTCACTAAAAGCCATCACAGATCAAGATAAATAAAAAAGGTGAAACATTTAATGCCTCCTACAATCATCACAAGTGTTACTACAGGCCTTTTTTTCATGTGTTGGGGAAGTAGCCTGTAGCCTTTTACAAGGGGAAAAATGGCGCGTGATAATTGGAAAATGGGGAAAAATAAAACTAGACTATTTAGATCTATATTTAATTCTTGTAATCATATTTCATTTAAACTGTTATTGTTTATGTTTGTTGGGTGGAGATTTAGTAGCTTTAAAGGTATCATCATTGATGGGTGTTGACTCAATTCCATGTTCAACCAAAAGGGCATCAAGTTCTTCATTCAAAGGTTCCTAGTTGTCACTGGCAGGGGTACTGTTAGTTCCTTTGTCATTGAAATCATTACTTGGCTTTTCAAACTAAATGTGTTGTGTTTTCAACTGATTAATACCTGGCTAGCTCTCATCTTGATGTTTTGAAGTTTTTAAGAAAAAAATTCAGGGTACAAGTATTTCTTATGTCATTTTTTCGTATTTTTTGTATAATTGCGCCAATTCCGTAAGTAACCCAACGATGCTCAGAAAGACATACCACGTGCGTCGGGAAAAAACAAAAAACTAAAATTTAATTCGATGCCGGTTTGGGTGCGAATAATGTAGGGGCGAATGTGATTGAGGAAGAATTATTAGCAAGAAATTACCGAACTGGTAATTTGAAGGACTCGCAGATTAATTACTTATATTTTTGATAAACTTATTTAACGAAATGACCATGTTCCGTTCGTGTAATAGAATATTGGTAAATAACCGTTTCGATAATTAAATCCTGCGAGATTTCCGGTTTCTCTTTTGCTGTAGTTTCGATGTTTATACATAGTTTTAAGATATTTTGAAGGGGAAAATGGTTGTTGAGGGGAAAAATTGGTTTGTTTTTGGGAAAAAAAGATACTTATTTTGCTTGGGGAAGACGCCGTTTAACGGCGTCACGTAAAGAAGGAAAAAAAGGCCTGTACTAAGTTCCATTAAGTTTTCTTATGCTTCTTTTGTCAAGAACATCAACAAGAACAGTCTGAAAGGAACAGCTTTAGCTATAGATGACTGCAACTAACTCGATTCAACATTTGCATTCAAGTTTCCTTTCGGAATTTAAGCACATGTTGTGTGTAGCCAAGGGTGAAAAAGGCAATATAAGACCTATATTTGTACCAAGAAAGGTTAACTATAATATGAAAAATAATAGACAGTCTATAGCAAACAAAATAATTTACTGGCAATGACAATGTTTACATTCACACATCCCACCCACCAAAACATCAAGACAGTCACCTGTAAAATAGCAAAACCAGATCTTAATATAATATCTTCTATTTCTTCAGCTTTATGTACAGCGTCTGGTTTAATTATAGCCAGAGTCCTTTCAACATAAATGTGAGGAGGATCCATACCAATTTCTTCCGCGTTTCCACCTGTCATGATTCTATTTTGATGTTCAACTAATGGCGTCCAAGTTGCTAAGCTACATGTTTAGTTAAAGCTAAAAACGAAATTCCGTCCGTTTTTTATCCGTGCATAAACAGCAAACTCCCCGCAGCGGTTATTTCCCTTTATCAAATCAATAACCACTGCCACCACAAGTAAATTCGTCCCTCACAGAGCCGAAAAACTTTTCATCTATTCTTTTATATTTCAATATTTTCAATAAATTTAATCTTCTTTTAGTAAAATATGATGTTCAAAGTACATAAAGGGAAAAAATAAATAGTATGAATAAATAATTTGTGAAAAAAGATTAATTTTAACCTTACACCGGTTACTTAAAGCAGAGACATAGATAACATAGAGTGTATCCAATTCCCTGCTTAAAGTGCGTAATATTGCACGAATAGCAAAATGTTCCGCAAAGTAAATATTAAATGGATAATTGTATTTATTTTATTCATTTAATATTATAAATGCTATATTATTCAATATCATATATTTATAATTTTATCATAAATACTTCAGATTTCTCACCAAAAGCATCATATAAGTAGCGTGAGGCATTCTCGTTCCCAGAGTCTAGTAGGATTCTTAATACCATTCTCGTACCCAGAGTCTAGTAGGATTCTCAATACTAGCCTCTGGGTACGAGAATGTATCAATACTAGCTAGTATTGAGAATCCTACAAGACTCTGGGAACGAGAATGGCGTAAGGTGGACCAAGGACCCTATTGGGTTGACAACGCAGCTCATTCCATAAGCGGATCCAAAGGGGCGGACCCGGCGTACGCCCCCCTTAAATTGCCCAAGCAAAGTTTTTTCTATCATAAAATATGATATTTATTGGAAAATATATAAATATAAATGTCAAACATTTTCGCACTCTATTCGTGCAATTAATAACAAGACTGGAACAAATCTAATACAATGACATAACACGATACAATAATTCTGGGACAATTCTTTCTAGGTATTTGTAAGATTTTAACATGATCAAACGGCTGTAAAATATTATATGATATATATCTAGATACTTTTATCGTATACCCTGGGAAAGAATATTTTAGGTTCTGTAAATGTGCCTGAATCCCTTAGAAATGAGCTTTAGGGGTCCCAGCAACTCTGAACCCTTGGTCTAGGCTTTGTCCAGGACCCATAGTGGGCATTCTTTACACAAACGGTTTATAGAATGCCATAATGGGTCCTTGAATACGGCCCCCAGACCCTCAGTCTGCTTGTTCATTTTCCGCCCCCTTTAACTTGAATTTTCCGCCCCCCGGAACTGGAAATCCCGGATCCGCCTATGCATTACCTACCTTGCACACTTTTCGGTGTTATTTATTCATGAAATAAACAATTTTGATACATAATGAAATAATTCTATTTAATTTATTTTATTTCTTTGGCAGTACTTGTAAATTAACCACATTTTGGGCAATTCAATGGGTTTTTTTTCGCTATATTACGCCTAACGTATTTTAGGCTTACCGTTATTGCTCGCTTAAATTTCATCGATACAGTAGAATGACTTCCGCACAAATCCCGTGTTTTACATTCCTGAGTTAGCACGTGGTATATAAGACGTAATCTGATTGGTTCAGTCTCTCTCTCGATAAATATAGCCCAAGGTGATGGAATGGTGGAATTAACTTTGCAGTTCTTTATTGTTGTGTTTGGATAGATTTATGGAATTTTGGTCAGTTTTTTTTTCTGCAATATTTATCTTATACGAGATCTGTACATTTTTACCATGCTGCTTTATCTTATCGTCTCGTTAGTGTTTTTTAATCGGCTCCTTTCTATCTCTGTGTACATGCCACGAGGTTCACTGCTGCAGTTTACACACCTTGTCCTTGATCCAGAGAGAAAGGGGTAGACTTCATCGTTACCATAGCAACTATGTGACTAAGTTGGACCCGCTTATTGCCATCCATCAACGAGGAAGGGGAGGTTCCATACCCATTTGATAGTTAAAAATGGTGTCAAAGATCTTGAGCTGTGCAGAAATTGCTCTACACATTTATTGATGATAAATCTACGCCTAGAAAATGTAGATTTGGTCGTAAATTGGACTATAACTATGAATATGTAAATAGTAGTGACACCAATAACAACAGAAACATCAGTAAGTACGATCTTACTGCTGTACTGCCTGCAGCAGGATTATCTTTTGTAGCAGTTAGGCCTAGTCCTAAATATAAGACCCTACGTAACGTAGTTATGAAGGGTCTTATATTTAGGACTACAGTTAGGCCTATCTATTCACCACCCACCTGTGCCCCTACCAACAACCCCTCTGTGACTGGCACTGTGCATCTTAGTCCTAAATATAAGACCCTACGTATGTTTTTTATCATTTGGACATTTCTCTGTTACGTAGGGTCATAACGGATAGCTTCAAAAACGCATAGCAAAAATTTTAGCGTACAGACATCGATTCAGGTCTGAACGTTCTACTCATTTTAATTCGAAAAATTTGCAATAAAACGATACACCAATGGAAAGATAAACGAAAAATACACATGATAAAAGTGAAATTATTTCAAATTCTAACCTTAGATAGTCAAATAATCCATTTAAACTCCTTAATTGACGAGCACTTTCAGTTTGTCACAATAACCATGCAATAATAGCCAAGGCAATCCGAATTCAAATTGGACCACGTGATTTGTAAGAATTGATTTTGAACGAATTTATAAGGTATGCTATTGAGGGCAAGAACGACAACTCTGGTAAAAAATTTCGTTTAACCGAAGCGACACTTTATTTACCGGCAAGAATTCAGTTCAAAATGGCGGCGAACGGCGACAACCCTGGATAGCAGTGAAAGTAATTAGTGTTTCTGTAAGCGAAAACCCTGATTATTATCTTTTGATTTATGGAAAGAATTAAAGTAAACTTTTATCTATCGTTTGGTGCTAATTTGACCCACATTCATTCACTTTTTGAAATAAATATTTTGCTATGCGTTTTTGAAGCAATCCGTTAAGACCCTACATAACATAATAACGTCCGTATAATAAAATAGTTATGTAGGGTCTTATATTTAGGACTATGTGCATCTATGAATTATATAATTGTATTTGATTGGTAAGTCCACACCAATTGTGTAGCAGAGGTGTAATACGGCACTTGTACTCCCTTGTCTTCAAGCTAGCTTATTATGGCGACATGGTAGAGTGTCCGCTTATGACTCGAGAGGTCGTGGGTTCGAATCCTAGTTTGGACCATGGATTGTTATCGGGTTACATTTGGCGCCCAACGTAAATAACCCACTAGGAATTGTGTGATTGCACCCTTAGATAGTCCCACAGACAATCAAACTCCAAAAATTCGAGGACGAATTCTGTTAAGGAGGGGGTGTGTGTAGCAGAGGTATAATACGGCACTTGTACTATCTTGCCTTCAAGCTAGCTTTTGTGGCGACATGGTAGAGTGTCTGCTTACGACTAGAGAGGTCGTGGGTTCGAATCCTAGTTTGGACCATGGACTTTTATCTGGTTACAATAGTATTTAAAATAAATGACCAAAAAACAATTTGTCATTGCAGATTTTGTTTCGTTATGAATATAGTCCTGATGTGTTTCCATGGCAACAGTAGAGACAATGTGACATTGGTAAAACAACAGCACTCTCCAATATTGTAAGAAAGAGTGATTGGTGATTTAAATGATAATTCAGAAATGGTGACATAGTTTGTATGGTATGTTAACTGTTTACTTATATACTTTATTTAGTTATAACCAGGGTCTGTCTATAGCCACATGTTCTACAACAAGTTTGTTTGTTTGTTTGGTTTTACGCCTAAGCAACACATTGTATCAATCTCCGTAAACAGATGTCCTGTAGTAGTAGTCGTACAGGATCTTTACTGTCTCCGTGAAAGGTCACATCAAGATGAACGTTTTGTCGACCAATCAATTTTAGCTTTCATCTAAAGGAAAACACTATTAATCACATTTTGAGTAATTTCTATTTTTAGACCAAAGTTTGCATGCTAATTTAACAGCGGTATTATTCACAGTCTGCAATTGGACAGCTCATTTCAAATTGCGTGACGTAGACGATGTAAACAAATTAACAAGTTACATATCATAACAATTTCGTCATGAATATTGGAGTTGTGGGGTTTATATTGTGTTGATGCTATTGAAAGAATTCATTACTATGCATGTATAAGATTTATGTATGTACCATTGAATACTAGTATCTATGCAGTTCTAGGTGATTACGGGAGATATCCCATTTATATATACTCATGTAAACATGTTGTAAAATATTGGCTCGTATACTTCGTATGCCTGACCACAGACTTACTAAAAAATGTTATTTCATGTTAAAAGTATACGATGAACTTGGCTACGTAATTTGGGTTCTAAGCTACGTTGCCATTTGTTTGAAAATGGTTTTGGTTATATATGGGATAACCAACATGTTACAAATGAATTACTATTTGTTAATCAATATGAGAGACGCATTAAAGACCAATTTTTGCAAAAGTGGTACAGTCATTGTGAAAATAGCTCTAAACTTAATTGTTACTTAGGATTCAAAAAGGTATTTGAATGTGAACCATACCTAAATTTTATTAATGTAAGTCAATTTAGAATAACACTTTCTTGTTTTAGATCTTCCTCTCATAAATTGTTAATTGAAAAAGGTCATAACGAAATGTAAATAGAAATGAAAGATTGTGTCCTTATTGTATCTCCTTTATTAACCAGGTTTTCAACGAAAACGGGGTTATTGTAATGCCGAAGTCGGCGGGCGGGCGGCTGGGCAAGCAGGCTGGCAGGCGTCAACTTTTGGTTTCCACTCAATAACTTTAGTTTACTTTGGCCTTTTGACACCAAACTTGGTGTATTGGTAGCTTATGTCAAGAGGCAGCTTGGGATTGCTACCCAGGTGTCTGTGATCAAGGTCAAGGTCACTGACACTAAAAATAGAAATTCAGTTTCTGCTCAATAACTTTAGTTTGCTTTGACCTATTGCCACCAAACTTGGTGTATGGGTAGCTTATATCAAGAGGCTGCTTGGGATTGCTACCCAGGTGTCTGTGATCAAGGTCAAGGTCACTGACACTAAAAATAGAAATTCAGTTTTCTCTCAATAACTTATGTTTGCTTTGACCTATTGACACCAAACTTGGTGTATGGGTAGCTTATATCAAGAGGCAGCTTTGGATTGCTACCCAGGTGTCAAGGTCACTGTTGCTAAAATAGAAATTCAGTTTCCACGTAATTGCTTCATTTTGCATGTATTGATTTTGTTGCTTTCAAATGCATCATTCCTATCGCATCAAAACTTGGTTGTTGAAAACCTGGTTTCGTCGCATTGCGGCGCTTCTTGTTGAAATTGAATATCACTTCCTACTTATATGTCCTCTTTATACAGATCTTAGAATTAAATACATACCTAGAAAATTTACCTATGAACCAAATTTACATAAGTTCAACATTTTATTATCATGTAGACAGGAATCCATAGTAAAAAACGTGGCAACATATTTGTATTATGCTTTTGATATAAGGAATACTATATTGTAATGTAATTGTAATTGTTGTAATTTGTATTACATTGTATATCAGCCGTTCTCCAGAAATGGTTACCATTTTGAAAAACACGTGTCTCCAGGTTATATACGACTATATACACAACGTGAAACAACACTTATGGTTTTAATCATTTGGAAATGTTAACTTAGATTGTTGTTGCTAAAGTGGTGCAAAAGAAACATTGAAAACTTACGCCTTTTGGCAAAAGTTTGCTAAGCAAAAACTTCAATAAGTAGAAAAATGCTGGGTCTCCAGCTCTATTTTTAATATTTGCTTTGAAAAATAATTAATCTAAGGTTTGTTCCCTGCAAACATTACACATCGGTCCGATATCGGTCCGATATCAACATCTTTATCGGCCCGACTTCGGATTCTGATATCGGAACGACATCGGATGTGCAACTCGGCTACATATCGGTCCGATATCGGCTGTATATCGGTTCACCGATCTGGATCGGATGTCATGCCGAGATCAGCTTTTCCTCCTAAATATCCATTTTTATTTGCCAGCTTTGATTCATAACTGCTGATAATAAAAGAAAAGTAACAGTGCATCATTGTGACCACATTTTATTATTGTCAACGTACAACGATTTCCAGATTTAATATTGAAGTTGAATGGTCGCGAATTTATATTACAAAAATTCAAACAAACTTTTCTTACCCTGTAATCACTTTTAGGATTGAAATATCAACAGCACTCATTCAGTTGAAAAAGATCAAATGAATTTCAACCAATAATCAAATGAATATGATTTTACGAAGCTAAATACTTTGTGATTTGTTGGACGGTTAAAAAAGGCGGTTGCGGTGACATAAAAGTTCCCGGATGTACGGTGCGTAGGTAAAATAAGACTGTTGTGTAAATCATGTGTTCAACGAGTTTCGGTGTCAATCTAATGTTTGCCTATTGTTGCTACCCATTATAGTTGGTAAAAACTGGAAAAGTTGGCACATGATACAATTTTGGACATAAAAATTGAGCAATCAAATTTTTTAGAACTGAATGCATATATCGGGCCGACATCGGACCTATGTCGGTAAATTGTCTATATGGGATAGACATCGGTCCGATGTCGGAAATCGGACAATGATATTTCGATATATAGCCGATATCGTAGCTACCCATTTTAGTAGGTAAAAACTCGAAAAGTTCGCACATAAATACAATTTGGGACATGAAAATTGTGCAACTAAAATTTTTGGAACTGAATGCATATATCGGGCTGACATCGGACCTATGTCGGTGAATTGACTATATCAGATAGACATCGGTCCGATGTCAGAAATCCGACAACGATATTCCGATATATAGCCGATATCGGTCCGATATCACAATGTTTGCTGGGTTATTGCTTGTAATATGTATTTATTTTCCATATATGGGTAGTGAATTTTATGATTTTAAAGATATTCTACTGATACGAATATGAAATTCTAAGATTTTCCACATTTTAGGGTTGTCTCTAAAACAGTCCTATGTTACCGTAACTATTTTTGCATGGTTAAATTACTTTCCAAAAGGTGTTGTTGTTAATTGTTAAACTGTTTACTAATACTACAATGAGTCAAATATCGTGGGAAACAAAGTTTGAATCTTATCTGTCTAAAGGAGAATGAACAAATTTACTCCAAACTCAAATTTTTAAATGTCGCATTTAAGAAACTATGCTTCCATAACGAGCATAGAACAGTTGCTAGCGACATTATAGGTGTTTTTACATTGAATTGTTGTTTGCCACTGTACATTGGTGTGACCAATTGCAAGTAACGTGTACATTTATTGTTTCTTCTATATTTATTGAGGGAAACTTTAATGGAACACATGGATTCCGTAACGACTATTCTCCGTAACAAGTATTTGACATGCTATATGATATAATTTATGGAAGAAACAAACTGTTATTGTTTTCGATATTCCTCTTTTGACCATTTGATCATGTTAAAAGCAAAATTAGGCCTTAGCACTAACAATTACAGTACATATGTAAGAAAAATATATTTAAGTGCAGGTACAGGATGAAGGATAAATATGAAATCTGTGTTATGGATGACTGTCATAGTTTTAATATTACAATTATTAATACATTCATTGACATATTTCTTTAAGTGGAAAGAAAAAATGTTGATGTCTCTTTAATTGAGAATGAAAATTCATTTCGTTACGGAGTATAGAGGGCTTGTTACGGAACATAGATTGTAATAATAACGATTTATGCGATCATTGAATTAAATTGAAAGCATTTCACATTATCACAGTACTTTTACTACGTAAACTGACTAACTGAACGTTTTCCAGTCATATATGATGAAAATTGATGAAAATAGTTGCGTCCGTGGAGATTTTCATATTTGACATGTTGTCTGAGTTGAGATTTTTGCGCTGTTTTTATGCTTTTGATAATTTAATCGTATTAATGGTCTGCGCTTTGAAACATTTAACATTCATATCTCGAAGACTTATGTTTAATCCATTAAATCGTGCGGTTAAAGTGCTACCAGGGTATCAGTATTTTTTGTGAGTCACAAAATAATAAATCTAGATGAAGTGGTCAAGTAAATGCAGTTGTACCCCTTGTATATAAGTATATAAAAGGTATGTTTGAAAAATCAAAGGGAGGTAACTTGACAATTCCCTGTGGTTAAACCCAACCAATAATACTTTACATTTATACGCAAGTCAAACCTATAAATAATTTAACTAATTTGAATATCTTTTGGGGTGTTATGATTATACATATAAGATAGAACAATGTGACTAAATTTCTATACTTTTCCCTTCAGCTAAATTACTATGAATGGTACCTGTGAAAAGTGTTTCTAACATATGCATTGGAATCAATGCAATATTTCCATTAGCATAAAAAGATGTCTATTGCTAAAGTTTAATTTGCATTACATACAAACTAAATTACATATAGTATAACTTATAATAACGTATAATGTTTCCAGAACAGGAATCAACTTTTTTCTTTGCAGTCATATTTTTTTCCGAATTTCAAATTCGGATTATTTTAATTGTAGGCATTTTAAAAGAAAACGACTCGGTAGGATTTTAGATACATCTCTCCTGTATCAGATGGTGCTTTTCATATTTTTGTAGGTCAAATACTTTTATGCAGTGGCCATTTTTTGTAAAGTACGTCAAAAAAGGCCAAAATACTTCCCGATCGGGAAGGATTTTGACATTTGCTGCCCGATCAGGAAGCACTGAAGGGGAATCCCCTTGTTTCCCGAACAGGAAGTATTCCCTACTGATGTAATTTACGAATACCCTTCATGACTTTAAAATAGGTGTGGTTGCAATAAATGAAATATACAAATAATTTTCATAAATTTCAGTTTTCATTTTAATCCTATGTTTTAGTAATATTTATTTTTTATGAAAAAAGTGAGTTTAAACATGTAAACTTTTGTGCAAGTTTACATGAAGTACAGTGAAAACAGTTAAAATAAAATCTTCCAATCAGATTGTGTACACCCCCATACAGCTAGATGCACTAAAAGTTAAAAATTCAAATTAATTTATACATCGTCTGAAATATGTATAATAAAACATCTCTATACACTTAAATTCATAATTTTCAACATGTCCAAAATACAACTTTACACAAAAGAAGTAGTACAAACAAAAAGTACGGTGTCCAATAATGGACACAGGTAATGAAAGGTACACACTTAAAATAGGTATAATTTACTAATATCATTATTGAACGGCCTGTTCGCGGAAAACGTTTCGGGTAAGAGGTAACGGTTTAAGTATATAGTACGCGAGTATGCAACAACCTGAAACAAAATAGTTCCAGTATATTGTGCAAATTAGTAACTGCCATTACAACGAAGTCGGCAGTGTTACTCCCGTTGATTTAGATCAATAAATTTACCCAAAAAAACCAAGTAAACAAGAAAACAATTCCTTCTCTCTGAATTTTTCTAATAAATTAAAGTAAAGATTCTCTTGTCTGCTATCTTTAAATGTTCGCACTTCAACGGATCGTTCAATGAAACGTTCATAACGGTAACGGTGATTGACTAACGTTAAATGCTTACTGAACGCAGGGCTGATAAAGAACTGGGACTGTTTCATAAGAATCTTATGTAAGATAGCGAAATTTCAGAAATTACTTACTTACGTTGAACTTACGTTTACGATGAGAGAATTTCAAAGACGCTCTCGAAACTTAAAATCTTTGCTACAATACGATCTGACTTAAGTCAACGACAAGTGGTGAAGCCCTCAAATTTTGGTCACATGATTTGTTGTCAACAATACATTACATACAACAATACGTTTAAAGAATACAATATTTTCCATAAACTTCAACGAACAATTTCACAAACGGAGATTAGAAGCTCTCGAAGAAAATGCACGAGGGCTATACAGAACCGCCATACTCTTGATTTTCCAATACACGGCCAATTTAAACAAAGGTGGTATGACACAATAAATGGTCTTCTGCTAACAAAACATCGACCAATTTAAGACGGAACCGATGGATGTCAAAATAAAGTATATAGGCACAAAAAGTTTCTGCGTGGCATCAAATAAATACGTTAAAACAATAAGTCATCAAATCTACAGACATATATAGTAATAACTTCATAAAATATAAACCATTCTTAAGACATTTCATCGAAATCTTGCAATCTTTAGATAGAAGTTCAGTTTGCGTATGTACACACGTTTTTGTGATTAGCCCCTGACTTCCGCAAAGATGTGTAATGAATAAGTTTGTAATACCCACAAAATGGACGCCCAAATTTTGATTACAGAGCCCATGCACTTGTTTGTTTGTTCAAATATGTAAATTCAGTCACAGATATAGAAAATGTAAGCCTCAGTGCATCTAGAGTAATATTAGTGCATTCAATATCTGCATATGTGTTCTGGAATTGTTCGCTAGAATAAAAGGAAACTTGCACAGAAAATAACGTATTTATTTCTGTATTCACAGGTGATGTGAAGTACCTACAATAATATTGCCTGGTCCAAAAGATTTCAGACGAGATGGATGATTAAACATTATGATATTTTTAGCACTGCATTTACCCTAACCAACTTTTTGGCGGTCGGTACTTAAAGGTACCTTTCTGTAATTTCATCTTTTACATAGTCCTTAACAGCACTTTTCTTTAAATATTTTACTTAAGTTTAGTGCTTTTTGAAAAATTTATTAGCATCAACCATCAGTATTTTGATTTATTATTTCAGATATACAATATAACAGCATGGAAGATTGGTTTAGATGATTATGAACTGGAAATGTATGGTCATCTGAAAGAAGATAAGTGCGGTTTTTACAAGTACATATTTTATAAAGACTTCAGTGCTTGAATTAGCTGCCCGGCTAGATCAGACCTCAGTTTTACGAAAAAACTCAACTTTGTACTAAAACGAATTTTTATTTTATTTTGATCTTTAAGTTTAATAATTTAATCAATCTTACAACAAATTTTGTATTATTAAAACTCCAATAGTTGTTTAAAGCCATATTATACAAAATAAAACTGATAAATATATTTGGATAAGGTTTACTTCCATTGTAATGATTTGAATCTGTTAATGAACTGTTGAGTTAAGTCTCAAGAGAAATCCGATTTTTTTACTTTAAGTTTATTATAAAACCCGTTATATTTTATTTCGATACATTTGATATATCTAATTATTATAAAATCATTTAATAACAGCTGTTTCAACTGCATTGACATGCTGTTTAAGAACTAAAAACAACTTGATTCTGTTATTGAGTTCGTACTTAAGTTTGTTTGTGAAACTGGGGCCAGATGGTAGCACGCAAGTCTACTGATCGAGGGATCATGAGTTCAATTACTGGGCAAGGCATACTTCCATGGAGCTTGGTCATGAAATTATTTCTATGGCCATTCCCCCTCCTACCAATGATTCTTAATTATGTAGGGCAGTTGTCAGTCACTGATGAAAGTATGTGCTAATTAGTTGTTTAACAGCTAAATCCAGTGATTTATCGTTTCCATGAACAGTGAGTAGGTTGACTGACTGCTGTTATATGACCTATACAATACTGGTTGCTACGGAGTTCAACCCAACAAAAAATTGCTTGAATGTAAAACATGGTGAGCACATGTAACATTGTATTTACATTCTCTCTTTCAAAGGGTAATTATACGGTAAACATTCAGCATACAAAAATTATGATAATATACAGTAAACATTAAATCTACATGCATAATAAAATGTACCCGCTCTTTCTATTTTTTGAATATTTTCCTATTTTTATTTGTTCGGGACGTCAGTCCTGAACAAATGTATGTACCATAATTCAGACCCTCTCCGATTTTGAAAATGTGCAAAATCCAGAAGTTGTCCCTCAGTATATATGTATAGAGCAATTCAAAATGATCGTCTGCTGACACAGGCGCAATAATTCCTGAAATACATCTGTTAATCGGTCTATACTGAAGCGTATGTATAATAGCTTATGAGTTAAGCGTCTCAGTAGAGATCCTTACGTCGCATTATGTAATAGAATGGTATCAACTATCCAGTCATGACCTGTCGTTTGTGCCAGTTGTCAGTAGATATGTTACATCATCTTATGTAATAGAATGGTTCTTTAGGAAAAGTTTAAAGATCATAGTAAATGATTTTGAATGATGTCTGAATAGAGGACTTCATTTATTTTACATACAGATGCAGTAGAATAAATGTGCATGAATGATAGCTTCTAAGCGGCAGTTATTGAATTGTTTTAAGAATGACCCCTTTGACTTGCGGTGATTGTGTGAAAAAAATCAGTAGGGAGTTCGCCTGTCCGGTTTACCTGTTGTATTTATAGGTCGATTGTATAAAGTGTTTTGAAACGGAACAGTGCTGGCCTACCTATCAAACTAATATCACTGAACTGTTCTTTGTGAACGAATGTTTTGTTGGAGTCGGAAATTGAATTCCACTTTTCAAACCCGAACAAATTCAGTGCCTTCAGCGCTTTGATTCTATCTTTTCATAGGCAAGTATACAGTAAACATTCAATGTAAAAAATCATGTGGTAATATGCAGTTAACATTGAATGCATCTTAACTAGTCACCACTTTTTCTATTTCTTTAGATCTTTACCTATCTTTCTATCTTTTCACGCGATAGTATACAGAAAAACATAAACAATATAAAACTTCATGTGACAGTATGCAGTAAACATTTAATCTATCTTAAAATGTACAAACTCGTTCTGTCTTTTAAGTTTCATCCGTTCTTGTCATGGGTAAGTTTTCGGTAAATATACATGTATAGAGTAAAAAAAATGATGTGGTTATATGCAGTTGTCATTCAATCTATCTTAAAATGTACTTATTCTTTTTGTTTTTTAGTATAAGGCATTTTTTACAACATCTAACTGCATTTCGAAGTCGCTGTTGACTCTTGAAAACATTCAAACAGAGACAATAATTAGTGTGTGGTCAGTATTGATAGGTAGTTCATGATGTGCTTGCTTATTTTCTGAATTTTTATATGCCCGAAAGAATTTCGGACATATTATGTTATACCCCTTGGCGTCCGTCTGTCCGTTCGTTAGCAATTTGGTTTCCGGAGCATAACTTAAGTTCCATTTGGCCCACAATATTCAAACTTCATATGATGATTGCCCATATCGAGTAGAAGACCCCTATTGTTTTTGGGGTCACAAGGTCAAAGGTCAAGGTCACTATTACCTTAAAACTGAAAACAGTTTCCGGAGCATAACTGAAGTTCAATTCGGTCCACAATATTCAAACTTCATAGGATGATTGTCCATATTGGGTAGAAGACCCCTATCGATTTTGGGGTCACAAGGTCAAAGGTCAAGGTCACTATTACCTTAAAACTGAAAACAGTTTCCGGAGCATAACTGAAGTTCCATTTGGTCCACAATATTCAAACTTCATAGGATGATTGTCCATATTGGGTAGAAGACCCCTATTGATTTTGGGGTCAAAGGTCAAGGTCACTATTACCTTTAAACTGAAAGCAGTTTCCGGCGCTCAATTTAAGTTCCATTTGGTCAACAATATTCAAACTTCATACGATGATTGTCCATATGGGGTAGAAGACCCCTTTTGATTTTGGGGTCACAAGGTCAAAGGTCAAGGTCACTATTTCCATAAACTGAAAACAGTTTCCGGAGCATAACTGAAGTTCCATTCAGTCAACAATATTTAAACTTCATACGAGGATTGTCCATATTGGGTAGAAGACCCCGTTTGATTTTTGGGGTCACAAGGTCAAATGCCAAGGTCACTATTACCTTTAAACTGAAAACAGTTTCTGGAGCAAAACTTAAGTTCCATTTAGTCAACAATATTCAAACTTCATACGAGGATTCTCCATATCGGGTAGAAGACCCCTATTGATTTTGGGGTCACAAGGTCAAAGGTCAAGGTCACTATTACCTTAAAACTTTTTTTCTCTACTTTGTTTTCCACAATTATTCATAATATGATATTCATCTGAAATATTCTCATGTCTTACTAATGCTTCATCTTAATTAAAAAAACAACACTTTCGGGCATATATATAATGCTCCGTCCAGCGGTGCTCTTGTTACTTTTATGTTTTTTTCCCATTTTATTTTTGTATAAATCTGGGTTTTTTTTCATATTAAAATTTTGAATTATAGATTATCTGCTTAACTTCAATTTTGTTTAAGCCAAAGGACGCCTTTTTTACTTTTTTTCTAATTCTGTGAGAAAATTTTGTTTCTCTTTTTTGGTTTTTATTTTTTGTTATTGTAAGCGTACAGATTTTTCATCTTAGGTATCTTAAGTATTTTTGTTTTAAACTTATTTCAATTTTGTAATTTTTGTTTTCTTTTTTATGAATAACTTTGCTAGTAGTTTATTTTCACAATCTTAGAATTTTGCTTGTAGGTTATTTTTTAGCTCGACTTTACGAAGTAATGTAGAGCTCTCCTACTCGCCCCGGCGTCCGCATCCCCGTCCGCATTTCTGATTAAAGTTTTTGTGCAGTAAAATACTTTCTTCTGTATCTTTGTTATTTCTTAAGATATTAACTTCAAACTTTAAATATATGTTCCTTTCTATCAACCACATCTCATGTGACATGGTCCATAACTCCGAATGCATTTTTTTCAGAATTATCTCCCCTTGAACTTAGAGTTTTCTTTAAAAAATGTTTGTTTTTACTGCAACTGTTTTATTTCTTTAGGTATTGATTTCAAACTTTAAATATATGTTCCTTATTATCAACCACATCTCATGTGACAATGTTCATAACTCTGTATACATTATTTACAAAGTTATCCCCCTTGAAATTATAATTTTCTTTAATAAATATTTGTTTTTACTGCAACTGTTTTATTTCTTTAGGTATTGACTTTAAATATATGTTCCTTATTATCAACCACATCTCATGTGACAAGGTTCATAACTCCAAATATATTTTTTCAGAATTATCTCCCCTTGAAATTAGAGTTTTCTTTTAAAAATGTTTGTTTTTACTGCAACTGTTTTATTTCTTCAGGTATTGACTTTAAACTAGATATATGTTCCTTATTATCAACCACATCTCATGTGACAAGATTCATATATAACTCCTTATACATTTTTCAGAGTTATCCCCCTTGAACTTATAGTTTTCTATTTTTTCTTTTTTTTCTTTGAATTTGTTAAGGTTATATTTTAAAATTTTAAAATATGTATGTTCCTTATCATCAACCACATCTCCTGTGATAAACACTTACTAAGTCGAGCATGCTGTCTCCTCGGACAGCTCTATTTTATATTAGAATTACAGAAGTAGTTATTCTAGTGATGAACTATATTCTTTATACAATTGTTTATTTTTGCTTCACTTTTCTTTGAGTTATGTTAGAAAGTCATCATATACTGATATTTTGTTTTGGCAGGTTATACCTTTCCCACCTAATTTTTTATGTTTTAAAATGTGTTAAAAGTTTGCAGTTCCTCCATGTACGGAGAAGTTGCAGTAGACATATTGGGAAGGGTAATTCTACAATTCAGGTCAGAACAAAGATCTATCTATTAATGCATTAGATCTGTAAATTGGAAAATCAGAATTTATTTTAATAATACTATGATTTGTTGAATATTTTTTTGTAAATTTTTGTTTGTTTCATGTGAAAATTTTTATTGTAGTCTATTTGGCAGGATTTTTGTTTACCTTACTAGCTTTTTTTATTAGGTTGACCCTAAGACTATGTCAGAATGAAGATGGATCATCAGTTGTCTCGGTCGCGGGACTATCCCTTCATTCTTATTTTTGACTATTAGTTCATGATGGGTCTTCAATTCTCTTAATGCTTTATTTCATTTTTCATCTCTTTTTTTTAAGTATTTTTGCATCAATTTTTGCTTCAGTTTTTGCTTTTGTTTTGTTAGATTTTTATATGCTCATTTTTGTCTTTAGGTTAGGATTTTTTACTTTACTTTTTTTATTAGGCTGACCCTAAGACTATGTCAGAATGAAGATGGATCACAATTTGTCTCGATTGGGGACTATCCCTTCATTCTTATTTTTGACTATTAGTTCATGATGGGTCTTCAATTCTCTTAATGCTTTATTTCATTTTTCATCTCTTTTTTTTAAGTATTTTTGCATCAATTTTTGCTTCAGTTTTTGCTTTTGTTTTGTTAGATTTTTATATGCTCATTTTTGTCTTTAGGTTAGGATTTTTTACTTTACTTTTTTTATTAGGCTGACCCTAAGACTATGTCGGAATGAAGATGGATCACAATTTGTCTCGATTGGGGACTATCCCTTCATTCTTATTTTTGACTATTAGTTCATGATGGGTCTTCAATTCTCTTAATGCTTTATTTCATTTTTCATCTTTTATTTTTTTAAGTATTTTTGCATCATTTTTTGCTTCAGTTTTTGCTTTTGTTTTGTTCGATTTTTATATGCTCATTTTTGTCTTTAGGTTAGGATTTTTTACTTTACTTTTTTTATTAGGCTGACCCTAAGACTATGTCGGAATGAAGATGGATCACAATTTGTCTCGATTGGGGACTATCCCTTCATTCTTATTTTTGACTATTAGTTCATGATGGGTCTTCAATTCTCTTAATGCTTTATTTCATTTTTCATCTTTTATTTTTTTAAGTATTTTTGCATCATTTTTTGCTTCAGTTTTTGCTTTTGTTTTGTTAGATTTTTATATGCTCATTTTTGTCTTTAGGTTAGGATTTTTTTACTTTACTTTTTTTATTAGGCTGACCCTAAGACTATGTCGGAATGAAGATGGATCACAATTTGTCTCGGTTGGGGACTATCCCTTCATTCTTATTTTTGACTATTAGTTCATGATGGGTCTTCAGTTCTCTTAATGCTCAATTTCCTTTTTCATATTTTTTTTTACTTAGTATTTTTGCTGCATTTTTTGCTTTAATTTTTTATACAGGTATGCACTTTTGCATTTGGGGTAGGATTTTTACCTAGTTATTTTACTTCTTTTTCATTTTTATTTTTTACAGGTTTTTTGCTTCATTTAATTATGTAAGGTTTTTTATATGCTCATTGTGTTTTTAGGTAAGGTTTTATTTCATTTACTGGTTTTTTTTCTCTGGTAGATTGACCCTAAGACTATGTCAGAATGAAGATGGATCACAATTTGTCTCGGTTGGGGACTATCCCTTCATTCTTATTTTTGACTATTAGTTCATGATGGGTCTTCAATTCTCTTAATGCTTTATTTCATTTTTCATCTTTTTTTTACTTGGTATTTTTTGCTACTTTTTGCTTTAATTTTGTTGGATTTTTAATGCATAAATTGTCGCTTATTTTTGTCTCTGTTTAGTTTTTCTATGTCATTTAATAACTTTAATTATCTCTAAAACAAAATAAAAATCAGTGTATAATGATGACTTCTCAATCATTTTTGTAGTTTGTTTTAAGCAATATCTTTAAGTGTCAAAAATTGTTAACATTGGAAATCAAAACAGTATTTTTTTTTCCATTTATATTTTTTTGTGAGGAGAATTATTCATAGTTTGATTGAAGAGTGTTTTTTATTTTTACATATTTTTGTTGATTGATCATACATGTTGTTGATCTCTGTATGTGGTCATTTAATTGTATTTTTTAACTTTCGAAGTTAATTTGAGTATTTTAAACAACAATTTTACTTCACTCTTAATAACTTAGATTTAGATACATAGTAGTTTTTACTGTTTTCTTTTTGTGAGATATATAATTCATATTTTTTGTTTAAATTACTCACTGATATATTTTTGTAATATTACTTGGCGTGAACCTTGTTTTGCACATTTGTTTTTTTTTCATTTATCATTTCATGATAATTCTTTTCGATTAACTCTATTGTAAAAAGGTTTTTGAAGTTTGAATAATTTTGTGTGGACTCTTTTTTACAAACATGTTAATACAAGAGCATCTAATGGAACAACATAAGTGTAAAGGTACTACATGGACCAATTTGTTAAATATGATTGTCTTACAATAATAAATAATTGTCCTTATATGACACATAAACACTATTGCTAAGTTTTCTTTTAGCCTAGGCACATTAAGTGAATTACGGTTGTTTCTTTCTTTGTCGCTTTATGACACATGAAACCAATAGATAAGAATACTTTTACCTAAAACACAATAATAATTGTGATTGTTTCTTTCTTTGTTGCTGTATGACACATTAAACTACATAGTAAGTATTTTTTTCTTCCATAAATTCACAAAGTGGTGTTACTGTTATGACACATAACCCAATCATGGAACATTATTTTAATAGCGCAAACACAATAGCTGTTGTGATTTTTTCTATTTTTGTCGCTGTATGAGGAATGAATCGAAAACGTCATGATTGTATCAACCCAAAACTCAAAAAGTAATGTTATTGTTTCTATCTTTGTCGCTGTATGACACAATCATAAGCCCAATAGATAATTATTCTATCACCCTGAAACATAAAAAGTAATGTTATTGTTTCTATCTTTGTCGCTGTATGACACAATCATAAACCCAATAGATAAATATTCTATCACCCCAAAACACAAAAAGTAATGTTATTGTTTCTTTCTGTGTCGCTGTATGACACATAAGCCCAATAGATAAATATTCTATCACCCAGAAACACAAAAAGTAATGTTATTGTTTCTATCTTTGTCACTGTATGACACAATCGTAAGCCTAATACATAAATATTCTATCACCCATAACACAAAAAGTAATGTTATTGTTTCTATCTTTGTCGCTGTATGACACATAAGCCAAATAGATAAATATTCTATCACCCTGAAACACATAAAGTAATGTTATTGTTTCTATCTTTGTCGCTGTATGACACAATCATAAACCCAATAGATAAATATTCTATCACCCCAAAACACAAAAAGTAATGTTATTGTTTCTATCTTTGTCGCTGTATGACACATAAGCCAAATAGATAAATATTCTATCACCCTGAAACACATAAAGTAATGTTATTGTTTCTATCTTTGTCGCTGTATGACACAATCATAAACCCAATAGATAAATATTCTATCACCCCAAAACACAAAAAGTAATGTTATTGTTTCTATCTTTGTCGCTGTATGACACATAAGCCCAATAGATAAATATTCTATCACCCCAAAACACAAAAAGTAATGTTATTGTTTCTTTCTTTGTTGCTGTATGACACATAAACCCAATAGATAAATATTCTATCACCCCGAAACTCAAAAAGTAATGTTATTGTTTCTATCTTTGTCGCTGTATGACACATAAGCCCAATAGATAATTATTCTATCACCCCGAAACACAAAAAGTAACGTTTTTCTTTTTCTATTTTTCTCTGTATGACACATAAGCCCAATAGATAAATATACTATCACCCCAAAACACAAAAAGTAATGTTATTGTTTCTATCTCTTTCGCTTTATGACACATAAATGCAATGGGTCAGTAACCTATTACCCAAAACACAAAGAGTATTTTGATTCTTTCTACCGTCACTTAGTATTTAGTTCTGTATGACTCATAAACCCAAAAGGTAAGTATTCCATCATCCTAAACACAATTACTGGTGAAATTGTTTCTTTCTTTGTTGCTGTGTAACACAAAAACCCAATTGTCCATATTTCAACAACCAAATAAAACCAAATAAAATAACTGCTGTGATTGTTTCTTTCTTTGTCGCTGTTTGACACATAAATCCAATAGAAACATATTTTATAAATCCAATTCGCAATTAATATTGTATGACACATTTATATAAAGCAAATGGGTAAGTATTCTGTCGTTCCGAGTCACAATATATAAAGTTATTGTTTCTTTCTTTGTTACTGTTTGACTCAAAAACTCAAAGTGTACGTATTTCAACAATCCAAAGCACAATTTCTGGTGATAGTGTTTCTTTCTTTGATGCTGTATGACACGACACAATAACCCAATTAGCAAATATGTTACTGTTAGCCACCTTTGTGACTGTGACTTTGAAAAAGGAATATAAAGTAGGCCTTAACCAAATGAATCATTTGATAGAAATGTACTGGCAATAATTGATATATCTTATTCAGCATCTTGAGTATATTAACAATAGAAAATAAAATAACAATTCTTTTAAACTATTTTTTTTTGTATTTTCATGGTATACATGTCAACACAAGTGAACAGAATATAACTGTGATAAGAACAAAGGTGGTGAAGAAATAAAGACGACAATGGTTTCAAATTTGTTGAACAAAATTGAGCCAACTACTGGGATTAATGTACAACTGTAATATATCTATTATGGTTTGTCTGTTGGCATATACATGATAGAACCAATGAAATAGTAAGTATAAAGTTTCTCAGTATTATATTCATGCTTAGCATACTTTTATATACGCTGCATGTATGAACTACAGTTAAGAATGAGTTAAATCATTTAGACAGAAAAACATTGATAAGCAAAAGATTTAAGAAAAACACATTGCAGTTTGATGATAATAGTGTTTGCTTCTGTTAAAAATATCTGCATGTATTATCCCAGTCACATTATTTGCTGGTATATTATGAGGAGAAAACTGATACTGACACTAAGTACTGGTACACAACTCTTTACGTACAAAGCAATGGAGAATTGAGTTAAATATAATTTTTGTGTACATATTGTTGCCGTCTTGGAAAAATGTCTTGCCTGAACATTTCCAAAATGAGATTTTAATATTGACTGTGTGCATTGCTTTAAATAAGGCTTATTGGACAACATTTTAAACACAGTTAACATATAATGAAATCTTATAGATTAGATACTAGTAGAGATTTTGAGATGTTTTTTATCATTTATTTATGATTTTTTAACCATAATTCTTTTTCAATTACAGGAACAAAGCAGGACCTAACATACATGAATATTTTATATTTTAAGTCTAAAACAAGGTACTAATGTAGCTCTGTGTTTGATAATTATTAGTTTATAATCTGGGAGGATGTCATGTTGTCAAGTCAAGAAGAATTTGTATTTTATGTAAGTATTTGTGTTTTCTTTTTTATTAATACAAACTTAGTATTTTTTTGTAATAATATATATACATTTTTGTTGCAGTTTGTGAAAAATTAATGGGAATCTGCCAAGTTATTATGGCATTTGTCTAGTAACAGTTTTTAATCATGGTTCAAATCCTTTTTAAAACACACCATGTTAATATTTAAACTTTTATTCTTGAGCAAACATTGTCTCTGATTATATAATACAGGCTTTATGGTGGAGACTTGAGTAATAAATGAGTAATAATTTGCAATAACCTGTTTCATAATTTTAGGCTAAATAAATAGTAACTAAACAAAAACATATTTTTAGAAAACATTCATATATTTGAACTGGGTGGCACATGCTAGCAGTTGCAACACATTGGTTTAGTGATGTATATTGTCAGTTTGGTGACTTCTAAAACGATCACATTCCAAGCTTATTGCTTTCTTGAGCAAGCTATTATCTTGCTCACAATTGAACAAAAAAAGGCACATGTACAGTCCATTCGCGTTCGCTCGAAATCGGACGGGACTTCAAAAAATGCTCGAGCGAACGCGATCTCGAGTTAACGTATAAGAGATCCGCCATCTTGTTTTTTTGTAATTTTTCCACATCGTGATATTCACTTTAAAGGCGTCGTCTCATTCGGAACAACCTCGGCGATCTTCTACGCGTATAAACCTCGAATAACATAAGGTGAAAAAGTTGATCTAGGAATTTCGGTTTCTGCGGTAATATAGTCTGAACTACACAGAAATACGACTCGTGAGATATTGTACGAATGAAACGATGTGATAAAGCGTGAAACAATGTTATTATAAAATGTTGACATAAAAGTGACTATCGCCAGACCTTATAACTTGGTTGTAATCCTTCTACGTCTGATTTCCGAGGTATATCTTCGTAGATGATCGCCGAGGTTGTTCCGAATGGCGTCGTCTCACGCTGTCACAATATTAGATGTTGATGTAGATTTGAGTTTGAATAAAAGACATGTAATAATTCAATGGTGTTATTTTTCCTAATTTTAAATGTGTTCTTGTTAAGTGCATTTAACATAACATAAAATTGTTCATTTTGTTAAACTTGATGATGTCAATGTCCTCAATTTTAACCTTTCTTTGTTTTATGTAGAATACATATACATGCATTTTGAAACTCATTTTGTTTTTGCTATCGTCCTTGTTGTGAAAAAAACTTTACTTATATGTACGCGATTTTTTGTGAAGAATGTGTAATTTTATCTGGAATTAAAATATAAAAAATACACATTTTGTTCAATCTTGCTTTTATTTAACTAACATTTCTCGACGTACGACGTACTGTCATAAGGATCGATTTAATATGCTGTACCAGTACAGGTAGGTAAGATGTAAAATTCAGTTAATTACACGTAATGACACGTTTAAATTAAACAAGATTTAACAGATCTTGGCTTCTACATTATCACAGTTTGATTTAATTTGATAAGTTTTCAATGGCGAGTGACACGTCAAACAAAAGGCTATTCATCGGATAATGATACCTGGCCGTGAAAGGTGCGAAAATTTTCAAAAATCAATACTTTGAGCCAGCGCGTAATTTTCAAGTGATTTTATCATTGACGGGACTCGAAATCCAGCTCGAGTTAACGTAAAATACGAGTCAACGCATTTTGAGTTATCGCATCTTTTTTAAATGAACTTTAGAGTAAATTCGATCGGGACCAAGATACGATCTCGAGCGAAACGGTAATTACGAGCGAACGCGTTTTGAGCGAACGCGAATGGACTGTATGTATATTTCTGAGGTATATTATTTAAATATATCAAGCTTTAGAAGAATAGATAGTGGTATGGACTTTGGATTAGTACTGTTTAGACTTCTAGTTAGAGATCATAAATAGGACTGGTTTGACAGTTTGGTTTCAATGTTAAATTGAAAATTTTCGTTACTTCTAGTACAATTTTCATGAGACAAGTTAGATTTCTCAGTGAAGTATGTTCAGCTGTTTAGAAAAAAGCACAATTTAATTTCTCTTTAGTTCTCTGAAATCGGGGACACTTTGTAGTGCTTATAATAGTGCTTATAATACAAAGCTCATACTGAACATATTGAAATGTAAGTTAAATGTCATAGTAAGAAAATAATCAAGACACATATGAAGCAATTTTTAGCTCGACTTTTCGAAGAAAATGAGAGCTATTGCTATCACTTTTGCGTTGGCGTCGGCATTGGCATCGGCGTTGGTTTTCAAGTTAAAGTTTTTTGAAACTCTCATATCTTCAACACTATCCAAGTTATTTTATTGAAAGTTTGTATACTTATTAAGTGGGAATATATTAACCATACTGTGAAAGGGGATAACTCTAGATTAATTATTTTTTTAGTTATTTGCCCTTTTATACTTAAAAATTGCAAGATATAAGGTTAAAGTTTTTCCTATGTAGATAATTTATCTTCAATACTGATCAAGATATTTGTCTTAAAGTCTGAATACTTATTTGTCAGTACGATATCTATGCAACTGTAAAGGGAGGTAACTGTGGATGAATTATTTTTGGGGTTATGCTTTTTATACTTGAAAATTTAAGATTAAAATTTGTAATAATGGGATATTTTTTGTACTTTCAAATATATTTGAATGAAAGTTGAAATGCTTTTTCATCAATTCTTCATCTATCTAACTATAATGGGACATAACTCTGGATGAATTACTTTCCGAGTTATTTCCCTTTATACTTTAATAATTAGGATTGAAGTTTGCTCAAACTTAATATATTTTGTTTAATAGAAAGTTAGTCCATGTCTGCTTTTTCATCAGTACTACAACTACTGGACTACAAAGGCATTAACTCTTAATAAATTATTTTTGGTTTAGTATTATATTTAGTTGTGCCCCTATTCAACTTTTTAATAAGGGTTAAATTTCTTTAAACTGAAATATTTTTATTCATCAGTACTACATCTACACGATTACAAAGGGGCATAACTCTTGATTATTTTTTGGAGTTATTCCCCTTTAATTTAATGATGAAATTTGTTTAAGGTAGAATACCCATAATACACATATCAAGGAATAAGACTTTTGCTACTTTCTTTATAATCAGGATCACAACCTAGATTCACTGGCAAAATATTTTAAATTTTTACCGTCAAATAAATTTTTTATAACATTTTTTTGAAAATTGAGTTATAAGTAAGAATCACACTATAAATTTGAAGGGCATATGTCTTTAAAATGTAAAATTGAATTAAATAATCAAATTTTTTTCATAAATTTTGTTTGATAAAATTCACAATACTTTAATGAATGCAAATACATCAACTTTAATAACTTTACCTTGGTATTTTTACACACATACCAAGTTAATAATAGGGAGACCCAACAGAAAATGTGACAATTTTCACCAGCTATAAAAACTACAAGTCCGTATCCTTATTTTTTGACTATGAAAACAGTTTCTGCACTCCTAGTTACACATTTAATAATTTACCTTAAACCATATGGCAATGAATAAAACAAAGAACAAAAACTTCTACCACAGATAACTAAACAAAATGCCATTTTAATACATAACCCCCTTTTTGAAAAAATGTCAAAACTCTAGTGACCATCATAATATGAAGTAAACACATCTTTACAGTATATATTTTACTTTTAAACGCCATTATTGACAATTTAAAGATAAAATAATGGTATTTTACGGTTTAATTGCATTAATCATCAACAACTTATTGATTACGAATTTGTTCGGGGACGAATCTGTTAGGGGACGAATCTTTTCGTCCATTATTTGAATTGGATTTTTAAACTTCCGGTTTAAACTTTTTACACGAATTCTACCTATTATCTCAAATAATTGAGGGATTTAATATTCTTGTGAGGTAATACAATAAAAATAATAATAATATTTGAAAAATGAGGCATTTACACAATAAAAAAGTTCATCCGATCTTTATCGATTGATAACGACACCGACGAAAACCGCTTACGTAATTTGTCGACATGACCCGACATCGCCCGAAGTTTGACAGCAGCTATTATGGGAATTCTGCCTTAAATTGAAATATTAATAGTGCCTTATAAAGTTATTTAAATGAAAGTAGGTATGCTTATTTATTGATACTATGTCTACTTAACTTTGAAGGGACCTTCAGGGTTTTACGGGACGCACAAATCCCCGTCCATATACGCATAAACTACCTGTGTGGACGCAAACATTTTAAAGCCTGCGTCCACTTGAACGCATAAAATACATAGCAACATCCTCAGATATTCTTTCAACTGCACAAGTTAACTGGAAACATTTATATTTTAAGCTAAGACAGCCTTCACGATAATTTTTTTTTAGGACTTGCCCCTTCGGGCAGACAACATGGATTTTCAACTTGCCCGAATCCATTTGAACTTGCCCGAAAATAAAGGATCATTTTTTTAAATTTATGCTTTTAATCATCTTTATCTGTGTGAACAATTCATTCTTTAACAATAAAGACTCCATTTCGTGTACGAAATGGACTTTGGTTTGATAATTTGTAGGAATTCGGCAATTAATTCATCTAAGTTAAACATTTTTTTAAATTTATATCGAGAAAAGTGTAGTTTATTATATTAATGTTCATTCACAGTAAACAAAATCAATATTATCATTGGAGAAAAATCGTAACTGAACAATAAAGACTCCATTTCGTGTACGAAATGGACTTTGTTACGATACTTTGTAGGAATTTGGCAATAACAGGGCTTGCACTAGACTTTCAGACTCAATGCTCAATGACCCTTCAGTCAAAATTTTCAGGGATCAAAATCAATTTTCTGCATGAGATTTTGTTAAACAACATTTATGTTATAGTTTCTGTCACATTTGACAAACAGACCCATGTATAAAATCACATTCAGTATGGCAATGCCTTTGTTTAACTTAAATTTTGTAAAATTCACACAACATAGTGCTTTTGTATCAAATTGTTAACTAAAAATATTTATTTTTCATTTAAATTGATCAGTTCTTCTGGTTTAGCATGTTGCTTGCTGGTATATGTTCATCAACAGAGATAAAAATCATAAAGAGTCATTTAAAAATGTGCTCAAAATGTCCTAAATTTTGACCTTTCTTTGTTTAAATATTTTCTTTAAAAATACAGTCTACTATGAATATCATACCTTTTGTTAAATCATGCTTTTCATGTAGCAAAACATAATATTTATTGTTTTTTTAGAGTCTAAAACACGATTTTAACTGATACATTATAAAACGAATATTTTAAAATTTTCACATATTCAACCAATGTTTATTCTTGAATCGAAAAATTGAGGGATTTCCCCTTACTTATTGCTAAATTTAAAAAATCAAAAAATATAAATGATAAAACATAATTTAATGACAACGTAATTTGAACGATGTTTCACTTTATTGGCGATAGCGTCGGTCGCGAAAATGTATGACAGTACGAAAAGAAAATATTTCAATGTAAAATAATTTGGTTTTTTTACGATTATTTTGACGTAGAATTTAATGATTATTATTATCATTTAATCAGAGTTTATTATTGTTGTCAACTTTAATTGTCTTAAAAAAAGCATTTGCAAACTGGCTATTACGTCTATTTAAACTGCGTCACAACATGCTCATAATTAAATACAATTATCAATTAACGGCAAGCATACAAAAGCTTATCTACTTTAATCAATGCAATATCACAGTTTGTCACATGTTTGTTAATTGCAACAGTTTGATTACGTTAACAATCTTATCGGGCCGACATTAGCACTATTGATTTTTTGAGCGGGCGCCAATTGGTCTTTATAGGCGATAAAGTACACAGGGGTGATCGATAAACAAAGGAGTTACTTGTAATCGGCTTTTGAAGTGTGTATACAAACTGCAACCCCCGCGCAGTGCGCATCGCTAATTGGTCGATTACATCAAATAGGCGGATGTAACATACGATCCACTTGTTGTCAATCCGAGATCTTGAATCAACTATGACTCTAGAACGCAGAATATACGTGGGTCAAATTGACGCACAAACGATTTTGATTGTGGATCAAATAAGAGTATTTTGTAATTTCCGTGGGTATTTAATTCAACTTGCCCGATCGGGCCGACAGGTTTTAATTTTAACTTGCCCGCCGGCAATTTTACTTGTCCCGGGCTTCGGGCAAGTGGGTTATTTCGAAGACTGCTAAGATTGACCGTATTTGTTGGCAATCAAATAAGAAATTCCATTTCAAAACCCTGGATGTAAACAATGTTGACGTAATAGGGTATTTCCCAAGTAAGCCAAATAAGCAAACTCCTCGTAGCGATTACGTCATGCGTTGCTACTCTAATATATTTGATAAAGGGAAATAACCGCTGTGGGATGTTTACTCAAGAAGGCGCGCATTTGGAACTTTCGGTTGTTTAAGTAGAGGGCATTCTGTACACAAACGGTCTGACTGACCTTTGTACGGAGACGCCGCGCATCACGGGTAACTGTTTATTTACCTGAAAGCACGTGGCAATGTTTACATTCTAACAATTTCCCCCCTTCAAGTAAACTGAACAAATAGAGTATGAATTTTGTGTCTACTCAATAAAATTTGACTATCCAACGGTCACTGTTGTTACTACCAATGTTCAATAAACTGAGATACAAGTTTTCTGGTGGTTTAATTTTCCTTTATTTCCTTTTTTTATTTTAAACATATAAAACAACAATCATAAATTTGATACAACAAAATTGTTTGCAGTTTGGTATTGGACCCCTGATTTCACTGTCTGGACCCCTGTTTTTGTCAGTCCTGCATCCAGTGGACCCCCAATTATCAATGGCTGTGTAAAACCCTGGACCTTACTATTGATGAACGTTTTATATTTTAAAAATATGAATTGGTAATTATTGGTTGAAGTATATATTCCTTTCAAAAAATAAGTCCTGTCTTGAAATCATATTTGTTTAAAGGTAAGTCTTGCCATGAATTAAACCCCCGAAAAGTCGAGCGTGCTGTCCTTGGACTGCTCTTGTTTAACAATACTGTAGCTGAAATCATGAAGGAGAATTTGCAATACATTTGTATTCTGTACATATCATCTTTCATGATGTTTAACCATTGTTACAAAGCCATCTACCAACCTTTTGAATACACATTTATCATTATGTAATAGATTTGACTTTTCAAGTTTTGACTTGGAATTTTTTTTTATTTGTTTGCTATATGTACTTGTTTTATATATTATATATAATAGTATATTGTTACTTTAGGAGCAATCTGATTAAAACCCAATCTAATATTTTCCACTCGTCTATTTGCTAATTTAGATCTGGCCGTTTTCAAACAAGGGTCACATTCAGGTGACCTTTTCTCATCATAATGTTCATGACGAAATTGTTACGATTAGTAACTTGTTAACATCGTGTATGTGATTTGAAATGAGCCTTCCAATCAATTTTTGTCTGCAACATGCCAGTGCTTACACTTAGCATGCAAAACCATATAGGTTGGTAAAAATAACTGAGACAAAGCACAACATAGAGCATAAGAGGTCCACAATGAAGATTGGATTTATCCAAATGTGTAGCCTCATGAAATAAAGATTTTATTATCATTATTATTATTATGATTATTATTATTATTATTATTTGTTAACTATGGTGTAAAATCAATTTTTAGAGAGAGTTCCTAAAAGCATATTTTTACAAGTAACATAGCAACAAGTGAAAATGCTGCATTCTAACTTCTAAGTTGATGAATTGAAATAAAAAAGATTTTGCACCAAAGCTGACTAACATTCAGTTTCTTTCATGATTAGTTCTGTGTATTGTTTGACAAACTTTACCCAAATTATAATATACAGTACCCACCAAAAGTTTGGAGACATTTTCACTTTGTAAGCCTACAGAATAGCTTTTATCTAAAAAACCCGGGTCGATAGCGCAGTTGGTAGCGCGCCAAGATTTGGATACTCGTGCCCGAGGGGGTGCGGGTTCGAATCCCACCCGGGGAGGTTATACCCTTCCATGAAAATTTGACAATAATGTCGATTTTCCTCCATTGGTTAGATAATATGGAGAAGTTTCCGGCCTTGTGGAAGGGTAGGTGAGTACTGGTTATAGACAATGGTCCAGGAAAGCTAGGTTAGGTGCACTGGACGCCGTGAAATGACCTCAATTGTGTTGATACAGCGTTAACTCCAATAAATAAATATAGCTTTTATCTAAAACTTGATAACTGTTTATTTTGAAATGCATTTTTAGTTTTGCTATATTTTTTGTGTATCATTATAATTATAACTGAGACTACAAAATAGCACAAAATCTATGTCAAGGAAAAGGATTACAATAAACATAGTTTTGGAGGCTTTTGGATGTCAGATGCTGAATCAAATGAATGTGTTGCATTCATGAAATTAGTTTTCATTTTATCACAAACCATACTTTAATATACAGTGGATCTTGTGTTAAGCAACCATCAAAGGGAGAAACAAAAAGTGGTCGTTTAAGACAATGGTCTCTTAAGACAAATTTTGATTCCCGACATTGAAGCCGTCCTGACATTCTAAAATTCGTCATTTTCGTAGAACATTAATCTGTCAACGGGACGATTTTAACTGATGGGCTTTTATCTAAATTTCGTCAAATGCATACAAATAATGGGCCAATCGATTTTTCTCTTTTTTAAACATCCTAAATTAAGCTTTAAATTGCTATAATTTATTACAATTAAGTGAAACTTTGGTTTAAATAACGATTGCCAAACATTCGGTTTGTTTTCGTACATGTTAAAATCCATAATTCCCGGACATTTTCGCGTTAAAAACATCCAATATTTAGGTCATCAGAGTAAAGGCTGTTACATTTAAAACTGTGAAATTTACACAATTTATAAGAATTAATTGTGATAATTGTCCAACACACCAGCTTATTCTTTGTTCTAACAAGCGCTGCAAACTTAAAGCGTTCAAATGTTGGCCTCGTTTGAAATTGAATGTAGAACATAACGCTATTTTCAGAAAACATGTTTATAATGTCCTCAATATTGAGTACGGTACACGGTACGGTAAGTACGATACGGGACTAATTGTTCAATGCGTATTATGTAATTACATTATGATTGGATCGTATTAGTGTCTCTCTGTTGATTGTTCCCATTAACCCCTTTATCTTTCAGTATTTATGACTGTCAATTATTGATTTTTAGAGCTCGACATACGACTTTAGGTGATAGACATTGTGGCGACGTACCCCCGGTGTATATCTCTAATTACTGGGTTTTATTGATTTTCGCCAAATTCGATTTATATGAGCCGGTCGTTTAACACAAATAAGTCAGTCAGTTTCGGCCAAAATTAGCGGTCACTGGTCACGTTGGACAAAAGTCGCTTAAGGCAAAGATTTAAAGAGTTAAAATGGTCCGTGGAACTCAGAGTGGTCGCTTAGTGCAAATGGCCGCTTAGGAGACGTGGTCGCTTACGCAAGATTAACTGTATTAAAAATAATGATTCTATAAAAATAATCACCACAATTCAAGAATTGTAGTAAATTTCTAATGTCTCCTAACCTTTGGTGGGTACTGTATGTCATAATTTCTTCTCCTATATGATGTCATGTATTTCCTGAAATGAAGAAATTTTTAAGGATAAAAATGTAAGAGTATTTTTACTACACCACATTTAACTGTAAAGCATGAAATAAAATACCATTTTTCACAAGGGAAAATCGTTGAATTATATAATTTTAGATTTTACTAAAACAGGCTTATACGAGAGGCTGAAGCAGGCAATATCTGACTCAATATATTTTCAACTATTGCAACTATTTTATTCGTGTCTTTAGTGGATTGGAACCATGCCTGCCACTTGAGAATTTAAGACTTCAGGGGTTGAACAAATGTAGATAGATATTTGTCGCCGAGGGCTGTGTCTGGCAGTGGCGATGGCACTTTGATGTAGGGGAATTAGCTCCGCCAGGCCTACTGCTCTATGTTCAAGTTCAATGTTCAAACCCCCGTGCCGACAGTATCTCTCAGTTGTGCTCTATTCAACTCTGGTTGCATATCATAACAAGCATATATCTTCTTGATGACTTTTATTTTACGTAAACTTAATTTTTAACAATATTTCTGAGATGATTATAAAGTTATAACTGCTCAAATGAAACTTTACAATTAAAACTAGATGACTAAGACTGACACTAAAAACAGATGTTACTTATTGAAATGACATTTTCTAACTGACTAACATAAGATATCAAATTGTCAAAGTGCTTTTTCCGTAGAAACAAATTAACCAATAAAATGAAATAAAACATATAATTGACCAATGAAATAAATTTAAAGAATACTAAAAGCTGTGGAACATGTTCCTACAAAGTTTGTTACCAAGCGAAAACAAAATACACATGTATACAAAATAATAATTTAGTTAAAACTTGTCATGAAGAAATACATATCAAAATCTAACAATGTATAGAGCCTAATCATTAGCAATCAATATTACTTAAGAAACTTAATTGGTTGTGACAAACACATAAAACAAACAACAATGAAAAACAACAATAACCAAACAACAGTTTGGGCAAGTTAAGACTTTGTTTTTACTCACAAAATTATATTTTTAAAACTTATAACTTATTGAGAAACTTGAATAATAATATATAGTTACTGAAACTCTTTTTTCCTTTAAGATGGATTATTGCCCTTTGTATACCTTCTGATAAGCAATTCATCAAATGACTTTCTTTTGTAACAACGTAAACATGTTCTTAATGTTCCCCATCTGCCGAAAAAACCACCTTAAATGTGGCTCCCACATTATCTTTCTTGTTTTTGTGTCTTTAAGTGCTTAGATTGGTGCCTTTGTCACCCAAAAATCATTGAATTTCTTTTTCACCTCTGGAGGGGTACCCACTTCACCAGTGCCCACCCAACTAAAGACCCATCTGAATCCAGCCTTGCACATCTTTGAATTATATAATTATATTTCTTTGAATTATATAATTGGTATCCGGACATTTGCCCGCGGACATTTGCCCCCGGACATTTGTCCCTTTTTTCAACAGGGTGGACATTTGCCCCCCTCTGTTTTTTGAAGGGCGGACAATTGCCCCCTCGTGTGTTTTGACAGGGCGGACATTTGCCCCCTTAGTTTTTTGGAAGGCGGACATTTGCCCCCTTCGAACTAACATGTGTAAATAAAATGTTACTTGGTATTTTTTGGAACCAGTACAAATTTGAATATTCGTTTTTATAAAGTAAAACAAATATTCCAGGTACGTTAATGTCATATGTTTTGATTTTCGTGTCCGAAAATGACTATCCGAATACTATGCTACTTTAATTTACGTGGAATGAACAATATACAGAGTTTCAATGCTAACACATGGGTACATTTTGATTAATTATTTTCTATAACTCCAGTCTGGTGTTTACATTTACTTTTCTTCACAATAATTAACTGCAATTATCAGTTAATTGTGTTCCGAAACAAAGAGGGCCGACTATGGCTTCACTTCACAATCGAAGTATATAAATGACAGTTCATTTGCAAACTGTGAAGAAAGGTACAGCCTATTATCCAAGTTTTGACATTTAATTAGGGGTCCAAAGTGAACAACGGTACTTTCATCATCTATTCATTTTCTAATTATGGACAGATGATTAGGGATCATAGCCATAACCTTTGTTCGTGTGTTTAGCAATCATCCTAACTGTAAACAGGCTTCCTTAAATATTATTTTAATTCAAACTTTTTAGTATGGGTTGAAATAGAAAAGGCCGATTTTTTATGAGAATAATCAAAATTAGTATATTTAGAAATTTTTTAGTACAAATTGTTTTGCTTTCGTATTATTTCAGAAGCATAACTTCAAGTTCACAATGAAAGTGCATGGGCAAATGTCCGCCCTCCAAAAAACTTAGGGTGGCAAATGTCCACCCTGTCAAAACAAACAAGGGGGCAAATGTCCGCCCTTCAAAAAACTTAGGGGGGGGCAAATGTCTGCCCTGTCAAAAAAAGGGGGCAAATGTCCGGGGGCAAATGTCCAGAGGGGCAAATGTCCTAGAATCTATATAATTGTATTTGTTTGAAAAAAAATACAACAATAAGTATTTATGTTAAATGACCACAAAACTTTGTGTCGTTACAGATTGTGTTTCATCACAAGTATAATCACAGATGTGTTTCCATGGCAACAGTAGTGACAATGTGACCTTTGTAAAACAACAACACTCTCAGATATTGTAATAAAGAGTAATCAGTGATTTGAATGATGTTTTAGAAGTGAATACATAGTATATGGTATGTTAACTGTTTACTTACATACTTTACTTAGATCATGGACCCTATAAACATTTTATGGGGTCCTTGTTTAGATACATGTACAATCAAGGTATAGTAAGCAGGTTTTACATTCATCATTTTTTTTCAAAGTTAGCTTTAATTGATTTGAAAAAAATTGGCATTTGGTTACAGAGGATGGCATTCTAGAACTGATGCTCTCCAGGAAATGCTGGTTTGGAGAATTGTCCACTTTATATGTCTCCGACACTAATACAAGTGCAAAGAACTAACACACTAAATATGTAGTCATGTACAAAGGGAGATAATTTAGTGAAAACGGTAATAAATTGAATGTTATCACAAGTCTATTTTACAAACTTGTATTAGACAATTTGCATTGATTAAGGACCCCTTACATGAAGTAATATGTGCAAAATGATATACTGAATAGAAAATGTGCTAGATTAAAGTTTACTATATTGCTTGGTGCTCCACATTAAAGGTCGTCTTGTTATCCCTGATAATCTATTAAAGATATAGTTCCGGTAAGTTAAAAATATAGCTGGCTGTCCATTTGGGCAACCTAATTTAAGAATTAGTGTCCAGCCATATTGCTTTGATTATTTATGTTAAACATTAATGTTCTTGATGTATAACCTTTTGTGGAAAATGAAGAGTGGGTTTGCTTTCAACTTATGAACGTGTATTAGGGTTGGTAAGAATTACTTGTGTTTTGGAAAGCATACTGGTAGACTGTTGATAAATAAGGGACCTTAGTCAGTTATTTCCCCTTGTATACCCTTCAAATTGGTAGGTCCAATTAGTTGGGTTACTCAGATTTTACCCTTACTTTGCAATGTCAATTTACCAAAGTTAATCTCAAATAACCTTTTTGCAAATCATTTAATTAGTTTGAAAATCATGCTAAGTATTGTTAGGGTAAAGAACTATCTAAATTTCACCACTTCTGTTAACATCTTAATTAACAAGAAAGATATAAGATGAAATATTTTGTTATCCTTACATAGGACTTCAATGCTAAAATCAGATGATTCCAACTAAAAGGACCTACTTACCAATTGAAATGCTTCAGATTTTTTCAAGGAAAGATAACTGACAAAAGTCCCTTATTAGTCCTTATTATTATAAATCATAAAATAAAGGTTAGTGCAGAGTAGGGCTGGTAAAATGAATTAAGTAAAGGCTAGTAGTAGTTATTTGTAGGAGCAGTAGTCAAGTTGTTAGACACGCGCTTGGGGATCGAGAGGTCCTGGGTTCAAATCCCACTAGGGGCACTGCTAATTTCTTTCAGCAAAAAATTTACCTGTGATTGCTTCACTCCACCCAGGTGTAAATGGGTACCTGTTAGAGTCATGCACTGTATGCTGTGGCTGATATCTACACCACATGTTAATAGTTGTTGTGTGACTCAATGAAATTAATGTCAATGGTTAACTGAAAAGTGATACTAGAAGTAGACTTCAAAAACCTTGCTTAAACTTTAACTATAACTTTTATTTGAATGTTTGAACAAATTTGAATATTTCAGTGTGGTACATTCAATATTGGCAATAGATAAACCTTTAACAAAGATGCAGGAAGCTGCACATAGAGAAATAGAGTAAGATATGAAGAAAGTACAAGAAGATCAATCTTTAATAACAGCAGTGGCTGACATAGGTTAGTAATTGTAGCAATCTTTTATTTCATGGTGGCAATACCATGTGACTATGACATCACAAATGCTACAGTTTAAAGATGAAAACAGTGAAAACACATCCTGGAAAACTATTTCTGTTCAGTGTTGATAGTAGTGTTCAGAAGTTGTACTTTTTTATCAGGGCAAAAGTTGGTAGGTTTTCCAGGGTGTTTGCATAAAGTATAAAACTGGGGTTGGAGATGTGACAGGCTGCAAAAAGTATACACTTTTCTGCTTAGTCTTGAGTATGTATCATGTAAATCTGACAAGAATTAGAATACTTACAGCTTTTTAAAACTCTTGAGTTGAGGTGGATTTTTACTGTTTTCTTCTTAAAACTGTAGCATTTTTGATGTCATAGTCTAATGCCATATTGCTACTGGTATTTGTCATATTTTAGCTGGTATCTGCAGTTACATTTCTTTTCAAGATGGCTTCACAGTGAAGATTGGATACATACATATAGCTTGATGACTGCATGGGTAAAAATTTTCAGCAATTATACTAAAGTCAGTTGGGCTGTCATGATAAGCCTGAAGTGTATCGCAATATTGCAATACACTGGCACCGTATTGCCATACATACCCCGATATATGGTGGATTGGTTGTGCCTGGATCCGCTATATTGAACAGAAACATTGCAAATCTTACGAACAGCTACCCTGTTGACAATTTTGTTTATTTTAGTATCAAATTTAAAGCCAAAATGAGTCCGGAGTCCACTTTTGGCTTTTTTATTTTTTTCTACAATTTTGAAATAATAAGTTTTGCCTGCCACGATTTTTACTTCTTGATCCTTCACAGTGAAGATTGGATACACACATAATATGAAACCCAAGCGCCTTTGTAACTCGGAAGTGTTTGATTCACAGTGCATTTGTTCCCAACTGAGAATAAACAAATCACACAACCAGGATAACTGCCAGGGGCATGTTCTTAATGTGTCAGCAAAAAAGGTGAAGTATCAAGTACAGTGACATGATTAAGCATGAAAAATGGCGGACTGAAAAGAGCATAATTATGATAACTGTATCATGTACAGAAGGGAAGCCGAGGAAACTTGTTTATAATTAGTTTCTTTACGTTAGTGGAGTGCATATTATTTCAAAATAATTTATTCTTCTTAAATAATATATTTTTTGCTACTTCCATTTCGCAAAGGGAAGAATATTCCACTGAAATAGAAAATATCCCTAAATACCAGTATGTTAAATTCATACCGGGGTTCATATTGCTGCAGCTGTGTATTGCGATATATATAGCGGTATATCGTGACAGCCCTAAAACTCAGTATTTTGACTATAAAGTACTTCATGTAATTTATATGTAATCCTTCTATTTGTGTAACTCAAAATTAGTTTTTATACACCTGTTTTGAAAAAACGGACGTATTATGTTATGATGTTGTCCGTCTGTCCGTCTGTCTGTCTGTCCGTTTGTGGACAATTGCTTGTCCAGATGATAACTCAAGAAAGGATATACCTAGGTTCCTCAAATTTTATGTGTGGATAGCCCTTGGGTGGAGGAGGTTCCCTATTGATTTTGAGATTCCAGGGTCAAAGGTCAAGGTCACTGGGACTTAAAATAGGTAAAATTGTCCGGACAATAACTCAACAACGACTGTACCTAGGTTCACAAAATTTAATGTAAGAGTAGCCCATGTGTCAAAGATGTTCCCTACTGGTTTTAGGGCCCCTGGGTCAAAGGTCAAGGTCACACGGTATCATATGGGAAAAAAACTTGTCTGGACAATAACTGAACAACCAATCTACCTAGATTCACCAAATTTTATGTGAGTGTAGCCCATGTGTCAAGGATGTTCCCTTTTGGTTTAGGGGCCCCTGGGTCAAAGGTCAAGGTCACAGGGGCATCATATTGAAAAACCTTGTCAGGACGATAACTCTGCAACCACTGTACCTAGGTTCACAAACTTTTTATGTGAAGGTAGCCCATGTGTCAAGGATGTGCCCTATAGGTTTATGGGGCCCCAGGTTCAAAGGTCAAGGTCACAGGGGCATCATATTGAAAAACCTTGTACTGACATTAACTCAACAACGACTGTACCTAGGTTCACAAAATTGTATGTGAAGGTAGCTCTTTAGTCAAGGATGTGTCCTAATGGTTTTGGGGCCCCAGGTTCAAAGGTCAAGGTCACAGAGGAATCATATAGAAAAACTTTGTCCAGACAATAATTGAACAACCAATGTACCTAGGTTTACAAAATTTTATGTGAGAGTACCCAATGTGTCAAGGATATGCTCTAAAGGTTTTGGGACCCCTGGGTCAAAGGTCAAGGTCACAGGGGCATCATATTGAAAAACCTTGTCGGGGTAATAACTCAATAATGACTGTACCTAGGTTCACCAAATTTCATGTGAGAGTAGCCCATGTGTCAAGGATGTGCCTTATCAGTTTTGGGGGAACAGGGTTAAGTTTAAACCTTCAACCAGAAGATATCAAATTACCAAGCAGTGACTTCAAATGTTCAATTTATATGTTAATAAAGTCAAAATGGCAAGCAATGAAAAACTTGTCCGGACAATAACTGAACTACCAATGTACCTAGGTTCACCAAATTTTATGTGTGAGTAGCCCTTGTGTCAAGGATATGCTCAATTGGTTTTGGTGCACCTGGGTCGAAGGTCAAGGTCACAGGGGCATCATAATGAAAAACCTTGTCTGGACAATAACTCAACAAAGACTGTAGTTAGGTTCACCAAATTTCATGTGAGAGTAGCCCATGTGTAAAGGATGTTCTCTATTGGTTTTGGGGCCCCTAGGTCAAGTTTTAACCTTCAACCAGAAGGTATCAAATTACCAAGCAGTGACATCAAATGTTCAATCAATATGTTAATAAAGTCAAATGGCAAACAATGGAAATAATGCTATATTTAATAAGTAACATGAAATTAGTTCACCAAATTATATGTGAGGGTAGCCCATGTGTCAAGGATGTTCCCTATTGGTTTTGAGGCCCCTGGGTCAAAGGTCAAGGTCACAGTGGCATCATATGGAAAAACCTTGTCCGGACAATAACTAAACAATGATTGTACCTAGGTTAACAAATTTTATGTGGATCAGCCCATTTGTCAAGGAGTAATGTGCTGATAGCTCTTTTGTAGAGGATGTTCCCTTTTGATTTGGAGACCCCAGGGTCAAAAGTCACTGGGACTTAATTTATATTGAAACATTTTCTGGACAATAACTCAATAATGATTGTACCTAGGCTCATCGAATTTTATTTAAGGGTAGCCTAAATGTCTAGCATATGCCTCTTTGGTTTTAGGCCCCTGGGTGAAAGGTCAAAGTCACAAGGAAATCATGAGGGAAAACCTTGTCCAACAACCAACTTTATCTAAGATCACCAAATTTTGTGTATCAATACTCTTTGGGTCAAGGGTGAGAACTTTTGGTTCTGAGGCCCCAGGGTCAAGGTCACTGGAAGTTTGTATGGAAAAACTTTGTGCCGGTGATAACTCAACCATGGCTGTACCTAGGTTCTCAAAATCTTTGCTTTGCATAGCCTGCCAGTTAAGGATGGGACCTATTCCAGGATCATTGGTCAAGGTCAGAGGGACTTCATATGAGATAGAACACAGCATTAGGGCTGTAACGATTCACCGATGCATCGTGAGATCGTATTCGCGACTGTCTGATACGGGTGTATCGAATCGCGTCCTAAAAAACCGCGATTCAGAGGGTCTTTTAGTTTACAAGAAATCAGTTAAAACAAAATATACTACAGTCCAACCTGTGAACAACGGCCGGCCAAGGGAAAAGAGAAAAGTGGTCTTTGTTCACAGGTGGCCTTTGTTCGGAGGGAGGAACAAACGGGCCATGTTTCGTTAGACTTGAGAGACAGAGTTCATAATTAACATGAATTAATCATTAAATTTGTTTTTATTTTCAACCTTAATTCATTATTCACATTATCATTATTGAAGTTGTGACAATAAATGAATAAAACAAAATTTTGAACAAAGAATGACAAAAACAAAGATATCAGTCATTTTTTTGCAGCTACATTTCATGCTATGCCCTCAACATTAACAATTGCACTCTACAAATTCTCACTACTCTGACCTTTTGTATAGTATTTCTATCTTATCCCAGTTGCCAAATTACCTGTATACAGCGGTCACAGTTGAACGAATTTAGCATGAATTAATAATTAAAATTGTTTTTATTTTCAACCTTAATTCATTATTCACATTATCATTATTGAAGTTGTGACAATAAATGAATAAAACAAAACTTTGAACAAAAAATGACTAAAACAAAGAAATCAGTGATTTTTTGTTTGCAGCTACATTTCATGCTATGCCCTCTACATTAACAAATGCACTCAACAAATTCTCACTACTCTGACCTTTTGTATAGTATTTCTATCTTTTCCCAGTTGTCAAATTACCTGTATACAGCGGTCACAGTTGAACGAATTTAGGAATTAACAGCGTGTCACAAACATTTATCTAATTGCCGGACGTGTGAAAAACAAACCTAGTGGAGTCTCCAAACATTCAAAACTAATTAACAAAGTGTCATCACATGACGTAATTTACTCCTGATTTACAAATAAATTTAACAATAAAAGGATACATTAACATATTTTTATAATAAGGTGACGAGAAAATTGTCTACAGCTTGATAATAACTAATAAAATGGTACTCGAGATGGTTTGTTTACGAAAATCCGGAAAAAAATCGGATTACGGGTTTTTAGCTTAACTTTAACAAAAATGGCGGCCTGCTTTCGAAATCGCCTTGATACGAAATACTGTCTTCAAACAATCGTCTGGCCGTTGTTCACAGTTATAAACTGGCCGCAGGGATGGTTTTGACTGGCTGCTGGTCGCAGACGACAGGTGGCCGTTATTCACGGCCTTTTTAAGAGCATTTTCGGTCGGGGAGAAATCGAAATGGCCGCTGTCGGCAGGTGCCCGCTATTAGGAGGTGGCCGTTAGCACAAGTTGGACTGTATATACATTTGTATCTATAGCATTTAACTTGCAATTGCAATATTTACTAAGTGTCCAGTCTAGAGCGCGCCATTGGCCCCTCATGAACGCAAATGGTGCAATATCAATCATCTATTGGGCCCGTTGGGCGCACTCTCCGAAAATATGGCTATATAGCGAATTTGACAACTTTTCGTATATTCTATGCCATTTGGTTTCGTTACATCCATTTTGCTAAATTAAACGGGTACCTCAATCTTCGAATCTAGCTACCGGGCCGAAGACCGAGTCCGTCTTAAACGCCGACGGTACATCCATTTTGCTAAATTAAACGGGTACCTCAGTCTTCGAATCTAGCTACCGGGCTGAAGACCGAGTCCATCTTAAACGCCGACGGTTCGTTAAAAAGATACTTCGCAAGACCGAATATCTGGTAGCAATTTCAATAGCAATATTACTAAAAATAGATAATTGAACATAAAAAGTTACAAGCAACTTATTATTTGGACGCTAAAAATCCAGCCGAGAGTCTGCAATACGCATTTAATTTTTATCCACGCTTGTAACAATCATAGACAATATTACTTATGTGTAAGGCGTCCTCTAAAAAATCAATAGTGACAGTGCTACATATATGATGGCTCGATAAAATTGATTACATAACCAAACGGTTGCAATTAACAAACATGTGACAAACTTTGGTGAACATTGATTGAGGAAGATAACACTTTCTTTAATGTTTGCCGATAAGCTGATAATTGTTATTAATTATTAGCGTGTTGTGTGGCAGTTTAAATGGACATAATTAGTTGATTTTTAAATAAACTAATTCATTAAATTCCACTAGAAACAAACAACTTTGTCATTATTTTACAACAAATAAAGTTATTTGTATTTTATTATTCATAATGTGGTATTCCATTTCGTAAAAATAAAATTCCTCCAATCATTATATGTTATGTCATACATTTTCGCGACCCACGCTATCGCTTTTTTTAATTTTATGATTAATCTACATCGTATCGCGATTAATATCGTAATCGCGAGGCATATATCGTGAAACGTATCGTATCGCGACCTTGGCCACGATACGCAGCCCTACACAGCATGGACTGCACACGGGCGTATAATGCCCCGCCCAGCGGAGCTCTTGTTCAGTATTTTCAAAGCTATTAACTTTCACTCATGAATTTATAATGATTCTTCAAGTTACATGTTATAGCTTCAAACTTTGTATCTAGAAGACATTACTGTATACCTTAGTCATGTAGTCATGTAAAGTACCAGTATCTATATTGAAGAATTAACATTGTAAGGACCATAAATAAGTTTGGGAATTAATGTTCAGACCTATTTGTCATTGTTATTATAATATACAATGTATATATGTGCTAGCAAACTTACTGTTGGAGTGATATTCTTGATGCGTCGCAATATTAGCAAGACACTTGTGTGTTGCAACAGTATAGTGCAACAAAATTAACCTGAGCTTGAACTACCTAATTATAATAATTAGACACTTCACTTACATTAAATTGTGAGTTTCCGTTATACATGTGTTTATAGCAACCAATATTGTGGCACAGTTTCAAAGTATTTATTCTTATTAAAACAAAATTAATTGTGTCGAAAGCTTCCAATGAAGTGCGATTTACAAACAAAGACAAAAATCAACTGTAAATACTGTGTTTAATAATTGTTCATAAAGGTCAAGCTCAGGTTAATATTGTCGGACTATACCTCAAAAATTGTTTAGTGACCATAGTAACTAGTTATCATGTTCAAATGAATACTCTTTTTTGTTCATGTCTGTGCTATTTCTCTAAAAAGGTGTTCTTATAAAGGGCACATGCACCCTCAGTTTTTGACACAATTGTGAACTTAATGCTAGTACAATAATACTGCCTTTTTGTGAAAGTTGTTAGCTTGCTTTTGTATTCCCAACAATTTATACAGTAGGTGTATGTTGCATATTAACTATCGTGATATGTTCGAGATGCAATGCTATTATCGTGATATGTATAGTGATACAAACTTGCTGGCAATACCCAGCTTTACTCTAAATAGAGGACAATAAAAATATTTCTCAATCAAATGAAGATTGAATAATTCTCTTAGACTTATTATTATACATTTTATGTTTTCAGTTAACAATAGGATTTCGTATCAAGCAGTGCACACTCTTTTGAAGGAATATTATCAATTCATTGGATGACTTGAAGGAAATAATTGGAAGACCAGTTTGCTTGGACCAGCACAGTTACAGAAAACATGGTAAGATCTTTACATTTACTTCTAGCTTTTTGCCAAGTCACTGCTGTCTTTATTATACATGTATAGTGATATCCATTGACCCCATTTTCAAAATTGTTACTTCACTATTTTCAAAGATTAGTTTAGATATCTGAGGTGATCATTTTCCCTACAAATCTGAATTCATTATAGTATCTGTTTGCCATATTTTAACAATTCAATACGTGTTAATGTTGCAGGTTAATTGGTACTAGAATTGCTGTCTACTCATGTAAATCTTTAATGCAAGGTTTCAGGTAATGGCACAAAAGTACTTGTTAATGTTGCAAGTTTTTATGGTTTGGTGTAAAACTGGCAAGCTTTGTATTTTTTATTGAAGTCTGGTAGTTGGCTACCAACCTTTTAGATACACATTTATCATTATGCAATGGACAGTATTTGACTTGGGTTTTTTTTATATTTGTTTGCATTTATATATCATGGTATCTTGGTACTTTAAGAGAGGAAATTCATACTTTTTTAGGTCTCTCGTTGTGTTGTTTGAACTTAGATCAATCTTGCATTGATCAATCTATCATTATTAATAGTTTAGTTTCTGTCATATACATACTCAGAAAACAAGCGTTATGAAAGTTAGGATAAATTTCAAAACAAAATTATATTAATATAAGGCCATGTCTGTTTTTTGTACTCTAAAAATTAAATTACACAATGGAATTAAAGATTAACGTTATTGTAAACCTTTCTTATATATAGATGGCCTCTATCTTATGGTAAAAAATATTGTATGAACAATGACTACAGTTGAAGTAATGCAATCTCCATGAACAGATACGCTATAGACCACTGTCATATATATTAGGCCATGCCAAATTGGAAATTTGTTAAGCGTCAACTCAAGTTTGACAAACCCAGGTACCACTGTCGTGTAGCTGTGTACGGTGCAGTCAACCAAGATGGCGGACCGAACACTGGTGAAAAGGTAAACATATTTTATTTTCTCGATTTCTCTAACTTAATCCACATGTATTGCTGTATAATCAGTTGTATTCAACCAGGCATAGATTCCGGTGCATAATGTACAACCTGTTTTCACTTGATATCCACCCAAGAGCTTATAAATGAATCACAAAGTTGGTCGATCTATGATTTTGAAATTTGAAGCGAGAAAAAAATCTTTTAAGTCTGATTCTGACTTTATTGAGCTCTTAGATTCAAATCAATTGACAGAGTAGCGTAAAATGATCGACCGAGTTACTCTGTCCCCTTACTTTGGAGGAATATCCTCTCCCTTCCACAAAAACGTTCGTTTTATGAGTGTACACAAAGTGAGTGCAGTCGCCGGTGTATGGTGTAGTCAAAACGCACATTTTTGAACGGTGCAGTCTCAGAAAACTGTACGGTGTAGTCATTCTGTACAATTTTAGTGTACGGTGTTGTCTCAATTATTAATTTCAGTACCAACTTTCATGAATGATCTTTAGTCCTATGTTATTGAGTTACTTTTCGCTCATTCGACACGATGACCTTTAAATGTTAATATGTAATCATTACTTCGATCAATAGTCTGGAATTAAACTTAAACAAAATTAACACTGTGACATAAATGTGTTTAGATTATGAATGACATGAATGTTGGAGTTCCTGATGTCCCCTATGCTGACGTCCTCAGCTGATGCATTTATTACGAACGTTCTAAGACACAAGTTACATACATTCAAAAAGAAAAAAATCAAAACACCTCAAAACATCACCGTAATCACGTATACGTATATTCTTGGTTTTGAACATAGACTGTAAAATATGAATATATGTATTGTTTGAATCAAGTAACTACAAAATCGAGATGAAAACGTTAGAAATTGATAGAAAGAAGTATGTGTACAAGCATACAGATGAATAACTTTTTTTAAACTTTGGTTAATGTAAATCGATGTCCGCTTTGCAGTACATGCGTAAGAAAATAAGTGGTTGTCCGAATAGTTAATTCAGGAAATTAGAATTTTATATTTATTATTATATTGCATTTAACGCCGTGTCAACACAATTAAAGTCATTTTACGGCGTCCAGCACACCTAAACTAGCTTTCCTGGACCCTTGTCTATAACCAGTACGCATTTACCCTTCCACAAAACTGGAAACTTGTCCATATTATCCAATCAATGCAAGAAAATTGACATTATTGTCCCCGGGTGGGATTCAAACCCTTCGAGACACACCATTTCAAATCCCGGCGCGCTACCAACTGCGCTATAGACCCGGCTTGCACATGATAAAAGACAAGCATTTTGGGCAAGTCATGGATATTGACGTTTTAAATAGCTTCGTTAACGTTAAACAAAGTCGCTGAATTCACAAAAAGTTAACACCGATAAACGGAAAATTCAATTACTAAAGATTAGTACCACACATGAATACGTGTACATATTTGGTAATCGAATATTTTGGCACAGTGACTTACTTTTTACCAAGATGATACTTGGTCAAAGTTGACTTATGGGCCGGTCACATAGGCCAAAACGCATGAATCACGCATAAATTTGGGTTGTGCTCGCTTGTCTGTCGGGGATTTGACCATTTTCTTCGATTTACGCGATGAAAAATCACCGATACATTGCGCAAGAATTACGTATCAATCACACAAAAATCACCGACAAAGCACTTATAAACCATGCATAAGCCCAAAAAGGGGCACAGAATTGAATGTGCCCAACGAAAGCTTCGCGGAAAACCACGTATATTCTGCGCATTATCACTGATAAACTGCGTATGATTGGCACATGATTCGCGCATGAACTAGGCATAATGTGCGTTTGAGTCGCGTCCTTTCAACGCCGTTCCGCATATAAACGGATGCGGGCTTCAGGACATTTTCACGCACGATCGCTGATGTTCCACGCATGATTCGCGCATAATCCGCGTAAGAACTACACAAACTGTGCAAAGAATATGTAAACAACGCAAAACTGCGTAAACTCTTACGCGACGATAAATTTTGAACTGTGGAAAACCTGGAATCGCGCATAACGATGAAACGGCACAGTTCCACTCACAACTACGAATGCTCCACGTCAGAAACGCTGAGAAAACGCGATGATCATGGATGACTCACGTAAGACTCGAGTTTTGTGCGTGATTTTTGCGAGATTTATGCGCTTTGGCCTATGTGACCGGCCATTAAGATATCATCATGTCTATCTCTCAGACAAATTTCCAAGATATTCTGACTTTTACAGAAGTCTATACAGTGGTAACATGGGTTTTCCGTATTTGTACTGTCTAATGTACGTAACACCTGTCTTACAATGTTCGTAATATGTGCGCTGAGCTGGGACATCAGGAACTCCAACATTCATGTCATTCATAATCTGAACACATTTATGTCATAGTGTTAATTTTGTTTAAGTTTAATTCAAGTCAATTGATCGAAGTAATGATTACATATTAACATTTAAAGGTCATCGGGTCAAATGAGCGAAAAGTAACTCAATAACATAGGACTAAAGATCATTCATGAAAGTTGGTACTGAAATTAATAATTGAGACAACACCGTACACTAAAATTGTACAGAATGACTACACCGTACAGTTTTCTGAGACTGCACCGTTCAAAAATGTGCGTTTTGACTACACCATACACCGGCGACTGCACTCACTTTGTGTACACTCATAAAACGAACGTTTTTGTGGAAGGGAGAGGATATTCCTCCAAAGTAAGGGGACAGAGTAACTCGGTCGATCATTTTACGCTACTCTGTCAATTGATTTGAATCTAAGAGCTCAAATAAAGTCAGAATCAGACTTAAAAGATTTTTTTCTCGCTTCAAATTTCAAAATCATAGATCGACCAACTTTGTGATTCATTTATAAGCTCTTGGGTGGATATCAAGCGAAAACAGGTTGTACATAATGCACCGGAATCTATGCCTGGTTGAATACAACTGATTATACAGCAATACATGTGGATTAAGTTAGAGAAATCGAGAAAATAAAATATGTTTACCTTTTCACCAGCGTTCGGTCCGCCATCTTGGTTGACTGCACCGTACACAGCTACACGACAGTGGGTACCTATTCACAACAACACACAAACCAAAAACGAAAACACTAATATTTTATGTCAAAAACAATGGATTTATATACAGTATAACCTCTGCTAACGGCACCTCTAACGAGCGGCAACCTCCGACGAGCGGCATATTAGAATTCCCCCCATCAATTTTACTCTATGATTTACCTCTAATGAACGACTCCTCTGCAGAGCGGTAAACGGCCGTTCAAATAAATTCCCATAGTTAATCTTTACCTCTATACAGCGACACTAAGTCTAGCAAGGTTTACATCAATAATCGATAATTATCTATAACCTTATGATTTAAACAATAAGCGAAACCCCTAATCGTATAACACTACCCTCAAGTGTCATGTTGCTAAATCATTTGACTAACAGGGGTTAATAAACAAGTGACATATGGTTTCCATGACACCAACGAACGGACCATAGATGAGGAGCGCTTTGTTTGGTAGGCTGACGTCATCAAGTATCAGATGCACATACGTCTAGCTAGTTGACGATAATAAATGAAACTTATTTGTTATTGTTCTTTTTATTAAAAGCTTCGATGAAATGAATTCTGTTTTAAGATTTTTTGAGGTTTAAGATGATATCAGATATTTACTCCCGAAAAGACGACGATAATTCATGCTAAATAGTATTCGCCATTAGACAAGTATAAAAACGTTTGACAGTAACAGAATCGATTTCTCTAGTGTATTGCTTTCTTTAGCATAAAACTAACCTTCATGCTAGGAATTGTCAACCGTTATAATTATTTATTTAAAAAACTTTGTAATCTTATTAAAACTTTTTTTACTTTTGTCGATCAGCGCTCGCTAAAAACTGTATTTACATTACGAAACGGATAAAGGCCAGTTTTCCGGACCGAAAACGGCCGTTTTCGTGATCGGTAGAAAAAGTCAACCTCTGCAGAGCGACACCTGCAGAGCGGCAATTTTTTCAAACTCCGCCGAAAGTCGCTCTGCAGAGGTTACACTGTATATATTAAAAAAATCAAGTAAAAGTGACTTCACATGCCAAGTAATTTTATTTCTTAACTAATTTAAACATGTTTCGCCTTACGGCTCATCAGAAAATTTTAAATTATATTAGAATTAGAAAGTTCAGAATTACATTATGAAATGACTAGTTAAAGCACATACTTGAAACATATGGGCCCGGTTTCAGGAACGCTCTCATAACTTAAATAAATTTAAGATTGTCTTAAATATTTTGGCCGTAACTATGAGTATCTTATAAAATGTTTTAAGTGGATTTCACGAAGCCTTTCTTACATAAGTATAAATTTAGGGTTGATATAAGCGACCCAAACTTAAACCAACAAAATTACCTTAGAGTACTAAATGTCCAACGTGTTTTATTGATGGACTCTATAGCATAAACGGTTAGACTGTTGTGTTTGAAACATTGTTTTAGTCTGGCATAGGTTCGAACCCTGAATGTTGACTTTTTATATGCCCGAAAGAATTTCAGTCATATTATGTTATACCCCCTGGCGTCCGTCCGTCCATCCGTCTGTTAGCAATTTAGTTTCCGGAGCATAACTTAAGTTCCATTTGGCCCACAATATTCAAACTTCATACGATGATTGTCCATATCGGGTAAAAGACCCCTATTGATTTTGGGGTCACAAGGTCAAAGGTCAAGGGTCAAGGTCATTATTACCTTAATACTGAAAACAGTTTCAGTTTCCAGAGCATAACTTAAGTTCCATTTGGTCCATAATATTCAAACTTCATACGATGATTGTCCATATCGGGTAGAAGACCCCTATTGATTTTGGGGTCACAAGGTCAAAGTTCAAGGTCACTATTACCTTAAAACTGAAAACAGTTTCTGGAGCATAACTTAAGTTCCATGTGGTCCACAATATTCAAACTTCATACGATGATTGTCTATATCGGGTAGAAGACTCCTATTGATTTTGGGGTCACAAGGTCAAAGTTCAAGGTCACTATTACCTTAAAACTGAAAACAGTTTCCGGAGCATAACTTAAGTTCCATTTGGTCCACAATATTCAAACTTCATAATGTGATTGTCCATATCGGGTAGAAGACTCCTATTGATTTTGGGGTCACAAGGTCAAAGGTCAAGGTCACTATTACCTTAATACTGAAAACAATTTCAGTTTCCAGAGCATAACTTAAGTTCCGTTTGGTCCACAATATTCAAACTTCATACGATGATTGTCCATATCGGGTAAAAGACCCCTATTGATTTTGGGGTCACAAGGTCAAAGGTCAAGGTCACTATTACCTTAAAACTGAAAACAGTTTCCGGAGCATAACTTAAGTTGAAGTATTCTCAGGTCTTACAAATGCTTCATCTTAACTAAAAAAAACAACACTTTCGGGCATATAATGCTCCGCCTAGCGGTGCTCTTGTTAAATTGAGTTACGACCGTTTTTGTGTCTGCGAATTATACTTTTTGAAATTTATGTGACTTTATTCTGTGAGTTATAGACTTATTCCTTTTAAGTAAATACTTATCATAACTGAAAACTCAGGTTTTCAATGAACATTCTTAAATGTAAAAATACTTGTAAATAATAACATTACAACATGGCTGCCGCATTTGTTACTATGTTTGATGAAAGAATAATAATAGAGCCATTGTTAATGCCTCAATTTTAAAACGAGAAATTCAAAGTCAAAATTTAAGATTTTCCTATCAATATTTTTTTTAACTTATGAGTTATTTTGTTAAACTGTGCAACTGAAAGGGTATATGTCTATAACTCAAGCGTTAAATCACATAAACTCTAGAATATAACTATTTAAGAAATAACATACAGTTATCTATATTTTGTAATATAATCAAACATAGGCACGAGTTTTGTGTGCTAGAATTATATAATATTATTTTAGTATGAGTTTTTTTAATAAGCTTATCAAAACAAGTGTCTATGTTTTATTCTTCAACAAAGTATAGAATTAAAAAAAAATGTATGTTTTTTCCATTCTAACATTGAAAAATAAATAATTTGGTCTTTAAGTTGAAAGGTGGGGTAAAAAACATCTGTGTATGTGTTCAATATTAAAATATAGATGATGTCACATTAAATATTGATCTAAAATGCACATGCCTATGTTAGAATTATTGTTCATGCATTCGAATGACCACAGCACAGACAAAATATGAGTCAATAAATGTTTGTAAATTAATACATGTACAAATCTTCATATCCTTACTAATGATTGCCCTACAGTAAAAGTTGTGAATTTTTGTTTTCTAAATTGCTCACTGATACAACCACATTAAACAGAATATTTTTTTTCATTTCAGAATTAGAGAATATAGGGCAATTCTTACTATAATTGCTACAATTTAGGTCTGCATGATTGATTTAATGAAACAATAAAAAGATAAAGGGCACATTCCACAAGGTGAGCGCTTTGTATCGCTACATAGTGATTTCCTATGGAACGGTCAGTTACAATCAAGCAAATTGAATTGCTAGCTAGTGATATGTAGCAAGTTTTTTTCTTGCTAAGAACACGTCAAAATGGCTGCCCCCTGTGGGAACATGTTTCTTTTTCAAGAATACTGATATATATTTTATTTAATGCATATATTTCATAGAACTGGTAAAATAGAATAATCATAGTGATAATCGATTACATGTAAAATATTTTTCATTTGTTAAATTCTGAACTTTTTGTTTGAGAAAGTCGCCATCTTGGATTTGCTAGCTTGAAGCAAATTGTACCGTAGACCTCTTACGGTACAAAAAAATTGCTTTCAAAAAGTGCTAGCTAGTGATTGCCTTGTGGAATGTGCCCATAGATAAAAATCTTAAAGACAAACATTACTATGTACATACATTGTAAGTGAAACACTTACATAAATTTTCTTAAGAATCTTTGTGAAAAGAGCCACAGAGTAAATATGATCTGGGTGAACTATTATTACAGTCTCTGTCTGTACCCTGCCAGTTAGGTTAATCTTCATTTTTTGTTTGCAGTTTGCCAGTGCTTACCCTTAGCTTGCTAAACCATATACAGTACCCACCAAAAGTTTGTAGACAAAAGAAATTTACCACAATTCTTGGATTCTAATGATTATTTTTGTAGAATCAATATTTTTGACCTACATGTATTTAAGTTTGGTTTTTGATTAAATGAAAGCAAATTTCATGAATGCAACACAATTATGAAATTCAGCATCGGACATCCTAAAGCCTCCAAAACCATGCTTATTGTATTTTTTCCCATAACATAGCTTTCATTCTATTTTAGTAGTCTCATTTTAAGTACCAGTATATTGATAACGAAAAAATAAAACTAAACTAAAAAGAATTTCAGGATGAACAGTTATCATATTTTAGATAAAAGCTTTTCAGTATGCCTACAAAGTCAAAATTTCTTCAGTTTTTAGCTCGACTTTATGTAGTAATGTAGAGCTCTCCTACTCTCCCCGGCGTCCGCGTCCACATTTCTGATTTAAGTTTTTGTGCACAGATTAAAGTTTTTGTGCAGTAAAATACTTTCTTCTATATCTTTGTTATTTCTTAAGATATTAACTTCAAACTTTAAATATATGTTCCTTATTATCAACCACATCTCATGTGACAAGGTTCATAACTCCAAATATATTTTTTTCAGAATTATTTCCCCTTGAACTTATAGTTTTCTTTAAAAAATGTTTGTTTTTACTGCAACTGTTTTATTTCTTTAGGTATTGACTTCAAACTTTAAATGTATGTTACTTATTATCAACCACATCTTATGTGACAAGGTTCATAACTATAAATACATTTTTTTCCAATATTTTTTCCCCTTGAACTTAGAAATTTATTTTAAAAAATATTTGTTTTTACTGCAACTGTTTTATTTCTTTAGGTTTTGACTTCAAACTTTAAATATATGTTCCTTATTATCAACCACATCTCATGTGACAAGGTTCATAACTCCTTATACATTTTTTTCAGAGTTATCCCCCCTTGAACTTATAGTTTTCTTTAAAAAATGTTTGTTTTTACTGCAACGGTTTTATTTCTTTAGGTAATGACTTCAAACTTTAAATATATGTTCCTTATTATCAACCACATCTCATGTGACAAGAATCATAACTCCAAATACATTTTTTTCCAAATTGTCCTCCATGAACTAAAAATTTTCTTTAATTTTTTTATTTATTTATTTACTTTAAATTTGTTAAGGTTATATTTTCAAATTTTAAAATATGTATGTTCCTTATCATCAACCACATCTCCTGTGACAAATACTAAGTCGAGCATGCTGTCTCCTCTGACAGCTCTTGTTTGTGGGTACTGTAGGTTGTTTAGAATATCTTGAGACAAAAAGCAACATAGAGAATATTTGTTAACTCTGGAGTAAGATCAATTTTTATTTCATCAAGAGAGCTCAGAAAACATATTTTATGAGTGGCATAGCAACGAGTGAAAATGTCGCATTCTAATAGAGTTGATGAATTAAAATTAAAAAGATTTTACACCAAAGTTGCCAAATATTCTGTTTCTTTCATGCTTAGTTCTGTGTATTGTTAGACATAATTATTTTATACTAGTTACACACATTGTATTGTTACTTCATTTCTTCTCCCAGATGATGTCATTTATCTTCTAAGATGGAGACATTTGAGGATGAAAATATAATGACATTATAAAATTTATTTTTCCATCGTGAATTTTTATCAACAAACACCACATTTAACTGTAAATCATGAAAGAATATTTTTTATGAAAGAATACATTTTTCACATGGGAAAATCTTTGAACTAGATAATTTTAGGACATTATCACTACAACACTCTGTGTAGCTCACTAAAATGGGGTTTAAAGGCTAAAAGACGCCCAATCTGTTGTATTTTTTAATAACCAACTATTTCAATTATTTTTTTGTGTCTTTAATGGATTAGGACCATGTATGCCATTTGTAAGTTTAATACTTCATGGATTAAAGTTTTATATTCTTATATTCTAATAATATTATATTTTGTTTTCATAGTATTGACAATTAAATCTTATATTTTCATCATCAAATGATGCCATCTTAAAAGTTTAATGATGTTATCTTGGAGAAGAAATGACTAGGGCTGTCACTTATACGCCAGAAGTGTTTCACAATATATTGCAATAGGCTAGCACCGTATTGCAATACGTACCACGATATATATTGTGGGTTTATAGATTCGTTTGTCTCTGCTGTGTTCAACAGAAACATTGCTAACCTTATATGCAACTACTTGAATCTAGTTTCACTAGGTCTACATGGTCATTTAGGACTGTGATATATGTTTTGCATATAAAAAAGATGCTTACTTGGAAGAAACGATTCCCCCCTTAGCTGCAGAACATCCTAGCAATCAAGCTGCTGGACACCATGCTTATTTCACAACTTCTGTTCCTCGATTGCACAAGTTCCGTATAAACAATCGAACATGCCCCAGTCAGTTAAATTTTTGTAACTTAGGCTTAGATTGAATGAACAATGAATAAACTGGATAAAAAATATCGCCAAATACCGGTATGTTAAATTTGTACCGCGATATACCGGTATACTGGTATATCCTGACTGCCCTAGAAATGACTGATAATGGCATTATAATTTATGTAAAATACCTCTAACAGAACACAGAATAAAGCATGAAAGAAACAGAATATTTATCAACTTTGCATGGTGTAAGATTTTTTTTTATTTCCATAAAACTACATTTTCATTTTTGCCTATGCCACTCATGAACATATGTTATCTAAGCTCTCTAGTGAAATAAAAAATATACCGTAGATCTTAACCGAAGATGATGAATATTCTATATACTTATAACATAACCTGCTCTTTGGCTTTGTTCTGCATCCAATCTGATTTGAATCTTATCGAAAGAACTTTCTGCTTGCATACTCGAAAACTTTCTGCTTGCATACTTGACTACCTTAAATCTGGCGAGCTTACAGTTTAGGTCAAGATTACCTGGCCCTTACTATAGTATGATATTTGTTGATTGGTTAACACAAAGGTCATTTGAATGTGACCCCATGTTTACTGTTGAGAGATCCTATGACAGGGGTCTGTAAGATATCTGTTTAAGGAGATAGTTAAGCATCATGTCATTTACTAATATACAGTTATTCCATGTGTGATTTAGTACAGTCAAACTGTTGGGTGGAGGTGGAGGGGATAGTGTTTTGAACTGTTTCCTGTGGCTGCAGGCATTGAGCAACAGTTTAAAACAATATCCCTGACACCGAGGGACAACTGTTTGACTGTTTCAAATTCAAATATGAAATTACTGTTTTATTACATAATCAATTTCAGTTCAAGTATGTGTAGTAAAAAGAACAAGAAAATAGTTTTGCAAATATACAGGTGTAGCAGTCTATTTTTTCCCCTGGCCAATCTTTCCTCAGCTGGGGGGGGGGGGATTGGCCTGTTACACCAATCAACAGTTTGCGAACGTGGATACTTTTTAGAATTATAGAAAACAGTTAAAAATATCAAATTACATTTATATAAGGAATCGGGTAATATTGTGTTTTATTAAAAATTTTCAGGATATTAATCTAGTATAATGATTGTAATGGTTGTTGGTGAAGATAATATATAGTATATGATATGATGGTGCATGACTTATAGACAGTACTGTAACTCTGATATATCATGGTAGGTAAATATTTATATTTTATATTTATTCAAGTCTCTCAAATTCAGTCATCCCTTTAAGCAGAGGTGTTGAATTCCTATGCTCAACTTATCTGGTTTGTACATTTATGTCTCTGTGCTAGTAAATATTTCCAGCCCACTTGTCCATGGACAAGTAATATTTTTTAGCTGTAAATTTACTGACACAGTAATTCTTGATATGGTAGATGTTTCAATCTCGTCAAAAGTGAACTATTCAATTCAATTATTTATTATTACTCTTAAAAAATATGCATTTTATATCACAGCTCGCTGTATATTTTTTTTAGTATTGAACTTCTGGACAAGTGCATTATGATCCCAGACAAGTTGTGTCTCAGATTTCACTTGTACATGTGACTTTGAATTCCACACCACCGCTTTAAGTTTTGTCAAGCTTTAGTCTGATTTGTTCTATTACATGTATATAAAATTGAATGACATCAAATAGTGCATATACTGTATGTAAAATAACTTAACAAATAACTTTCTTTATCCTAAAAAATCCAATTAATCCTGTGAGTTTTGATTGTTTGCTTCAAATCCTCCCCACAAAAACTTAAGCTGTAAACTAGGTCATGCGCAGAAAAATTTGAGCAGATGATTTAGCTTAAACAATTATTACTATACACAAACTAATGTTGGCATTTTTGGAACGATGCTAATTTAGCATCGTTCCAATGGTAACAAGAAAGTATAAGATTACTCTTTTCACGCTTCAACAATTTTCAACATAGACGAAGAGGCGTAGTTCAAGCGTGAAACTCATTAACATCTCATTTAAATGTAATACAACGCTGGCTTGTGTTGTCGTTCTTGAAACTCTTCAGGAAAAGGGAGGTTACTCTCAGGACATATAAATTTGGCAATGGAGACGGGACAACTCAACCCGTAGACAACTCAACCCGTGACAACTGCAATGATTACTTGTTGGAGTAAAAAGGGCCTACGATGTTTTTGACAATGCCTGTTATATGCGTAACATAATTACATCATTCGATAGTAATAAACAATATTAAATGATCGTATTATATTAAGCAGTGGCTTGAGTTACGGTACCGTAACTCTAGACCAAGGTTCTAGAGTTACGGAAGTTCCGTGACTGTAGACAACCCTGACATGGTTAGCTAGAGTTACGGAAGTCAAATAACATGCACATGTTTCAACTTTTAAACGTCGAAAAACTTGTTTAAATTCATTATTACTCGAAATAAACAAATATTTACCGACGTGACTTATCAGCCATTTTGGATATGACTAATACACTTACCGGATGTTTAATATACGGCGATATGACGTTGTCGTCTTCAAAGTGTCACATTAAAAGTTTACTTGAACGATTTTAAGTTATAGAGTTTAATTATAATTTGGAATGAATAACTATAAGTATGTACGGAATTTTAAGCAAATATTTATAGGAAATAGACGATTCTAAGAGTAATTTTAATTGTGAATAAATTGCAAGTGCAAAACGTTAATTTGACTTAAAATACGTGAAAAAAAATGGGAATGTAGCTTGATGCAAAAGAGCTTAGTACTTGGGGGAAAACCTTAAATGAATTGTTAGAAAGTCAATGTTTTTGTGAAAAAATTCAGCTTGTCATTCCACACCAAATCTTTAAAATTTTAACGAAAATATTAACGATCTCGTTAAAAAATACCCATTGATAACCAAAAATGAGAAGTTGTCAGCTCCTTTTGGTTAAAGAAAATAGTCCAGAATAATCTTTGGTTTGGTGAGATCGCTGCTGTACATGACCCTAAAATGTGTTGATGAAAATTAATTCTTTGAGTAGTTTATTTTGTTTGATAAAGTAAGATAAACCTTGCCATGAGCAAACCACTTGAGAAGTCTAGTGCTATCCTTTTGTTAAATTCTGTTAACTGATACTTAATACATTATTTTATAGATAATATACATAATAATATATTCTTTAATCAAAAAATAAGTTCAGAACATCGTTCCTCCAGCACTCCAGTGCTTTGATTGGACAAAGCAATGTATATAATACATGTAGCTATATTGGCTCTATTTGAATTCCTCCAGGAATCATGAGCTTTTAGCAAAAAATTCAAAGAAAAACAAGTGTTTGTTTCATACTGCAGACCATGTGACTTATAGATCTACTGGATATTATTTGACAACATAAAACATGCACTGTATGCATAGTGGTTAATTTCAGTATGAAATCTTCGTAAATCCACTAATATATTACTTTAACGTTTAGTAATAGAACACTTAAAAGTATGGAAGGACCTCACAATCTAGAGTTTGTGGGTTTGATCCCACATAAAATATATTTTTTGAAAACTTAATAATACATAATCGGTACATGTTAGAATAATTTTAAGTATTAATTATAATAATATTGCTAAATGATGTATAAAAATCATAATACAGATTTGAATAAAGAAAAATGTATGATAAAGAGACAAAAATATCATAAAATGATTTATAATTAATATTAAGGCAATTTGTTAAATGTAATAAGTAAGTCATTGTGTAGCCAATGTAGCATTGTGACTAGTATTTGGGAAATTACAAAAAATAAAACCTGTGTGAAAATCGAACTTGGAAGATTTCAATTAGGGACTTTAGTCAGTTATCTTTCCCTGAGAAAATCTGAAGCAATCCAATCGGTAAGTAGGTCCTTATAGTTGGAATCGTCAGATTTTATCATTAAATTCCTATGTAAGGATAACAGAATTTTTCATCAAATATCTTTTTTGTTTATGAAGATATTAACAGACGTGATGAAATTTAGATAGTTCTTTACCTTAAAAATACTTAGCTTGAATTTCAAACAAATTAAATGATTTACAAAAACGTTATTAAAGATTAATTTTGGCAAATTGACATTGAAAAATAAGGGTAAAATCCGAGTAATCCAACTAATTGCACCTACCTATTCAGAGTATCCAAGGGGAAATAACTGACTAAAGTCCCTTATTGACATGTTAGTACTTTACCTCTGTACTACACACTTTTTTAATGATCCAATTGTTACTTTTACATCCATATTTTACTGTTTCACTCATTGAAGTGGCAAAACTTGATGTTTGTATACAAACTAAGCTGTAAATCTATACTGATACTAATAAAGTGCATGTTGAATGTTGCCAAAGGATATAAATCAATTATGTAAACGTGGTGTGTTATTGTACTTATAATGTTGAACTTATCCTTTTATGGGGGAAAGACGAAAGTCCAACATACTAAGGTACAGTTTAAAAGTAATTATTTTTTATGAAAACAAATGTAATTGATTTGTACTATTAATCGCTATAAATGAAATAATTGATGAAAACTTTTTAAATCTATAATATTAGAAAACTTCCAAAAATATTCATTTCTCTCTGTTTTTGACAGTTAGACTCTTCTTTTGTTGGATTGAGATGCCGAACTAAAAAAATCAGATTATATATAGTCACATGATATTCAGAATGGTGTTTTTGGTCAAAGTCTTGCAGTAGCCAAAACATAGAACAAAATCAAATAGTGCAAAATATAACTTATAAATTTCAATGCTTGAAAATCAAAGTGATTGTTAACCTGAGAATTGTAATTGTTTATTTGAATCCTCTGCACAAATATTTTTGCTGATCATCTAGATTTTTGTTAGATTCAATTTTTGTGCAAAGGAATTGAAATTAACGATTAATATTGAAAGGACCAATTGAGAATTTTAGGGTACAGAACTATGGTAGTTATTTTATGCACTACATGTAGTCATTCAATTATTTGAGTAGTGAGAGAAATCGGTGAAAAGCATGTGCCTATTTACTTTATTATTTACTGCTGTAGATCATGTGACTATAGACCCTGTATAGATGATGAAATTTGTCTGAACATACAGATATATGTATAATCTGACAATATTAACCTGAGCTTGAACTACCTTATAATAATAATTACACACTTCGTTACATTAAATCTCTAGCTTCCGTGTGGGTGGGTGTGTGTGGGGGTGTGTGTGTGTGTCCGTACGTGCGCCGCCAGGATAGCTCAGTTGGTAGCACGCTAGTCTACTGATCGAGGGGTTGTAGGTTCGATTCCCTGGCATACATTCGTGGAGTTTGGTCATGAAATTATTTCTACTATCATTCTCCCATTTAAAGATATTACAGTGGCAATACCATGTGACTATTACATCACAAATGCTATGGTTTGAAAGAGAAACAGTGAAAAATTAGATTTGTCTCAAAGTTTTAAAGAGCACTAAGTTTTTATACGCCCGTTTTGAAAAAACGGTCGTATTATGTTATGCTGTTGCCGTCTGTCCGTCTGTCCGTCCGTGGACAATTGCTTGTCCGGATGATAACTCAAGAGAGGATGTACCTAGGTTCCTCAAATTTTATGTGTGGGTAGCCCTTGGGTGGAGGAGGTTCCCTATTGATTTTGAGACCCCAGGGTTAAAGGTCAAGGTCACTGGGACTTAAAATAGGTAAAACTTGTCCGGACAATAACTGAACCACCAATGTACCTAGGTTCACCAAATTTAATGTAAGAGTAGCCCATGTGTCAAAGATGTTCCCTATCGGTTTTAGGGCCCCTGGGTCAAAGGTCAAGGTCACAGTGGCATCACATGGAAAAAAAACTTGTCCTGACAATAACTTAACAACCAATCTACCTAGGTTCACCAAATTTTATGTGAGAGTAGCCCATGTGTCAAGGATGTTCCCAATCGGTTTTGGGGCCCCTGGGTCAAAGGTCAAGATCACAGGGACATCATATTGAAAAACCTTGTCCGGACCATAACTCAACAACGACTGTACCTAGGTTCACCAAATTTTATGTAAGAGTAGCCTATGTGTCAAAGATGTGCCCTATAGGTTTATGGGGCCCCAGGTTCAAAGGTCAAGGTCACAGTGGCATAATATGGAAAAACTTTGTCTGGACAATAACTGAACCACCAATGTACCTAGGTTCACCAAATTTTATGTGAGAGTAGCCCATGTGTCAAGAATATGCCCTATTGATTTTGGGGCCCCTGGGTCAAAGGTCAAGGTCACAGTGGCATCATATTGAAAAACATTGTCCGGGTAATAACTCAACAATGACTGTACCTAGGTTCACCAAATTTCATGTGAGAGTAGCCCATGTGTCAAGGATGTACCTTATCAGTTTTGGGGAAACAGGGTTAAGTTTAAACCTTAAACCAGAAGATATCAAATTACCAAGCTGTGACTTCAAATGTTCAATCAATATGTTTATAAAGTCAAAATGGCAAACAATGAAACTCTTGTACAGACAATAACTGAACCACCAATGTTCCTAGGTTCACCAAATTTTATGTGAGGGTAGCCCTTGTGTTAAGGAAATGTCCTATTGGTTTTGGGGCTCCTGGGTCAAAGGTCAAGGTCACAGGGGCATCATATTGAAAAACCTTGTTTGGACAATAACTCATCAACGACTGCACCTAGGTTCACAAAATTTTATGTGAAGGTAGCCCTTGTGTCAAGGATGTTCCCAATAGGTTTCGGGGCCCCAGGCCCAAAGGTCAAGGTCACAGAAGCATCATATGGAAAAACCTAGTCCAGACAATAACTGAACCACCAATGTACCTAGGTTCACTAAATTTTATGTGAGAGTAGCCTATGTGTCAAGGTTATGCCCTATTGGTTTTGGGGCCCCTGGGTCAAAGGTCAAGGTCACGGGGGCATCATAGTGAAAAACATTGTCTGGGTAATTACTCAACAATGACTGTACCTAGGTTCACCAAATTTCATGTGAGAGTAGCCCATGTGTCAAGGATGTGCCTTATCAGTTTTGGGGAAACAGGGTCAAGTTTAAACCTTCAACCAGAAGATATCAAATTACCAAGCAGTGACTTCAAATGTTCAATTAATATGTTAGTAAAGTCAAAATGGCAAACAATGAAACACTTGTCCAGACAATAACTGAACCACCAATGTACCTAGGTTCACCAAATTCTATGTGAGGGTAGCCCTTGTGTCAAGGATATGCCCTATTGGTTTTGGGGCTCCTGGGTCAAAAGTCAAGGTCACAGGGGCATCATATTGAAAAACCTTGTTCGGACAATAACTCATCAACGACTGTACCTAGGTTCACAAAATTTTATGTGAAGGTAGCCCTTGTGTCAAGGATGTTCCCAATAGGTTTTGGGGCCCCAGGCCCAAAGGTCAAGGTCACAGAGGCATCATATGGAAAAACCTAGTCCAGACAATAACTTAACAACCAATGTACCCAGGTTCACTAAATTTTAGGTGAGAGTAGCCCATGTGTCATGGTTATGTCCTATTGGTTTTGGGGCCCCTGGGTCAAAGGTCAAGGTCACAGGGGCATCATATCGAAAAACATTGTCCGTGTAGTAAATCAACAATGACTGCACCTAAGTTCACCAAATTTCATGTGAGAGTAGCCCATGTGTCAAGGATGTTCCCTATTGGTTTTGGGGCCCCTGGGTCAAGTTTAAACCATCATCCAGAAGATATCAAATTACCAAGCAGTGACTTCAAATGTTCAATCAATATGTTAATAAAGTCAAAATGGCAAACAATGGAAATAATGCTATATTTAATAAGTAACATGAATTTAGTTCACCAAATTTTATGTGAGGGTAGCCCATGTGTCAAGGATGTTCCCAATTGGTTTTGGGTCAAAACTGGGTCAAAGGTCAAGGTCACAGAGGCATCATGTGGAAAATCCTTGTCCGGACAATAACTAAACAATGATTGTACCTAGGTTAACCAAATTTTATGTGGATCAGCCCATTTGTCAAGATGTAATGTGTTGATAGCTCTTTGGTATTGGATGTTCTCTTTTGATTTGGAGACCCCAGGGTCAAAAGTCAAGGTCACAGGGACTTAATTTGTATTGAAACATTTTCCGGACATGAAACTCAATAATGATTGTACCTAGGTTTACCAAATTTTATTTAAGGGTAGCCTAAATGTCTAGCATATGCCCCTTTGGTTTTAGGCCCCTGGGTTAAAGGTCAAAGTCACTAGAAAAATCATGAGGAAAAACCTTGTCCAACAACCAACTTTACCTAAGATCACCCAATTTTATGTATCAATACTCTTTGGGTCAAGGGCGAGAACTTTTGGTTCTGAGGCCCCAGGGTCAAGGTCACTGGAAGTTTGTATGGGAAAACTTTGTGTCGGTGATAACTCAACCATGGCTGTGCCTAGGTTCTCAAAATCTTTGCTTTGGATAGCCCTCCAGTTAAGGATGGGACCTATTCTGAGATCCCGGGGTCATTGGTCAAGGTCACAGGGACTTCATATGAGATAGAACACAGCATGGACTGCACACGGGCTTATAATGCCCCGCCCAGCGGAGCTCTTGTTTAAATCTTGTCAGATTCCAATACCTACTTAAAGCTGTGCAGAAAAGTGTAAACTATTTGCTTGGGATCACATCTTCAATGCTAGTATTGTATTGTGTGTAAAGTTAGATCCCAATCTGACCTTTATGCAAGAATATTCATTACATTGTAATAATAATGCTCGATACCATTCGGAGTATATCATCAAAGCTCGAATGTAATTATTACTAAGGGATTATTTTTTAAAATATATTAAAGCCTACAATGAGTGTGTATTACACAGTGGCCGAGAGGATTATACGATGTAAATCGATTGTTTATTTTGAATATGTTACGTGCCAAACAATCAGAACTCCTCGACCATTCGCTACCAATAACCTCAGACATATTTAGACGCCATTTAGGAAGTACTGGTGTTGAAGTAAAAAATTACACAATAGTTAAGGCAATGAGTGATGTTTCGTTTTTAGTCCATTAATTTGAAATAACACAGTTCAATGATATCGTTGAACGATATTTGGTTCAATAGATAACATAGAAATATGTTTTGGCAAAGATCAGTGCGTAAAGTACAAGAACTATTTTGCATAAACGTTAAGTACTTTGCCTGTGCTTTGCCTTGAGCAGGTAGTAAAAACCCAAGCCGGCAGGGTAGACCCCTCATGAATCCTTCTGAGATTAGATTATTCATTCATGAAAGGTCAAAGTGCTCCGAATGCGTGCCAAAGTGTAGAATAGGAGTGGTATTGATATTCGTCTGGATATGTGTAGATAATTATTAGATGCAATTATGAAAGGTCAGATTGTGGTAAATCTTTACGCACAATACTTTATGTTAACACCCTGGAAAACTATTCCTATTCAGAGTGCTACAGTGACAAGTTGTTGTCCATATTTAGGGCAGGAAAAAATTTGTTAGGTTTTCTAGGGTGTTTGCAAAACTTTAAAAACTGGTGTTGGAGATGTGTTGCATAGCAAATAGTATAGCCTTGTGTAAGTATAATATAAATCTGACAATAATTAAAATACTTCCAGCTGTTGAAAACACTGAGTTCAGGAGGATTTTTACAATTTTCTTCATGAAGCTTTAGCATTTGTAGCAAAGTCCTATGGTATTCCCACCATAGATTTAAGGATATCTAATTGGAATAACATGTACAAACTAAGTATAGTTAATTTTATTCAACTGTTAATGGGGCATACATTAATCCCTTGTACTTAAATACCTACTACAAAAATATTTCTGTACTTATGATTGTTAAAGCTACTTTTGGATTTATAACTACTGTTGTTATCCATATTTAATATGTAAATTAGCAGGATAAATATATGCGCCTCTGACAGTTGAATAAAATTTAACTATTATTTTTTCCTATATAAAACAAGAAAGTGAATCACTGAGGCTTATTACCAATTTGTCTTTTTTTACAGAATCATCCTGGGAGGTTTGCTGCATGTAGTATATCACTGAGCTTAGACTGCAGTCAAACTTGAGACAGAAACATCCTGGATCATGTGTTTGTCATAAAGTGACAAGATATAAAGACATGTAAAGGTATATTTTGATTATTGTATTTGTTTTAACTGATAGATAAATGAAACATTAGATTCTCAGCTGTTCTGCTACAACTCAGACATGGATAACTCAACTTGAAGTAGGGACATCTTGACCTGTAAGTAGAGACAACTCAACATGTAAACAACTCATCCCTTTGTAAACAAATATAAATATAGAATATAATATTAGATAACATTATATCATTTGGCAACATTAAACATGCTCTGTATCAGAGCTGCAATGATTCATCGGAAAGTTGATTCGATGCGATTCAATACTTTTTTATTCGATTTGATTTTTTTGATTGGATTCATTTATTACTGGTAATATAATTTACTTCAAATATGCATTGATATATTTATTTGAGCTTAAAACTAAATAATATTGATAAAAATATAGTGATACTGAAATTTGATTACACGAAACATGAAAATCTGCTAAATTTGCTTTTTCTAGTATGAAATGGATTGGGTACCAATGTAAAGATTGCGAAAATGTATTATTAATGTATTATCGACTATGTATAGACAACATAAAACAAAAATTGTATCGAAAGATGCAGTTCTTACAGTGTTTTCTTCAGGGTCAAAATTTTGGGGGCAACACATGACCCCCATGTTAAAAATTGGGGCTCAAATGGAAATGCATCATGTATTAGGGGGTCAGCACTTATCCATTCTTTGATTATATGAAATTCCTATAAATGGACAAATCCATTACATTCTAGGTTTTTGTTTTTTGTTTAGATCTTAGCTATAGAACATGTCTTTTAGTGTGAGAAAGTTGGCTGATGCTTATTGAAGATGGGAGTTAGGAATAGAAACTTGTGATACATGTATTTAAAATAAATCAAAGAGCCTAGCAAGGAAGCACATGCTTTAAAACAATGGGTTCATGACAAAGATAATGGGTCCCCCTGGATATACAATCAAACATCAAATTTTAAAAACATCTAATAGTACAGGGATCAAAGTGATGCACCTCTTTGTGATGTTTTCTTAGTTAAGACTGCAGGAAAGTAAAAAATTATTAATTATGTTCCATGCTTATGAGATCCAGTTTTACGTCAAAAAAGTCCTATGTGTCATGTAACATATTTTTATGTTGCATAGGCTTGGCCAGAGCTCGGTGTCTTAACTATTGTTGAATGCTTACATACATTTAATGGTAGTCTTCGACGTAAGCCTCTCACCCGACGCCCGAGACAAGTAATATCTCCGCAAAATTTAGGTCAGTAGTAAGTTTCATTTTCCGTGTCCGACCACTGTTGATATCCGAAAATTAAGTAATTAATACCGCGATTCCACTCATTCCTCCTCGACGTTGCGTAAAAGGCGTTGTTAAAGGACACTGTTTCAGATCAAACATCGCAAAATATGACCACATACACTCAGCATCGTGGACGATTGCTACCTCCAAATGACGGCAATTTTCGGAGTGCTTCACGGAAGACCCGCTAGTCGTCTTTCAGTGCATCAAAGCTAACAAAAAGTGTGCCAAAAATGCGCTCTGGAGAAAACACTGAAGTTCTTAATATACTACTGTACACATAACATAAACCTACACTGTCTATGCAAAAATACTTAAACTTGAATTAACTAACATTAAAACTTGACTTGCGAGTGCTGAGTTAAAAAACTTCTGATTTGTCAGAACAGGTAAAATTCAATCACACAGACCCAATTAGCGATATGGATCGGGGCATATACTATAAAACATATTATAATTTTGGAACAGAGTTTCCAAGACATGTAAATTAAAATAATGGAAACTTCAGAGAAATGTTACAAAGTGAAACCCAGTCTCACTGTCAATGTACTTTGTTTTTTTAGGTGCACTTTTGCTTTTATTGTTATGACTTATGTAGACACATTCAAAAGTCAGTATCGATTTGAAAATCGCAGGTCCTAAATCAAAATCGAAACGGCGCCCTCGCAATCGAGTTTAGATGTATCAAATCATTGCAGCCCTACACTGTAATCATGAATTTCCATATGAAAATTCTCCGTAAATTTGCAAATATATTACTTCAAGGTTTATTAATAGAACATGAAGAAGCATGCAAGAACTTGGTGTGGTGGTAAAGCATATTACCTCATAAACTAGAAGTTACGGGTTCATTCCCAAATGAAACCTATTTTTTTGCGATTAAAAATACCTGACGCGTAATGTGTTACACATATAATTATATATTATGGCGTTTTCATTTATAAAAGTCTATCAGTCTATAACCATGTCACAAAATGGGACTTTGAAGAAATTATACATTTCTAAATTGATGCAAAAAATGTATTAAAAATATTCAGTCAATTAGTTGAATGTAATAGATAAGTCACTGTGTAGCTAATATGTTACTATTGTTTGCAAAATTACAAAAGATAACAACCAGTGCGGGAATCGACCCTGGGGTATTTTGATTGTAAAGTCAGTACTTTTCCTCTGCACTTCAAATCTTTGACATAGTCCAATCATTACTTTCCATCGACCGCCCGGCTAGCTCAGTGGGTAGCACGCAAGTCTACTGATTGAGTTGTCATGGATTTGATTCCTGGGCGGGACATACTTTCGTGGCGCTTGGTCATGAAATTATTTCTATGGCCATTCTTCCTCCTACCAATGATTCTTAATTATGTAGGGCAGTTGTCAGTCACTGACGAAAGTATGTGCTTAGTAGTTGGTTAACAGCTAAATCCAGAGATTAAGCCTTTCCAGGAACAGTGTGTAGGTTGACTGATCGCCTTTATATGACCTATACAATGTGTTGCTAAGAAAAACAAAAACAAAAAAAAACACCAAAAAAACTTTGTTCATCAATAATTAAAAGTGTCACTTACTGAAGCAGCAAAACTTGATGAGTTTAAATGAGCTTATCCGTAAATTGATGCAGATACTAATAAAGTGCATGTTTATTGTTGCCAAGTAATACAATGCTTTTACAATACTAAGTGTCAACAATGAGATTCTTGGAGTTATATTGTCGATTTAAATTTTAAGATTTTGTTCATTAAAGCCCCTATATCAAAATTAACACTGTTAATTGACTGCAAAGAAAATAGACATTTATCTATTTCAAACACCTCTAATGAACAAGATTTTTTTTTGATAAATGCAAATATTAATTTGCTCAGATAAGTTCATGTTATTTATTGTATTTCAAAGTGTAAGTAGATCGAAACCGAAAGTAGAATTCGGTTGTCAATACTCGAAACAATAGTTTTGATCACAGCACGTTAAAGATGAAGTCTTATTAGAGAAAAAACTTACTCCGAATCACATAATTAAGCTTTTAAACTATTTTGGATCAGATATATTAAACATCAGCGTATAAATGAATATAGTGTGCTCTTATAAAAGTACCCCACTTTTTTAAGAATTGGACACTTAGTCAAACTCAAAAAATTTAGAAAGCAGAATGGTTTGGACTGTTAATTGTGTCTTAAATGCATGTTTTATTTTGATAACTTCATGGTTGTAAAACAGTTTTCAAGTCTACTGTTGAAGAATATATCTTCATATAGTGGCTTTAAAAAAATGATTAAAAATTTTAATTGAATCAATTGTAAAACTTTAAAGATTACTTGGAATAAAATATAATAAGATAGAATTCCCCTTATACAAAACTATTATTCTAACCACAGTAATTTTTTCAAAAAAATTGTATGTAATTAAATCTTAAATGTTTTACCATGCCATATATTTATATTTTAATAACTATTATTTTGTAAGGATTAATTAAAAAATACACAATTTTCATATCAAAGGGAGATAATTACTAACTTTCATGTAAAGTTTTCTTTAATAATTTTGTAACTTAGTACTGTTTTATGAATCTAATCCATGCATGATTTTATCATGATGTAGCTACATAAAATTATTATGATTTGTAAATATTCATGATAGCTTTCAAGTATATTAATGACTGTAAGTTGGTGTTATGGGAATTCTATCTTGACAGCAGTGCTTAGCCAGAAACAATTGTGTTATAACTTTTAAATCATAAATATCTACACAACATGGTAATCTTACATTTAATGACAATATTTAATGGTACACTTTTTAACTTTAATAACTAAGATTAAATGATCCATTTTAAGTGTCTGGGTTGAGTTGTCCACAGGTTGGGTTTTCTGTACTTATGTGTTGAGTTGTCCCTTCTATGAGCTGAGTTGATTTTGAGTTGAGTTTGTCTAATCCTTCTCATCTCAGATCAAGAGTTTGATGATTGCAGATATGAGAATTTGTGCAGTCTAGCAGAGAAAGATATATACTATTGTGACAATACTACTCAACTGTGACGTCACAAATGCTAAAGTTAGGAGAAGAAAAAAGTAAAGACTCTGCATCAACTCAGAGATTTAAAGAGCTGTAAGAATTTTTATTTTTGTCACAATTCCATGAGACCCTGGAAAACCTACTAACATTTTCTTAACTCTTTCAAGAAAATGGTGATTACTTGAAACTGTAGCTAGCTGGAAAATAAACTGGGGTTGAAGATGTGATGTGCAGCAAATAGAACACAGATTTCTGCTTAGTCTTGCATAGGTATCATGGAAATGAGTCTATAATGTTGAAATTCTTAGAGCTCATTAAATCTTGGAGTAGAGGCAGATTCTTTACTTTTTTCCCAAATGATAGCATAAATTTTGACATCACACACATGATATTACCACTGTGTATACAGTCCCATCCAAAAGTACCTTTACACTTAAAATATGCTGATTTTTCATTATTACAATTTTATATATTTAGCTATTTTGATTGTAATAATTGATATTAGTGACATTTTAAAGGGGATCGAATTATGATACATTTGTACTTAATAAAAATGTAATTGTTATATATGTACATGTATCTGAAGATAAGTTTTAATTTCTCAAGTATTGGTGAAATTTAAAAAAAAAAGTATTTACAATAGTATAAAGGTAATTATGGATGGCAATGTATATGGGCTAGTGGTCCAGTAGCGCAAGACTTCTTCTCTGACAACATCTAACCTGGTAGTTCAAGTTTTATAACTGGTCCTAGCAGTTTAATAGTTCTCTGCTAGCCTGTGCACCATTTCACAAAATTTCTTACAATTTTTTTATCAGAAGTCAATTTCATAATTTTGCAATCCAAAGTCAGGAGGATAATAAAAATAACTATGATATACAAATATATAATTATAAATATGTAAAAGATCAATCTGATTAAAACCCAATCTAAAATTTTACTGCTCGCATACTCGCTAATTTAGATCTGGCCTTTTCCAAACGAAGGTCACGTTCAGGTGACCTTTTCTCATCATAGTATTCATGACGAAATTGTTATGATACGTAACTTGTTTACATCGTCTACGTCACGCAATTTGAAATGAGCCACCCAATCGCAGACTGTAAATAATACCGCTGTTAAATTTGCATGCAAACCTTGGTCTAAAAATAGAAATTACTAGAGGTGAAACGATTAATCGCGGTTCACAAAGAATCGCGATTTTTAACGCTCGATTCGGTTCGATTCAATTCGGAAGAGGCAGTTTCGATTCGATTCTTTTTTTAAATACTGTCTTTTTCAGTAGTTTGGTGAGTTGAATGAAATCACTAATATGTTCATATAAGCCCAAAAATAATTTTATTTTGAAATAAACATTAGTGTAAGAAAGTTATAAATATAGATTTAGAGTTGATAAAAATTAATTTAACGTTTATGAAGTGATGAGAATTATTTTAAATCATGCCAGAGCCAAAAGAAAATATTTTGAAACAAACTAAATTAAGCTGGCATAATGATCTACATTTGCTGAATGCTTGCAATTTTTTATTGTCTAAGCGTAACCTTAACTAGTCATTAATTATGGCATTGATGCACTGATGAATAATTTTATTTTGATAATGACTTGAGTCATATACTGTTTGTACGTACATGTAGGTAAGGAGAAATAAACAATTTGTCCATGGGCATTACTTTTCATTAAAAAGTTGGAAATAATACGATTTGTCATTTATATATGCTAAAATGCAGTAAAAATTTTTTAACTATTCAAGCTCTAATACCTGTAAAATGGGTATTATTAAAGAATTAGAATTAGAATTTTTCGTCTTCCGGGAGGGAGGTCCCTCAGATAAAAATGCACTGTTCTTAAATATATATATATTTATGTTCTATTGTCTTTGGGTTGTATCTCTTTCTTAATTCTTTTTATAATTTATTTTTTGTTATGTCCTATATAATTCAAGTAGAAAATCGAATTGAATCGAAAAATTGAATCGTTTGATGAAAAATCGAAATCGAATCGAATCGAAAATTTTTGAATCGTTTCACCTCTAGAAATTACGAAATCAAAATGTGATTAATAGTGTTTTCGTTTAGATGAAAGCTACGCATTGATTGGTCGACACAAAGTTCATCTCGACGTGACCTTGCATTGACTAAGTAGAGATCCAGTATGACAACGCGAGTAAAACAGGATCTCTGTTTATGGAGATTGATAAAAGATATACAATATATTCTACATTATTAAATACATGCATTATATTTGGAATTGATTGGCAAAAACAATTACAGTGTTATTAATGTTTCTTGCTTTTGACTTACGATGATTATTTTAATTGTTAAGACTTTTTGTGAAAAGCACCACTGACTTCTATATGTTTTGTTCATGTGTAAAATAGATTTGACTTCTTTTTAAAAGTAGGGTAGTTAGAAGTAAATAAACTAATACACCAGGTTAGACCATCATGGTTCTGTTCACAGGTGCTTGACACTCGGTATCATAGTTTGAAAAAGTCCGATCTGTGTTTTCTTATAAGAGAGATTTAAAAAATATGATACAGAATGTCAAGCTTCTGTGATACTGTTAACTATGTTGAAATGAAAATTGAACCGAAAAAGAAAACTTAACATGCTTGTAAGGTTGAATTCCCCTAATTCAAAACTATGTAAACATCACAGAAAAAATTCTCTGGAAACGTTTCTTTCTCGTACAATGTATTTCTCGCGTTTTCAACGTGTCAGACTTTTATATTATATAACCTTGAATTTCGTAAGGACAAATTTAAATTTGCATTGCTTTCATTCCAAAGGGAGATAATTAAACTTAATAATTTCACTATAAGTTTTTATCAATAACTTTGCAACAGAAATGTGTTAGATGAATCTAATTCATGCTAAAATATTAACAAGATGTAGCGAATGAAAAATATTAAGTTTTGTAATAATTTATCATGTTTTTGAAAAATATTAATGATAGTAAAATAGCACTATGGGAATTCTACCTTAGAATGTTATTGTTTGTATTTTGAAAACATGAAACATTTCATGGTGACTTTGTTCATGTGTTAAATCTTTGTTGTCTCCTTACATTTGTGATTTTTGGATGGTGTGTTTCATGATCCGATTGAACTTTTGATGTTGTATAATAAGCTTTTAGTGAGGATATTTTAGTAAAGTCATAGGCATATAGACAAAATTATTCCATTCAGTCACTGTGAAATAATTCAAGCTTTGAAAGTTTTGAAAATCAAACTGTAAATACATAGAATTAGAAACTATTGTTCAATTGTATTCATTTTTCAGTTGGGCATGAATTAACCCCATTGATTTAAATATTCTATACAGTACTTCACTACTCTTGATTGATAAATTAGATTTAAATTACAGGAGTTTATGTATCCGACACTGACAGATGAGTATAATTAAACAATACATGTACATTGTACTTTGAAATAATGACCACTTATGTTTTGCATTACATTGATAGTTACCTCTCTTTGTTATTTCAGAACTAGAATGTATTTAGTGAAGTTATGAATGGTTATGGTGACACTAAAACAATGGATCTCTACTCTACAGACCTTCATCACCAGAACTTTCAACTATACAGATCAGGTACTCTTATGCCTTGATTTATATTATATGTATTATGTCAGGGTCTGGTACAACTTCACCCATGGACAACTCGACCCGAAGTAGGGACAACTCAACTCATAGGTTGAGACCACTCAACCTGTTGACAACTCATTCTGTATCATACATAATTATTTGTTTGAGTTCAAATATTTTTCCAATTAAAATTATTTTTAAGTTTATTGTGTATGGAAAATACTGAATGATTATTTGATATTTATAGTTGAAAAAGTGAGAATAGCTGGTGAAATAATACTAAATGGCAGTTGTAGGCACTACATGTAACTATAGCATTTATTTCCTGTTATGATAATTAATTTATTGAAAAAGCTTAACTATTTAATTAATTGGTTAATTATGTGGTTAAATAAACTATTTAGTTAATAAGCTAATTATGTGGTTAATAAGTATGTTATTGTGCGATTATATTGAACTGTCCGATTGCATAAATTAAAAAGTCACATTACACGGTATATTTAATGCTCGGTTAATTTCGGTAGTTCACGTAGAGCGTATTGTCAGCACATAACATTGTATTATATCTTACTTGCAATATGTATCGTAGTTTGTGTGGCCGAGTGGGGAGACGGTCAGACTACAAATCTTTTTATCGTGGGTTCGAATCCCGATAGAAACTTATTTTTTATCTTTTTTCTCATTTAAATTATGGGCGGATAGCGTAAAACACATTGCATCATGAAACTTGTAGAAGCCTTTGTTTTAAATTTGGTGGCTTCTCTTTATGTGATGTTGACAGTAGCTAGCACAACCAACACATGCAGTTAGTAAACTTAAGTGATTTCTACATTGTTTTGAAGTGTTTTATTTTTTATGTCCAAAATTTACTGAATTAAATAGATTTAAAACAAAAAACATAAACCACGAAAAACAAAAATTAAAAAAATGATATATTTGGCTTCAGACTCGCACTTCTTTCAAAAATATATGTTTAGTAGCATTGCACTTTAATCGTACGACCATCCAGCCAGATGAGATATCGACACTAAATTAACCTGCTGATCGTAAATTTTACTGCAAATTTCTATATATAGAACGCGGAAAATAATATATACAGTGTGCGATAATCGTGTAATTATGCAATCGGACAGTTCAATATAATCGTACAATAACCACTTTATCACAATGTTAATTGAATAGTTAAATAGTTACATAACTTGTTAAACACTTCATTAACATGTTCCTTATGTAGGTAACTGGTGGCAGAAATATGCCATCATAATCTGCACTACATACAAAACAAGTCATTCTCGTACCCCAAGGTTATCAAGATTCTCGATCTAGAGAATCTAGACTCTAGGTATGAGAATGAAAACAAGTGTGCAATTCTTTTTAATGCTATTCTCATCTTTTAATTTTATAACTAAATTCCTGATAAATGTATCATATTTTATTCATAAATATCTTTCATTAATTAAAAATGATCATTAATCATTTTTAGCTCGATTTTTGGAAGAAAATGAGAGCTATTGCAATCACTTTTGTGCGGCGTTGGCGTTGGTTTTCAGGTTAAAGTTTTTGAAACTCATATCTTCTAGACTATCAAAGTTATTTTATTGAAAGTTGGTATACTTATTTAGTGGGAATATATTAACCATACTGTGAAAGGGGATAACTCGGCATGAATTATTTTTTGAGTAAATGCCCTTTTATATTTCAGAAAATGCAATTTATGAGGTTAAAGTTTTTCCTATGTAGAATATCTTCAATACTGATCAAGATATTTGACTTAAGGTTTGTATACTTATTTGTGAAGGGATGTAACTGAGGAGAAATTATTGTTGGAGTTATTTCCCTTTTATACTTAAAATGCAAAATGTAAGATTAAATTTTTCGACAAGGAATATCTTCAATACTAATCAGAATATTTGACTTAAAGATTGCATACATAATTATCGGTACTATATCTACACAACTATAAAGGGATGTAACTGTGAATGAATTATTTTTGGAGTTATGCCCCTTTAACATTTAAGATTTAAAATTTGTTCTAATGGGATATTTTTAGTACAAATATATTTGAATGAAAGTTGGAATGCATATACATCAATTTGTTGTCTACCGGACTATAAAGGAACATAACTTTGGATGAATTACTTTCCGAGTTATTCCCCTTTATACTTTAATATTTAAGGTTAAAGTTTGTTCAAACTGAATATATTTTGTTTGACAGAAAGTTAGTTGCTTTTTCATCAGTGCTACATCTACTTGACTACAAAGGGATGTAATTCTAGATGATTTATTTTTGGAGTTGTGCACCTTTCCAACTTTTTAATTAGGGTTAAAGTACTTTGAAGTGAAATATTTTCAATACTCATCAAGATATTTAAATGGCAGTTAATATGCTTATTCATCAGTACAACATCTACACGACTACAAAGGAACATAATTCTTGATGATTGTTTTTGTTATGCCCCTTTTCTTTAATGTAGAAATTCGTTAAAATTGAAATATTGTACTTACTGATCACGTGATTGTTCTCTGTAACAATTATTATATATTATATTATATATATTTTTCTCTTAATTGTCTTGTAAATATGTTTGTTTGATTTGTAATTGTTATATACTTATATAATCTCTCCAGAAAATGGAGGCTTAATAAATTATATATATATATATTTCCTTTCAAAAATTAAGTGCTGTCTTGAAATCATTTTTGTTTAAAGATAAGCCTTACCATGAACAAAACACCCGAAAAGTCAATTGCACTGTCCTTGGACTGCTCTTGTTCAATCAAATAAATAATAAAATATGATATGGGTTGAGTTGCTAAGGAGTTGTCTACATGTTGAGTTGTCTCTACCTGCTGCATGAGTTGCCTTGAATTGAGCTGAGTTGTTTCGTGTACAGTGGCAACCAAATGTTTTGAGACATTTTCACTTAGTAGGCCTTTTAAATAGCTTTTATTGAAAATTTGAAAATTGTTTATTTTTAAGTGTTGTTAGTTATGGGTGTAATTATAGTTAAGTATAAAAAAGTAATATAAAAATTGTTTATAGGAAAAGGCAATACGTTGTACATTGATCATAGTGTTTGTGGCTTTTGGTTTTTTGGTATGTCAGATGATGATGTTATAAATGTGATGTGTTTAAAAAAAAATTCACCAACCAAGATATACTTAAGATAATGTTTCTACAAAAGCGATCAATGAAAGTTCTGAATTTTAGCTGTAGATTTCCTGTCTCAAAACTTTTGGTTGGCACTGTACTTATAAAGTATATATTACTGCGTTGATGGTAGTGTTAAACCCAAGTGCAATTAGTGGCTAGTTTTTTCACTATAAAAAATGTACAATGTGTAACTAAGTTAAATATTTAAAGATTTGAATATGCAAAGTCAGCAGTACAGCAGTAACTTCAGCAACTTTACTGCTAGAAATTTTGGTAGTACAGCAGTAAAACTTTTGAAAATGATGGTTGTATTGCTCCAACTTTCAATAATAGTGGTAATGGTGATGATGGTGATGATGATAGTCAAATTAGTCAAATGAAATATTGAACATATTATCATATAAATCAACTTTGAAGAAATACAATGTAATATAAGCAAAGTGTAAATGGCAGTTCTCCATGTTATTGTCATCATCACCTAGCTTTAATGTTATACATGAAAATGAAGGACATATCTACATTTAACTGACCGGAAACGGAGAAGTAATTAAGATACTTCAAACAATTCTAGCAGTAAAGGTTTACTGCTGTACTGCTGACTTCACTGCTGATTCACTTACATTCAATAACTTCATGTTTTTGTTTTATAAATAATTGCTGTATTGGAATTATAACTTATCTTTAATAAAAAATGTTATCAAGTTACAATTGTAATTAAATTAGTGTATATAAAACATGAAATTATTTAAATTTTAAATATTAAGCATAGTTACACAAATGTACTCATGTTTTTGGTGGCTAAAGATTATAACTTTGTCATTATAATTAGTGAAAGGTATTACTTGAAAGTACAAAGTTATAAGCCTACTATAAATCCCACTATCAGCATTGAATATGTTTAGTCCTGAGAAAAGTTGTGCAAGGATGCAAGTTATGTTCAGCAGATCTATAGTATAATTACAAATGATAACTTAAAATCAAAGCATGATAATTTTAAGTTGAATGTTGTTGTTTGTTACCATACTCAACAGTGTTAAAATAATGGTAGTAAATGGCTTTTTGAATAAACTTGCAAAAGTAACAATGAGTAGTTAAAATTATTCTTTGATTGATGTATTGAATATGTTTGCTTTCATTGTATACTTTATTTACTTGAAATTTTTTAAACTAGTCCTGCAGTAGAAATTTGTAAATTATCATGATTATGACTTTTTAATTGGACTAAACAAAATTAATGTTGATTGTTAAATGTTTTGTTACAGTCACATATGCTTTTGTAGTGGTGTCTGTCAAAATGTTGCACTTCAGTTAAAGTTTCCTGTTTGTTTTATTTCAGAATATTATGAACAGATGTACTCTTCAAGCTTTTCAAACTGGTGAATTTATAACTATTGGTCACTGCAGAAGAAGAATCCCCCCCCCCCAATGAATTTATTGTACATTTGGTCCATTTCTTCTAACGAGTTGACTCGGACTTTTTGTCCTTGAGACTCTTGTTATCCAATTCCATGTACTTGATATAATTTGGCCTGTTGATATTTGACAAGTCATCTCGGACTCTTTGTCCTTGAGATGTTTGTTGTCCAAGTAAACTCATTAAATTGTGTTGTTTTTTTATTATTACAAAAAATATTTGGGATGATTCAAAATGTTAACATTGGATTCGTCCCTATATATATTCAAACAAAAAGTAGAGAACGAATAATATTAGGGACGTATCAAAATTTCATTCATCCCTTAATATATTCGAACTAAAAAATATTGCATTTAAAAAATGTTAAGGACAAATCAAATGTAAACAGGATTCGTCCCCAAATATTTTCGTACCTTAAGAACTTGAGTACAAAATTTCCTGTGAACGAATCAAGATTCGTCCCTGAATATTTTCGAACCAAATACAGTTGAGTGAAAAATATTCGGGACGAATTGAAATGTAAACAGGATTCGTCCCAAAATATTTTCGAACTAAATGTAAGTACGAAAAATATTTAGGACGAATCGAGATGTAAACATTGGAATCGTCCCCAAATATTTTCGAACCAAATTAAGCAAGTACAAAAATATTGTTATAGTTCTATTACATTAACCGTCACAACTTGAGTAATTACACGGTCACTGAATGTGTTATTTAACCTCTTTAACCATTGAGTCGCCAATCCATATTAATTATTGATAATCTAACTATATATGCGACGATTTTGAATATCTGGGAAATAACAAGTTCGAAAGGGGTTAAAATATGGATTCATTAACCGTGTAATTATTTAAGTTGTGACAGGTTAATGTAATAAAACTAAATGAATGCAAAAATTGGATTTGTCTCCAAATAGTTTCGAACAAGTACGAAAATTTTAGGGGCGAATCCTTTAACTTTTTGATTCTTTCCCAAATAAAACCAAAAGTACGAAAAAATTTAAGGACGAAACAAAAACAGATTCGTTTCAAAATATTTTCGAACGAAATAAAGTTGAGTACGAAAAATAATGGTGACGAATCAAAATGTCAACAGGATTCGTCCCCAAATAATGCCGAACCAAAAAAATGAGAAAGGATATAAGGGGCGAATCTTTTTACATTAAGATTCGTGCCCAAATATATTCGAGCCCAATTGAGTACGCAAATTTTTGAGGAATCAAAATACAAAAATAATTTCGAACCACAAAAATTTGAGTACGAAATATACAAGGGACGAAAAATATTTGGATCGAATCAAAATGTAATCCTAGGATTCTTCCCTAAATATTTTCGAACCAAATTGTGTACGAAAATATTAGGGACAAAACACCATTTGATTTGTCCCAAAATAATTTTGAACCAAAATATGAAGTACGATTAATAATAAGGGACTAATCTTCAGTTTAAATTCTGAATCGTCCCAAATATTTTTCGAACCAATTTAAATTGAGTACGAAAATATTGGGTACGAATCAAAATGTAAACATTGGACTTGTCCTTGAATATTTTTGAACTAAATTGAGTACGAAAAATATTGGGGACGAATCAAAATGTAATCAATCATCGGGTTCGTCCCTAAACATTTCCTACCAATGATTTTTAATTATGTAGGGCAGTTGTCAGTCACTGACGAAGTATGCGCTTAGTAGTTGGTTAACAGCTAAATCAAGAGATTTAGCCTTTCCAGGAGGAGTGAGTAGGTCGACTGACCGCCGTTATATGACCTTTACAATGTGTTGCTACGGCGTTAAACCCAACAAACAAACTTTGAACCAAATTATATTGAGGACGAATCAAAATGTTAATATTGCATTCGGCCCTAAATATTTTCGAACCAAAAATTTGTGCGAAAAATAGAGACGAATCTTGTTTACATTTTGAATCGTCCCCAAAAATTTTCGAACCAAATAAGGCTGAGGTCGAAAAATATTGGGAAGGAATCTAAATATAATCAAAGGAATCGTCCCCAAATATTTTCGAACCAAACAAAACGAGTACGAAAAATATTGGGACAAATCTAGGATTCTTCCCCAAATATTTTCGAACCAAATTATTTGAGTACAAATGATATAAGTGACTAATATTTTGTTTAAATTCTGATTCATCCCTAAATAATTTCCATTGATTGATTGATTGGATTTTACGGCGCACCAACACAGTAACCAAATAAAGTTGAGGTCGAAAAATATTGGAGACTAATCAAAATGTAATCAAAGGACTCGTCCCCAAATATTCGAACCCAAAAAATGAGTACGAAAAATATTGGGGACGAATCTAACTATAACCAATGAATTCGCATCCAAATATTTTCGAACCAATTAAAGTTGAGTAGGAAAAATATTGAGGACGAATCAAAATGTAAACATTTAATTCGTCCCGAATATTTTCGAACCAAATTAAGTTGGGTAAAAAAATGAAGAATTAAAATGTAAACATTGCATTCGTCCTATAATACATTCGAACCAACGAAATTTGATTAGGAAAAATATTGAATTCATCCCCGAATATATTCGAACCAAAACATGTTCAGTCAAAAATATTGGGGACGGTTCAAAACGTAAATAAAGGATTTGTCCCTAAATATTTCGAACCAAAAAAATTGAGTGCATTAAAATATAAGTGACTAATCAATATGTAAATATTGAATTCAAGTACGAAAAATATTGGGTACGAATCGAAATGTAAGCTAAGGATTCGACCATTCTGTACACAAACGGTCTGACTGATATCTTCACCTTCTATTTATAGAATGAGGATTCGACCCCAAATATTTTCGAACTGAATAAATTTAAGTATTTAAAATATTGGGGACATTTCAAAATGTAAGCAAATGATTTGTCCCAGATATTTTCGAAACAAAGTTGAGTACGAAAATTTTAGGGAATAATCAGTGTCAACAAAGGATTAGTCCCCAAATATTTTCATTACGAAACCCCTATTTCACTCCACATCAAGTGGAATAACTGTTCACGTATGGAAAGCCTTGACTGTCTTATACGCACATTCACAAACGTTGTTATGTTGAAATAACATTATATTAAGTATTTTGTTCATTATATTGAGTGCTCTCTTCATTAACTCGGTGGTTTGTTCATTATATGAAGTGCTTCTTTCAATATATAAAGTGGTTTGATCATTATACCCGGTGGTTTGATTATTATATTGAGTGCATTCTTCAATATATGAAGTGGTTTGATCATTATGCAAAGTGCATTCTTCATTATACTCGGTGGTTAAATTATTACATTGAGTGTTTTCATTATACTCGGTGGTTTGATCATTATATAAAGTACACTCTTCATTAAACTCGGTTGTTTGATTATTATATTTGGTGCTTTCTTCATTATACTGGGTGGTTTGATCATTATACTGAGTGCATTCTTCATTATATTCGGTGGTTTGATCATTATATAAAGTGCAATCTTCATTATATTCGGTGGTTTGATCATTATATAAAGTGCATTCTTCTTTATACTCGGTGGTTTGATCATTATATTGGGTGCTTTCTTCATTATACTCGGTGGTTTCGTCATTATACTGAGTGCATTCTTCATTATACTCGGTGGTTTCGTCATTATACTGAGTGCTTTCTTCATTATACTCGGTGGTTTGATCATTATATAAAGTGCATTCTTCATTATACTCGGTGGTTTCGTCATTATATAAAGTACATTCTTCATTATACTCGGTGGTTTCATCATTATATAAAGTGCATTTTTCATTATACACGGTGGTTTGGTCATTATGTAAGGTGGATTTTTCATTATACTGTGTGGTTTCGTCATTTCACTGAGTGCTTTCTTCATTATACTCCGTGGTTTGATCATTATATAAAGTGTATTCTTCATTATATTCGGTGGTTTGTTCATTGTACTGAGTACATTCTTTATTATACTCGGTGGTTTGATCATTATATGAAGTGCATTCTTCATTATACTCCGTGGTTTGATCATTACATAAAGTACATTTTTTATTATATTCGGTGGTTTGATCATCATATGAAGTGCTTTCTTCGTTATATTGACTGGACCAAACTAACGGTGTTATTTTTATTGTGTACCGTCATTCCTCGCAAGCGCGCCAATGTTCTTATCTTTTGTTCTTCAAACAACGTTATTTTATCCACTCCGAAACCACATTTTGATTTTTTGCATTTTGTTGGTTTTTAAATGTGAAAGTTGCACTCGCCAGTTTCTTGAGAACATTGGCATACATAAAAGCAATTAAATCGCACTTTTAGTGATATATATGGACAGTTTTACATAATATAATACTCAATTCACATCATATAAAGACATCTTGACTTAGCATAGGGTACCATCGACACAATATAATGACCAAACCACAGAATATAATGAAGAATGCACCTTATATAATGCTCAAACCACCGAGTATAATAAAGAAAGCACTCAGTATAATGACAAAACCACCCAGTATAATGAAAAATCCACCTTATATAATGACCAAACCACCGAGTATAATGAAGAATGCACTTTATATAATGACCAAACCACCGAGTATAATGAAGAAAGCACCCAATATAATGATCAAACCACTGAGTATAATGAAGAAGGCACCCAATATAATGATCAAACCACCGAATATAATGAAAAATGCACTTAATATAATGATCAAACCACCGAGTATAATGAAGAATGCACTCAGTATAATGACGAAACCACCGAGTATAATGAAGAATACACTCAGTATAATGACGAAACCACCGAGTATAATGAAGAATGCACTCAGTATAATGATCAAACCACCGAGTATATTGCAGAAAGCACTCAGTATAATGACGAGACCACCCAGAATAATGAAAAATCCACCTTATATAATGACCAAACCATCGAGTATAATGAAAAATGCACTTTATATAATGATGAAACCACCGAGTATAATGAAGAATGTATTTTATATAATGACGAAACCACCGAGTATATTGAAGAATGTACTCAATATAATGATCAAACCACCGAGTATAATGAAGAATGCACTTTATATAATGATCACACCATCGAGTATAATGCAGAATGTACTTTATATAATGACGAAACCACCGAGTATAATGAAGAATGCACTCAGTATAATGACGAAACCACCGAGTATAATGAAGAAAGCACTCAGTATAATGACAAAACCACCGAGTATAATGAAAAATCCACCTTATGTAATGACCAAACCACCGAGTATAATGAAGAATGCACTTTATATAATGATGAAACCACCGAGTATAATGAAGAAAGCACTCAGTATAATGACGAAACCACCCAGTATAATGAAAAATCCACCTTATATAATGACCAAACCGCCGAGTATAATGAAGAATGCACTTTATATAATGATTAAACCACCGAGTATATTGAAGAATGTACTCAATATAATGATCGAACCACCGAATATAATAAAGAATATGTACTCAATATAATGAACAAACTACTCAATATAATGCTATTTCAACACAACAACGTTCGTTTATGTACATATAAGACAGTCAAGGCTTTCCATATTCACGAATCAATTTACAACAAGAACCTTACCTTAGACCAAGTTTTTTAGTACTAAAACCTCATTTCACTTTATATCATGGGGAGGAATAACTGTTCAGGGCTTATACGAATCCGATTTGTAAAAGTTCATTACCTTTGACCAAATTCTTTTTATTACGGAAACCTCATTTCACTTTATATCAAGGGGAATAACTGTTCAGGGTTTGTACGAATCCGTTTTCTTCCTTTGGCCAAATTCTTTTTATTACAAAACCCTTATTTCACTTTTTATCAAGGGGAATAACTGTTCAGGGCTTATACGAAACCGTTTTCTACAAGTTCCTTACCTTGGACCAAGTAAAACCCTCAAACTCCTCACAGCTGTTACGTCACGCGTTGCTACTTTGATTTGATAAAGGAAAATAACCGCTGCGGGGAGTTTGGATTAAAGTTAGCAACGCGTGACGTAACCGCTGTGAGGAGTTTGCATAAACAGCAAACTCCCCGCAGTGCTTTTTCCCCTTTATAAATAACGATGTATTAAAATTCTTGTATGTATACTTCAACACCCGATACAGTAAAATAGTGACTAAAATTCTACAAAAAATTGAAACAAACTTTAGTTTGTTTTAATGTGGGATGAAAATAACCTATACGTAAAATTCATGAAGAATTTGATGGAAGATAAAAGTAAGGAATGAATCTATTTTAAGATAAACAAGGAAATCTGAATTCTAAAGCAGTCCAAACACATCTGTCAAATCAGTCAATCAACAACACCGTTCCAGTGGTCCTGTCAGTCAAGCCAGTGACATAGATCTATATCTCTGATTAAGGACCATATAGGGTCCTTGCTCTGATCAAGCGCGAACAACTTAATTGTTGATCGATAATTACACTCTCAACAAAGCCCCCCAGACCAGAGATTAACAACCGGATGATCGCAATTAACTGCTTTGATAACGGACACACTACGGACCATAAATGCATTAGGGTATATCAGCTCAGCTGGAAATCGGATCTCTGGGCTGAGATGGGGGGGCTGCAGCCCTGAAGTTCAGGGCTAAATCCACGGCTGTATACATATACATTTAGACTATCACGTCGATTCTGAAACATTTAGCGATTTTTAATCAATTTTCATGATAAAATATGGGTTTAAATCAAGAGATATATACAATTTCTATTGAGGCCTTTCAAATACACAATCGCAATATTTAATAATTCTATATGTCTACTATCTAGTATTTATACTTGTAAGCGTCTTTCGTAGTCTTTGAGTTTAGTGTGCGCTAATCTATACAGAAACGAATTGATTACTATTTTCTTTTAGATAGATTGAGTTTATTCAATAAATGAAAATAATATACATAGCACAAGAATGATAAAAACAGTAAAAACAAAGAATATAAATAATACTGTATTATAGTACATTCATTGTACTAGGACATATTTTCATCTATTAAGGATAGCACAAAAAAGGAAATGTGAATTTCCTTTTTTCCATTGTGGTCCTTAAATAAATGAATACATGTCCTAGCAAGGCACACGCTAATTTACTTCCAATTATCATAAAACATTTGAAAGACTAAAAATAAAAGTAAGTAAAAATAAGGGACTATAAGAGATCAAATTATTTTAACAAAAAAGATGTTACTTGAGTAAGGGCTTTCAGAGTTTATGATAACGCAAACTCTCAACATCTCTTTAACATGCTGACGGACCTCTTTATACATTCCTGGGGGTATTTTTCTGTAAGGTTGCTTACATGGCTTCGAATTTTCGTGTTCTATTTTATGCTTAGAATTCTTAGCGCAACCAATATCTGTATATATGACCCAATAATAAAACACGTGTTTCCAATTACCTAATACCTGATGTACTCTGAAGTGAAATTTGTAGTATTGATTTTTATACCCAGATCCGACTGAGTAGTCCTATCATCGGCGAAAATTATAGGTAACTCAGGGGCCAAGTCATCCACTCATGATCTCAACCTGAGTCAACTTAGCAACGGGCGATTTTGGATTGATCGTTATACGATTAGTTGACATATTAGAAACCTTGGTTGCCACTCTATTAAAAGATCATGATTTACCAGACGTGAACAAACTGTATTACCATCCCAATCCTCCATAGTTTCTTTACACAATGATCTTCTGGCTGAACAATTCAAAATAACAGTTTCATATGGAGTCGATTTCACTGTTTTCTACCTAGATGGCTTAAATTGGGTCTCGAATTATCGTCTGCTGATGGTTCCAACTTAGATTTTATTGGTTATGTGGAATGCCGTGTAAAACTGGAATTTTGTTTCCTAACTTGGGATGTTCCATTGAAAGTGGAACCTGATAATGAGTTCGCTCGATCTTGTCCCATTTACGCCATCTAATGAAAATATTTCAGGTCGAGGTTCCATCAAATCCAGGGTATTTTTGACAAATGGTCGAAACAATCGCGCCACTATCTTCTGAACATGTAAAGGTAACATCCTCGATTGATGCATTTGCATGGTTCGAATCCCCAACCAATCTGGACCATTATTCAATCGAGTCGTTTGCTTTACCTGCCTCTGGCCGAATCTAAACTGAGGCGGTTATTTATTTGATTGGTTCTGGTTTGAACCCGGTTTGCATTATCACTTGTGTTTCAAGATCGGTGGAACCCACCCTTGTCTCGATAACCATGTCCTCTAAATCTAGACTTTATATGCATGGCCTCATCTGATTCTTTATGTTATATTATTTTTCTTACAATTTGCTCTGCTACTTAGATATACACTGAAGGGTCAAGGCCAACCCTGACAGGAGAGTATGTCTGTCTGCATGGCTTGTATTGTTTTTCATTCTGTTTGTACTGTTATTCATAATCAAATTGTTTTGTGTAATATGAAATATTTGTAGATCAGTTCTTTTCAAATCTGATTTGGATGGAATTCTATTCCTTTAAAACAGGGATTTATATAACACACATAAATATATGAATAACCCCTATTCAAACTTATCTATATAATTTTATTATGGCAATTTTAGACCTTGGCCAAGACAAACACATGGTTTTTGGCCAAGATCAACAGTAATCTCATATATTTTTATATTTTAACACGTTCATTGAATGAATTCAACATTTATGTATATTTATAACCAATTGCCTTTCCTTAAATTGATGTGATTTATTAAATCTCTATTTCTACATGATTCTTTGATACGCAATTACTTTTCCATGTGTTAATGTTATATATTTGTATTGTATTTCACTATGTATATTTTTGTAATGTAATTTATTTTACAACCCAGCTTTTAAAACTGTTATTATCCTGGGGTGGCCATATTTCGTCACCTTAAGGAAATGAATGAATACAATGTTAAATTTGTAATTTTAAACTGACTTTTTATTTCTAAAATATGTAAATGAATCATTAAGCTTTTATTCCATCAACTTTTCTCGGGTTTATTCTGTCAAATTACGTTAGTAAACACGATCTTATAAGACTGGGTATAAATGCAGACGACTGTTTGGGCAGGTCCAAAAATCAACACTGCAAAATACAAATAAGTTTTTTCTTCATTTTTGTCAAGCAAATCTCCGTTTATTTATTTATATACAATATTTAGATCTTTTACCTCCAATCTGTTATGTTTCTTCAACAATTTTATGACAAAAAATCGAAAATCCACCATTTTAAATATTGACATGTTTACCGGTAGTGTAAAATCACAATCAGTGCAGGTTTGGCTCCGCCTACAACGTCGCTCCGCCCTACGTTAAGATTTCGAGCTAAAAACGGGAATCTAAGCTTATTTTAGTGAGTTTATAAAAAAGATTACTTAAATTTTAGTATTGCTCAATGCTTTTAGTATTTAAGGTGGGGTGACGAAATTAGGTCAGTGACGAAATTAGGACCTCCTACGATACTTACTCACTTACTAACTAACATGACTAACGCGGGTATGGTACAGATCACACTATTCTAATTTTACGCTACTTTGCGTTCGGACGGATTACGGAATATAAGTCCGGGTCAAAACTTTATCCTCATCCAGTATACTCTTCACAATAAAGGTAGCCCCGCTGCAACTGTAAACAACTTAGAAATTCTGTATAAAAACAATTACTTTCCAAGCTATAGGAGTCAAGTGTGATATCAAACTACACAGATGGATTCAGTACGTTATATATTTGTATTTATTCCTTGTGTACCCTACTATACGTTGATCGAACTTTGATTTGCAATGCCTGTGTTGTGCTTTCGATTCATGTCTGAGCAAGAAACATGAATGACAGTTAATTAAAAACCAAACCGTTCGTTATTTGATAACTGTCATTCGTATGCTATGTGTTGACATTATGATTCATGCATGTGTATGATCGTTTTATGTCAGCTATAGCAATAAGCATTTACATGATCCATTATAAGAAAAAAAGCATATGTCTATATCATTACAGTCATACTGATGCAGAATTATGTGGTACCGGGACAAAACGGACCATGAGACAAAACGGACCATGCCAAAACGGACCAAAGTAGGGACGAAACGGACCATATTTGTGGGACAAAACGGACCATAGTCGGGACAAAACGGACCATAGTCTGGACAAAACGGACCATAAGAAAAAATATATTATATTACTAAACAAAAATATATTGATTTAATGAAATAAAAGTGGAAGTAGTAAAGAGTAAAAATATTGATATTTTTCATAACAAAACACAACATATCTTTATTTCACCCTTGCAAACAATTACAATAATAACTATTGAGTAATTGTGTTATTTTTTGTGTGTTTGTTTTTTCACGGAAAACTTCTTATCTTAAATAACACCAAACTGATGACAATTATTGACTAGAATGGAAAAATATTATTGACGAAGGCATAGAACACAGTTTTTGTAAGAGCATAAGTTTTTGCTTATTTCTATCAATTTCTATTGGCTGCCAACCAATTAGACTTAAAGCCATGTCTGTTCTAGTTGATTTTGGTAGATGTTGTATTCGATTGACAGCCAGGCGTTTATATCTTTCTAGACGTAGCATCGTTAGCGTTGATATATTCGACCATAGTTCAGCCCCGTATAATGCAGATGATTGACTAAGTATATTTTTAATTATGTGCTACATATGTAAAAGTGTCAGTATAATTATGTTTTGTTATATTATTGATGATGAATTTATAATAAAGTATATCATTTTAACAGTTTTTCTCCTTTTTTTTATTCTTATCACGAGTCATTATTGTTCCCAGCAGCTATAAGAATTTTAAAAACTATCTAGAATCATGACAACCTCTGGGTACGAGAATGATCTGTGTAACTGTGCGTATTAGTAATTATAATCTATCTGGAACAAGTTTGTCATCATATAATCATTTCCAAGAGTTATATGAGGCGTGCAGTACATAGGAAGGAACCTGTGCTGGACTATATAAAAGCAACTTCAAATTAAATCGCTCTGATCTGTTATCTACTTAGCCCAAGGAAACGCCGATGAGGACACAGAATAGCTATCTGGAACAAGTTAAATCACTCTGATGTATTAGCTTATTAGCTCAAAGAAACGGCACAGAAAAGCTTAAAAACAACGCACAAACAACACACAAACTGTCAATCACAATTGAGCCTATTTAAATTACTATTTACACACAATTTAATTACACTAAGACAAACTATATATGATGTTATTAATCACACACATAATGATTTATAATAATAATGGTTATATTTTTTCTTATGGTCCGTTTTGTCCCGACAATGGTCCGTTTTGTCCCGAGGAGGACACAGTATAGCTTAAAAACAACGCACAAACAACACGAAAACTGTTAATCACTATTGAGGCTATTTTAATTACTATTTACACACAATTTAATTATACTAAGACATAAAAGATATTTATGATGCTATTAATCACGCACATAATAATTTATAATAATAATGATTATATTTTTTCTTATGGTCCGTTTTGTCCCGACAATGGTCCGTTTTGTCCCGACTATGGTCCGTTTTGTCCCACAAATATGGTCCGTTTCGTCCCTACTTTGGTCCGTTTTGGCATGATCCGTTTCGTCTCATGGTCCGTTTTGTCCCTAATCCGAATTATGTTAGGCGGTGGCTTTTTCATGTAGACTCCTTCTTTAAAATTTCCGTAACTGTGGCTTAGCCAAGTTAGGTTGACTAGAGGCACTGTTCATCTGTAAGGCTGGATTCTGATGCTTAAGTTATCTGAGGGTTAAGCTGTGTACTGTCCACAGGTTGAGTCGTCAGAACAACATCATGAAGACAACTCAACCTGAACCAACTCAACCTGTCGGTAGGGACAGCTCATCCCGCAGGTAGAAACAACTCAACCTGGTCTCAATTGCGGACAAATCAACCAGTATTACATTATAATTAGTTTTTTAGATATTTTTTTTAAATGATTTCAACAACATTGGATTGAGTAGTCTATGGGTGAGTTGTTCTGGACCCAAGTTGTGTCTACCTGTTGGTTGAGTTGTCCCAATGTTAGGTTGAGTTGTCTCAATGTTAGGTTGAGTTGTCTATGGGTTGATATAACCACTGGTTGAACTGTTATTTTCAGTAGCATTCTTTTGATTATCATGATTGGCAGGGATCTAAAGAAGTCTTTAGTGTGCTAAGAATTCAATATGCTATCATTTGCTATAGGCGTTTAAAGTTGATCCTTGAGTATTTGTTATACATCTATATGCAATGAACTATCTGTGAAAGTTGAGTTATAACATACCTAATTTTTTTATTACAGCACTGGACTCCTGGAAGTGGAGGCAACAGGGGGAAGTCAAGTAAGACCTTATAAATGAAGTTTTATAAATCAGTTATATATCTTAATTCTTAATTGTACATGCATATACAAGTTGTTCATCCTTTTTGAATATAAATTTATCCAGGAAAGAAATTTAAATTTCATTAAAAAAATATATCGTTTTCACCTGTTCTAATTAAGTGCTGTTTAAACCTAACCCATGTAAAACATAAGCTTATGTTTCTGGATTATGTATGATAATGATATATCTTTTCAGAGTCAGGAGGAAAAGATTCCTTGGATGATTTGCTTGGAGACCTTCTTGGAGATGGTAAAATCACTTTTGCAAACTTGTAAAAAATGTGTACTGTCATTTTCAACTGATAATTTATTTCCTTATTTTAATTATTGTATATAGCCAATGATTTAGCATTATGATTATGGAGCCTTGTTTGAAAATTTTAGACTGGGCTTGATGATATTTTTCTCCTAATAATAACATTTCACACTGCCTTGTTATAAAATAACACAGTATTTTTGGTTCCAGCAAGCAATCTGCAGTTAAAGTTAACATTTTTCTCTATAACACAGTATGCAGGACACGTCTGTTTCATCCATACTTGAGCATATTCAGTGAACCTATTATATAAATACAGGTAGTAGTCTTAAATAGAATTTTTATTGCTTTTTAATTCATCACTATTTCATTTTTTATTTACATTAGATCCACCTCCACCAAAAAAGAAAACAAATACAGGAAATAATACAAGATCTCAACCTATTGCTAAAAAACAGAGGTGAGTTATTGATAATCTTTAGTTTATTAATGTTAGGAATGAGAAGATATGGCGATATATTGATACATATTGTGGCCCAGCATGACATATTGGGATACAACCCCGACATTGGTAATCAGGGGAGGTCACTGTATTTTCAGTATTCAACAGGGTTGCCATAGTTGTTCAATAAATATGATCTCTGTGACTGTTAGTAACACGGGTCTGGTACAACTCAACCTGTAGACGTCTCAATCCGAAGTTTGGACAACACAATCTGCAGTTAGAGCTAACTCAACCCGTGATCTAAAATAAAAAAATGTGAATGTTTGTATTTTTACAATAACTACCTGTATAGTAAATAGTCATACCGTCTCCTTTCCTATCGCTACGTATTGTATCATGTGATGACCATATCATCTCATCTCTTATAAATGTAGTCCCCAACAACTTAAACATTCCCACATTGATTAAAATTGTTATTGAGATTTAAAGATTTTTACATGCTTGTTTAGCAATTATAATTATAAATTTTGATTGTAATGAAAGCAGTTAATACTGAAAATACAATGGAATCTGTCACCAACGACCTCTCAGGGAAAAGCAAAGAGCTGTCTTTATTATTAATATTATTATTATCATGTTGTTGTTTTAAGGTTCATCAATAGCTTAGATTATTTAGCAGAAAGCTTCAATTTACTTCATACTGACACCTAAAAACATCATGTAATCTGTCGTTTCTCTAAATTGTGACTATAAGCTATATGCCTCTTTAAAGGTACTAGTTCACAGATTTGGTTTATTTTTTCTATAATTTTGAAATACCATTCAGTTTCTGTAATTGTTTCAAAAAAAAAATTTCATATTATTTTAAGACAAACTGTCCTATATGTAGTGAGAAATATACAATATAAGTAACTCAAATGCACCAAAATTGTCTATACCATGACATACGGGGTAGATATTTACTTCATGAAACACCTCATTTGTAGTTACAAGTCAAGTCCACTTAAATTGTCGTTATCAAAACACTACTTTCCTGCTTCCAAAAATATTTCCATGCAATTTTGATAGTTATAGAAAAAGATGATATTGAAGTCTGCAGCGTCATGTTGGAGGTTCAAGGAGGGTTTTCGCCTGTGCTGAAAATGTGCGGTGCACAAATCACATTAATTAATGTTTCATACGTAGCGCAGCTCATTTACGATGATAATTTAGCTGAGTTTTTTCTTTTTTTGTAACAATAGATCGCATTCCGACAATTTCGGAAGTGCTGAATATTCTTCCTCGGTTTTCTAGTCTGGATCGCAAATATCCGAGTACTTGGATTCTCGCAGCAGCCCTAGTGGTTGGTGTATTCTCTTGGACCTGACAATGTCTCTACATTTCATGATGAAATGTTTTATAATACTCAGACTAAGGCTATTTTATGTATGCATCATTATAGTTCTAAAGATGAAGATTTTTACAGTAGTTTAGCACTAGCTGCAGAAGATGATGATTTATCTGATGTTTCTGAAGCTGATGTTAATAAGATGGCTAAAAGTATAGCGGTAAGTACAAATTGGTAAATGTTGTAATGTTAAGATACATGAATATACATGTATACAGTAGAGTTCTGCTATGTAGACCACCTTGGTTATTTCAAAGTCATCCAATTTTTCCCATTTTTAAGTCCTAAATGTTGAATTTGAAAAATGATCAACATATTAAGACCATTCTGCTAGAACATAAATTTTAATGGTCCTTAAAGTGTACTGTTTCAGCTATGGTTCATTTTCTCTGTGATTATAGGTTAAGATTGATAACTTAAGAACACGAAAGATGTTAGTTTTCAGGATTGGTCTTTTTGGATATTTTGATCCATTTGGTAAATTGCCAAAATGACAATATTCAGGATATAGAAACTTAAGAATTTCACATATTAGTTGTTTAACCTCAAACTGTCAGAGTTATGTGTTCAAGGCTTAGAGCTTAGCTCCCTTGGCCCTATATGTAGGAAGGGAGTATAGAGCTGTCTGTCTTATATGATTTTTACTGCTGAAATGAGTTTAAAATTAAAATCAAGCAATTAACCGCATTTTTGCAAGTTGTGTTACTCTTTACTGTTTAAAACTGACTTGTTTTGCCATTAAAAAAACTTTATTTGTATTGTATTTCAGGATCTTGATGATTTAGATGCTGACTTGTTTCCCGTCAGCGGTACAGCAAAAACTCCAAAACGTGGAAGTCTTAAAGATAAATCTGGTAAAGGAGGTACTCCTCGAAGGTCAGGGACACCAAGGTCAAGAACTGGGACACCTAGAGCTTCATCTCCACCTCTTAGAATGACCTCCCCTGGTAATAGAGTGATCTCCCCTACCCATCAGAGAGGTACCTCCCCTCAAACAAGAGGGACTCCTACTGGCAGGGACACACCTGGGAGTCAACATTCTGGTATAGATTCTAACAGGCCTGGTAGTGGCTCTAAGAAATCTCCTGGTTTAACAAAAACATCATCTACTGAATCTAACACACCAGAGTATAGACCCACGTCTGCACCTGGAAAAATGACAGGTACATTACAGTATTCAACTTATTGTAATTTTCTATAACTATTTCATATCTTATACTCCATTTTATGTGTAAATTTATTTAAGGTGGATTATATTTTTTTATAAATAAGTTTAAAAAAAATCATATATGGACTTTAGTCAAGTTTGTTCTGTTAGTAATGCATCTAACTTCAAATCCTCTAATGGGATTTACATACTATTGTGTAATTTGTTTATGAAGTATTTTCTATGGTCATTCTGTGGTTAATAACTGTAGTTAGTAGGGTAGTTGTCAGCCACTGATGGATGCATGTTCTCAGCATTGGTTGGAAGTCTGGATTAAAAGATCAAAGTCTTTCTAAGATTTGGTATTCTTTTTGTTAGTTTTTTAGATCATGAAGTGAAAATTGGTAAATTAATGCCATTTTCAACCTTTGCTTAAAGGTATTTATTATAATTCTCAGAGGTCCCAGAGGTAGGGAAAATTGGTCCCATTATAATTATATTAAATGTCGTTTATGAAATATGCTTTGGTTTGTTGCAGATTTGAATGAGAGAGCAAGTGTTTCCTTGAAACCTGGACAAGAGCTTGAGAGACCAAAGACAGTTCCAAAAACAAAGTCTTTTGACTTTGGAGGTAAATCTTGGTTTTTCTTTATACACTCTGTTTAAGTAAAAGATTTTATCATATTGCTCATGGAAAATAGCAGTGCCCTTGGTGGACTTCATGCCCAAGACTTCTCAATTCCTTAGGGTGCATTCTTCTGGACTTCACAGCTATTACCCTTGGTCAACTTACTACTGGTTTCTGCCTTTTACTTTCCCTAGGAACTCTTATACTCCTCTTAGTGCACTTGAGGTATTGGTGAAATTAAATTATACCATCCTCACAGATACCCATTTACACTTGGAAAGAATGAAGCAAAATGATGAAAGTAGACATGTGCCAGTCAATGTATAACAATATAGAAACTTTATTGATGTTTTTATATGAATAGATTTTGATGCTGATGATCCACTGGCTGGTATACCTTTATCTGATGAAGAGGAAGATCTAGGTTTAACATCAACAAAGAAACAAACTACCAAGACTGTACCAAGACAAAGATCATCAGAGAATTTATCACCTAGGATACAAGCTACACAATCTGCAGCTACATCTAATGTTGTACAAGAAACTAAAGGTAAAGCTTGTTACTTTATGATGGACATGAGTACATGAAAGCTAAAAGTAGGCATGGTGTCAGAACTAATTTAGTTCTGAATATATACATGTCCCTGCTATTTTATTTTAGCTTGATTGTGAAGCAAGTTTTTACGACTTAGATTAATCACTTTTAAGTATGCTTCCTGGTCCTCCAGTGCTGAGCCAGGAGGATAAAGTTTCTTAAGCAAGGAAAACACATGGAGCAGAATTATCATTTTTGAGTATGCTTCCTGGTGCCCCAGTGCTGAGCTAGGAGGATAAAGTTTCTTACGCAAGGAAAACACATGGAGCTGGCTATCTGATGATGATCAGTTCAACATAGATTATCTTTAAGATTTGTCTCTAGTTATCCTAAAGAACCTACATGTATGGTATTATCACAAATAATCTTGTGACATAAATTAGAATTTATATGAGTTGTGAAAGGAAGCATGGATACAGTAGATATTCATGAATTTTGGTGTAAGATTGGTTTTTTTTCATCAAGTTAAGCATTATTTCAATTTAGTGTGGTAACAATCAACGTACATTAGTTACATCTGATTGCTGATAAACATAACTACAATAATAAATTCACTATGTCAAGTGTTGCTTTTATACTTTAAGTTTGAAGCTTATATTAAAAGTTATACCATCACATGGCTTAACATTAAAGGTGGTTTTTGCCCCTTGACAACCTGTATTTGAGTTTGGGCAACTTGTTGCTGCTAAAAACATTTGGTTTGGCATGTGAAATGTATAGCAAGTTGTCCAACCTGGCAACCTACATTAAAATTTTTTAGCCTTGCCATCACCTATATAGTCCAACAGAATTATCCTGAGCTTGACCTTTATGCAAGAATATATTAAACTCAGTATTTACAGTCTATTTTTGTCTTCGTTTGTAAATCTCGCTATATCGGAAGCTTTCAGCAAAATACACATACTGAACAATGAATGTTGTTTTTATAAGAATGAATACTTTGAAACAGTGCCATAATACTGCTGACTTACTTTTTTACCCAAAAACTAATGTGTCCAAATTTAAAAGTACAATAACATGCCACTTTTAATAAATTGATTTATACTCACGTCGGTTGTTATAAACATGTGTATAACTGTATGCAGGCATACGGAAACTCACGATTTTATGTGACTACAGATGATCGTGTCATTATGTTAATGTATGAAACTTAAAATGTCTGACTGTATATTTGTTCCAGAGTCACCTAGATCTAGGAATATATTTGATAGACCACCAACAAGAAGTGGAAGTGGTAAAACAGAGACTAATGATAAAGATCAGGAACCTACAGTTACACCTAAACAACCAGTACAAAAACCAGGTATTATATTCTAGGTTATACAGAGCACCTTTTCATAAAAAACTCTTACGAAAAAAGTTATTATAAGTCAAAAGCAAGAAACAATAATGATACCGTCATTTTTTTTAAGGCCAATCAATTCCAAATATTATTGAATTATGTAGATTATTGTATAACTTTTGAATATCATATCATACTTATATTTAATATCCTTCCAACTTGGAACTTCAAAATTTATGAAATTTACTTCTGATAATAAAATGCACTGGTCTAGAAAAGTAGACTTCCCCTAATTCAAAAGTATATTTACGACTACAGAAAATTTCTCAGAAAACAAGTATCTAATTCTACATTGTAATTATATTCTGATTGGGCAAGCATTTATAAAAAAATCGTACAGAACACAGCTAGAAATAGAATGAAAACAGGTTTTTACTCTAAAATATTAAATTTAAAGACAGTTGTTTAGTGTCTCTCATATCAAGTCTAAGTGTTGCTTTATTAGTTGATAGCCTATTTGACTTTGAGGTTTGTAGGTTTAATTTACTTCCACTGATGTGTCAATAAGAGCAATATACCTCATCAGAATTCACACATATACCTTTACAATAAACTGTGCATAAATTATAAAGAAAACAATGGCAATAAGGTTAAGTTAATTAACTGTAAAAACTGTGTTTGTTTGTACCTAGTCATTGAAGGTTGAAAACCTCAATATTTAGATTTCCTAAGATCATTTGTTGTGAGTCTATTAGGAATGCTTTTGCTTAAAACTATTCTAGAGAAATAAGCCTTTTACACAGTGAGTTGGTTGGCTTACCACTGATATACAAAAAAAAAATTTCTCCAATTTAAAATCATTACCTATCTGTTTTTGATACCATGTTCAAAGTATATATTAATAAGAAAAATGAAATTTTTGTTTGTTTCAGCAATTAGTAAGAAAAAATCAGAGGAGTTGTTATTTAGTGATGATGATGATTTTCTTGGAGGGTTAGGTATAGAAGAAAAGGGAACAGCCCCTAAACCTAAAGCTCAGGTACAGCTTGATGATGATGATGAAAATAGACCTGCTAAATCAGCCATGGATAAACTACTTGGAAAAAGTTCAGTGTCTAAACATTTAGAGCCAACGAAAGAAAGAAAAGAATTTGTTTTAGATTCCAAATATACACAACCACAAGGTGATTAAATATTTTAATCTAAAATCTTACAGTTTCATTGGCCGATGGAAATGTGATGATTTATTTAACATTTCAAAGAGGTCTACAGTTGGTTTACATGATAAGCAGTGATAATATGTTATTGAGATTGCATTTAAATAACATATTTATAGTAGAAAAAATACAAAGTTCACTTATGATACCGAAGTAGCTTAATGCAGATTTCTGAATGTTGAGTACACTCTCTCTAATATGAAAAATAACTTACTGTTGACTTTGTAAGGCTTACTATGGTTTCTTTATAATTATTACTTAATGTACCAAACTCAATTTTATGATCTTTTTTCGCCTTGTTGTGCATATTTACTTGATCATTTATGTTTTTTGAAGATAAGAAGGTGTCCCTGTTTTTTTAAGTTTTATATTCGTAAATTTTATTTAACTGTTGGTTACACATACAAGAAGCCTACAGATTTAAATTCTTGGTATTTGTAAGTAAAATGTATGTAAATCTATGTTGTAGAAACACAAGAAAATGAGGATGATTATTTATTTGGTAGTTATATGCCATCAGCTGTAGGATCCAATAATTCTAGACCCACATCTCGTAGATCTGTCAGGTAATTATAAATATCTATATTGTTGTTTTTTAACATAATCTTTTCTACACTGATCATTTTACTAGAATGACACAGAATTTTTATTTACCTAGATTATATACAGCTTTGGATTAGAATCTAAGTGATCATAATTTTCATTTTTAAACCTTACCTTGACTTTTTTTAATATATTGGAACCAATTAGTAGATAGATAGATAGATTTATTTGTGATGGCTTTTCTTACATAACATCCAATATCTAACAATACAATACAAACAAGAATATGATATAAAAGAGCACAGTACAGATGCATAAAAATATGTTGAGTAAAATGCATAATATAAGTAATGACAAATAGCATCACAGGATAGCCCATAAAGTCCTGTGTTAACATTAAATTAGATCATAAGTAATATAATTTTATTAAATTTGTTGGAACGTCACCACCTACTCAGTGTAGAGTAAACCCTTCTGTGCAAATGTCTACATAGTCTGTGGATGTTACCATTAAAGTTGAAGTAATTTTAAACCAAAACTTCTTAAATCATCAATGCAGGTTTCAAGATGAAGATGACATATTTGGTTTAAATGATGCCCCAGCATCAAAACCTACAACTACTGTTACTACTGCTGCTGCAACTGGTAAAAAATCCTCAGATGATGGTTTAGATTGGTTAGAGATGGCTACAGGTGGTAGAACTCCAGAGAAATCTATGACGCTAGATAAACCTAGTGATAAAGGTCCTGAGAAAGTGGCACCAAAACCTGCTGAAGTCTCTAAGCCATCTACTGCTCCTAGTAAATCTGGTAATGCCGATTGGCTTGGTTTAAAAGATGATGACGATGAAGAAGAGTTTGATTTTCTTAAATCTTCATCATTTTCTGCTCCACCTCAGAGAACACAACCTGCTGTAAGTACATGTCTGTCTCTGTCTTAACCCACTACTAGCTTAAACCCATAGACTTGTGAAAATTGAGTCAGGAACCCATTAGCTTAAACCCTTAGACTTGTGAAAAATGAGCCAGGAACCCATTAGCTCAAACCCTTAGACTTGTAAAAATTGAGTCAGGAACCCATCAGCTTAAACCCTTAGACTTGTGAAAAATGAGTCAGGAACCCATTAGCTCAAACCCTTAGACTTGTAAAAATTGAGTCAGGAACCCATTAGCTTAAACTCTTGGACTTGTGAAAAATTGAGTCAGGAACCCATTAGTTCAAACACTTGACTTGTGAAAATTGAGTCAGGAACCCATTAGTTCAAACACTTGACTTGTAAAAATTGAGTCAGGAACCCATTAGCTTAAACCCTTGGACTTGTGAAAAATTGAGTCAGGAACCCATTAGCTTAAACCCTTAGACTTGTGAAAATTGAGTCTGAAACCTATTAGCTCAAACACTTGACTTGTAGAAATTAAGTCAGGAACCCACTAGCTCAAATCATTGAACTTAAGAAAATTGAGTCAAGCTAGTGAAAGAAACATGTTTCAACAGTTTCATACATAATAATTGATATAATTTTTGTGATTATTCTAGAGCAGAAGTGCAAGGCACTACATCCTGCTCTTTCAAATCATTGAACTTAAGAAAATTGAGTCAAGCTAGTGAAAGAAACATGTTTCAACAGTTTCATACATAATAATTGATATAATTTTTGTGATTATTCTAGAGCAGAAGTGCAAGGCACTACATCCTGCTCTTTTTTCTCATAGCTGCATTTTTTGCACCTCCCAATGCAGAAATAGTTAAATTGGTACCGCGGTACGTATTGTCGCAGGTGTGTTTTGCATTATACCGGTATACCAGTATATCGTGACAGTCCTAACTCTGTCCCACTTTTTCTTCATTCCTGCTGTTTTCTGAGTTGTAGAATAATCATTACAAATTGTAATTGATAGGTTAAACAATTATTAACAGATGTTTTATATCCTATAATAACTTGTTGCAACACATTCCTGAATCATTTTCTCTCAAAAGTACTAGCTAACATTTTTATCAGGAACTGACTATTTCTTGCAGTACTAAGGAACCTAGACATTATTTAATAATATTATCAAAATTTCATGGAAGAATAGATATATAATCTGCTATGTTGGCATGTTGGAGACAATAGGATATAAAATGGACTCAAGCATGAACACAAAGACAACTAAATCTTATATCATTGTAAACATAATTAATTCTAGTAATTTATTCTCAGCAGTCCAAGCCAGCTATGAACACAGAGAAGCCAAGTATGATTAAATCAGTACCTGAGAAAACTAGTACTGTACCAAGTAAACCACTAGAACCTAAAACATTAGTAGCTGGTAAAAGAGATGATTATCTTGGCCTTGGAGAAGAAGTAGATCCAACCAAATTACTCAGGTATAGTACTCTTTTAATTTTGTATTCATACACTTATAAATCTCAAAATTTTAATAGCATACATAGTAATTTGTATATGCAATAATAAAGCAACTTAGTACTATACTTAACTAAAGATAGAACAAGTGTGTTATTGTGGGATAGACAAAGAATATCAAATATGTTTTACTGTAAATCTTTAATTATATTATACCATCGACCTATCTGGCTGTTTCAATGTTAATTTGAGAATTACCCCCTTTAGGACACTAGATTCAACATTGAGGGGCACTACCAACCTGGGTTTAATATCAGTTTTAAATAGTAACTTTAGTCATAATGTGATCAAAAGTCGTGGGATATGCAGTCCTGTAATATAGATGTATGGTACCAACAAAAACTTATATTTAAATTGCTATGACTATATAATCATTTTGCTTTTATACATCAATTAGCTATAGTAGTTATATAACATTCAGTACCCTCCAAAAAATCTTCGGACAAAATCCTTTTTAGGATCACTTGATTTGCATTTAACTATGTAAAAATAGAAACTGTCATTTTAGAAAATTTCAAAATCAACATTAATTAGTTAATTAATATATGAAAACATGACAAACTTTGTTACATGATTAAGTTTGAATGATAGTAAAATTACTTATAGTATGTAGGATCATATTTTCTCAAATTTTCATTTGTCCAAGAACCTTTGGAGGGCACTGTTTAGCTTTTGTTTTTTACCTTATGGTGAATGGGATTGGTATATGAGATTGATAACTTTTTACACCATCTTAAGTGGCATCTTGTGATCCTTTTTGGAATAAAATTGTTTAAGTATTCCAAGTATTTGCTAATGGTTACCATGCCTGATCAGTTTAGTCTGAAAAGACGTTTAACTGCTAATCTAGGGGTTTCATTACTGGGTAGGCACGAAATACCTTCATGGAGTTTGGTCTTAAAATACTTTCTACATGACCATCCTCAATTTTACTGCTATATTAAGTTAGACAGTTGTCAGCCAAACAGACAAAGAATGTTGCAGTCTTCACATTAACCCACTAACTTCGAATCCGATGACTAGTGAAATTATAATGGGTAAACTTCTTATTGGTGGGCTATTGATTATTGTTGATTATTTGAACAAATACTATAAAATGTAATGAATCAGGCTGGAGCTTTTGAAAATTTCAGGCAAAGACTAAAGTTTGTGTAACTTATTTATTGTTGTTCTTATCTGGTTCATTGTTGAAAATCCTAATTCCTGCCTGTAGTTTAGTTTAACATTTATATTTTCTTCCTTATTACTAACATAATTTTCAGGAAAAAAGCCGAGTCACCAAGATTTGGTGGAAGTAATGATTTATTAAAGGAAGATGAACTGTTTGTATCACCTAGATCTTTAACTTCTCCAAGTCCTGGAGAACCTATGTAAGTTATCATGTGTGAATTGTGGTTTGATTTAACATTTATACACTGTGACTGTGTAACTTATCATTGGTCTTCTATGTGGTTTAGAGAGTTTGTAATTTTGTACTTTTTTCAGTGCAATATGTATTTTTTTTTACTGGTAGTAATATAGATACAATGTATTAGTGAGCATAGAATTCACGAGTTGAAATAAAAAGATCTTTTTCCAAAATTTACAAATATTCTGTTTCCATCATACTTTTTTCTATCATATTATTAAAGATCAATTAAACTTTTTATACTAGATTTAACTTTACATTAGTATTTATAAAGACTATACTTTAAGTTAATCAAATTCTAAGAATCATGCAATAATTATGTTTGACAATATTTACTAGGAAATTTAGACAACACAGTAGTCATGTCTTATCCCTCTACAGAAAGTTAGTATTGAGGCTATTGCTTACATGTACAATGTGTATTGTTATATTACAATGAGTTATATGTTATTGAGGTGCTTAACTTTAACATTATTAGTTAAAGCTTATTAACAGATATTTCAAGGGTCGTCTGCAAGATTATAGTAAGTGCATTGTGTTAAAAAGCTAGTAACTACAGTCTTGCAGGCAACCCTGAATTTATAAATCATCATCCTGTTGAATATTCCGGTTTTAGATTATTATTTCAACCACAGTTATGGGTTCTCAGTTTGTAGCTCATCTGACTACAAAGCAAAGTGTCTTGGTTTCAAATTCATAGCAAAGCCTACACACCTTTTTAGAGTTCTGTCATGAAATATTTTCTATGGCCATTCTCCCACCTACCTTCGTATCAAGTAGAGAAAGTTGTCATCCACTGGCGAGGGTATGTGTTCAGTATTAGGCTTAAAGCTTGGGTTAAGAAGATTATGCCTATCTTGGGGCTGTGAGTAGGATGACTGACCACCACAATATGACTCGAAAAATGTTGAAATCTCTTGTTTAGTGCTAAACAACTGTAACTCACTCTCTTCTTATTTTGAGTTATGATCGTTTTCCGCTAAACCCAGGAAATGTGTCTTAAAGCACCTAAAATTATAATAATGTTTGGTGCTTTATTTTATATTTGACATACAAATTACAATTAATTGTGTGATTTAACCACTTAATCATATAATATCTAACAAAATTTAAAATAGAACCAGTTATTGTATAAGATTTAACAGTCAGTCTGATCAATTATCATTACATTAGTTTTAATCAACAGTAATGTTATCATCGGTGGACTATAGCTTTATATGATAATGCTTAATGTTCTAAATATATTTGTCATGTATGAGAAATTCTTCACTGCATTTTTATTTCAATATTTGTTGCTTACAAATTTAATTAGGACAGTCTTTGATTTTGAGGTGTGCCGACTGGTTGCTTGTAACTGTCTCAATGATTCTGTTGCACAGCTTTGGTTGCCCAAGTAGAAAAGATTTGATTTGGAATTCAAGTACATGAATTTTCCACCTTTGTGCAACTACAAACAAAGCTTTACACAATAATGCAAAAATATGCAACTCTGATTAATTTCTATAGTTGCTTTTGTATCTTATTCCATTTAGGCTGTGTTTTGCACTGGTTGTAAATCCCTATCAATTTAAATTCTAAATAAAAATCTACTTTTAGCTTTGTGATTGTCTGAGGCAACCAGACAGCTGCTCATCTCACAGATTGTTTTGAATGCTGTGTTGCAATTAAAGTATTAATATTTCTGGAATTATTGTATAGCTCATGAGATTTTCTAGAAAACAAATAAGATTTTACTTATCTAGATTAGAGCACATATATAATGGATATCTGCAGTGTTTAAAATCTGATTGAACTCATCTCATAGTGACTATAATACATGATATTATACTGACTTATTATTGAACATATTAAAGTAAATTTATGCTAATAAGTCCATCAAATTGATGTTGATAACAGAATGGTCTTAAAATAGGGACTTTTTCTACTTTATGTAAGCATTTGAGACTTACAAATCATTAAAAATATCATGATTTTGCAATAACCATGGTGGTTTTTATTGTTGAATTTTAGATTTTTCATTTGGCGAACAAAATATAGCAAATATGATATTGGTTAATTAAAGGCCTGGTTTAATGGGCATTTAATTTAGAATGCAAAACATTGGCGGCAAATATTGATGTTATTCCTATTATTAGCTAATAATTATTTTGAGCCACTTTGATAAATGTTTAAGAAAAGCTCTAAACGAGGTAAATTACAATCAGTAGATGATTGAAACTTTGTTGCCATTAGACTTAGTGATAACATTTACTAAGAGATGATTTCAGTTAGACTGCAGTGCTTCTATGTCTGTCCTAGCACTTTATTCTCAAACATTTTGATTGTAGTGTTTTAAAATTATAACACATGTACTATTATTATTTGTTCTAAGAAATTCAGATGAGGAGCACTCAGATAGGTACACTATACATTATATATACATGTATACTTGTACTGTATATAGGTGTTTGTTGTTGTTGTTGTTGCTATGTACAGTATTCTGGTTGCTATGTTCTTGTTATATGTGGAGTTTAACCCCCCCCCCCAAAAAAAAAAACCCAAATCAATTGAAGAACAAAGTAGAGTATAGAACATGGAGGTTATATCCCAGCACTAAAGAATTAAACATGTAGTATGAGTAGAGCTTTTGCTCTGTGAAGAAAACAAAGGCATTTTGGATTAGATTTAAATCAATACAAAATTAGTATTCATAGGTTTGCCAATCCAACATTTTAACATCTCGTCATACTTAAAAACCCTCTCCTTGAAGTTTTTAATTTATTATATTATACTTTATGTTTTACCCAAACACTATGTGTATTACAGTGCTGTTGCTAGGTTTGTTAGTCTTATTGTGTTAAATGTTGTTGATCTCATAAAGTTTTAAATGTTGTCTTCTGTTGATTATCTTTTGTGTTGTTTATCTTTCACATGCTCTCTGATCTAGTTTACTAGAATAATATTTTACTGTTCACTTTAATTTACTATAATTTATGCTGTCTGAAAATTCCATGTACTAAAAAACAAACTGTGAATATCATGATTTAAACCTTCAATGAATATTAAATGTTCAACTTAATTCTTCTCCAATCTGGTTTACTTGTTTTCTTGATGCTTTTTGAAGAATAATTTACTATGTCAATTGCTCATTTTCCTGTCCTCTCAGTTTCTGCAAAAATTTACCATTCCCAGAAAAATTATTGTGGAAGTGCAACTCGCTAATACCCCCTGCTTCTATTTGCTGCTTCAGATATTGTTTTAGTTCTAGAAATAACCTAACTTAATTTAAAATTTGATAAAAATATAGCTTTGACCCTTTAACATACTTAAATTTTAAAAAAATCTGCTTGCATTGATTATTAGAATCAGGAATTGACTTGCTTTTCTTCTTTAGAAAATTATTTCCTTACTAACTATCAACATAAAAGTGGTAAAAGGTCAAGAGTGTTTTAGTGCTTTAATGTTTCTGTTGCAACCAGTACAGCCCCAATTAATCAAAGAACACAAGTTCCAAGACTCTATCATTAAATTGACTAAATTATACTCTTTAGATACTAAGAAAGTTTGGTTTATGCTGTATTGTTGTATGTGCCTTTGACAATGAGGTTTTATTGTTGTATGTTCAAATTTTAATTTGTTGAGTTCAACATGGTTTGAAGTGATTATAGATAAATGGTTGGAGATGTTTAGTTGTATAAACTAGTTTTATTTATTCTTTATTTTGATATTATTTTTGTAATATTTGCTAGATGTATTACATTGATTTTTATGTTGTTGGTTTTTCGCCAGAAATAATGTAAAAAAATAACACTAAATTCTCAGCCAATTAAACCTCTGGAAGTCATCTGTTTATATATGTTTGTGTAGCAGAGGTATAATACGGCACTTGTACTCCCTTGCCTTCAAGCTAGCTTTTATGACTTGAGAGGCTGTGGGTTTGAATCTCTGTTGGGACCAATGGATTTTTATCAGGTTACATTAGGGGCCCAATGTAAATAACCCACCAGGAATTGCCTGCATGCACCCTTTGATAGTCCCATAGACAAGCAAGCTCCAAGAATTCGAGGATGAATTCTGTTATGTAGCAGAGGTATAATACGGCACTTGTACTCCCTTGCCTCTGATGTAAACATTTTTTGCCGTTATATTACTATTGTATTAATAGTTTTAGAATGTGAAATTTATGGAGCTGTTGTGCATAAAATGTGCCTAGTCAACCAATAAGAGTAAAAAAGTTTTTCAAAAGTGGTTGTCCCATTTTAGTTGCTTTCAAATTCCTTGTTTGCATTGCTTATTTATCAATGGCTATTTATTGGTATCTGAAAATATACAAACAAACGTAGTTGTAGGTCAATAGACAATTTCTGCTTTATATTGAAAAAATTAAATGGTAAAAAGTTTGTCTCTGTTTAATATTTAGAACAAATCTTATGTGTTTTCAGCTTTACAATATGAGCATTTCTAACTTTAGTGACTGAAGTTCTTGTGTCACTACGCATCATTTTAGTAACATATGTTTTATATTATATTTATAGTTCAGGAAAAGGAACATTTGAGTCGGCCTCTAGAAGACGTATGATGAGTATGTCACCTACAAGATTGGGTAGAGACAGTCCACGTAGAAGTCCTAGAAGTCCTGAAAGAAGATGTAAGTCAATGGATTCTTTTTGACGGGGGGTTTTGAAAAATAACAAAAACTGTTTATGTAATATAATAGCATGAACAGCTTTGGATGCTTTTTTTTCAACTGGCAGTGGCACATCAGTTTCAATGTATATAACACTGACAGTTGAATAAAATTTAACAATATGCATTTCTAACATAATGAGATCATAGTATGAGAGATTTTAAGAGCAATGTTAGTCGGTGGCCCTGTAATATGATATTTTTGCAGGTATTCTAAACTTGTGTTGTTTTCATTTTTTGTTTAGTTCTTTACTTGTGATTGAAATAATTTCATTTTTTGCTGCAAAGAAACTTTATTGATCTCTTATTGGTTGTAATGATAATTGATATATTTTTGTTTAATACAGCCCGAGAGAATAGTCCAAGATCCAAGTCATTATTAGAACAGTTGAAGTCTGCACCCATTGTTGATACACCTGCAGTGAATCAACGTCAGGCAGAAAGTATAATGACGTCTGCTCCTACTCAACCTCCTACTGAAAATTATCAGAATGAAGAAGTAGAAGATGAGCTCAATTCATCAACAGATTTCTTTAGTTTTAAGAAAAAGGACCTAAATACCATGAAAGACCAGACTGGTTCTCAAACTATGCAGCAACAAATGCCATCTCAGCCTTCTGCTCCACAAACCAGTCTACAACAACAACAACAACCAATGGGAGTACAGTCTGCTTATCCACAAACCAGTTTGCAGACTGGTATACCTGCTCAAATACCTAGTATGCCCAGTCAACAAATTCAAGGTCAGAATGTAAACCAGTCTTTACCAGTAACTATGATGCCTGGTACCCAGCAGTTATCACTTGGTACCCAAGCTTACCCAGATATGATGTCATCACCACTGGTTTCCAGCGCTCAACAACTACAACAACAACAACAGCTGATACAAAGGCAACAACAATTAAAACAACAACAATTAATGAAACAATTACAAAGACAACAACAACAATACCAGAAACAACAACAACAAATACAACAACAATTACAACAACAACTCCAGCAGCCTATTATACCTGACTCACAAGTAAGAAGAAGTGTTTCTTTCATAACTTTGGTTTAGTTTAAACTTACTATTTAAGCTCAATTGTGAAGCATGTTCGTATAACTTAATGCTTATCATTCTGGAGGCCACTTCCTTGCCCTTAAGTATTATTAATTTTGTATTAAAGTGGTGTACATAAAGAATCTATATTCAACAATAATGATGATGATGTTTCTCCATAAAAAGAGAATTGTAAGCTGGTCATGGAGAGTTAAGTAAATACAGACAAAGAAATGAAGAAGCTGGTAGGGTGAGCCATCCTTTGTAAGACCATTTATAAATGAAAAATAATAGAAATATTGGTAAATCCAAGCATACAAGCATCTTACAGTATGTAAACTCAGTTTAAATGTTTTATTTTAACTTGTTATAATCTGGATATACATCACGAATGGGCTGCTGAAAATGACTTGACCACTTCAGCATTGGTTTGCTTCTTATAGGTTTTAGATGTACATGTAAATCTTATAGTATATATATTTGTGTTCTTTCAGTTATTTGGTGTTGGAAATCCAATGTTTATGGATGATATGAGTCTAGGATATGGTGGACAAATTGATTTAGATACTCAATCAAAGGTAAGATTTTACATTTCATGTTCCTGGTATTAAAAATAGACTCTCGACCACACTTCAGATGTCATGCATCAAGATTGAAGAAAGCAACTGTGTTCCTCTTTGCAATGTCTTGGTCATGTATTGACAGATTTTTGTAAAATGTTGACAGAAATGATCACAATTAAAATTCAAGGGATGTGCCTGTACATGTTAACGTCCAAGCACTAAGTAACTACAGTGTAACCTGCATTAAGCGGCCAGGTACGGGAAGTGGCCAGATTGGCTGCTTACTGCAGGTGACCGCTTAAACCAGGTTTAATTAAACTGCATCAAGCAGTTCGTTCTGACTGTATACAAAAATTGCCATTTTTTAATGTCTTTGGTTTGTTTATAATATGATTTAAAATGAAATGCTTTTACGTAATAATTGTGTCCAAATACATATATACATTGGGTGTAACATTACTCTTTTTTGATATTAAAATAAGCTTCAAATATTTCCGATAATTTTAAGACAGGTTCCACCAAAAAAGCAGTTACGAACTTGACGACGCTATCGCCATTTTGATTACGTTATAAACCCGTAATCCGGTCATTTTCCGTATAACTCGCTAACTTATTTGATCGCCGTAAAAAATATTTTAGTATTGAAATTAATTGTAATCGCTAGTTGTCAAACCGAAGACAACCTTCTCATAACATAATTTAACTAACTGAGTAAAACTAGCAGATTAAGTGTTTATGCAGAGCTTATTATTTATTGATTTTCAATGATGACAAGTGTCATTTGTATATTGGAAATCAAACGTCACGTGACGACGCTTGTATAATTTATTTTGTCTGTTTAATGACTCAACTGGATGGGTTGATAACATTGTTTGTGACAAGCTGTTAATTTCAAATTTATTTGACCGTGACCGCTAAAAACAGGTAAATTGACGATTTTTGAAGGAGTGTGTGGCCGCAAATTTAATACATCAGGGGTGTGAATTTTCCGCGGATCGGCGGATTTCCGCGTTTTCGAAAATCCCGGGGACGTTTTTTTGGAAACCGCGAAATTTCCGCGGAAAAACATAATGGGGCGAAAATTTGAGGGCCGAAATGTGAACGGTTCCGCGGATTCCAATGAACGCCGTATACTAAACTTTCCGTGCGATGTTAAACGCTCTCTCATTGGTCAATAGAATTAAGTTCATCCAATGAATTACTCTCGATCATTTGTTTGCATTTAAAGATGGCGACGGTGCTTGACAGATCAGCGGATTCCGCTGAAATTTTATAAGTTGACGTCCGTAGCAAAAACAAATTCAGATGGGAATGGCTAGAAATGTCCGTTAAAGATCAAGTGTTGTCCTCGTGCATAAGAAAAATTGATATTGACGGTAAAGCAAAGTGTATTGTTTGTGAAAAATTTGTTAATTACGCATCCAGAGGAAAGATTGCCATCATCGATCGTTGCTCAACATCAGATCATATTCGTCGATCTAAAACTATCAAAGAAAATTTCAAGTTACCTGTATCTATGACTGGTTCAAACAAAGAAGAAAATGTTGGGTATGGCATTCATCCAATGTTCAAGAACATTCCTGCTAAGAAACCTGAGTCACCAAAACCTTGTGTTTCCTTAGAAGATCGGATATCAAATGCCCAGGTTTGTTTTTTTGCATTACTTTTTTTTCTAATCAGTTAAAGGGGTTTGCTATGAACGCATGTCATTTGACAATTATGAGTCATAGTAACCATGTGTCCTCTTTTCCTCTGTCTGCATTGTATTGCAAACTCTGAAATTGTTCGATGGTAATAAAGCATTCTGTGATAAGCATTTGGTTTGTCCCTTTGAAAGATTCATTTAGCCAGAAGCTTGCCATGTTGCTTATTACATTTAACCTTGATGTAGGATTACGAATGAAATTATTCATCCACTTGGCTATTGCTTCTTAGTTATGCCATGTCTATTGTTTCTTAGTTATGCCATGTCTAACAAATTCACATCATCTTTACCTTTTACTGCCAGCATGTATTTGTATATGTCGCGTGTAGTCGGTTACTTGTCTAGATGTCATATATGTTAAATGATATATATATATCATGAATTGATTGTTATATGTTTACTTCTTTTAATATTGTTATATGTTTACTTCTTTCATATGCTAACTGTAACATTTTTTCCACTCACATCACACATTGATAGTTACATACTTCTCTTATGTTAATTGTCACATGTCAACATATATTTAATACATTGACTTGAGTTTTATAAGTCTTATATCTTTTCAGGCTATGATTCTGGCTAGCACAACCTTCCCTTCACAATGGCACCGGTTTTGATTGATTTGGCCAAGGAACTGGCAAAAGATCCCAAAGCTCTACAAAGTCTTTCAATGGATAGAACATCTGCCTCTTACAAGCTTGTGTATGGATTAGGTAACTCTTTAACTGCACAGACATTAAATAAGTTGAGGTCTACACCATTTTCATTAAATTTGGACGAGGCTATAAATAAAAGTAATAAACATGTTTTAACTGTATTAGTGAATTACTTTGATGCAGACAGTCAGAAAGTTTAGTATCATTTAGTATCAGTTGAGTTAATCAAAGTTGACACTGATTCCATTTTTGATGCCATATTGTGACCTAGAGGAAGGAAATGAGATTCCATGGGATAACCTTGTTTCTATATTGATGGACTCTTGTGCAGTAATGCGAGGGTGTAAAAATGGACTTGAAAAGCGTATCAGAGAGGAGAAAGCCAATCATCTTATTGACATAGATGGGGATGTTTGCCACCACATCCACAATGGGACAAAACAGTTCTGTTCACCATTTCAATCGTGGGTCGAAACTCATGAAGAATCTTCATACTGACCATAAGTATTGTAATGATCTGGGTGGAATGCTATCTGAGATTTGTCTAATCCTTGGGATTCCTTTCACAGTACCAGAAAGGTTTTTGAGCCATAGATGGCTTTCTGTATTTGATGTAAGTGTTAGTACTTTAAGACTGTGGGATGCATACAGAGTGTTTTATTATGCATTTCTTCCAAAGTCATCTAAGGCTGATTACTGGCCTGAAGTCAGACAAATTATGAAGAAGAAAGGAGTCACTAGACCTGGGATAGTATGAATCAGAGAAATTATTGATTGCTTGAGTAAGAAGAAGATGACTGAAGATGGCAAGGTTCGAAAGAAGGCAATTTTGGAAAAGGTATGATCATGATCATAACTATAGATTTTATTTTCTTTGTACACATACAAATAAACTATCTAATATAATTGGAATAGTGAACACCAAGAGTATTATTAATCACATATAGTAAAGCAGTTTCTCATGTAAGCATCAACTGAAGCTTTTTTCATAAGCAGGAAAAGTACTTAAGATTGATTTAGTTGTGACCAGTTGAAAATGATTACCTGTGAGGGCAGTATAATTCTGCTGCCCCATGTGTCAGCTGCTGAATAAATACAGATAGAGAGATACCATTAGTCTGATGACCAGAGGTACTAGCTATTCTGAGCGTTGAATTGTATATGAAATTCTGTTATGCTCTTCTCTTATCAATAATTTAGTCATTAAACCCTATTTTTATTAAAGAACTTAATATATTCTTAGTTTAAAATATGAAGGTACTGTTCACTTATCTCAGTACTATTGTCATTAATACAAATGCAACTGTTCTCATAAGTAGTACTTTTTGTGTTGTAGGTGATGTATCAAGGGCAGAAGACACTACTGACTCTTAATTTCTACACAGCAGTTTTACCAATGATGAAGGATTACATCAAGGTGTTCCAATCCAAAGAACCCATGGTCCATCTTCTCCATGACAAACAAGAAGAGGTGTTTACTTCACTTCTGTTGTTTTCATTCCTTTGTTGATTGTCAAGTTAGTTCAGTATGTGTCATTTATATGTCTATACTCAAAGAAATAAATGTATTTACTGTAATTAAAGTTTTGAACTATTTTATTCATCCTACAAAGAATTTTCATATTATGTCAAATAAATGTGTCCTAATTGCTTGGAGAATAGATTTTTTCCCTTGGTAAAACAGTAAGTTCCGGGAGCTTCCGGGGGCCTCTGGCCCCCTGGAACCCCTGGCCAGGACGTTGCCCTGGACCCACCGGGGACCCTAGCGGCCCCCTGGCCCCCAGCTAATATTTCCTCTTTTTCACTTCCGGGCCAGTCACACCCCTGTACATGTACTGATAATCTTTAACAAAGACATCGTTATTCACGACTATAAACAAACATAAGCGACTTTAGATTGGCCGTTACAACAAATTGTAATTATAAAAACTTTCTCTAGTTAAGCTAAATACGCAATTTGTTGAACGATTAATCTAACAAAGAGACACCTTTAGTAATTTTCAAACAAAAACATTGACATTTAATGAGATTCTTATCACGTGATTAAACATGTTCCCGTCAATACATCGTCATAAAAATCGATAATCTACTTAGTATTTGACACGTCCGCTAAGATAAGCAATTTTGGTGACACATTAATTCAAAAAATTGAAAAAATCGGGTCGGTTGTGGCCGCTTATTACAGGTAAATTGACCGTTTTTAGAGGAAATGACTGGCCGCAGACAGCAGGTGACCGCTTAATCCAGGTGCAATATTGCACGATTTTCGTCGGGAGGAAGCCAGACTGGCCGCTTATAGCAGGTGACCGCTTATTCCAGGTGGCCAATAATGCAGGTTATACTGTACATGTTACCAGAAAGAAACTCTGTGCTCAAAAGTAATTGTTTTTCAGTTTTTCTGTAAAAAAGAAACCATAAAAGATCTAAAACATGTAATACTGTATATTAATTTGATAGCCTTAAGCTTCCAGCTCCTGTGTCTAATCATAGTTGTGGGGTTTATTTGATTATCATGTGAAAGGTCTAGCATCTGAACAAATTTTAAGAGTTATATGTACATTAAAGTTTGAAAGCTCAAACTCGGCTTAAACTACCTGCACAGGTCAAACATTTTATTTGGCAGCACTTTATATTTCCTTTATCTACCAATGATTAAGCTCCTAGAAAAGTTGTTAGAAACAAAGGACAGCAAAAATGATGGATGGTTGAACACCCAAATCTTCAAGTTGAAGGTTTCAAACCTATACTGTATTATCAACATATTTCAGATCCGTAGACTTGAAGTAGAGTTACAATATGCTAGAGATATACTTACAAGTACAAAACAAAGATATGAAGAGGAGATTGCAGCTATAGAGAATTCTTACAAGTATGTGCTATAGTCTTATACTAGTTTAGTTGAAGATATGAAGACTTCTAATTGCTTTTTTCTTATTCTGGTTTAATACTATTCCATTTGAATCAAACACCTTTCAACATTTCTGATTATTTTGGAGTGGAGTTTTTTAAAATGTTAAATTTCATCCATAAAATTTTCTAAAAAAAGAATTTTTTGTGATGCATACAAATATATGCTATTTTATTCACTGTTGTAGATTTTTACATGTACATGTATTTACAGTAAAGTTCCACTATCAAGACCACTTTTGTTATTTCAAAATCATGCAATTTTTTACATTTATTAAGACCCAAATGCTTAATTTGTGAACAAAAGGGTCTATATAATAAGAACGTTTTGCTATTAAGAACATTGATTTTGCTGGTCTTACTAGCGAAATTTTACTGTATAACTTATGTCACAGCTTGGTCTGTTCACCTATCCAGTTTCCTGGACATAGATTCTGGTTTTAATCTGTCTTATTTATAAGGATATATACCATATTGTTGCTATTTGAACAAGTATCCTCTGTAAGTGCTTGTTTTATTTTATTTGCAGAAATCGTATGAATTTATTGGAAGAAACAAGCCGTAAGAGAGAACAAAGGTATATTAGCAAAGTTTTTGTTGAAATATCATTTTATACCTAGCAATACCATTAGAAGCATTTTTTTTAGTTTTGTGGCTATATGTTTTTGAGGACATTTTTTCTGGCAGGAAAGAGAACAAAAAACTTCTAAGTCCAGTTTAGTCTACATTGCACAAAATTTCAAAATTATGTTTTGCTAAAGGTGCTATAACAAGTAATTGCTGCTTAAAGGGGACACTATAAGAATCAGACACAGGGGACAAAAAGAGACATTATTAGAATCACGTACACAGACAAAGGGGGATATTATTAGTTAAGGGATTAATATTGTTTTTGTCATTATAGATGGAGGGAAGAGAATGAACAATTACTAAGTCAACAATTAACTAAATTAAAACAAATGGAAGAGGAGAAATCTGAATTATTAACAACTATGTATAAAAAACTTGAAGAAAGTGAGAAAGAAAAATCTCAGGAGATTGAAAGATTGAAGGAAATACAAAGGTAGGACTTGTAAATACATACATAAAACTCAATCTAAAGAATTTACATTCCTATTTGTAAAGTATCGTCTTGGTCAGTCGCCACAAAACTGTTTATTACTGGACCGTAGGTCCTGTGAAAATCAAAACTTTACAGAACCAAACCAAGTCTTACGTGACCAAAGACATTTGAGTGATTTTACATATTTTGATGACTAGAAAACTGTGTGAATGAGATCAAATTTTTTGCAGGACAATAAGTCGTGTAAACCTGCAGATCTAGACGGACCTTCTATTTTTTTACAGGATATGTCCGACAGTCTGCTATGTTTGGCAGTGACTGGTCCTGGCACTTTTGAAGACTAAGTCTCAGACTTTCAGATGAATAATTAGGTTTAGGACTCTAGTAGGTGTTGCTGGTTCAGGGCTCAACATTATTTTTTTCTTTAGGTTGGTCAGTTAGACAACCAGCTATATATTTCACTTGCTCAAACCAAATGTTAACTAGCAGTAACAAGTTGCCTGAACCCTAATAAAGGTTGTCAGGGGCAAACAGACGACCTTTATGGTGAGCCCTGCTGGTTAAATATCTCGATGTAGCTTGTCCTTTTCCTTGGGTCTAAACATTGCCTGTTTAACAATAAAGGTAAAAACAAAATGAAGAATTATCTGTACAAGTTGCAAAGTCTGCATTTATTTGTTTATAAACATATGATTCAATATATGGTACATTACTTTTAATTATAGTGTTGTTTAGAATATTTTCCTTTATCACATATAGTTAAGCTATTTTTCTAGTGGTATGCATGATCAGGGCACTGTATGTTGTATTGTTTATAATTCTTGTAGGCAAGCTTTAGAGAATATAAAGAAAGATCATGATGAAACATTATCTAGATTAAAAAGATCTAAAGATCAACAGATAGAAGCTGCTGCTGCCAGTCATGATACTTCAAGGTCAGTATAGTTAGATTCTTTGAATTCTCATGTTATATTTTGTAACAGATATTTCTTTAACATGTAGAGGGGATACGATTAAGATTAAGATAGAGGACATAACATTCACTGCAATGTGTATGTATTATTTGATGTATACCAAACATATACATACATGTATATGTTTTTGTTATCACCCAGCTGGGGTAGAAAGTTAAGAACACAAGTAGCTGGAGGCTTCTGATTTAATGTCAGTTCATATAAGGATATGAATATGGGATGTTACTTCCACTGTCTAACTGTGTACGAATACTAATGAGAGTAAATAATAAAAAGCTGAATATCATATCTCTTGTATAGGAAATACAGTGGAGTATCAAGTTGTCTGGTTCTAATGAGTTAATCAAAATGCTTTTTTACTGTTTCTTTTTTAATGAATTTAACATTTTATGTAGATATTGTGTGTGTTTATATATTTAGATCGCTGGTAGCAGCTGTAGAATTGATACAAACAAATGCTAAAGATTTAGGTGAATTACAAAGAAAAGTTGATCATTGGCATGCACAAGGTCTTGATGATAGAGAAATAACATTGAGAGCTAAAGATGAACAACTTAAAAGTAAGTTTTTTTTTTTAAAACAGGTTTAACATCGTGTCAACACAATTTAGGTTATTTTACAGAAACCAGTACACCTAACCTAGCTTTCCTTGACCCTTGTATATAACCTTACCTACCCTTCCACAGGGCCGGTAACTTCTCCATATACCTTAATATTTGCCCTGGGTGGGATTCGAATTTGTACCCCATTAAGGAACCTAGATTTGAAATCCCAGTGCTCTACCAATTGTGCTAGGGACCCAGGTTAGTTTAAAATCAATTTTGCTTTAATGTTTTATTACACTTGCATTTTTATAGTAGAATTGCCTTAACAGTTTTCCTAGACAACATCTTACTTACTTGTAGTAATTTTAATGAAGTTCAGGGCAGCATATTATCAAAAATCTTACAATAATTCAGCAATACAACATAGAAGGATTTACGACTTAATTTGGTCATAAGTCGCTTGATAATATGGGCCTCAGTAAACTAACCACTATCCCAATGATTGCAGTTGTCATAAAATCCTTTTAAACATCAGACTGTCCAATTTGGTATACATTTTGGTATATTACTAATTTTTTGGTTCTGTTGAAATTCTAATTATAGGGTTTTACTATCTACTATATAGTTTTATACATGTTGTATGGTATTTTTGTTATAACATATTCTATGTGTTATTTTAGTGTTACAAGAAAGATTAAATAGACAACAAGAAGATAATGAAATGGAAAGACAAAAATTACAAGAACTTGTTTCACGTTTAGAATTACAGATTAGAGAACAAACTAGAATGTTAGAAGAGGTATATGCTATTTATATTCCTTCTTGATATTGTTTGTTTGAAAGTGAAGTATGTACAATGTATCAGTACATACAGTCAGGGAGAATGATAAAACAATTTAAGGTTTGCATGTGAAAGTAATTTGGACTTGAAAATTATCAAAAGTTGTGTGATTTGTGATAAACAAGGTGTTTTTATAGTGGAACTTTACCCTATTAATATTCAGGAATAAAACAATTCAGTTGAGTTTAAGATTGTTTTGCCCTAAGTTTGAGAATATATCTTTTTGCTCATTGTACACCTTAAACTAACCTTACTGTACATTTGTTTGTTTATAGGAAAGATGGAAGGTAAAACAAGAACAATCCAGATTACAAAGTTTACAGAATTCATTAGAAAGTGAGAGATCATCCTGGGCTGATCATCAAGCTAGAGAGAGAGCTAACATGGAGAAAAGTCGAGTATGTTTTACTTTTATTATCTGTACATGCCCAGACAGTAATTATGTTACTAATAAATGGTTTTAAGTTAGCTTGTCACAAATTATCCCCACATTTAGACATTGTGATGCACTCTTTTCTCTGGAGCTCTAAGGTCAAGGTCTCTCTGACGGCAAAGGTCATTTACGACAGCTCATACTTCAGGTGTAAATGCTGCAACTCATGTTGCTTTTGTCACATAGGCTGAAAAGGCTACTTTCTCATTTATGAAGCTTTTGTATCTGAATTAAAATGCTGCCGTAAGTTGCAAGTGTAGTAGAACTATGAAAATGCTGGATGATTGTCTTTAGGTAGCAATCTTTTTGTTGCTTCAAATTCAAATCAAAACTGGCTTGATGTTTCTTTGGGAGACCACCCTATCCTAAATGCTTAGTATTAGGTGACATGAAATTGTGTCAGACTGATTTATCTAAAACGATAGAACATTTTTTCTCAATCTAACAATATTTTGTGGTAACTAAATAGTGTTTAGAATGAATGAAATCTTTGACACTTTCAGGAAGCATTGTTAGAAGAACAGAGGTCTACTCTGGCACAGTTACATAAAGAAAGACAAGCTCTAGCTGATGAACAAGTACAATTTGCATTAAAACAAAAAATGGCTAAAGAAGAAGGTAGTCAATATGCTATAAAATCAGCTCAAGCCAAGGCTGAATATGAGGCTTTAAGTAGGGCTATAGCAGAAAGTAGAGATAGGTATGTAAATATCATTATAGCCCCCCCCCCAAAAAAAAATGGGGGAGGGGTATATTGGAGTCCAATTTTACATATTTGATTCAAACTTAACACCTTTGCCACATATCAGGCAGACATGTATTTTGGTTAGGGTCCATTGATTTTTCACTGTATTATGGTCCTTAGATGATAAATCTTGTCCACTCATTTTCTCAGCTCCCAATTTTCTTTACAAACACCCATTGGAAGTATTTTATCACATTCAATGATACCTCTAGTTATTACTGTAGTCAGAGTATACAGGATGTTTCATAATATGTGATGCACTTTCAAATAATTGTTGCTTCACTGATTCTATAGCTACAAACATAATGCTTGTACTAAATAAACTATACAATATAGTCATGTGATCTTTATGTGTAAACACTAGTTAATGAAGTTAACAAACAAACAAAATGTAGATAAAAGATGCATAGCCTTTTTGCCATCCACATATGTCATGTGTTATAAATGTATTTAAATATCTTGTAAACAGTATGTTAGTTTAGTTTAGGGCATTGAAATACATGTAGATTCCCAATTTCAATTAATATTGTGTTAGTGTCATAACACATTTCATTATAGTTCAACCCAGTCTCTAATTACAATTTTGGTAATATTTTAAAGATGTGTAATAAAAAGCACACTAAACAAAGCTTTCATATTTTTGTATGTATATAGATATGATTCGATGAAAGAATCCAATAGAAAAGAGGAAGATAGACTTCAAGAAGAGAGAAGACGTATGGAGAAAGAGAGAAATAAGATGGAAAATAAAGAAGCAGAATTAATGGAGGCAGCTAATATGATACAAGAAAAATCTAGAGAAATAGAAGAAACCTATGCTGTATGTCTTACTTTGTTTATCTATCATTGGAATTTTTTATATATATGCAATACCTTGGATAATACATGTAATACAATATAATGAATTTTCAACATGTTACTATGAGCTTGGTTTATTTTGACGATTTCATTATATGTATATGAACATGAATGATGATTATGGTTTAAAACTAATGTCAGAATTATGATTTCTGGTATTTTTTCTGTTTTTTAGTCATTCTATAAATATTGTTCATTTCTTGTCATATTTAACATACAAAACTCATTTATTACCAAATTGAATTGATAGTTGAATTTATCTGTTTATTCATATAAAGAAATAAAATATTTAATTGGTTTTCTACTTTGAAATTTCCAAAAGGTACCCTTCAATGAGTGTATATTTTAACTGTAAGCCATTTTTAAGTAGCATGAAGCATTTTTTCTTAGGCTTGCTTTGCTTGCCTTTGTGCTTAACATAGCACTAATAATTATGTAATTTTTATTACTAATATGTTTCAAACAGTGTATAATGTGGTTGTGGTCTGAAAGTTTGGACCCCCCTATAAAAAAATCCTGGATCTGGCCATGCTATTTACAATATAATATTATATATTTAAAGGAGGGTCAAAGGAAATATGAAGAAGGTATGGCAGCATTAAATGAAGCACAAAGATTAGAATCTGAAGAAGCTAAGAGAATAGATACAATTAATCATCAACTTAATCTACTGAAAATGAAGGAGAAAGAAATGACAGATGTAAGTTAGTTTACCTTGTAGCCTTCTATAGTGAAACTTCTCTTATCAGTCATTGCATAGCTTTTTTCAAGACAGTCACCATCAAAAACATTGGTATTTTTATTTTCTAAATGTTTTCCAAGCTATTTGACTGGGCATTCATGAGCTGTGAATGGAAGATCCATTGTAATTTTTGTCCCAAATATTATAATAGCAAATGTCTACTGAATGTGTCTCCTACAGTGTGCTTGTCAGTTGTAAAATGAGAGAGATCCCTCATGCATATGCAGTGTATTTGAAAGTTGTCTTATATTTTTTTTAAAATATATTTTACAGGAAAGACTGAGATTATCAAAGGAGAAAAGAGAACATGAAAAGTTCCGTAATACATTATTATGTCCAAACTGTAGACATCCCACCAGACATCAACAGACAGGAAATGTTAATGTACTAGAAAGTAAGTATGATATTATTCAATAAACATATCCATTTTATAGAAGAAACATTAATTACCTACTGAAATCTACAACTTCATGCTTGCTTGACAGGTGGTTTTTTTATCTCAAGGTGAGCTGTTGTGGCCTGTCTATGCATGAATACATGTGTATGTTAAGTCTTCTTGTCAAATACCAAGACGCTTTCAGATACCTTTGGCATGTGCCATCAACTAAATGGTCCTCTACAAAGATATTCTTAAGTATGCCACTTAAGAGGTTACTAAGTTTTCATACAGCTGAATATGAAAGCAATTAGCACGCTTAGCATTTTGCTGTCAGGTGTGTGGTCATTTTTCCCTAGTTGATTTCTTTGATACAATATTTGTCAATGTAATATATTCTATGTGTTTTACAGGTACCCCACCTCAAGGTTTATTAATGCCTACATCTGGTTATACATCATCATCTAATGGTTATCATACATCAATTAATGGATCATTACCTCCAGCATTAAATCCAGCATTACAGCTTAGTGTCAATACTGTGGATGCTGTAACTGAGTCTATCAAAGCTGATAGATCTATAAGATATTGGAAAATGGAAGCAATGAAGGTTAGTGGTCTTGATATATAGCTCTAAGTTTTCAGAACTGCTCCTGAAAGTCTGGATTTTTGGGATGTGTTAATAATTATTTTTTTCCTGTTTGAAACTGCCAATTATATGAACTTATGGAATTTCAGGATTAATTTTCATTACTTTCTCCCATGTTATTGCATCTTTAATGTTATAAATAAAGAAATCAGCTGAAAGTGACTATATTGTGAGCTTGTCATATGCGAAATAATAGAGTGCCCAAGCAGGGAATTTTGGGTTGGTTTTAAACCAACTTAAATACACACTTAAATACAGTTCGTGATAGTTTGACTTCTAGCTTTTCTACTAACTCAAGTTAACAATTCCCTATTTAACCTTGTTTTGTCTATTAATTTCAGGATCAGAAATATTTAGAGGAACAAAGCTTGTACTTACATACTTTAAAATGTATGCCATACACATCACCTAAATCATGATACATTGTATAAGGTATGGAAGATAGAGATTAGAATTGATATATACATGTATAGAGGAGAGTGAGACATCTCAGCATTGTATCTTGTACTAGTGAACTATACAATGTAGTGTTTAGATTTTGATTTGACTTTCTGAATTCTTTTATGTCAGGGTATATAGTCACCTGATCTTCAGAATGTAAACAAACACATGTTTTGTTATCTAATTTTTGTAGTACATGTATTTATAAAACAGAAAATATTCATATAGCTCATCGAGTTTCATTTTGGTCTGAAAAAGCCAACGTTAGCATGTAAATTGCTATTGAATATATTCTGAATCTTCTGCACAAAATATTTTACCAAATGACCTAATTAACAGGTGAACAAAACTTTGGTTTAATTCATTAAAAGATAACAATAAAAACTCACTGGATGAATTGACATTTTTCAGGGAAAGAAAGGTCAAAGTTATTTTATGCACTTTTTGATGTCATTAAATTATTTTTCTGAAACTAGAAATTGGCAAATACAAGTTTGTGTTAATTAAATTAGTTACTGTTGTAGATCACGTGGCTATAGACCCTAGTTATGTGATTTTGATGTTTCATTGGATCAATTAATGTCTGAACTTATTAAACCTTTGAATGAACCCCATGCTCAGGTCATTTATGTAGTATTTTACATGCAAGAGTGATAATTATCATCTTTATTCATACTGATGCCTTCATTTTTTTTAATTTTGCATTTACTGTGAAGGTTTCTGCATATGAATAAGAAACAAGAATTTACTGAGCAAATTTTTGTCTTGAACTAATACAAATATCTGTCCTGTATTTTGATTTTTATTTTCATTTTCAAAGATTTATATTTTTGTTTATAAAAACACCACAGGTATAGCCCATTTTTTCTCAACTGTCAAAGTAATGTCATAGTGACTGAATACACACTATCGCACTATCTAGATTGTCAGACAACGAACATTTTAACACTCAAAGTCACAGTGCAATTATTCTTGTTTTGACAGTTGAGAAGACCAAACTATAATTTGTTATTATTGAATATTATAGGTATGATCTATAAAATTGCAGCAACATTTTATCGGCCTTGATTTACATTTTATTTTTAATAATAATAAAGACTTTATTTAACGAGGCTACACATTTGGATAAATCCAATCTTTCATGTGGACCTCTGGAAAAAACATGTACAAGTTATTTAAATTATTTACTCAGTAAAAAAACATGTAATGAATTAACAAATAGAAAGATAAGTAAAATGATACAAAGAAGTTGGTTCATTCAGGGTGTTTTCATTTATAGAAGCACTATAAACTTTGTCATGCTTAATGTGTGATGTTATGTTTATTGTGAAAGTGTATTAATCTATATCTGATGGTTTGTACAAATATTTTTTTGTGTAGTAATAAGAATCATTTAAAAGGCCAAAATTAAGACATAAATGATTTGATACAGGCTTTGTACTCCGACTTTACCACACAAACATTTTAAACATGTAGCATTATTTTATGTCAATCGATACTCGGCTAAATTTCTTTTGACCAATGTTTTATTAATTTGCCCAATCTAGTGTCTGTATTAAATCATACAAATTGTTCCAGAGGCGTCTATTAAAATTATTTTAAACTATCAATTTTACGAAAAAATAACAACAATATTTCTTCATTCTGAAACATGCGCTTTTGTTTTCTTGTTCCACAACATACGGAATAACAGTACATTTGATTAAAGTACATTAGATTACAAAACTAATAGAAGAGAACAATGTTCTCAAAATTAGACCGTAATTCATTCTGGTCTTCAGAACACAAATACATTTTTTAATCTTTACATTATGGACATTTGAATGTGGCTAATAATAATTGATCCATTTTAAATTCATGTGACATAACCCATGAGTTATAGATTTATACACTGTGATGTATTGGTTGAAATTGTGTTATATATTTTTTGAATTACCAATCAGCCATTTACAAATTCTGTGCTGTGTAATGTTAATAGAAGTGCCTTTTCTATTGGGCCTTAGTTTTCACCAATGGTGCATTTAGATCAGTTTTGTGTTTTTTATGACCTTGTGCTATGACCTTTAGGCCTTATATATGTATTATAAATATGTTTTATAATCAGGTACTATTAAGTGACCACTGACTTTAGTCTTATATGGGGTGATTATTGTTATATTTCATTCAACTGTCTGTGGCACAACCCGCTGATTTAAATATTCACCTTAGAACTTATTTATCCATGATTGATAAAACTAGACATTGAGTGTTTAAATCAGTGGGGTTGATGAAAGGGATTCTTACAGACGAATACCATGTAAAAATTCAATTATAAACATTTTCAAGTTTAATATTTACTAGTTGATTTTAAATTAACATGTTAAAATCAGAGAAACATACAATATTTGGTAATTTTCATTGGATACATTAGTAAATATTAATGATTATAATCACACATATTTATGTGTGCCAGCATGAGGCTAATTATTTTGGTTACTCTATATTTATACATGTACATTAGTCAATATTGTCTTTATATATAGTCTGTGATATGTAGATACTGATTTTATACTTTGTGATATTTTTACCTGAAACATACTGAAGTACAATGTATATCAATGTTATTTAATTCATTCTTGATCATTTTTTTACCAGTGGCCAGTTTCCTAAACATATCCCTTGCTAGCACTTTGCTCCCTGGTATTCTTAATTTGGTATCACATATTTATTACTAGTGGTGTAAGAAGGGTACCAAGGGACAAAGTGCTAGGTAGAGATAGGAAGCTGGCCACAGTATTTCATACTTTCAAACAATCAATTTTTTACAAGTGTTTTAGTCATTCATCTGAGAGTTAATTTCCATTTCCTGTTTGTTTTTCATTGGATATTTAAAACCCTCATCTATCCCTGCTTCCATGTTGGTTTCTTACACTGTAATGTGAGCATGTGATTACTGACATAGAGAAGTATGAGGAACTGGACAGAAGATTTTTTTTTCGAGACATTTTTTACAATGTTATATGTTAGTAGTTAAGTGTTTACAATGTACTGACCCAGGAAGTTGCTCTGCACATTAATTTCTCTGAAATGAGGAGGAAAAAACTAATGGCAATAAAACACTAAAGGTTTTGTTTGATATACTGGTTTGATCAGTTGAGTCATGTTTGAAAACTTTCCAGTTATTTAGTGGGTTTGCTATTTTGAACTCTCTCTTACACCTCCTAGAGTCCTACTTTTGGTGCAAATAGCTAGCAATAATAAGTCAATATCTTAAGTGGCATTGATTTTAAGAGTACAAATATACATATAATATTATGCTTTTGCATTTAAGTAGAATAATGTAGGAAATTATTTAATGTCTGTTTTTTAGTTTGAAAGGTTGGAAATTTGCCTGTCTGTAAATGCTAAATATAAAATTGATTCCAAATGGACTTAATAGTGATTTACAGTTATCAAAAAGCTTGCTGGTATTATTGGCAACTTCCTAGGTCAGTTAAATAGTTATTGTATCCAGCACTCAGTTATCATTGTACTAAGTGATTTTATATGTTACATGATGAAAATAAAATAATAGAGATTTATGTGATATATGTCTTTGTTTTAAAAAAACCTATGCTGATTATGTCATCAATTGTATGATGATGTCACAAATGTTCCTATACTTTTTGTATGATAAAAACAACATTACTCCCTAATAGTCCAATACAATGATAAATAACACTTGCCATGAATGTTGCCACTAGTCTGAGATCCTTTAAGTGTTAAACTAGAATCATATACATGTATTACGATACAGAATGTACATTTATCCATTCCTGGTTAAAGATTCATGGCTTTTGTGATTTGATTATCTTCAAACTCAGATAAAGCATACAGTTAATCTAATGGCTGTTCCTGGGCAATGACTAGACTATATGATCCTTCTTAAGCCATTGCCCTTTTTCAATGAGAGGCCTTGGAGATTTGAAGTTTGCAACATTGACCACTTGACCACATGGCAAGTTAAAAATTTTCAGTGGAATGTTGAATAGTAGGATTTAAGAAACTACCTTGTGCACTGATTAGCTTGTGTTGTTGCTTAATGCTTGCAGATTAGACAGTGGTGGTTTTCACAAATATTCTTACAAAAAAATCTTTGTAACTCAGTTTCATATCATTAGCACTTCAAAGTCAGACGGATAATAAACATAACTGTGATGATTTTCAAAAGGTTTACACAATTCTACACAATTTGTATATTTAGAATTGATAAGCCAAAAATTGAGCATATTATTAATGTTTCTTGTTTTAACTTACGAAGATAATTTTCGTAAGAATTTTTGTGAAAAGCACCACAGTTTACTTATGTGATAAATCAGAATAAACCTCAAGCAGGCTAGAAGCAGCAATTGGAACTCAACAAATGCAAAGTCACTCGTTTATTATTTCATTGTAAATTAATAAAAGAACTTAATACAGAAATTTGTTAAATGGATTTTGTTTTATACCACTTTTAAACCCTTATATGGACCCATAGGATATCTCAGTTTGTTGCATATCTGACTGCAAATCCAAGGGTCTTGGGTTTGATTCCGGCAGAATAACCTTTAAACCTTCATTGAGTTCAGTCATAAAATATCTTCAATGGGTCAGTTGTCAGCCAATGACAAAGGTGTGTGCCAAGTACAGTAATAGAACTGATTGAAAGCTTGGGTCCAGTGATCTAGACCTGTTTAGGGATAATGAGCTGAAATACTGAAAATTTGTTGAAATTGGGGAATAAAGTACCATACTTAGCATTACAGGTGTTTGTCTGAACAGGACTGTTTTCTAACCAGTACAAATTTGCCATTCAACTAATAAAAGTAAGTCATTTTTGTGCTCATAACACAAACTGCTCCTTGTTGGTAGTAAGACATTGTGATTGAACAATCTTAAAAAGGCTAATTTATTTGCCTGTTTAGGAGATTTGTAAATATCAACTGTTTTTCTTGCATATATGTGGCAAATTGTTGAAACACCAGTAACTGATGAATTGGCCAAGTTTTGGTAAACTTAAGAAAAAGGTTGAGTTTCTCCCAATCTGATTAAAACCTGCAACTGACCTTTGCATTTATAATATTCATGAAGCAATCATTGAGCTCAGTGACTTGTTAACATTGTCTATGTGACACAATTTGCTAAGAACTGTCCAATTGCAGCCTTTGAATAACACCACTGCAAAATTAGTTGGTAAAACTATCTCTTATTGAAATTATGAAATCACTGTGGTATTAGTAGTGTTTTATCTAGATGAAAGCTATGCATTGATTGGTCAACACACAGGTCATCTGAACATGACCTTCTGTGCAATGTCATGAGATCTTAGAGGTTTATAGAAAATCTGTCCACGGAGATTGAGTTTATCCTCACATTACTGTGATTGAAAAGTTATGCAAATTTTATGGATAAATTAATAACATAAGACTCTAAGTAATTTGAGTGCATTTTATTGTTGAATAGATTATTGACATAAATAAAATGAAATATGACATAAAATGGACAATTATTGATTCAGTAAACAAACAAATGTCATTCTACAATCTTCAATCACAAAATTATAAACAATTCTATAAAAATAAAACATTTTATCCTTGTACCCATTCTGGTTATCATAACAGTGCAATTATAAGTACACAATGCTTTCAGTGTAAACTTGCAATAATAAAACTACTCTCTTATATAAAAAAACTGAGCTGCTCTTTTTGCTGAAAAATCTCTAAAATTGGAGAAAATCTTAGTTAAAGTAGAATACCAAAAATGCTTATCATGAAAATTATTGTGTGAAAATAATGCATTTTGCAAGCTTGTGTGTTGACAAAATGTTAACATTGATTCTTTTAACATGTTATATCATAATTGTCATTATGTGAATGGGATAATCGTTATTAATTTTAATTCCCGAATTAATTTAAAAATAGTAGTTATCTGCCTAAAAATAATATACATGTATATGTAAATGTCAGGCAGATATTTTTTCGGGACCCGCATATAGAAAATTTGGGACCATGAACTAAACTTTTTTCTGGAATGCATATTGAAAATTTGAGACCAAGGAACTAAACTTTTTTCTGGACCGCATATTGAAAATTAGGGACTGTATACTAAACTTTATTTCTGGACAACCAATGGTATCATATATTTCATACATTTCTCAAAACCTTAGACCTACAGGAATGGTACAGCAACTTGTATTGGTTAAAATGTAGGTAAAAAGTTGGCTTAGACTGCTGCGCCCAATAATGAGTAGGAAAGAAGAAATGACCTTGACTGTACAAAAAAATGTATAGGAAAGAAGTAACACAATATACCCTGTAATAAAAGAAATATAATATCAGTGTAGTACAAAATTGCTGTCAACAAATCCTGATCACAGATAGTTGAGCTTTTATGACATGATGTATGTATGATAGAAAATGACCGAGAGGAAAATTGAGTTTAAAGACAATAGTACACTCTGATCAATGCAAGAAATCATGTCTCACAATAAACAAGAATCTTACGAGAATAATCCTTTAACATTAAGGTTGCGATGCATTTTAGACTTCAGTTTCTAATGTATGACCTTTACCTTTGATATGAGAATACAATGTGGTAGGATATTATAAATAACAAGAAATATAATGAGGAAAACACATTAAAGCCGGATTGTTCCGCAGATGGGAAAAATTTAGATCAAGTTTATGCGGTAACAAAAGAAACTTTAACACAAAAATTACAAAGGGAAATAATCCATAATAAAGCCAGGTAGAGTTGCAGTTACTTTCTAATTCTGTTCATCACATGGTATGTTATCATAGTATGAAGTTTCATAAAGATCTGACAATAAATGGCTGAAATATATGGTAAATAAAAATCTTTAACACAATTGTAAATGACACTGGACAAGGGCCCTCCCACCTGTCAAACTACAAGTCGAAATTTTTCATTGAAAAATCCGGCTAATAATCTAATTCATTTCACTGCTTAGATAATGCAATGGTTTTATACTTAAAAAGAAAAGCTATATATAGACTTAAAAATAATTTAATTTAAATTTCATCTAATTCATTTCACTGCATGGATAATGCAATAGTTTCGTTCTTAAGAAGACCCTAATCCTAAGCAATGTACAGACTTCTAAAGTACTTGAATCTTCTTGTCTGATAGAGAGATTGATTAGTTCTACAAAAGAGATGTATACATATCAAAACAGAATGGCTCAAACAATGCAAAGCTAAGAACTAACTAGCAAAAAATTGAAACTTCTTTCATTTGCAATATTTACATTACTTCAAGCAATCATAGTAATACTTTGAAATAGCACTTTTAAAGCATACACACTTTTAATATAGACTCATTTTATAATCTGTTTTTTCAAATGGCAGATTTTTTGTTACACATGTAGGAAACAATATAAGCCTTATCACGAGCTTAGGGCTAAAATAATCGTAACTCAATTTTTAAAAAAAGAGCTACCGTTTTGCACTAAGCTCATGATATTTGTACTGTATTTGAATAAAAACATATTATTTAGTCACATTCAGTTCAAATTGCAAGACTCTAAGCTAGACAGATTGGTTTCTTTAGTGTAAGTATGTCCATGCATTACTTTGTAAAAAATGTACGAGAACTATCAAAATTGTACAAAAATTGTTTCAACAAAACTGAAAATGCAGATTATAAAATAAATCTATTGTGGAATAAAAGAAGTTCATACAAAATAAATTGATAACAATATTGTACATCACAAGGCAAGTATGGGTAGAGTCATTGGAATCTGCAATTAATATTCAATGACCTAAGAGGCTAAGACTATTAATAATCTTTAAGAACATAAGAAGCAGCACAACACAAAAATACAAAGTTAAATAAACATATAACAACAAAAAATAAAACCAACCAACAAAAAGCTGAAACTAATGTTGACATCAAAACAAACAAAAAATTACAATAGAACTATAAGGGCGACAAGTTTCACAATAACAATATTTACAAGTTACAACACTTGATTAACAAAATGCATTGATTTGATTTTTAAACAGACAAAAAATAAAATTTGCAATAACAAAAACAAAATAGAACTGAAAATAAATTAACTAATGAGTGAAAAAAGAACAAAATAAAGAGCATACACATACAACAACTTGACCAAACAAAAACTAGCTTAACAAGCATAAAATAAATGGATATTTAAGGAATTCCATAAAAAAGACTTTATTTATGGTAGAAAGCACATTTAAATGATAAAAATAATCAACCTTTTATTGAAGAAAACTTTGAGACAATGTATTTTCTCATTGAGCAAACTGCCTTGTAGAAAAGTAATACATACTAGTGATTGTTCTGAGACTTTAAAAATAATGGACTTGGAGGGGACAGGAAATAGGGCAATTGTATATCACAATTATCTAGTTGATTGATTTCTGATTATTTTCTATAAAAAATTGATTGCAAATTAAAAAAATCCATCATTGAGATGAATGGGTCAGTTTCCAATTATGAGGTCATATAACTAGTCTCTTAGTCTTATACTGCCATATGTATTAATCAAAATGACCTCAAATGAACAGATTTAAGTTGATTTGAAATGAACAACTCACTGTGTTTTTTTTATTGTAACAGCTATGCGAGAGACACAGTGCATCAAAGAAAACCAGAAATCTGTTGACTATTTCAACATGCAAGTTGCACCATTTGAAGAGATTAGGTGGGAATTACAGACAAAGAATAGGGTGTTTCACATCATTATTTTGCCTTAGAACTAACACTACAGAGGTGAAATTACTTTACAATTAGTTACACAATATGACAAAATATATAAGCAAAACATTTTTGCAGAAAGCACATTATTTTCTTAAATAGCAGAGATAAAAAAACTTGCATTTATTATACCAAAATAGAGACATTTTCATGGATAAAAGTTTAATTTCAAAATTCTTGTAATCCTACAATACCTGAATATTTTTATTTTAGCTTCTTTTCTATAGCAAAAGAGCCCTTTCTTTCTCAGGTCCCTAAAATCTTAAACTTCAGGACCAGTCCTGAAAACTTACACCCATGCATCTTAAATAAATCTAGCCCTAGTCTAAAGCATGTTCACCAAAATGATAAATTGATAAAATATACAACAACAATATCAATTGATTAATGACCATCATTAACAATATAATAAAAAAGAACACTTATACAACATATGCACCAACAACACCAAATACTAAACTATCTAAATACTCATCTTATACACATGTACATAAACAGTGTTATCAATAATTACCTTCACACTTGTGTAAATAGGAAACTCTTTTTCATTTTTTACCATTACTTGAGAAACTAAATACATGTACATTTCTTGAGGTACATATACATGTATAAAAATTACATTTGTATAAAGTATCATTACTCTCATTTCAAAAGTTACAATCCAGTAGGATTATAACTATCCAGATGCATAACAAGAAATGTAATGTGGAAACCACATTAAAGCCGGATTTAAAATCTTAAACACAAAAATTACAAAGGGAAATAATCTATAATTAAGCTAGGTAGAGTTGTCGTTACTATCTAATTCTGTTCATCCCATGGTATTTTATCATTGTACGAAGTTTCATAAAGATTTGACAATAAATGGCAGAAATATATGCTAAATTGAAAACTTAGTGCAATTGTTAACGACACCAGACACCCGACCATCTAATAAATCCAGCTAATCAATACATCTGAAACAAAATATAATAACATAACTGGAAAACCAGGTTTTTTTACAAGTGTAAAGGTACCTTCGGATGGCACTGCATGTAAAATTTTCCATGGTAACTGGTCAAAGATACCATTTACACATAAATAGTTACCATGGCAACTAGACATGAATGCCTTTCACATAAAACATAACTGGCTGGCATAATTGTTAAAGAGTAATAGGCTGAGGACCAATAATCAGGATTGAAATGTTGTGAGTTTGAAATACCCAGCAGATAGAGCAAATTTTCCTTGAACATGAAATAAAGTATGTATTGCTTTAACCCATTTTATTTCTACACAAGAAATGTAATGTGGAAACCACATTAAAGCCAGATTTAAAAACTTTAATGCAAAAATTACAAAGGGAAATAATTCATAATAAAGGCAGGTAGAGTTGTGGTTACTTTCTATCTGTTCATCACATGGTATGTTATCATTGTATGAAGTTTCATAAAGATCTGACAATAAATGGCAGAAGTATATGGAAAAGAAAAACTTTAACACAATTGTTAACGAAACCGAACCCGTCCAACCACCCGCCTGTGTTTAGCCAAACTATTAGCCCAATTTTTTCGTTGAAAAATCCGGCTAAAAATTAACACTAACAGTGTTGTTTTTTAGTAGTAAACCTTAAAAATAAAACTCCAAAGTCTATTTGAAATACTGTATTATGTAAACATAACCCAAGTCATGATCACTGAGCCAAAAAAACAATGTTCAGCAGTTACTTTCCTATATAATTCTTTAAATTGAATTCAAGGATAATATAAATTCTTATGAGCATACAACATCAATATATGAAGTTAATGAATTGGACCCATGCCATTAAAGACAAGTCTATGTCTCATAATAAAAATCCTTAAATGCAACTCATAATTAACACGCATCAAATCTTCTAAAATAAAAAAATCAAATACATTTTTGTATAAAGTTTGCATATTAAATGTAGCGATTTTAATACTGTTCATGGTATCTAAAAAAAGCAACATTTCGGCTGAAATAAAACATTTTCAGGGACCATTCACCTATCTGCCACTTTATAATGTAGAACTTATCATCGTAAACCACACAAATCTATTTTACATTTACAAGACAAATATATCACAGGCTTAGCCCAAAACAGTCGTAACTCAATTTAAAAAAAGAGTGAGTTATGACTGTTTTAATGCTAAGCCCGCAATATGCTATATTTAATCAAATAATATAAATTGAGTAAACAATGGCAAAAAGAATATGCCTGTACAGAAACACAAAAAATATCACAGTTTATTTACAAAATAAAGAATGTTGAATTTTCAACAAATAATTAGGATCAACCTAGACTTGTACATTGTAATGTTTACATAGTAAACCATCCATAAAAATCAAAATATGGAATCAATATCTAAACAAATATTTCATCTTTTCATACGAACCATTCTTTCAAAGATTAAGTGAAATAAAATATATTTATAATTAAACAAGTAACAGAAGCATAATGCCCACATATGAAAAACATATTTTTCATTCTTAAAAAATCAGCTAAGCAATGTAATGTGTTGTTGTTGAGGTGGATTTCTGTGTAGTTTCCTGTACTGTGACCTGCACCCATCAATAAATAACTTAAATCAGAATTTTGAAATTAGCTGAAAGTAGCAAACCACATCTGATCAATTTGTAAAGTACAGTCCATATTTACCAATAAAGAATGAATTCACAAATGTTGCATGAATAAGCTTTTACTATATAGGTATTGATTGAGGAATGCATGATCATTTATTTTTAAAAATATTGCATTACACAAAGAACTTTTGGAGGGCAATGAACAAGTACAATACACTCTAACAATATGTAAGGATTAGAATGTAAAATATCTGTAAATTTAAATATCAAATCAACTGTATCTATGGCACTTTATATATCTGAGGTGGGAGAAAATCATTCTAATCAAAATAATTCTAACAAAGGTAATCAAACAAAAACATATATGCATTTTCTTTTTTTCCACAATTAATAGCAAAGCAAGAAAAAAACACAAGCTAGCATACAAAGTTTACAAGCACAACAGTAATACTAATAAAATTCTAGCAAAAATAAACTACATAATCTTCATATGCAATGATATGTCTAATCTATTTGTTTCGTTGTTATATTAAAATACTGACAGATTTTGGCCTACGTCATTGTTTTGATAATTATTTGACTCTTTGAACAAGAGTATAACAACTGTCCAGTGCAGTATATCAAAAGCATGATTAATCTTTATCATGCCGAGAGCGATAACAGCAGGGCTTGAATTTAACAAAATTTTGGACTTGCTCGCAAAATGAAAAAATCACTTGTATTATTTTTTTTTAAATTTTAATAGCATACATAATTTCTATTCTTATATGCTATATAAAAACATAATAATACTACATGTATATTTAACTGTAGATAGAACAAGTGTGTTATTGCCGGATAGACAAAGACTATAGACCTTTTTTAGGATGCATCTTTAATTAATACTATCGATCTATCTGGCTGTTTCAATGCTGATCTGGGCCTCAATAGTTTAGACGGTATTTTACGTCGATTCTAACTTGCAAAAATCTGCAAGTTAAAATTAAAGTTACTTTCAATTTTCAAATCAACTCGGTTTTGCGAATATGCGAGCTTAAATTCGAGCCCTGGATAACAGGTCACACCAATCTTATCGTCTTCTCACTGCTAAGCACCACCTAGACTTGCCCAGCAAGTGTTTACTCTTAGGTGATGAGTATTGCTCAAGCCCTGTAATAAAGTATCTGTTCTGTTCTGATCAATTTCAGCTAATTAATTTAGCAGTGGGCTGAGCGTGATAAGAGTGAAACTAGGAAATTGGTCATGAGACCATTGATAACATAGATTTATGGTATCTAGACTAAATGGACTAAAAGGAATGTACATAATGAACACAGGAAAAACTTTTAACCTTAACAGTTCATGGCTAAATGTAAACTCAGACAAAAAAGTTCTACATGGTTCAACACAAGCCTGCTCAACAGAAACTTGCATTTAGGGACACTTGCAATAGACAATCTCAAAAATTTTAGTCAGACAAAGTTATCTCCCCTGACTACTCTTCAAATCTGCCAGATAAACTAGTATGTTAGAAGCTGGCAAGCATTAGTATGATACCTGTTCTAAAGGCAAGAAACCAAGTATTCAAAAAAGTGTATGACTAAATATTCTTGACCAGATTTTAAAAGGCAATATCTACAATACAGAAGTTTTACAGCCTGAACAAGATAGGCTTGATGTACAATAATCATGACATTATGTGTTTATATTTTGCTATTTAAAAAATTATCCTTGAACTAAATAAATCTTGCTAACAAAAATACTGCAAACACAGACATTAGCTAATACTAAAAAATCACAAATATGCAGCTAAAATTTCAAGTCTCAAGTTTTAAAGATGTTATTGACAATACCTACATACATGTTCATTGGGTTAAAACAATTATACAAATGCACACCGATGGTATTTTTGAAATAAAATTACAAAAACTGTAAACTGCCACACTTGACACTCAAATAACATTATATCCACACATAAAATGTACAAATTTCATAAATACTTATTGATAGTACAAAATGTTAAAAACATTTTCAACTTATATACAATCTCATTTAAACCAGACCTAATAATCTGAGAGTTTTTCAATTTTTCTTGAATCAGTGTTTATTGTTTTCACAAAGCTTAAGGTGTCAGATTCAATGAAAATGTTTTCATCAAGTAGCTAAAGGCTGTCATTACAACATTTGTTTCATAAATACAAAACTTTAAGATATTATCACCGCACACCAATGAAAACTTAAATAAATAAGACCCATTAATGAAAACCAACAGCAGTGGATAAGTAGCCCAGCAATAATAAGACTGATTTTCATGAGATTGTGATACAAAAAGTTGTGTACTAAAATCATTGAGCAATTTATATCTGATGTAGCAGTGACCAATACTGATATAAATATCTACACATTCTTGTCAGAAAATTATGGATAAATAAAAATGCTTAAATATAATTGTATAATATTGCATTTGTGATTCCTCTGAATTGAAATTGCAGGTGTTTCAAGCCTCTTTTAGAAATAAACATTTATTGTATGGCCATCAGTTTTGCTAAACCTGGAAGAACTTGAGCTTGCAAGTTGGTAGAGTCGACCTTTTCCCCATCAACCATAATTATACTGTCACTGTTTTCCGGCTCAAGACGGAATGCTAAAACTTTCACAAGTTCAATATATGAAGAGGGATGATCAACATGGCTTCCTTTTTCAAGCATTCCCATAATTTGAATTAGTTCAGTTTTCTGGATCCCGTTTCTAACAATGCATAGATGTATAAGACCATCACTAAACCGGGCATCAGGAGCCATTATGACATCACTTCCTAAATGTGTCTGGTAGGTGGCACAAATTGTTACAAAGTCATCTTCTAATGTGACCCAGTTATCAGGAAGCTGTTCTTCAAGACGAGGTAACATAGTCGGTACCTCACCATTAGAAGTCTTAGATAACGTTAGCACTTCTTGCAGACTATTCACACTATTAGACATTGTAACAGAAGACTTATTCCGTTCATCGGAAATTTCCATCTCTTCTGTTGACAATGAAAAGTCTGGTCGTTTATTCTCCGTGGAATCGTCTAGGTTCATATTTCCAGAGATGAATTCATTGGAAGGTAAGGATTCTCTTATATCTGTTAATTGTTCCTCAAACATCTCATCATTCTCCAAGGATTCAGACATTCCACGATGGAGATGAGCCGGTACAGATTTAGACCGCATCTTCACATCCTGTGAGTCATCATGGTCCTCAATATTCTCCATACTCTGTAGAGACACACGTCTATTTCTACCAGACATGTTGACAATCTTTGAATTATTATTAATAGAAGATTTTGGAATGTATTCACTAACTGGTAAAAATGATAACTTTCCTCTGTATTTCCTTAATGCTGAAATATATGGAAAAAATATATCATAAGAAATAACATTGAATTATATTTGTCAATGTCTTGTCCTGCAAATTAAATAAGAGCATTACTTTTGATTGGTAGATATTACCATAGCACTCATCTTTTACACTGTCTCCTGGGAATTTTGTATTAAAACTAATTTCAATATAAATCTTATTTATTTTATTTATACAAGGTTTTACGCCATGCCAACACAATTTTTTATGTTATTTTAGGGCCTTCAGTGCACCTAACCTAGCTTGTCTAAAACCAAAACTCAACTACCCTTCCACAAAGCTGGAAACTCTCCATATACCTTATCAATGCAGAAAAATAGACATTATTGTCAAATTTCCATGGAAGGGTATAACCTCCCAGGGAGGGATTCGAACCTGTACCCCCTTCCGGACACTAAATTTGAAATCCAGGCACGCTACCAACTGCACTACCGACCCAGATTGAGATAAATCTTATGTGAAGAAAATCTAAAATCACCACACCCCAATTTAATAATATAGCATAACCAACCCTGTGAATAAAGTGAATAGTGATTCATTTATCAACAGTAATTATCGTAGTTATGTTGAGCATTTCAAGCATGAGAAATCACCAGAGCAACAAAATAACTTTTAAATTATAACCAAAAATAGAAAATATTAAAATTAAACTATAAGCTCAGCTCAATATACTAAGATCAATTTTCTATTATGATGACTTCAAGTTCAATATATTTTCATTTCATTTTTGTAAACTAATGACATCCAGTGACTAGCAGAAACAAGGGTCAGGAGTTCAAGTCCCATCATGGGCCATTAATATTTATTATAATGCCTACTGGTATTTACAGTAATCATTCTTTTTTTTCTTTTTAACAAGCCCAATTTACAATGTAATAGATAGGCATTTATCAACTATGATATGATTGAATCAATTTTCAAGTGTTGGGGGCTTCAAGCTAGTGGATTAAGGTAATGACTTTTACTATTAGGGTTTTACCATACTTTTATATAGTGGTACACTCCCAAATCATGCACAAAATTAAATTTTATGGTTTATGAATTTTAAGTACTTCTATAAAGAGAAATGAAATTGAACAGTTGTTTATCAGTATAAAATATAGTTTTACGCATCATAGACTGTGACTCAATCTAGCCAAAATGCTTGAAATCTCAATATATTGATACACAGTGACTGCAACCATGACATCTCATTACTCATGAAAGGTAACAAGTATGTTACAAGTATGTACAAATAAAAAAATATTATGGCAGTACAGTTCAGCTGGCTAGCTCAGTCACTACCACACAATTCTAATGAACATGGAGTTGTGGGTTCAACAGAAATTATAGTCATTGAGTGACCAGTTCCCCTAATCTAGCTTTCCTGGAACCAACCAGTACCTAACCTTTCACACCGTCAAAAAACCTTTCCATTTACCTTCTTAATGAAGGAAAATGGATATCATTACCTTTTTTCATGAAAGTATATAAAAAACCCAGGTGAGGCTCAAAATCAGCAACCTCTTCCTGACACTAGATTAAAAACCCCAGCATGTAGCCAACTGCAACATTGACCTATGTCATAAGCCTCTAACACTGTATGATTATCATCATAATCATCTTCAGATTTTTTATTAGAGTGCAGGTGTGGGGGCATTATCCACGTCAGTGGGCCCCCTTCCAGGTAACTGGCTAGCTGCACGCCTGCGGTTTCTCACACCTGCTTTCCAGGCGTCTCTTTCTTGAGGGTTGATCGCCGAGAGGTTCCATTCTCTGCGATCCCTCTCTGTTAACTGCTTCCATGTCAACTTGGGCCTTCCAGGTTTGTGTGTCCCTGTGACCTGTATGGTGCTGGCTGCCTTGATGCCACCATTTGACCTTTCTACGTGGCTGTACCATTTTAGTCTCCTTTCCCTCAATATGAGGTCCAGGTCTAGGCCGAGCTGTTTGAGGAGGTCTTTGGATCTGATGGTGGCAATGTCCTGTTGTTTTATTTTACAAATCTGCCTGATCATTGCTCGGTTGTTTCGCTTCAGGCGTTACAAATTTGTTTTGGACAGGGGCCAAGTCTCACTGGTGTAGAGCATCACACTCCTTACGCATGTGCTGTAAACTCTGCCACGTGTTTTGTATGAGAGGTGACGTGATGTGAGGATTGGTAGCAGCTCTCTGAATTTTTTCCACGCGGACTTGACTCTCGTTATGGCTGCCAGGTCACAGCCTCCTGCTGCAGAGAGCATATCCCCAAGGTAACAGAAAGATGCTACCACCTCTAGTTTGTCCTGTCCCACCTGTATGTCGGACTAAGGCATGCCATCTAGTGGACGTGCTAAACCCGAGCAGCGTGCACACTTTTAGCTTGGGTCCTCTTTGATGTGTTTCAGTCCACTGCATTTCTTATGGACCCAGTTTCTACAGAAAGATTAATGATTAAAAAATTCCAACAAATGATATAAAAAATACTTTGTTCCTATTAAATCATATATACCACATGAGATAAAAATCCCACATTCAATACTTACACAAAATTCTTCTGATAGCTTGTAGTGTGAATCTAGCTTCACCAATAGCTCGGAACTTTTCACTTTCATAATCAATATCAGCAAGTAGACCCCAGCATACTGAGAGGAATGAATATATTTGTTGATGAGGTTGTTGTATTAATACTAAATCCATTGGAATGATACGATGTTTGATTAATATAAACGTGGAATGAAGAACTGCCTCTGTCTCTACGGATTCACTGAAATAATGGAAAATGAAATAAAACACAAACCTGTCAAAAAATATTTTATGCACTGCAGCTCATTCAGGATAACATGGAATATTGAGTAAGTTTGTCTCAAATTATCCCTAAACAACCTATATGATATCTCATATGATTCTTCCAACCCCCACAATGGTTCTAGTTTTCTAAATAACCTTAAGGTTTTGAATGAGTTTAACGATTTTTTGGAAGAACTTCAAGGTAATCTAGAAATTTAGAACTGTTGTGGGGCTGGCAGAACTACTGCTAATAAGAGAATTTTGTGCTGCTTAGACTGCACTAGGTCTGATAAAAATCGATTACGTATCAAAGTCATTTACCTCGTCTTTTTTATCTAAATTTGTTGATCTGGTCGTCATTTTTGCTGTGTTAGGAACCATATAGGTCATGTGTTCCGAACACTGTTACCAGTACACTTGTAAAATCTGTTGTTTTTTTCAAATGTATTTACTCATCAGGATAGTTTTAATAGATCGTAACAATTGAAAGGGGAGAAATGATACTTTATACAATTGTTATTGTAATACATGTACATCAATCATAAGATATGTTTTTAATTTCTTAAGTATTGATAGAAATCTAAAAACAAATCACACATTTACAAAGTTGTTAAGGTAATAAAGAGGCAGAGATTTAAATGCAGAGTTGAAAAAACCTGTGTATATATATCATTTTTAAGAGGAAGAACATTTAAAAGTCATTTCATGGCGATTCATCAAAGCATTGTTACTTGCATGCATCAACACTATGCTCCCATCTTTTGTTACTATCCTTTGCAACGCTCAAAAGTTTAACTTGTTCACTTTCTTCACTCTTCTTAAAGACTATGAGCAAACTGATATTTATATTTTTAGACAGAGACACAAACATGTTTTAATCGCATGAGGGTTTCATGGTTTTTAAGAATTGAAGTGTGATTGGCTACTAAAATGCACAAAAATCTCATGCCTATAATTTCAAAATGTTGATATGTGAAGATGTTAAACATTTTTTCATCAGTTAAATAAAGGAAAATTAACCAAAATGAAGTAAACATTGATCTTTTTACATGTGACATCATATGCCGTTGCATTCGTCACTAGTATGATCCAACCGAATATGGCTTTGTTTACCCATCTATTTATACTTATTTTAGTCAGGCTGAGCTGCGAGGGGAGCAAAATCTTTTGTTAGCAGCTTCTTACTCCATATGTAAAAGCAATAGTTTGTCAACAAACTGAAGACCATGTGACAGACAACATCAGGCACAACTAAGTTGCGTATCTCTGATATGTGTGTTATTTCCAAACTACATGTAGTACATTGTACAAACTACACATATCTAGTGTATAATTTTATGTAAAACCCAGTGCAGAAGGCAATAAATCAATGAAACATGAGTCATATACAAAAATGTATTGTCCATTGAAGCAGTCAAAAGTTTTCATTTACCTGAATAAAACTTTTCATGCATTCCAAAATAAAAGTTTATTGAAAGCTAGTAATGAAGTGAACATAATTTGTTCATGAATATTTATCAAAGGAAAATTTCATTTGCATGTTTGATTTCATTTAATTGCATTCAAAATAATTGAAAAAAGTAATAAAACAAAATTTATAACTAGAATTTTGTGCAGAACTTCAACAAGTTGAAGTTATGAAGGGATAATTGCATACAAGAATTGCTTTACACTGTACAACATGTATAAATATAACGTATTTTGTTTTTCTGACTTTTGTATCAACTTAACTAAATCTGTTTGATTGTGATGTTTGAAATCGGCCTATGACTTTATTATTTGGGGTACGCAAAAGATGTTGGTGTCATTCAAAAGATCAAAGTCAAAGCTATATGTGCATGTATTAATCAGTGAAATGAAATTATCTATAACCAAACTTGGTTAAAAACTACCATTTCTGAGTAATATACCTATATATGTATATATAGTGTTTTTAATTCTGGACCGTGCCAGCCGACTGACCTGTGATAAATTACTACATGACTTATTGTGAGCTTAAAATTAGTTGTTTTTTTATTTTCTGTCTGAAGCCTTACAAGCACAAGTTCCATGGTTTTGTACTATATCTGTTCAGTTTATTGGAAGCCAATAAAATTCAATTTGTATGTTTTATTAGATAACAAGAAGTAGACCGCCCTTGTATAATGTGATGTAACAAACAACCTCCAGCTAAAGTAATAAACAATTTTATGATTCATTTAATATTTATATGACAAATCAGTCAATTTAGATCACTACTTAATATTGATCACTAGCCAATATAGATCACTAGTCACAGTTCATTAACTTATAATAGGGTGTGTTGGTGTCAAAAACTTATATTAAAGATATTTTATACAAAATATCTATTTTCAACCAAAATTTTGTACATTTTTTTGACAGAATACACAAAAACTGAAGGCACTACAATAAATTTTTGGTATCCATGGACAATGTTTTAAAAGACGGGTCCAGGCCCCTAAGGCCCCCCTTCCCATTTGTTTAACAATATAGACACACAACACTCAATACTTTTATAGAAATTTCTTGGCAACCAAAGACCATTTTAAAAGAAGAGATCCAGACCCCTTATCCCCTACAGGCTACACACATCTCCCCAATCTGTTAAACCATGCAGATGTAAGATATTAAACTTAAATATAGACAAATGGCTAGCTAGCCAATATATAAACTGATAATAAAAATCTGTTGATAGCATCAAAGCTGTACTGTTGACTAGACGGACTGTAGTTTTAATGTTAAACAGTCAATACCAGGATGTTTTTATGAGAAACCACAGACATCTTGATGACAAAGTATTAATATTTTATAAGGATATATTAAGAAAACTAGCCAACTCTCTGACAGTATTTGGCACTAGTTTAGACACAGCTGCTTGTTTTAAATACCAATGATCATACCATATACAGTTCCTCCCATAAGTTCTTGAATACATAATATTTTGAGAAAAAAAAATTTTTTTAGTCATTTAACTAAACAAGAACTCACATAATGCAACATAATGTGGATAGTATGCTGACAAACTAATCAATGCTGATTTGAAAGCAAGATAAGTCTTTGTCTCTTTTTTCATGGGTAAAATTCATGTGAATTGGGTTATCATTAAAACAGGATTTTGTCCAAGTACACTTGGAGGACACTGTATACTACATGATTTTATCACATCATTGCATAATGTTGCATTTGTGTTGCTTGTGTTTTTCTCATTTATTGTTTAACTCAAATGCTTTTTATCAATTATCATTTCGGCTAGTTACAGCGACAAAATCAATCAACCGGCTTTCTCGACTAATCCTCTATACCAGTTCTTTAGTATTCTTTAAATTTCTTTTTTTCATAATTGTAGAAAAAATTCTAATTTTCTCATGTGAAAAATTGTCTAAACAGGTATATTTTTTCCTAGTTTTGTATGATTTGGTTAAGAGTTTCCACTGTGTTGGTGCTGTAATTAAAATGGTTTTGGAAAAAGTAAATAAATACTCATAAAGAATATAATCTGGAAATTTGGAAAGGTGAACACAGTCTTTATTAAATTTTAAAGTTGTATAAGTAAACAGTACAAAGTAAACAATGAACTAGTACTTACCCAGCAGAATAATTGATAGCACAACTTAAAGCATTACCAGAACCCCCTGGTAAACAACCTATAGGTAATTTTATAGCATCTTCCCAATCTACACGACTCATTAAACCATTTATTACCTGAAATATAATACTTATATAAAGACTTTCTTCATTGTAGACAACATTTGTGGAAAAAGTGATTTTAAATATGGTAAATAAGTAGACACTTAATTATATCACCATTAAAGCTAGCTTAAAGACAAGGGAATAAGAATTTTGTAGAAACTATGAAATTCATAGATGCTAGCAGGCTTGCAACTATAAACATAAATCAGAAATATTGTATAAAGAACATGGTTGCCAATGCAAACATGTAAATCTCACTGCCCTTTAGAACGGGGGGGGGGGGGGGAAGTATTTGTTTTTAATTAAAAATTTAATTGCATGGGCTTTTGCAAATAAAATTGACAAAATATGAATATATTTTTTTTCTGTAGAATTCTACAAAATCAACAAATGATATAAAAGTTATGCATTTATTATTAAAAACAAGCAGTAATAAATAACAAACATAAATTTTCTAGTGAATAAACATTACCCAGTACATGTATTTCAAAAATGTTCCCCTTCCATCAAATGTAAGACAAAAAAAAGTAGAAAACATTTTTGTTTAAACTATTTTCATGAATTATAGAGACTTGTATTTGATATTTCCCACAGATTTGTGTTACAAATGTCATACAGAATTACATCAAGTGATAATTTCCTTAAATTTCAAGCTGCATACTTAAACTGTAGAATGTTTCAATTCAGACAGATAAAACATGTATTAACATAGACACTATCTCTGTGTCATCTTTGTTTTACATCTTCAGACAAAAGTGAATCTACCAATATAGCAAGTCACTTAAACAAAATAACGAGGGAATAAATTTATTGAAAACTTATTAGGTAATTTATAGTTAACACCTTGTTTTTTCTACAATTTTGGAAAAGTTATTATGATACCTAGGATTATAAGAACTCTATGAGCTATGACAGAATAGCTGTAGTGGGAAATAAGGGAAATAATTCAAACATCATACAAAATGGAGTTATGGTTCTTGTGCACAGCATTTATAGGCATTTTAAAGAACATGTGCATGTATACCAAATTTCAAATTATTTTAGTAATCTATTAAAACAGAAGGTTAATAAATTAAATCTAAGGGATATAATTCCCACATAAGACAAAATGGAGTTATGGTTCTTGTGCATAGTTTTTCAAGGCATTTTAAAGCATTCAAACGAATATGTGCATGTATACAGTAAAACTCGGATATAACATACTTGGTTACAACATACACTCAGTTACAACATACACTCGGTTACAACATACCATTTTTTTTTGGCCCGTTTTTTATCCTTATAATAACATACTTAGTATGCTATAAGAATATAACATACCTTATTTCTATGGCCCAGCGAGTATGTTATATCCGAGTTTTACTGTACCAAAATTTTAAAAAAAAATTCTGATAAAGTAAGGTCTCAGACCAACAAAATTGAACATGCTGCTGACAATGCAGACATAGTACACTAAAAAAAACATGGCTTAGAGGTTAAAATGTTTCTTATGCACATTTGACTACTAGAATTATTTAATTGTATTGAAGCATTCACTAGTAAAAGTACAACTTATATTTTGTCCTATTTTTTTTATTTTGGGGATAAAGTGATAAATAACAAGTCTTATGTTATGAACAGCCAACTATATGCAGCAAAACAGCAACAATGTTATGAACAGCCAACTATATGCAGCAAAAACAGCAACAATGACAAAGATAAAATTACAAGACATAACATAATATGTTTATTATCATATTATTATTATTATACATGTATTTATAGTATTGAATGTCAGCAGTTTTTTGTCGCCAGTAAAGAATTATATAACCACTATAACAATACTACGTTAATTTATACTATCATTGTTTTGTCATTGATAAATTTAGAGTGAAGTACATGATTATAACTGGTTAATTTCAATGAATGAAAAATATCATGGTTGGAGGGGGTAGCACATCCAATAGAAGACAGTTAATGCTATGTTAAGGTTAAGTTAAAAATGGTGGCAATGTCTTTCCTTAACAAAAGACAGCATAAAGGGCAGACCCCTGAATAATGACCTATTATATCTCGAACAGAATCTGAAGAATTGGGTAGCCATCTACATTACTTGTTGAAGAGAGAAACGCAAGAACAAATTTGATTTGGAGCTGATGGGGTTTTCCAGCTGAAAAACTTTGTTTATACCGCATGCATCTATAAGGAACGAGGTTGAAATAAAAGTGTGTGCACACAGAACAATAGGATTTAATCTGCATACTTTTCATCAACAATATGTAAAATAACTTCATTTTGCACAGATTCATCCAGTACAACAAACCTTTTTCGGCCGAGCAGTTATGATGGACTGGTAATCATTGCATAGCCAGCTCTGCACTGGTTTGAATCATATCCAAAACCTACCCTACTGTTTCCTTGTGCAAGAAACTACTAGCTCAGTAATAGAGGACCAGGAAGCCGACTCAAAAGTGATTAATATATGTTGTTAAAGGTTGTTTCACGATCGAGCTAAAATAAATTAGTATTAACTATACAAATTCAAGAATACTTGATAAAGGCTTTGGAGGCAATACTGAAATTAGAATTATTTATTTTTTGTACAATAAACAATACTATACCTCATATATAAGACCATCTCCTGATACAATCACAACACCATGATAATCTGTTCTGTTTATAGATTTCATCATTTCCATACCATGTCCAGCATGATCTAATAAATATATACATATAATACAACTACATGTACATGTATAGTGTGACAACAATTAGTAGTCTTATACAGATACAGTAAAGTCCCAATATTAGAACAATCAAAATTGATGGACTTTGAATAGCTAAATCGTCTTAATATAGAGACATTTTTTCTATTGATCAATCTTTGTAGAGGAACTTAAGGAGATGCCACATGCAAAATGTGAAAGCTCTAGTTCTTACTGTTTTAGAGATTTTATATCATTTCCTTCCTTAGCTCCATGCTAAACTCGTGACCCTTCGGTCAGGACTATTTTTACCTCAGAGGCATAACTTAAACAAACTGTAGAGAACCTTAAGGTGATGCCACATGCCCAATATGAAAGCTCTGGGCCTTTCACTTTTAGAGTAAAAGACTTTTGAAATTTTTCTTTTTAATATAAAGAGTCAATATTTACCCAATGGCATAATTTGAATAATCATAATTAAGAACCTTTAGGTGACGCTACAGGAGAATTTTGGTAACTGTACACTATAATAGACAAACAACAATGACTTACCAGTTTGTATAAGTTTAACTTGTATGTCTGCCTCATCTAACATTGGAGCAACTTGTTTTTGATATATCTGCATAGCTTTACCAGGACCACTATGTGGGTTAACTAGCACCAAAAATTTGATTTTAGGAGGAACTGAGCATTTATCAACATCTGAAATTTATAAAATACCATTTTCAAATTTCGGTACAAAATTACTGCAATGTAGTGTAATGTTTTATGTCTCTTTTCTAGTGATTCTTTCTTTTCTAAAATAAGATAAAGGCTAAACATATAAGGAACAACAATAGTCAAAACCCAAAGACCTACCACACAGCTATAACGCTAAGAGGGAGATTTTTTAGATTTTTAAAACTGTTGTCATGATACTTCTACAATAAATAACAAATACATGTGTAACCTAACGGGTTTGAACAATTTTTCATCATATTGCAACAGTCAGTTGTCTCACTCACTGTCCTTTAAATCTCTGGACTTTACCCAGATAAAAAGTGCCAATGACAGTATTAACTTTCCTACTTGATACATTTTAGGGTAGGTACTAGGGAAGCTAGAAGAAATCACTTCATGATTAGTTTGCAATAAGGTATGTTTAGATTCTGAGTGAGAATAGAACCTATAAATTCAGTCAAGTCGCTGGCATAATTTGTAATAGTTGGTTGTTGGCCTATAAATCCAAGATGGCATCCACTACGGCCAAAGGCTACAATTTTTTTCTAGAGTTTCAAATAATGTTGATTATGATAGGTCTTTAAGTAATTGATATAACAATAACAAACTAAAATATGTAAATTAACCCATGTCCTTGAAACACAAACAAGTCTTTACAAGGGTTTTATTAATACAGTAAAGTACATTTTTTTTTATAAAAATTAAACATATCTTATTATTTGTAAATAAAATATTGTCTTACATACAAAGTTAATATAGTAAGATAATTAAATAAAAATAAAAGACTGAAAGTAAATGATAGATATGTGCAAGTCATAAGATACCTTTAATTAATTTGATAAATATTATGTTTCATGTAAACAGGCTGTTGTTAATTTAATAAGAACTAATAATGAATATTCATAACTTGTATTTTTGCTGTATAGGGCATAATGCGGGTGAACCAAACCAAAGGAGTCCATCTTGAATGATATAATGCCAGTGTGCTTTGACACAAATAATGGCAATAATTGACTTGATTTAAAAACCTTAAAAAAGACAATAACAAAAGAAACATTATTTTATTGAAGTCTTATTAAAAGAAGAGAATTTAACACTCCACTACATTTCAGGTACAGTAGATCAAAAGGTGTTAATATACAAGTCATATTCTGTTGAACTTACACTTGCATACAACAATGTCTATAGCATAGTGATCACTTTAAGAATAACAGATAACAAACATGCAGACTAGACAAAACTGCCAAAATAATTGTTCATTGATCAATATAGAAAATGCTGAATAAATAGAATTATGATACACAAAATATCAATGACAAAAAGGATAGATATACAGAAATCCAAAAAAAATCTGGAGGGGGGGTCAAAATAATGTACAGAAGGGATATGAACATTTTTGGCATGCTTTTCCTAAAAAGACATTTATCTATTTTTATTATGAGGTTGAAAGCAGTGTTTAGGGGCCAGAGCCCCTTGATATCCACACGCCTGGATCCACCTATGACATATGTATGACACACAGTATACTGTCCAAGTTCATTAACCCTAAAGCTGTCTACATGGATAATATCTGTCATTATAAAGTACAATCAATTAACGAAATCAGATGTCCATTCAAGGAGGTATATACTGTAATACTATGATATCAGTAATTGTTTGGTTTTATGACCAAGTGAATTAGCAATGGACCTTTCAATGACCTAATTAACAAGAGTTTACAGTAACATTTGTCCTAGAAACAAGCTGTTGACAAGAGAGCACATAGTTAATGTTTGGCCAAATGTATTGTTCATCAAATACTCTATGATCTTATTAGATAATGAATCCAATTAGTAAAATGGAGTCAATTTCTCATAGAAATCAAATTGGAGGTGATTAACCAGTTAAATAATATTATGTTACAAAGCAATCAACTGACTGCACTAGGTTTAAAGCTAGGGAATGGAGGATTCATAATGAAAGTGGACTTAGCTTTAGTTATCATCTCAAATCTTCTCTAAGTACCCTTGAGCTAGAAACTGACAATTCCAATTACTAAGATACACATAATATAGATCAGATAAATCACTAGAAGTAGACACATTGAACTTATATAAATATTTGTTTGGTATAAATACTGTACAAAGCAGTATTCAGGAAAGAAAATTTCACTTGCACCATTTAGACAGTGTTTATCATTGGATTTTCCACAAAGAATCACCAACTATTTTGGAATGTTCAGCAGTTACTGCCTGGTATTAAAACAGCTTTCCAAGACACTATTTTAATAGTATTTGACAACCTTTCAAAGAGGAGGTGACAACTTCTTCAAATCAAATAAAAGTAAACAAACATTACAGTTGAATTATCAGAAAAAGGTCACTGTGACACAATGATGAAGGACCAGCCATAACAAGGTTTCAAACTGTAATCACCAGATTCAAAGACCAGTAAACTTACAAATTAATGGGTCAACACAATACTACTATACATCCTTCTTTATTTACATGTAGTTAGACTAGTTCTGCCTTGACTCATCAAAATCAATCTCCATAAACAGATATCCTGTAGAGCGTTGTCATACAGGATCTCTAAGGTCTCAATGGAGGGCAACATTGAGATGACCTTCATGTCGACCAAACAATGCGTAGCTTTCATCTAGACGAACCACTATTAATAGCATTTTGATTTCGTAATTTCTATTTTTAGACCAAGGTTTGCGAGCTAATTCATCAGTGGTATTATTCACAGTCTACAATAGGATGGCTCATTTCAAATTGCGTGACGTAGACGATGTAAACAAGTTACTTAACATAACAATTTCGTCATGAATATTTTGATGAGAAAAGGTCAGCTGAATGTGGCCCTTATAAGAAAACGGCCAGATCTAAATTAGCAAGTAGGTGAGTGGACAATTTTAGATCGGGTTTTAATCAGATTGCATCAAAATGAAACAAGTCTACAGCTCTCTAGTGTCATTAACACACAAGTGCAACAGTATGTTTATAAATGTCAAATATCAATGAGAGAGACAAGATGTCATCATCATCGTGTTAAGTAATTATATAATTACACAAAACAACAAAAGGAAAGATCATACAGTCATTTAGTACATACATTAATGACAGTCTAACAATTTAGGAAATCATTAATGGTATATTTATATACAGTAAAGTATATACAGTCTCATGATATCCTAGTACAATGGTTCATGCAATTATTTAGTCATAATTCTAAAGCAGTATAGCAGGGGGCTGCATCTTGTCAATTTTCTCTCTTTCCAGGCCCTTATTTACATTTTTATCATCTTTGGTATGACAAAGCAAGGGATCAAACCCAAGATCTCCCACACTTGAAGCAGGGGCTCAGTATACCACTAGGCGATCAGGGCGGTTACAGCTAATTAATAACCCCTTAAAATGACTAGAGAAAATTATTTGAGAAAATATTTGGTAAATTTTTTCAACAAAATTTATGACTAACTATGAGGCACATTAAATTGTTTAATAATACATGTATATCATGTTTCTATAAATAGAACACATTAAAATCTAATTTATTTATTAATGTATATTAAACCTATTAAACAACTTGTCAAGTTACATATTTATGGAGCAGCCCTCATACTCAGTGTACAAAGTAATATCAATTGGTCATGGCAGATAAACATCAAAGTAGAAATTGTCTTTCTTGAACAGTAGCAAACATTTGAAATTATAATAAGACCAAATTTGGAACAAGGTAAGTTGTCTCACACATGAGAAGGATGACAGAGACATAGTGTTGTATCCTTCACTAAGAGGGAAGAGGACTTAATAAGCAAGTTTTGAAAATACATAATTATGTATTATAAGCTACCATGTATCAACACACAAGGCTATGACAAGACTGCCACATGAAAGTGTGGGACTGGGAGAAATCCTGATCACAGTGCAAGAAGACAACCTTGAAACTTACTGTAGTAACTTGGACAACAAGAATGACCCCACCCAGAAAGCCTACAGGGACAGCTGATGTAAAACATTCTAGCACCTTGCGACCTGTCCCAGTGCCAATGACATCTTCAGCAGCATTATAAAATTTAAAGATCTGGATCAAGGCAAAAAAGTCAAAAGTAGATCATAGGGCAATATAACTCACATCCTAACATGACAATAATAAATAGTATCAATGAAACAGCTGACTATAATTCTGATAAGTGTATGATATAGAAGGTCAAATAGAGAAGTAATCACCCCATAAACACACCACATAACAAACTATCATGTTAGTTAATATACAATGATCAAACATTAATAGGTCAGGATAAACAATCATACTGCAGGCTTAACGCAAAACAGTTGTAACTCACTCTTGTTTAACTTGAGTTACGACAGTTTTGCACTACATTACAGCTTTCATTCTTCAATCTTAACAAGTGTCATTGTCTTTGTAATCCAATCTAAAAAATTATCAGATCTTAAATATAATTGTGCAAAGTGATTATGATGTATTACATAATATTTCTTGTTTATCACTGTAAATAAGTGATTACTAACTCTGTGTTTTTCTTACCCAAGTTTTAATGTTGCCAGCGTCTGCACATAATCCTCAAAGTAATGAGGGAGTGCAGTATTCACTTAGAAGTAGAAGTAAGTGATCTAACATCTTTGTACACTGATCTCAAATGTATTAGATGTTTGTGTAATGCTGCCATTTCATGAATGAACTTAATCTCAAATGCTATCTGATCTCAACTTTTACCTGGTCTCAAATGAACAAGCCAAGACTTAGTGTTCTGTCATCTATTAATCTTTGACATTTTAAATAAAACATTTGTGACCTCCTGCATGATTTTTTAATTAAATTGTCATTATCTAATATGAGGTTTCAGAAAAAAACATTTATAGCCTGCTAAATCTCAACTTCAAATTCTTTCCTACTTCCTTATGGTTCTATCCATTGTAGTCTTCATACAAACTCCAATCTATTATCAATAATTATGACAAGACCCACAGAGAGGATGAAGTACTTACTAAAGAATCGGACTATTCTATCCTTTCATATAAATGCATCATCGGTTATTCCATGACACATTGCTATGCTGCGTTATGTACCATGGCCCATGGGTCATTTGGTTAGGAAAAACTCGTAATCAAGAATAATTAATGAGGGAGTTTCATTGGTTCCGCAAGGAAACCACTGTGGAAAAATAGCCAATGAAATTACATTTTATATCTAAGGTTTGGTTTACCATTCAAAATTGCAGCCTCAACGAGTGATTTTTCTAAAGCGGGTGAAGAAAATTTCAGTATGACTTTATTGTCATTAAAGAGTATTTAATTGTAACATTTGACATTGGAAGAAGATTGGTCTCCCCTGCCACGTGCATATTCATAAAAACGAGATTTCGCCTGTCAAATTGCCCAAGGTACGTAAGGAGTGTAAGGAAAAAAGTACTGTGGCTGCGGACGATGATATAAATGTTGCAGTAGTATGCTGGTAAATATGGTTGCATATCTATGCAAATAGAGTAATTAAAACTATTCAACCCAAGTGTTTGAGCAAACACAAAATTTGATAAATTTTTAATCATATATATTTAAGTGCAAGCATACTGATAGAAGAGAATGATGATAAACTACTTTAAACATGAACATGCTTCAGTCAGCCCACAGTTTATGGACACATCACCTGTAGTGGTTTGTGTAACAATATCAATACTGCTGTAGCCAAGAAAGATATTGTGCCGGAGGCACTTTTCAAGGGGTGGGAATGGTCTTTAATATCACATGCTTTAAAATGCATTTCATAATGTTTTGGCTCTGTTACCTTTGAATATACACCAAACAATTTTCATTTACTGTCCAAATTTATACTAGGGCACATGCCTCAATGTAGCTACACCCTTGTTCAATATAGAAAAATATTGCGCTTAAATTTATGAGAAAATCTTTAATGGTTGATTAACTGTATCTTATCAAGCATAAATTTATCAAGTACTCTAATTTAAAGAGGAGATTAATCCTAGAGCTACCAGACATATCAAACATGAGTGGCTAGTATGCATGTCTAAGTACATGATATATTAAATAACTTAACACCGGCTTAAGTTTAAGATACTTTAGACAATGTAACTAAACAAATTACTGAATGATCTCTTTTAAATTTTAAAGACATACTTAATGTCACATGCACCCCTTTCAAATTGAATGCAATTGAAATTTGAATGCAGGGTCAAGATGACCTTGACCTTTAACCCAGAGACCCAAAAATCAATAGCAGTTATCAATGACCATCGCCAATCTACCTACCAAGTATGATTATCATTGGTCAAAAAATTGTCTGAGCTATTCATTGAGCTGACAGGAAATTGTAATTTTACTAATGAACAGAATGATAGACAAGTATAGATGGCCATTTAAAATAACAGAGCATGAAATTGATGAAATTTATACAGTCAAGTATCTAGGTACTAGAATATTTATAATTTCTTTGATTTACGAGGTAATTTAGATACAGGTTCAAGTTATAATGTATAAATAATAAAATGATTGTGCAATTATATTTTAAGTTACATCATTTCATATGTAAATAGAACTCCTATAATTAACTTTATTTTTTATGACCAAAAAACTATATAAACAAGATATATCAAGCCTCAATGAACAATATACAAACAATCTATGAATCATATCTATATAATTGTTATACCAGACATAAGGTTTGTAGGAGTATAGCTAATGTATATTACAGTTTATTATATTTTCAATGTGAATGTGTAATGGCCCATTTTACAGAGCACTGCAGCCTGAAAGACTGTTTGATAAGTGAAAATAGCAGAACCCAGATTCACAAAAAATCCTCAATTTCAGTGTTCACTCACACTTGAATAATATCACTTAATATTATATAGTTGTCGATGAAAGTTTCGTTTATCTGCTCTATTTAAATGTTGTATTGTCACATTTTAAAATGACCTAACAATACATTTATAACCTAAAGTGTACAATACTATGGATCAGATATAATACTGCAAATAAGGTTACATAAAGGTTAAGATTTTAAAGCCATTTAAGTCTAAAATACATTGATACGTTGAGTTACTAGTAACTGTTCATCACATAAAATACTGGTTGAAATGTCAGGATAATTTGACCTACTTTTAACTAGTAAACAAACTATAAACATTCAGTCAACAAAAAACTCTCAGGCTATTTTGTCACTGGTAAACATATATCTATATAACAAAACCAATACATGTACACTGAGTACAGCAGCACTAAGTATAAAGCATCAAAGTATAACAGACGCTGTTTTGGAGGAAAAATTGGTTTATCTAATTATTGTGCTTTGTTCATTTGATACAGTCTGAATAACATGTTTACCAATATTAGACAAAGACCATCAATATGAGAGAAGTATACTTATAACACAACAAAGATACTGAAGTTATTGTTCAAGTAAACATATTCTAACACTATCAGCCATTTCATGGGTAAAGAGAAAGAAGATTATTGCCATAATCTAATATTCCATAGGATCTCATAACATCTATATATACTAGGTTTAAGGTGTGTCTACAAATTTAAGGTTATTATACTGAGGCCAGCCCACCTGATAACTGCTCCTGTTGGAATACAAACCCGTACCCCGTCAGAACACCAGGTTCGAAATCCCAGTGCACTACCAAATGCACTACAGACCCAGGTTCACATAATATAAAGAAAACATTGTGATATAAGCAAATTGTCACATTATTTTTATATATCACAATAAAAATACTTTGTTCATTTTACTATTATTAACCTATTTAGCACAAGTCATAAGTACAATGTAACAGACTGACTTTAACTGTTTATAGATCTTACCATGAATATGATCACCATTCAGATGCAGACACTTAAAGTATTGACCAGACAGGCAAAGAAAAAGTATTCATAGAAAGATTCACAGCCGCGACAAGTCAAGTGACATTCCTATGATTTTCAAACATACCGTATATATACATATATAAAAGGGATACAACCTCGTTAAGTCACTTAACTTGATCCACACAAAAATGCTAACACCTTGATGTCACTTCAAAGGAAGGTCACATGACATATCCCTGCGGTTAGATTGTTATTCATCTGAAATCCGAAGACTGACCTATTTCCTTGTTAGATACTATAAATGGCTTGAAATTTTATTTCCTTAACATAACATGCCATTGCTTTATGACTGGCAGAAAGTAAAACAATTACAAAAACAGAATCCATATGAAGTACCAATGAAAAGAATAGTAAATTAAATATCAACAGTTCTTGAATAAGAGTGCTTTTATAGCATGTATTCAATAAAGGTTTTACCATCAATATTTTATAAATATTTTACTGCTTCTATTTTAATGTTTTGAAATACTCAAAATTAAAACGTTGCTAAGAGACGATATAAGTAAGAGATAATTATTACATGTTGTGAATCTTGTCTTAGTGTTAGATATTGTACAACATAAAGCCTGTTTTACATCACTTGGGTGATTTTTTGTATGATTTCTACAAAACAAATCACTGTAATTATGCGCCCTTCAGGCATACACTGTTTCCTATCATCTTTGCATCTGCCACAAGACAGCATATTTTAACAAATAGCAGGACTTCGTAGACTTTATAAAACTGTCTCACAAATTCTCATTTTCTCTGCAAGTCATAGGAGATCTAAAGGTAGCCGTATGGAATTCACACTGTTTCTGTAAGACAACATTGAAACAATTCTGTTTAACAATCTTGAAACAACAGCTAACCAATAATGTATGATTTTACTCAAAACTCAGACCAGCAAGACAGTCACAAAACATTTTATATGATCATCCTACAATCTTGCATACAAATGCTGGTATACAGGAGGTAGTCAGGACAACTCAACCCAAAGACAACCTGAGACAATTCAACCCATAGGTCAGGACAGCTCACTTGAGTTGTACTGGACACATAGAGGAGTCAAACTGTACATGTGTGATGCTTAAAAGTCAGTGTACAGCTACCTTGCCTCACTAACACAAAAGATGATGCAGAAAAACAGCATGTGGTGTCCGTTCCATAATACATAAAATTTGGTGTTTTTTGTTTGCTTTTTTGAATGGCTTTAAGGCCGTGTCAACACAATTTAGGTCATTTTACAGCGTCCAGGGCACCTAATTTAGCTTTCCTGGACCATTGTCTATAACCAGTACTCACCTTCCCTTCCACAAGGCCAAAAACTTTTCTCTTTATCATATCAATGGAGGAAAATTGACATTATTACCATCATAAAAATTAAAGTAAAAAATAAATAAGAATGGTGAGAACTGTAAACAAAATTGCATTTAAAATTTACAGGCATAAGTTCCCATGAAAATAACTTAATTAAAGAATCAGATGAATAATGTAGTGTCAGCAAAATAAACAATGAAAATCTTAGCAGAGAGAAAGCAATTAAATTTCCTCTAAACAAAATGTTCAAGTACATTGGCATGTTGAAGTAATTAAAGAAGGGATTCAAAGGATTCAGTATTTCTCATAGGCAGATCCTTAGGTTGAAGAATAACAAACATAACAGTATAATATATAAAACAAACATTAAAACAAAGGAGGATGTAAAGATGTTCAGAAAATATTTTCAATGGGGTCTAATTTAATTACTTTCAAAGTTATCATTTTAATTCAGTTTTGCACAAGAAATTATGAGGTCAAGCAAAATGCAGTCTGAAAATACCAACAAGGGGTCCAGACCCATCCTACTACAGGTTCAGTCACAGATTGAAAATATCACATGGCTTTAGGAAATATTAATGAAAACTCACAATCTCTATCCCCTTTATAGTTCCACTATTGATAGACAAATTGATAGAAGGTGATAATGAATCGTCCACACCTAAATGATATATTTACATAATTAATATTATTCACTAGATACATATAATACATAAGCCGCCCGGCTAGCTCAGTTGGTAGCACGCAAGTCTACTGATCGAGGGGTAGTAGGTTCGATTCCTGGGCGGGGCATACTTTCGTGGAGTTTGGTCATGAAATTATTTCTACGGTCATTCTCCCTCCTACCAATGATTTTTAATTATGTAGGGCAGTTGTCAGTCACTGACGAAAGTATGTGCTTAGTAGTTGGTTAACAGCTAAATCCAGAGATTTAGCCTTTCCAGGAGGAGTGAGTAGGTTGACTGACTGCCGTTATATGACCTATAAAATGTGTTGCTATGGCGTTAAACCCAACAAAACAAACAAACAAAACATATAATACATGAAGTACACTCATGTATAAGTAAAATTAAAACTGAACACAATTTGAACTTGTTAATTTTGAATATACAGCAACATATGCTTAGCAACCAAATCATGTTAATACAGCATACATGTATATACCAGTAATATCAAAGTATTGAAATACAGAAAGACTTTCATGCACAATGAAACCTTACAAATCCATACTAATAGTTACTCCATACACATTAGACTCAATCACGAATCGAGCAGGGAAAAAATTCGGGCAAAGGGTTTATTCTACCATGTATTACTGTATTAATAAAAATTTTATTTTCCTCTTCCTGCCATACCTTGAAGTACAGTTTCCCCTCTACACTTTGCATACAAATTCTGTAGGTTCATTAGTGTAGTTAAATATGGTACAATACTGTAAAACAACTTAAACTTCAAGAAATACAATGAAAGACCTCAGTATCATTATATTGAACAGACGAGTCAGATGACGGAACTACTTTCATTGCCTAGAAATTGACAGCTAGTAAATCAGAGACACATCACTCCGCAGGTTAAACTGGTCAGGCATTTTTGTCTATAGTTTTCGATTTGTGGTAAACTTAAGCCTTTCGGCGAAATCGCAGAAAGTCTAAAAACTGTAATGAGTTAGTTGACAAAATTTCTATTGAAATAAAGTGAATTGAGAAATCATAATACAGTACTTACTGTACAATTATAATTATGTACTACAAATAACAACATAATTAAGGCTTAAAATTAAAGGCTTAAATGTCTAGTAACAGAATAGGGAATATAAGTAACAAAACAAAATTAATAATGAAATAAGAAATTCTGTAAAGCAAACACTGAAAGGGATAAAACTTCAACAAGTTACTTGGATAAACTGATAAATAAATCCAAAATTCTGAAAAACAATATAGAACACTAAAAGGGATAAAACTTCAAAAAGCTACATGGGTAATTCATTTACTGTTTATGTACTAATAGAAATAAAGCAACAGAAATAGAAGTTGTTTCTAATTATAACACATTGGTTACAACACACACTACATTGGTTACAACACACACCAGTGACTAAATCTACAAGACAATGAAAAAGCCTAGAGAAGTTGATAGATTATTGTACCATTCACCAAAGATGGTAGCCTGTAATTTTGGCATTAAAATCACTAAATACACGATCCCTTGGTTATGTCACTTGAAGCTTTTTTGTTGAAATGAAGGGAATAAAATAATAGTAGAAGGTATTTTATCTACTTTAAACTAAGTAACTTTTTTAATCAACTTTAGAAAGTAAAATTAAATTTTGTAAAAAAGTGATTTTTAAATGCAGAAAAAGAAGAAGAAAATTGTGCACTTTAGTAACAAATTTTCAAAAATTTATTAAAGTGTGATTTTCACTCTCAATCAAGAACTTAAAGAACTTGATAAAATGTTGATAAAACACACTTTTAAAGGTGACAATACCAAGACTCTATAGTGTTTGAAATGCATAAATTACAAACTTGATAGACAAGGGAGTAAAGACAAATACAGAGTTTAGTATATAACACACATGACTGTATAGTTAGTAGTTTTTCTGATTAATAGCTAATCTAAGATTATCATCAGAGCTAGCATTAATATAAAATCAGTCTACGAAATTAGTGGGAGTCCAGTTGTTGGGGCAACCAAAAATTTCTTTTGGACAACCACATTCTACAAGAAAGACATAGTGCTTCTGCTAAATCAATCTGTTTGGGCAATCACTTTCTTATCCTAATTTCGTAGACTGTAAAATCATATGTCCAGTATTCCTGTCTCTATGTCATGGGATAAAAAATGAAAACATTTCAACATAGATCCAAGTTATTTAAATAGGGGGGAGACAGCCCTAGATCACATATTGTTTAATTTTTTATTTTTTTATTTACTGTCAGTAGACAGTGTACTCCTCTGATTAATTTATACATATTTGTTGATCCCGATTACAGTAATGAATATTTAAATCAGCAGAGTTAACTTATATGACACCAGCAGTTAAATATGATTGGAATTAGTGACCATTTGACCTTATTTGACCCATAATCAAACTTATCTGATATTTCATTGATATGAAGCTTCTGACCATGGGATAAAATTGGAGCATAAATTTAACCTCTACCTAGATTGTTTTAGATTGCAAGGTTTAAATTTGATTTAACATAGTGATCTATACTTAGACCCCATATGGCCAATTTCAAGTTATCCAACTCGTTCGAGATTTGACCGATATAAAGCTTCTGACCAAGTTTGGTGAAAATTGAAGCAAAGCTATATATTTGTTGAGCCATCTTGTTTATAATTAGCTATACAATAAAAACTCTGAAAACCGGACCCTCTGAAAACCGGAATCCTCTGAAAACCGGACGATTTTTAAAGTCCCATGTTTTCCCCTTTTAAATGCATTGAAAAATATCCTCTGAAAAACGGAAACTCTGAATTCCGAATACCGGACCTTTTGCCATGGCTTCTAATGATAAATATGCATAAAAAATCCTCTGAAAACCGGACACCAAGTGTCAACTTTCTGTGTATTGTAACAGTTAGTTAATCATAATCCCTGGCAGATGTCAATTGTTAATTAAATATCCAAACATTTTATCTATACAGGTGTGAAAAACACTTGTCTGTCATTGTTTAAGATTTTTATAATGTTTGTTTTGTATAAACATGTATTGTTGTACAGATATAATTTGTGAAAATATTTTAATTTCAAATATTGTTATTATACAAATAAAGAGGCTACATGTTTGTTTTCAAAATTACTAAAGTTTGTTAATTGTAAGGAAATAATAATGTCTATACAGTATTATATTTTGAGTAAGATATTGGAAAAACATGACATGTTTATAAGATGTTGTTATTGTTGTTATATGTTTATATGCATTCATTTAAAATGAGAATAGCATCCATATTTATCAATTATTTATTTGAATGCATTTAAAGTCCATTGATAACATATACATGTAACTAAAGAAAAGTTATAATATTTTAATTTTCTCTTTTTCAAAGTAAATTACACTTACCATACCAAAATTGACCAAATTTTAATGAAAAAATAAATTAAGATATAGCTGAACCATTCATTTAATGTAGGAAACGGTCCAGACAAACCATAGCTATTTTTAATTAGTAATTCTATATAAACCTCTGAAAACCGGAATCCTCTGAAAACCGGACTTTTTGGTCAGTCCGGGCCAGGTCCGGTTTTCAGAGTTTTTACTGTATAGCATTATATATATTAAATATTATATATATAGCATTGATCAAAGGGCAGCTCAGAAACAATGATGTCTTTATCAACTAGCCTTAACCTAGGACCAATAAAAATCTGACTTTAGTTCATATTACAAGTTATTTTAAATCTTAAAAATACAATAAATCAAGCTAGTCCTTATGCAAACTTTAAGAAAAAGGCTAGAAATGAAAATTTGGTACTTGTAATGTGAATGATTTCTTAGCTCAAAATAGCCTTTAGGCTATTGATTCAAGAATCTGAGAGCCAGTTTTGACAAGTAATTACCTTAGAACTGAGTATAAAATGAGACCCAAATGATGATATTTCTTTTTGTGTTGTACTTTAACAGCTAGAATTGATGTTATTGCCAAATATCAATTTCAATCTTCTTTAAAAAACATTTTCAAATGGCGTCATAAGCACTCTACTTAATGAATTTTCCCTTGCTACATAAAACATTAAAATGAAAGGTTGTACAGGATGACTTGAGAACAATGTAAACATCATTATTTAGCATGAGGACGCCAGTGTTGTCCCTGCATATCGTAATTAATAATTTTATATCTTCTTAGGCCAAAGAGAACAACCAATGTAAATATTGAAATCAATTATTTTAAAGACATCCTACATTAAAAACATTCATAGGTCAAAATAAAAAGCCTATAAAAGATATCAGAAAGTGTATTTTAAAGATTTGAAATTTATATTCAAATGATATATTGGTACATAGTACCTGGAACAAGTTATTCCAAATGTATAAGAGAACAGTTTTTGATTTATATAAATAGTTCACAGGAAACTTTCCCAGGTTATAATGAAAAAGCTATTTAGAATGTATACGAGAACAGCTTTTTTATTTATATAAATAGTACATAGAAAATTTTCTTAGGTTAAAACGAACAAGCTATTTGAAATGTATGATAACTACTAGACAAAGAGAGTAGACAGGAAGACAGGACATATGATATAAAAGTTAATGAGAGTTAGTTTCTAAGTGTGATCTTCACTTGCCTATATCAATTATTGGTTCATTCGTTAAGTCTGGAACTTTAGCTAAAAAATATAAACACAACAGATCATGCAATCATACAACATACAAGCAAAAACATACTGAATGGGTGTAACTTAAAACATTTTCAAAATACTGCAATTCTTGATTTTCATGATTTCGACCCATTCTCTGGTCCAAAAAAAATCCAGAGCATCAGGCCCACCCATGCATGCTCACAATATAATATAATTACACAATGCAAAAAAAATATTCATTCATAATGGATGATAAACAAAATCTATGCAAAATACATTAACATTGCAACCACAATCACTACTAGTCATACATGCACTCATAGGTGTGTGACTTTTAAATAAACAGATGGTGTTTACTTTAGTTCATTTTTGTCAATTAAAACATGTTTAATTTAGAATAATTTTAATTTTAAAATTGCAGCGACACCTATATCCCATATCTGACTATGTATTGTGGTCACAATATAATACTGATCAATACATAAAACAAAACAATAAATACTTTTCATAATACATGAACATTGCATTATAATAGTATTAATGGATGACAAAAATTATCATAATAAAGACTTAGATTTACAAAGTCAAAGGCAGCACAGTTTAGACTAAGTCCAGCCTGCCTTGTGAGCTTCTGGACAATGCCTCTGGACACTGCCTCAGGACACGGGTCACACTGCAGACACACATGTCATCATCAAATTAAAACTTACCTGGAAATGCATGTCAATTTAGTATTCAGTTATGTTTATGAATCTAGGAGTGTAATTTTGACAAGTGAGTCACACTGACTATATCAATCATTAATTCAATCAAAGTTAAATAAGGGATGGTAGAGAAAACTAATTTATTAGTAAGGTCTGTTTTACAGTGTTATGATTTACTGGGAGGATAAGGCCATTTTTAGGGAGAGGAGGGTCTTAACACCAGATTTGTCAATTCTAACCTCATTTTTAATTAAAAAAATCATGATGGAATGATCTAAAAGAATAGCTGAAGTCATTAGTTGAATAATCAGTTATGGAAAAAGGTCATCAGTGCCTTCAGCATTGTAGAGTGGCAAAGTCACAGGTAACAGAATTACATATGATAGCCAGCTGAACATTGGTTGAACACATATCCAAAAACCTACCTCATTGTTTCATACAGCAAGAAAATTTGTCTTTGTTGCTCAGTACATTTGGGGGCACCAAGGAGACATGAGAGAGGTGAATCTTAAGTTGTAAGAACATGTGCAACAATTAAACTAAAATAAATTAGTCTAAACCAATTCTATCTGGATTTGTTAAATAAATCTCTTCAGATAATCCACAAAACAAAACAACGTACTACTTGATTTACAATTGTAAAACTGGTAACATGAATCCATTCTTCACATGGGAATATTGGCAACTCTACAAAGTGTGAGCTACATTTTGACCTTGGCAACAATGTAAACAAGATCTAATTCTCATGACACTAAAAATAGTATCGGTATACTGTAAATCCTTATCTATGTACTACAAGCAAAGACTTAAAATGTACATTTATGGGTCAATATATAGATCTCCTTTTCAGATAAGTCATTGAATCATTGAATAATTTGCATGAAAAAAATACAGTCTAACTTCTCAATAACAGTCAGAAGTAAAATTAAGATAAATTGTTTGTTTCAATAAAGGGGGCTTTTACAGGGAGGAACTTTTTCATGGGGAAACATGATAATAGTTACACCTTAATTTGTTGCAAATTTTGTTGAGAGGTGGCTGTTACTGGGAGGTGACTGTTAGGGGCAGTTTTGCTGTATTACAGCACTAAAATTCAAAGTAAACTTTCACTTAGATCATTGATTTTTATCTGTATTGAAATAAAAATTTCAGATAAGACAAACAAGATAGCACATGTATGGCCATTTAAAATATGAGCATCTAACACATTAGGCTAAAGACCATAACCCTTTAGCTATAAGTTAATATGTGACAGTCATAAAATATCTGCTATTAATCAATATTAACTGCATGTACAAGTGCCATTTTCAGGTAACAGGTAATTTATGCTGCTTTTTGTCATGTTGTAGCAGTCAGTTGACATTCTCACAGTCCCTGGACACACATATACCTCTGTTATGCTTTTAACCAGTATATAAAGTACCTTTAGGCTTTACTAGTAGCAGAAAATGTCCAGCTTGATACAGTGCCATTAGTGGTAGGAGGGAAATGGTTGCAATTCACAAATGAACGTAAAGTGTATTTTTATATTAAATGAAAAACAAAACATTGTTAAGTCTATAAAAATGATATTCACTAACTCATAACAGCCATTATATTAGTCACACTACTTAAATACTTGGATCAAATTACAAGAGGAGTAAAAAGTCCAACATTTATAAATGGATCAACATTTTTTTCAATTTTCATGATATATTGTAAGTTGTGGAATTATTATGGAAGGGTATGACTAGCCTGGGAATTCAGAGATGAAGACATTTTGAAGCAGATCCAGGATTTTTTCCAGCAATCTAATTCATGCTGTTTCTTGCAAATAATTTGAAAACTTCATAGAGTTAGACCCCCCTTGAGCTTCTTTTGGATCTGCTGTTTAGTTTAGCCCTTTAGAATCTTAAGTCTTGCATCATACATCATGAAAGATGTAAAACTTAAGTTTAAAACTATAAATAAACAGCTGTTATGTACAGTGAAACCTTCCTGAACACTGAGTCACACATGAATAGTAGCCCTTTCAATGACATTGTAAATTTATCACCTCAAATCATTCCTAATAATGTTTCTCAGACAAATATTTCCCTCCTTACAAAACAGCCACCTCTCTACAACTATTCATTGACTTAAGTCCTACTAGTGGCCGTTGTATAGAAGTTTTATTGTATAATCTGTTTACTAACATTCCAGATATTTCCATTACTGTAGGAAAGTCATGGTAACATTTGCTTGATCTAATCAAAATATATATAATGAAAACAAATATCCTAGGTAGTCATATTGTAATCCCATTTATTATTAACTGGAACTTTATTTACATTATTTATCTATATCAGTATGAGCTAGAATCAGTAACCAGGAAGTGTCAAAGACTTTAACTTGATTTATCAATTCATTTTAATTTGATTAGTATGGCAGCAGGCTCACTTAATTAGTGGCCAGTTTCCTAGAAAAATAGCTAAATAGAGTTTTGCCCTCTGCTACCTGTCTCACACCAAAAGTAAAACATATAAGACATCAGACAAAGGGTACCAGAAGAAGAATCTCAAGCTAGCAATGTGTTAGGAAACTGGTCACAGTTTTCTTGAACATTTTTTATTTTAACAATACTTGTTTACTCTTTCATTTGGAGCTGACAACTGTTCACTATATTATATATGTAGAGAAAAATCAACATTATACTTTACTTTTCATGAAACGGAGACTTGCAACAGCCAGAAATCGAACCTGTTTACTGCACTGACTAGGGTCCAGTGTCAATGCTTCTTGGATAACTGAGTTGTAATGAACTAGAATAAGCATAACTATTTCTTCCTTAAAGAAGAATCAATGAGTTAGTCTGGAAATAATGTTCTCAAAACCTCGAAGTATGTGCAAAAACAATCAGTTTACTCAAGCAAATAACTCCACTCAAGAGAACAAGTCAAAATACTCTATCCTTCTGGTAGAACTCTCTTCTTAACCTACTTACACAGGTTTTTTCGGTTATCACTTCAAAAATTAAAATCAAGGTCATAGAAAGTAAACACTGTAGATATGATTGGAATAAGGTCATATGTATCTTGGCTTGCAGCATTAACTGATGTAAACAAAAACATAAAAGTTTATCTTCATATCTCACCAATACATTCGGTGTTAACTTTAAAGTGAAGATTCTGCTTTCTGCATTCCTTGAGGAAGATATATCAATTGAAGCAAACAGAATTTTACAATCTTTAAACCATTAATTATTGAGTGTTTGTAGCTACTGCACAATAAATCAATCCTCAGAAAACTGTGTACATTCATAGGCGGATCTAGCAGGGGGGGAAGTCAGGGGGTCTGGACCCCCCTAGAATTTCAAAAATGTATTTGTCCATAAGTGTATTTCTTGACTATTAGTCAATGTTAAATAGCTTGAAGCATTTTTTTAATGGATAGATGCATAGATTTAATGGTTATGTAGTTTTTATTATTAATATGTAGCATTATTCTGCAAAATGGGTATAATGTGATTGTGGTTCAAAGGTTTGGACCCCCCCCCCTAGTAAAAGTTTGGATCCCCCAAGAAAAATCCTGGATCTGCCCCTGACATTTGTACGTAAGAACATAGAACTAAGTTGTTTGATTCTTATCTTCACCTAGGAGTCTGCTACTTCATGAGTTCATATCTAATGACTAAATTCTTTAATAACAATAAGTAAAGTAATTTCACTGGATTTGTTTCTTACTTGCTTACAGGAGTATACTCTATTCAGCAACTTTGACATTATAAATTATGATTTGCATTCTCTGAGAATGAAAATCAAAGAATTTTACATAAAACAATCTAAAATCCTAGCATACCCTTTATATCTTCATAGACGTCCTAAATTATTAACATTTATGATTATATTTGTAAAGTATAAATTTAACAGATTTGAGCACTGAAGAGGAACAATTCTGAATGTTTGAATTTATATAAGGTTTTAAATCATTTAGTTCATAGTGAAGTAATAATCATTTAATCAGCACTTTTTGGGCTGGGAAGGGGCCAATGTCTTGAATTTGGGAAAATACAATTGTATACAACAGTGGAGAACAATGAAATTAATAATTACTTTTTTTTAAATGCCTCGTTTGGGATTGTTCTAAAAGAAAAGGGACAAGGTGTATTAGTGGAATGCAATTTAAAAGTAACTATTTCTGCACTGTGAGAAAGAAGTTTTATGAGCATTTAGCAGAGAAGAGATCAGTTTCAATATCCTGCTACAGTGCTTGGCTGCCTAAGAAGTTAGAAATGCAAGTCACTTTTTATAGTAAGTTTCCAAATAGACAATGAAATCAATGGAACTGGGAACAATGATTTTATGTGAATTTTTCTTAAGATTTAAGTATTGACTTTTCACATCCAAAAGTCAGAACGCAAAAGTCAGCATAAGTATTAAAATCATATCCAAAGGTCAAAACAAAGTTAACATGTCATGACATTAAACATTTCAAGGTTAAGACAAAGTTCTGTCTAGAATGTAACAAAAATCTTTGTAAATACTGAACATGAATAAACATTAAGGAAAGTAAACATTTCAGAGTTTGTAATGTTTGCACCATCAGTATTCAAAGTGAGTTTACCATAAAAACAAACAAATATTTGATGTTTAACAATTTTGTTATACCATGCTAAGAAATTATTGCATAGTTTAATAGTCTGTTTTTGAAGTTGCATGTTGTAATCTTTAATCAAACAAGTAACATAAAATGTTTGATCAAAGAAATGCAGACAGTAAAGCAATCAATTGATTACAATAGATATAAAACTAGGGCTTTGAACAACATAATACATGAAAATGCTCATAGGAAATTTCAAGGTTGTAAAATTTTATATTATGCAATATCTTCAAAGAACTATTTGAGATGGGCTGGTACCGGAATACTGCTTTTGTTATTAAGAACCCAACATCCAGAAAAAAATATATTTCAATGTTGTTTAAGTTTAACCATTGGAGTATGGGAGCATTAAAAAGGGCTATAAAACAAAAATATTCTTTGTTATTTATCTTTTTATAGCTTTTGGAATGGACATGCTTTGAATAAACACAAGTATCTTAATATTTAAGTCATTCTTTTTGAGTATGACAGTCTTAAAAATAGCTCTGAACAATTATTTTATCAACAATAAATGATGTGAGGCCAAAAAGAAAGTGTAAAAGAAAATCATGAAAAAGTGTGAAAAGTCCCCATTTGTTTATACTTGTTTCTGCTTGATGGTCATAATTATGCATTTTGAGGACAAAGGGACTCTGAACAAGTGAACCGATGTTGACTGTATTTGCTCACCAATGCAAAAACAAGATTATTTTAGTTTTTATACCCTTGATGTCCATATTTTAATCTTTACTAAAAAAATTAATCACTAACATACACTTTTCAATACACATGTTTAGTTCAAGTATGTAACCACTGAACTTTTTATACAGATTATTCTTGTGTTTGACATTGAATAATACTATAATAGTTTTGACATTGTGTTCCAATTTTTGACATTATAAATAAGCCAATTTAATAGGTCAAATAATAAACAGTGCAAAGTTTTCCATCAAGTATCAACTGTGTCATTAATGATAGGCTCATATTTATATCATCAACAAATTGTAACTGTACACATGTAGCAGAAAAAGCAAAGTACTTGATGCAGGATGTTGTGGATTCAAGTCCAATACCAAGTACCCAGGCTAACTTTTCCTCCTATTTTAGAAATGTTTAGTGCAGTCTCCAAGGGAAATACAATTAAGCATAAGTTGATTTTTTTTAGTAAGTGCCTTAATCATTTATATATTGCCTGTCTTTTAACGATTTGGAATATTGGATGACAAGCCTCTATGCACAGCTAAATTTTTCTGATGTACTCAAGTATTAAGCTTTCAAAATCAGATGACATTCAGTTTGAACAATTAATTTTACCAAATTTAATCCAAACAAATATTTTTGCAAAGTTGTCAAAAAATCTGTTTTGTTAGATTTTCAATTTGAATTCACATTCAAGAAACAATTATTACAATAATTTGGCATAAAGACAACCTGTTGTATACAAAACGTCAATTGATTATTAACATTATGCACTACTTATCATAAATTATTTTACATTAAAATAACACTGTCATGATTTGACCCCGATTCTTTCTACAATTCTGCACACTATCACAATACAATGACAGGTCTTTAGACAAGACTTGACATCTCTTAAAGAATGAGACTAAATTCAAACAAACCTACATGGTGACGCATTAACTTTAAAATTTCAATACTGAAAATTAATTTATAAAATGATTTTTAAGAAGTACTGGTACCTTAACTATGAGCAAACATCTAGTATGAAGGTGCATAAATATGCATATTAAATATACCTTTTTTATAAACCGGTAATTGACGACAAAGATGAAGAATAACTCTTCGCCATTGTTCCACAACCTTGCGATTTCCATCAAATGTTGAATCAAAATTCCTTGCAAAAGTCACGTGATTTTTAAATCTCACATATTTTTCACTAAACAATTTCTTTCTCAATGGATATGCAAAAATAGTCAAATAAGCCTTATTGCCATGCTTTTGATCCAATGACTTTCTACAACGACATCCAATAACATCTCCAAAATGCAAATATTTCACACTTTTGTTAGTTTTTACTCCGTCAACGGGATAATAAGTGATACCTGTCCGTCTAAGTTCAACATTGTAAAACGATTTTTCATTCGGGAAAAGTTCAAATTTTCCCTGTAACAAAATTTCTTCTTTTGACATATTTTGTTTTGTTCCTCCAACAACAACGGTGCCCATCTTTACGATCATGTGTCATCTGCACTTTGTCACGTGACCATAATACGAACAGAATTAATCGCCTTGATTTAACGTAGGTAACTGATCAAAGAAGACCCGCCTTATCCATGAAACTCCGCCTTCTATAACGAAGTTGTGCAAGTTTACGCGGTCTAGATGTATCATTTTCGGTTTAGAAATAGTTATACATTGATATCATAGTGCGTTATTCTTCCTGCCCTTTTCAATGTTTAATTAAAAATTCAATATGTTTCTGTCTTTGAGATATTATTTATGATATTTTTGTGGTATTATTTAGGATATCAACTTAAATTTGTTGATATTTATCATCCGATATAAATTTTATATTATCTGTATAATGCCCTGTTTTGTCTTTTGATATACATACACATTTTTATTTGAATTTAACGGATATGTCCAACCATTGATTTTAGTACATCAAGTTTTGACTCAACCTTCTAACTTTGTGTTAGTCTGATATACTCTTTATTTCCACTTTTCAGTCATTTATAACATATAAACAGTTTACATCAAATGAAAGATCAAATATCAATGAAAGAGACATATACATATAGTCATATAGTATAATGCATACAATAATTTTAAATAGAGAAAGATTATACAATAAAGAGATCTAGAACAGATTTAAGACTGCATACAATACATAATTATATTTGTGAGTGTTTTTTCAATGTTTTGAAAATCAACTTGATAAACCGGCATAAAATGTTAAGACATTAACAGTTAGGCATATTCAGTATAAATTGTATGGATATATTTACAACATATTGAAAAAAAGATTTTTGAAGCCGATGATCAACTTGAAATACAACAAGTATATCCTCGTCAAAAATTGTTTTCATAAATACTTCAGTAGTGAAATTTTGCAAGTGCATGCCAATCGATTCACTAATTTGGTAGCGTATTTCATTAATGAATTTTACTCTATCTTGCTCAAACGCAACACATTTAGATATCAGATGACCGTATATGCCAGTGGTTCCAAGGTTGCATTTATTACACTTCGTTGTAACGTTGAAGAATGACTTGTACAATTGAACGCGAATCGCAGAGATAGCATGTATAATTTCACTCTTTTGTGTTGGAATATAGATCTAACCACACGGTTGATGGTTTCACAGATGTATGAACTGATATAAATCTGAGATTGATTTATAATATTAGACAATATTGTCTCAAGTTTTTTTTTCTACGAGAAAACAATTGAAGTACTCTTCCAAATATACCACACGTGGCAAGTAATTTTCTAACATAAAGACTTTTCTACAGAATACAGTCAATATATGTAGACATTTGACATCATAGCTCTTACAGCCGCAGTATAGTTTTATTTGTGAAAGAAGATAATAAAAATATGTGCTAGGCTAGGGTCTATTAGCTTTAAAGAGATAAATGTTTTGATGTCATTTAAGTTCAAAGAAGGGCAGCAAGGGTTATTCTGGAAAAAGATTACAACACATGCATTACCAAATGAGGTACAATCGGCCAGAAATTTATATTCTTTCTAACATAAATATACTTTGTGGTGGAATAATTAAGTAACTTAAATGATCATTGAACTGTTATTGTACATTCCTTAGTATTTCCTACTTCTCTCATTGTATATATTTTGTAAATGTTTTATTTTAATGTTTATCATGCTTTTTGTACATAACATGTAAAAAAGTATTAAGAGGCTCACAGGGAAGATTGGGCCCTGCCTAACTGTGTTTCCTCTATAAATAGTCTTTATTATTAGTATTATTATTATAATACCTTAAATATAAAAAAATGTATGTCTCATTCACTATTACTGATGACATAATTATAAGCATAAAATCTTTATCATTCAGATATTTTGGGGGATTTTGGACTTAGTGTCGTTATAAATGTCTTCCTAGCTTACCAGCTTACTTGGATTTCTAGTATACATTATTTCACCAATATACATGTACTCTCTTATATTTCTGCATAAGAACAACATCCAAGTTCCTTCACATATATATATCGACATCATTGTTGAATTATCTGGGAAGACTATGTCGCTTTCTGTGACAGGAAACCGAATATTTATATACACTTAACCATTGTTCTAACTACACCGATGTTATAATTGCATTTTCTCTGAATCTATAAAGACTATCCTTTTGAAATTCTAAACACACTAAGATACATTTCCGTTGTTTTGGTACTTTATTTATGAAAATGCACGTCTGCATACAAGGAAAATGTGAGTTTAAAAAAGTAAGGGGGTAATCAAAAGTCACAAAAATATCAATAAAGGATATAACCGCCATTTGCTCGAATGACTCTTGAAAATCGCTGTCTAAGTAATAAAATAAAGAAAGTCTGAAGCAGTCTGTCCCATTCGAAGACAATTTTGTGCCGAAATTGTTGTAGATTAGTCGATGGATTACGGTACAGTCTCTTCATTTCTGCCCATACGCTTTCGGTTGGGTTGAGGTCCGAATACTTGGACGGCCATTCCAGGACATCAACCCTCGTCTGTCGAAGGAAATCGTTCATGCACGATCAGGCAGAATGAGCTGGTACACCGTCATGCATGAATTGCGACCAAGTTTCTGCACTTATGTGGCTTCATTGACGTCCAATTGTGGTCATTGCTGTTTTCACCACAGTGCGCCTCCTATTCTGAAAGTTGCTAAAATATTAATCGGCATTGTCGTTGCGTAGTGCTCTTTGGACGAAGTCGTCTTCTGATTTGATTCACACTTCCAGCTGTAGAACTAAGCCATCAACTTCACGATAGAACGCAATTGAACATTTTCAAAACCTGTGCTACATGAAAGCAAAAGTGAGTAGGACATTTATCGAGAGGACAGTTGCTTTCATACGGCTATATAACTCGTTCGATAACAGAAAATTATCTTTGTAAGAACAAAACAGTGTTTGTACCTGGCTATAGGACATGCCGACCTTTACTTTACAAGTCCCACACCTCCAGACATCTCTTCGATAAACATGCGCGCCATGTTATGTTTTTAAATAGTACATACGACAGGCTTTACATTTACCACGTGGCATTGATATCCCGCCAAAAACTGTTTTGCAAGTGCACAAAAACCGGATTTGAACTCATTACCTCGTGGGTACTAAACACGTCCGATTTCATTGTAAAACACATAAGACATGCAACTATTGTTCTTTGACCCAGTGTATAAAATATTGTGCTATTTGGACCATTTGTTAAAGTTTAAATAAAAACTTATAATAATTTGGTGTTTTGTAATGCGATGGGCACCTGTGATGCTAACCATAATTATTATGGTAGAAAGTTTTATGCACAAATTTGCACGTAGCTCTAATAAATATCAAAACAATATAACGATACAGTAATTGTTTTTTTGCAAATTTATTACTTAAAATCATTCTATTTCATGTAGGTAAATCGGAAGAACAGATTCGATCAATTGTTGTTGAAGTGTAATAAATTTTAATACATATAAGTGGCTAATGAAGTTATTCCTGATTAGAAGGCAGATTTATCTGATGGGAAAAACACGTATGATTTCCCCTGTCTTGTTTACTGATGATCACACTTTCATCAATAATGGCATATTCTCGTACCCAAAGGTGCTCGTCGCATTCAAAAGCCAAAATTTGTTTAATAAAAAATAAAATTTTGACTTTTGGCTGGAACTTTTGTATTTGGTGTTTTTTATGATAATTGAAGCATGTTTAAGTAATTTAAATTAATAATAATTTGGTGTTTTGTAATTGGGCACCTGTGCTCGTACCCAGAGTCTATAGTAGCATTCTCGATAATCTCAGGGTACGAGAATTTATTAATGGTGACCTGCGTATTATCATTGAATACTTTTCATCAAAATCATTCTAACGATATACAGTGTGAATTAATAATAACATGTATGTTTAAATTGACCTTCTTACAAAGGAAAGTTCTAAAATAGGACAATGAACAATTTAGCTATCAAGCATATAGCATGATTCTCAATTTCTCATTAAAAACATAATAATATTTCTTGAAAAATGCATTATTACAGAAGTAGAAATCTAATATGCGTTAATTCAAAACATACTCGAGTATCATGTTGTTGATGATGATTTCATTCGATTTATTATTCATAAATTATAACTGAAATAAGGCATGACATAATTAGACATTTAAGATGAGTATGTAGTTACCATTTATGCGGACAGCTTATTGTCCCAATTTTAATCTGCGAACAATTTTAAGAACCTTTAAATATTCTCAATGTACGGAGCCAGGCGAAATGAGGAATTTTCTGGAAGAAACAATTTCATGTACTGGTAATTTATGGTGAAGGTCGACATTTTGTAATGCATTTTTATGGGTTAATATAATAGTTTTGATTTAAAAGAGGAAGAAAGTCAACCAATGAAAACTGTAAAGATGTCAAATTTTCCTTATTCCGCGTGAGGTTTTGGTTTCAATAAAGGGAAATAACCACTGCGAGAATTTGGATTTGGATCGTGGACGAAATAACTATCGGTTATCCAGTCCCAATCAACTTCCTTTTCCGGTTAAAATCCAAGATGGTAAATACATAATAATGTATGCGTTTGAAATCGCTTTCTTCTCCTTTAATCTAGTCGTTTCGTGAGTTTATTGACTATTTAAAATAATCCCAGATGTACTTACTTTACGTTGATTTGTATATTTCAGGGCATAGACATCACACACCGCTACGAGCGGAAAGTGCACCGCAAAGCCCCCAAAAGTGATGATATTTATCTTCGGCTCTTGGTGAAGGTAAGAATTAAGTGGATTTAACAACCATGACAGTAACCATTTATTCGTTTATCAATGACAGTTTTGTACGACGGTTATCATATTTGAAGCTTTTGTTGGGAGTAAATTTAGTTAGGTCTGACTGGAGTTATGTAGATGCTACTCTTCTGTACTGTGTCACAGAACTAGGATTTGATTGTCCATGCTAGTGTCTGATAACAGCCTTTGTAGATAGTCAGACTTTTTTCCCGATTTGTTTAAGTCTATGATTACAAATTAAGTATTTTGGGAAAACCCTTTTTGTGCTGGGGAAGTCAATTTATAATCGGAGGACCTCTGAATGTTTTTTTAGTGAGCATGAAAATAACTTCTTACCTGTTGCTTGCTGGCTGTTCAATTTGCTGCAATGTAGTTGACTATGGAAATCTCTATGTAGCCCTTGTCTTAAAGAACAGGATCCTGATTATTATCAGGCCTTTTTTTCCTTATATAACAGGGGCCGTTCACAGGAGCCTTCCCCACTTGAAATTTCTTTAAAATCATGCAGTTTTCCCCAAATTTGGAGTTTAACTTGGATTTTTTGTTCCCCTACCTATGAAATTGCGATAAAATTTCCCCAAATGTTCTATATAAAAAAAGGCTCCAGGCCCCTTCCCTAAACAATGAAAAAAAGCCCTGATTATGTCTCGATCAGACGGAATAAGAAAAAATATTAGTATTATTTTTATGAACTTAATTTCTTGTAATTTGTAGTTTTTTGTCTGATGCAGTTTAAATTCATTATTTGTATGGATTAACTAATTTATTATTTATATTGATATCTTTAGTACTAGGTCATATACAATATTTGATGCCATTGTATTTTCAGCTTTACAGATTCTTGGCCAGACGTACAAATGCCAAGTTCAACAAAATTGTTCTTAAGAGACTCTTCATGAGCAAGACCAATAGACCACCTATGTCTTTGGCTAGATTGGTAAGTAATTGGTAAGAAAAAAGACTGAATAATAGTCATTGTTGAACTTAATGTCTCAAAAAATTTTAGTTGATTGCAATTTTGCTCATGATTTTATGAAATTTCAATTTTCACGTTCGAAAGGCAGATTTCTGGTCCATTTTTGGCAAAATCTTAGACTTGGACGCTGTAAATAATTATTTTTTCATTTGATAAATGTCAAAACACTTTTTAATAATTCTGATGTGTGTTTAAAGGAAATCTTTAGTCATATTAAGTTAATTATCTTAATATATACAGTTATTTTGTTGAGGTTGAAAATTATTAAATGTATGGCACGGTTTTATTTTTTTATGCTATTCTACTTAAAGGATCGTATGATGAAGAAGGGTGGTCGTGACGGAAAAACTGCCGTTGTTGTTGGAACTGTCACTGATGATGTGAGGTTACTTAAAGTTCCAAAATTGAAGGTATGTCATATAATAATCATGATGGCTAGTATTTGTTAGCTGAGGCATTGTCCTCAATTTTCATGAGCGCTAGCCATATATTATGTAGAATTTATTTGTACATCCTGATCTATACTTCATTATGTCTAGTTAAATCAGTAACTAGTTGACAGGGTAAATAAAGTGAGTGGTTAATTTCAGTATATAAAGTCATTATCTGAACATAACTACTGTGTTAAGCAGTAGATTGATGACAAAAATGCAGATTTGATGAAATTGTGAGCACTGGGATATGAAAAAAATGATTTCATCTGCCACACTGATCTGATCTTATTTTTGTATCATTTGTACATGAATTTTTTTGGCATATATATTTTGTTCTCTGTACTTGTTAGTTATATCAGTCTCAGTTTAAAATGTTTTTCACAAATTTGTATACTTAGTATTTGGTTATGATTAATGGAACTTGCCCTCTCGGAGAATTATGACGAGCGTTGTTTCCATGTTTCTGAACAAAATTTGTTATAACCATGTTATATTTTCCACTAAACAGATCTCAAACAATTAATTCATTTGCTATTTTGATATGATGCGAAAAACTTTCTCTCTGCCGAGTTGTGATCGATTAAGGCTTATCTAATGATTTATTTTACCCTTTACTAGATTCTTTGTATATTTTACCCTGATCTAGTCTTATATTAGTTATGATGATTGAACTTGCCCTCTCTGAATATAATGATAGAAGAAAAGTTCTGTATTACTGAACTAATATCTATTAGATTCATAAATATACTAATGAAGTATTTCTTCAAAGCCTTCCCTGTAACTGTCTGATTCCATTGTAATACTGTGTTAGAAATGATGAAATTGTGAGCACTGGGATATGAATATAGCATGATTTCATATGCCATACTGATCTGTTTATTGAAGTGCTATATTTTCAAAGTTATGTGGTTGTTTTACAATGCTTATGACCAGTATTTATGTATGGTTACTATATATAGTCCATAATATTAAAAAAATGTTAATGAGTTTGTTTTTGGTTATGATGAATGGAACTTGCCCTCTCTGAAACTGTGATTGAGATATGTTTCCTGGTTTCTGAACCAAAACTAGACATTATTTCAAAGATTAAATCGAGGGGTGAACGAAACACTGTTGTAACTCCATTTGAAAATATAGAGTTACAATAGTGTTTCGTTCGGCTCTCTAAATGTTCTTGTATCGAAGCACTTCTTGATTTTCTACTGTTCTTTATATTCAAACTTTCAATATAAACAATGTACTTGGTTATGATGAATGGAACTTGCCCTCTCTGAAACTATGATTGAGAAAAGTTTCCTGGTTTCTGAACCAAGCTTAAATATAGTTTTAAAGACTGATTAATTGATTGTGAGATTTCGAACTGTCCTTTAAAATCCAAGTTTTGGTATATGTCAATGTATTTAGTTATGATGAATGGAACTTGCCCTCTCTGAAAATTGTGATGAGAGTTGTTTCAATGATACTGAACTAAAGTTTTGATAAAATCTTGTTATATTTCCACTGTACAGATCTGAAACGGCTTCAGTTGATATTTTGAAATGATGAAAAAACTTTCCCTCAGCTGAGTAGTGATGGATGAAGTCTTTTCTGACAATAACTTAAACCTTTTACATGATTCTTCATATATTTATTTTACCTTAATCTAGTTATGTATTAGTTATGATGATTGAACTTGCCCTCTCTGAACATAATGATGGAAGAAAAGTTCTGAATTACTGAACTAATATCTTTTAGATTTAAAAATACACTGCAGATTTTTTTCATCTAAGACTGCCATAACAGATTCCATAGAAATACTGTATCAGAAATGATGAAATTGTGAGCACTGGGATATGAATATAACATGATTTCATCTGCCACACTGATCTGTTCTTATTTTTGATATACTGTGGTATTTTTGTGTTTTTCATGTTTATGATTTGTATTAATGAACTAGAGTAATATAGAGTGTATAAAATTAAAAAAGAATATGATTTTATGTTTGGTTATGATGAATGGAACTTGCCCTCTCTGAAAATAGTGATGAGAGTTGCTTCCATGTTTCTGAACTAAATTTGTGATATACCTTACTATGTTTTATATTGTATAGATATCAAATAGTTGATTCAGTAGACATTTGATATGATGAAAAAAACTTTCCCTCAGCTGAGTACTGATGGATGAAGTCTTTTCTGACAATAACTTAAACCTTTTACTTGATTCTTTGTACATTTATTTTACCCTAATCTAGTTATGTATTAGTTATGATGATTGAACTTGCCCTCTCTGAATATAATGATGGAAGAAAAGTTCTGTACTACTGAACTAATACCAATTAGATTTACAAATATATAACTGAAGTCTTGCTCTCAGCATTTTTGTTGTTGTTACTGATTTAATTTTATAGAAAATACAAACTGTACTGTAAAAGAAATGATGAAATTGTGAGCACTGGGATATGAATATAACATGATTTCATCTGCCACACTGATCTGTTTTGAAGTTTTTAATTTTGGACGTTCTGTGCTTATTGTTAGTGTATTTATGTTAATAAACTGTTGTGTGTACCATATTATTTCAAGTTTAATTGGTTATGATGAATGGAACTTGCCCTCTCTGAAACTGTGACTGAGAAGTTTCCTGGTTTCTGAACCAAAACTATACATCATTTCAAAGATTAAATTGAGAGTTAAATGAAACTTTTGTAACACCATTTGAAAATAAAAGGTGTTACAACAGTGTTTTGTTCAGCTCTCAAAATGTTCTTGTATTGAAGTCCTTTTTGATTTTCTACTGTTCTATATATTCAAACTTTCAATATAATCAATGTACTTGGTTATGATGAATGGAACTTGCCCTCTCTGAAACTATGATTGAGAAAAGTTTCCTGGTTTCTGAACCAATCCAAAACATAATATAAAAATTAAAAGTTTTAAGTTCTTGTAGTTATTTTTTATTTTGAACCATTCTAAATATTCCAAGTTTCGTTATATCATAATTATAATTCAATGTATTTAGTTATGATGAATGGAACTTGCCCTCTCTGAGAATTATGACGAGAGTTGTTTCCATGTTTCTGAACTATAGATTTGATAAAATCATATTTTCCACTGTGCAGATTTTAAACAGCTTCAGTTGATATTTTAAAATGATGAAAAATAAATTTCCTTTCTGAACTTTAGTTTTGATAAAATCAAATTTTCCACTGTGCGGATCTTAAACAGCTTCAGTTGATATTTTAAAATGATGAAAAATAAATTTCCCTTAGAGAAGTAGTGATGGATGAAGTCTTTCTGATGACTACTTGAACCATTGACTTGATTCTTTATATTTTCATTTTACCTAAATAAAATAATATATTAGTTATGATGATTGAACTTGCCCTCTCTGAATATAATGATAGAAGGAATGTTCTGTATTACTGAACTAATATATAATAGATTCATAAATATTCTGATGAAATTTTGCTATTTCAACACTTAGCAGTTACTGAATTCATAGACAAAATTGTGTCAGAAATGATGAAATTGTGAGCACTGGGATATGAATATAACATGATTTCATCTGCCACACTGACCTGTCTTTAATAATATTTAGCTGGAAGATATTGTCTACATGAATACACTAACACAATATAAAGTTTACATGACACAAAGCAGTTAAACAATAAATTTATTTCATCTAATATGTACATGTGTTGTAATGATGAATGGAACTTGCCCTCTCTGAGAATTATGATTGAGAAATGTTTCCATGTTTCTGAACAATTTCAAAATATAATTAGGTCTTTTTATACTTTCGCCTTGGAATTATGAAAATATTTTGGTTATGATGAATGGAACTTGCCCTCTCTGAGAATTATGACTGAGAGTTGTTTCTATGTTTCTGAATCAAATTTCTAACATAGATTTATTGTTTTTGAAGCAATATATTTCATACTCAAAGCATTAAAATGATGAAATGAAATGATGAAAAAAACTTTCCCTCAGCTGATAAGTGATGGATAAAGTTTATTCTGATGTTTAATTTTATTGCTCTATATATTAATATAACTTCATAAAATAAGTAAAAAAAATAGTCCATTCTTAAAAAAAATAGTCAATTCTTTTGGTGCACATGAAGTTGTGTGGATTTGATTGTAATACTTGTAAAGTTGTAATGTCTATTCCTAAATAGATAGTTTATGTTGTTTAATGAGGTTTTAAGGAAATTATGAAACTTGTGTTAATTCCTTGTACATGTAGAAACATATTAAATGTATATTTGATATAACTAACTATGAAGCATGTTAGTAATAGAACTAAACTAAAATTCATCAATTGATAGAAGCACCAAAAAACTATTACTGGGTATATTTCATGTTAAAAAGGTACATTAACTTTTAAAAAGGTACAAGTTCATGTATACATTGTATTCAATTCTTAATATCTTTATATTTCAGTTGTGTGCTTTGAAAGTCACAGAACGTGCTCGTGGACGTATCTTGAAGGCTGGTGGTGAAATTATGACCTTTGACCAACTGGCTTTGAAAGCTCCTAAAGGAAAAAACACTGTACTTCTTCAAGGTGTGTTTATCACCTAACTTACTTTATGTATTGTTGATTTATTCAACTGTATTTGGAATGCTTAGTTCATTGCAATATTTTGGTGATTTCAAATCTCTATAAGCTCTTACTGAAAGATTATCATGGGTTCAAGCTCATGATACCAACCATGTTTTTTCTTGTGTAAGAAATTGTGTTTTGAAGGAGAATATGAGTCATGCATAGATGAATCCATGGAAAACTGTTGTTTCATCTCACTCTGCCTTGTATTACTCTGACTGTAGAAAATATGGTCAACTACATTCATTTAATAGACAGAAAATTTTGGTTATGATGTATGGAACTTGCCCTCTCTGAGAATTATGACGAGAGTCGTTTCCATATTTCTGAACAAATAATCTTTTGAGAATTATGTACTATTCAAGCTTTGAAATTTTGAAACTATTTTGGTTATGATGAATGGAACTTGCCCTCTCTGAGAATTATGACGAGAGTCGTTTCCATATTTCTGAACAAATAATCTTTTGAGAATTATGTACTATTCAAGCTTTGAAATTATGAAACTATTTTGGTTATGATGAATGGAACTTGCCCTCTCTGAGAATTATGACGAGAGTTGTTTCCATGTTTCTGAACAAAATATTCACAAGTCATTATATGCTGGTATTAATGGGTTAACATACTCTATATATGATTATGAATGAAAAGTGTAATAGTATTATGTTATGATTTCAGGCCGAAGGAAGTCTCGTGATGCCTACAGACATTTTGGTAGGGCTCCTGGTGTTCCACACAGCAAAACTGCGTATGTATTTTATCTATATCATTTAAACATTCCATTTTGATACAATTGAAAAAAATCTTATTGGTTGTTATTTTGAAATTGATAATATTATTGCTGAATATTCATGGGGGTGACTGAGTTATCAAAAGTTTCCTATCAATTCTATTATTAAAGGGTGTCTATTACTTTAGTGCCTTAGCTAACTGATGGTGAAAAAGCACCAGTGTGTCTAATTACTACAAAAAATAATAAAATTGTATTCTTATAAAATCCTGTGCTTTAAATTCCAATATTTTAATTTTTAAGGTTTCTTAAATAATAGTATCTGTGACATGTCCATATTGCTCCTCTTGTTACAAAATTTTGTGTTTGAAAGTTTGATGTTATATGTAAACACCAATCAGTTTAAAATGCACATTCTTGTAACGTACATGTATATTTTCTTTTTCAGACCATTTGTACGATCTAAGGGACGTAAATTTGAGAAAGCTAGAGGTCGTCGTAGTAGCAGAGGTTACAAAGCTTAAATTATTGACTTTGCTGTACCACACTGGAAAAATAAAGTGCTCTCCAGTGAAACAATGTTCTAGTTGTGTTATTTCTCATGTCCCCTTACATTTATATCTTAAACATTATATGTTGTAAAATTATATTCATCTGTCAGTGACGTCTTTATTAACCTCATTGATTTAGTACTAATTACTGTGTTTCTGAACTCATGATTGATAAAATTTACAGCCATATTTATGTATGGCAGCAGGCTAAATGTATGCAGTACTGACAGTTGAAAAAATTACAGTCTACCAAATTAGTGGGTGTCTGGTTGCCCAGAACAACCTATTTCTTGTTTGGGCAATCAAACATGTCTTTTGGGCAACCAAATTTTACTAACAAGATATAGTGCAAGCTGCTAAAATGATCTGTTCGGGCAACCACTTTCATATCCTAATTTCGTAGACTTTTATTGCTGTATCATGAGAAAGGTTCTTAATCAGTGGAGTGTATTCTCCATGTGACTTTCGGTGAAGTTTCTGACTTCATGGTCAATGTAATGATTTTGATTTGTACTCCATTGTAATTTGTAGCAGTGTTATAGTCCATTTTTTTCTCAACTGTCTAAAGTTTGAATAATTTCACAGTGGATGATTACACACAATTCAATATCAAGAGTGTTAGATACGAAGTCGCTGTGAAATTATTCATGTTTTGACAGTTGAGAAAAAACATAAATTTAAGTCGGACATAATGTCTTGCTAAGAATCTACTGCCAACACCAAGGCTATATTGTGTCAAAAATACACCTATCAGTACTTTACTAACGCCCCTCGCAAGCGTTAGCATACTTTATCAAAGACGTGATCAGAAATTAAGTTACTGTTACGATTAAGCTTGAACCCACAACTAATTAGTGAATGGTATGTGATATGATTACCTATAGCACTCTTCAATGATGATAGGCTTCTGCTCGCATTTGATCTAGCTTAATCAGAATACTCTTATCACTTCATTCTTGTCACTACTTCTGGACAATTAGATTTACTCTAAGAATTGAGTCTCCACAACATAATGATAGGTTGTATCAGACAGAAAACAGTTGCATTGCAGAGTTCATTATAAAGGTGATGCTTAACCAGTATGGTTGTGCATCATATGCCTTGATACCTGTTTTTCACCAGGATCTGCTACGGTTGCCATCTCGTTTTTAAGAGACAGGAAATAGCCAAGTGTTATATATCTTTCCTCATCAGAGACTTGGCATGAAGTATACTAAGCAACTAGTTCAGCTATCAACACCATTTATATTTGTAAGTAGTAAGCTTTCTCGAACTGAAGCTATCTAATTACTCTTATATGAATGAAGAAAACTTGTGATAATTTCCTATAAGAATATTTATTTTACACAATATACAATTCATAATCAGCAATTAAAAATCACAGTAACAATGTAAATATACTAATTACAACAAAATGTAGGAGTTCAGGACTGACAAATGCTTGGATAAGTATGGTACTGACCAATCTCATTAGAATTAGACCTATTATACACTACAGCAGTAGGGTCCTGTATTTTATTTAATGTTGAGGTAGTCCTGCCAGTCCAATAGGCTAGTCACTTGGCGAGCTCAGCGCAAAATGATTTTAACTCACTCTTGTAGTAAGAGTTATGACTGTTTTGCACTGAGCCCACTATTTGTAAGTAGTCAGTATCAATTTAGTTGCTACAGTAAGTGACTGACGGCATGGGTGTCTGATTATGTAACATATAAGATTATTGATGATGTTGAATATATACATGAAATAATATTTAAGAGTGACATCATTTTGTGACAAAGTTTCAATTAACATGACATAAAAGCACAAAGAACATCTGATCCACTGTAGCATTGAAGTGGAAAAATAATGGTGTGTTATCTGGGACGAGCTGCCTAAGCATATCGCTACCTATCGCTGTGTGCCCTGGTACCCTTCTTAGAAATAAGTATGTGATATCAAATTAAGGGTACCAGGGAGCAAAGCACTGGCTAGCGATATGCTTGGGCAACTTGCCCCTGATTTTAATGAGAGCGTGTATGGACATAATTAGTATTGTTTTATCAATAGTATGAATGGTATGAGAGATTTACAGCAGAATGAACGAAGGAAATAATAAATTGGTATAACAACATTAATTATGGAAAAGACAAGTACATTAATTAGGAGTAAGACAATAAGTTATACACAAACAATTAAGTTGATAAATGTAGTTTCATAACTGAAAGTAAGGTTCGCAAGAATGCAAGTTAGTATGATTATCCCTTTTCATGGTTTGTGCATTTCGTTCAATACATGGCACATGAACTTACACACCATGAAATAGTTTCTTATAATTAATTAAGATCAGATCTTTCAATCCAACAATTGTAGTGCCTGATGGCTTCAATTAAGAATTAATAATTTGAGAAAACTATCTAGCAGGCTTAGTGCAAATGGTCATAACTCAATTTAAAAAAAGGTTGAGTTAGGACTGTTTTGCTCTACGCCTGCAATCTGTTCATGTCTAAAATGGTCAATACATAGGCAAAGTCTGTCAAGTAGTTGAAAAATGGCCAATTAAAGTGGATAAAAGGTCGCTATTTGAACAGTACAAATATTTTGCCTATTATCCCACTCCCATTGATAAGTAACATCACATAAATTAAGTTAAAATACTTAAATGGTACAACATATAACACTTAATGCTTTAATAAGTCAACATACAGTTAGTTAAAACTCATCCTCAGCAACCCAGGGTATTATCACTCAACTTGTCTGGGATCAAAATGCACTTGCCCAGATGTTCAATACTCAAAACTAAATATTGAAAACTTAGATATAAAATATGTACTGTAAATATTGAATAATCATTGACACAGTGATAGTTCATTGAAGCATTGAGATATCCACATTATTAGGTTTTGCTATAGTACAATGCAGTATTTTTTAGCTAAAATATTACTTGTCCACCGACAAGTGGGATGGAAATATTGACTTGTCCTCAGACATAAATATAAGAGTCTGGCATAGTAATTTCATATCCCTGATCATGACAGTCCTATTAAATATTCATAGTGAATGAGTACCATGGGATTCTGATGATGGTTAAAACCATATTTACAAAATAAATATTGTATTCACGAAATATCTTAAGATTGCCTATCACAAGTTGCTTATAGAGTTTAGATTTTACATCTTGAGATTCAGATGTTCTGAACAATATTACAATAAAATATGTGGTATGGTAGAAGGTGTCAAACTTTAAACTTTAATAATATCTAATGTCAAATTTTGTTAACTTATATAATATTCAATTCAATGACTAATCTATAATTAGTAATGATAAATAATGAATTAATGTTATGAAACAGTCAAAATAAACATAATCTAGAATAGACATTCAACACCAATCTATCACTATTTTTTCACATTTGGAACATGTCTTCACAATAAGGCCCTGACAAGACAGCAACCTATATAAACCATGGCTTAAGTCTATCCTTATATTACACCGGCTGTTGGCACACAACATTTTAAGATTGATAAATATTGCAACAAGTCCATGAAGAATGTAAAATGTTTCAAGATTTCTTTCTTACTGTTAAATATATTGCCATTACAATAAAAAATATTATAATTAATATCACAAAAACTAACAATATTCTGTTCTGTATAATTCTGAAATGATAAAAATATATTAAATTATTCAGTAATACTGTTATAAATTACAAGAACATCATACATTAAAAATTTCAAAATTTTGAAATGAATAACTTTCATGAATTTAACAGTTTTTACTATAGGCAACCATATATATATATATATATAAAACATAAATGATTTTACACCGAAAAGGGTAATTTTTTACCCAAGTTGATTTAGTGGTCAGTTTCTCAATATAAATTTCAATTTCAAAGACTTATACTCGCACTCATACTAATAGCTAAAACTTTGCACATTCAATTGAAACCAACATCTTCTGCATACTCTGAGTAATACGTTCATAGGCTTTTTTCAAGCACCACAATCAATGCACTTTTGTTCAGTCAAAACAAAAGTCACAAAATCAGATCAACAACCCCAGGACCTGTAGCCAGACACACAACTGGCTGAGCTAACAGGACATGTTTTTGTTGTGTAGAGATTATGCTATACAAAATGGAATTAATTCTAAGACTAACCTTTTAGCCATTCCTGATAAAACACGAGAACTTTTTCCCAGAGCAGAATTAGTTTCTTCCAGCTGTAATAAACATAGTACTCAAATGATTAAAATAAGATACAGCTTGGCTTTAAGAGGATAATTAGACATATATAAAGTTCCATCTTATTGATATGATCTTGTCAAATTTCAATATTGTTCTATACTTAGTAATTTTATTCACAAATATTCAACAGTGAAGTGATGGTAGCATGAATCTCCATCATACTGAGCTAAACTTATCTCTAAAATTGCTAAGTCAATTCTTGTATAAATCAAATTTGAGGTAGAAACAAAAAAGGTTCGAATCCGCACCCCCTCGGGCACAAGTATCTAAATCCCGGCGCGCTACCAACTGCGCTATCGACCCGGGTTCACCTGAATTTGACCTTCGTTTGAAAAAGGCCAGATCTAAATTAGCGAGTAGGCGAGTGGAAAACTTTAGATTGGGTTTTAATCAGATTGCAAGTAAAAGAGCTGTTTGTGGTGTGTTGAGTACAGTTAGACTAAAACAGACTTGGTATATTGACGGATATTAACTAGTAGTTAAGGATGTACAGCTGGTAGGCCAGATAAAATACAAAATGTAGGAATCAAATTACACATGTACCAAATATCTTATGATGATACAGTTATACAGCAAAAAATCAGTATAAAGATTTTAGATAATATGAGTCCCAGAACTACAAAATAAATACTTCAAGACAGTTTGAAACTCCAAATGATGAATGGTCAACTAACAATTCACTTCATCTGTAAGACAGTAAACTGCATGGTTGTTGCTGGAGTGATGTTGTAGTTATCACTTACTTAGTTAATATTTTCTGTCAGTAAAATCACTACCAAATTAAGAAAAAGGTGAACCACTAAATAGTGGAAAATTGTGCAGACCATCTATCATGGTAGCATGTCAGAAATATACATAATTTATAAATATCATGTATTAACATACCCTATTTCTAGATCTTTGAATAGTCTCTCTCTGATCATGTAAATCATTCAATATTTGTGCTCCCATTTGTTCTGCAAATATATGAAGGTTAGTATTATATCAAGGGTTGCCGACAAGACTGTAGTAACTCACTCTCTAACGCAATGCACTTACTACAGTCTTGTGGGCAACCCTTGATATTAAAGCTTGATAACAAAGTCTCCAAAGTCAATACTTAAAAGAGGAACAATGAAAATGTGATTACTTGACCTCACGTTAGTAACGTTTTTTTTAACACAACATTTTTCGAACAAATAAAAGTTCAAAATTTAACAGCAATTTTATGGAGTACTGTTAGCCTGAATTTCTTTAGAAGTGATTGCATTGAACATTTCTCTTGAAGTAAAAGCTGATGAAAAAAGAAAGTACAATAGTTTCAAGACTTAAGTGACAAATAATTGTTTTTGATTTAAATTCTATGATAAAATATTAATAATAATGTACCTGTTTCCATAACAACTCTATACCCATCTTGCAATCGCCGTGACCCTCTCTCTAATTTTTCTGTATTATCAAGCAACCTTGCTCTCTACAAAACAAGTGAGTTTGTTAAATTATTTGAATTTTAAAACTTCATTAATTATATCATGCTTATTTGTCAATAATGTGTAGAAAATTTAACTGTAAAAGATGCATCTGGGTAAAACAGGCTAAAATCATTAACCTAGATTCCAATATCAAATCTATTGTATTGTAATTGGTTGAGAAGAAAGAATATACTATGACAAATTCATATTTTGCCAACCATGCATATATGTGGCTGACTTAGAAATTAAGGGACAATGTATGAAGCCTGGGATTAGTGATAAGTTATTTAGGCAATTAAGTCATTTCTTACAGTTGGGCTAGTTGATCATTATTTTCCATGAGCATGATGTTTAACTGGGCTAGTGGCATTATCATGATTATCAATTAAAGCAATAATGAAAGTTATGATGATTTTTTTATCTGAAGTCAAATTTTATTACAAATTCAATACCCTAAATGAACAGTGATTATTGACATTTTGTAATAATATATAAGTATGTTATACTTAATAATTATTCTGAAGCAGATTAGCAGGGCGCTGCACCTTGACTTTTTTCTCTCCTCCCTATGCAGAAATAGTTAGTTGGAAACATCAACCCTCTTAAGCTCCCTGACACTTTTTCTGCCTCCCTGACTTTTTCTGATTTCAAGAATTGTCACTAGTTATACAAACCTGATCTTCAGAATCATTGACTTCTTCGCCAAGTAATTCTTCCCTCGCATTTAGACCAAGTTTAGCTCTTTTCTGTACAATAAAATAGAAACAGTTAAAATGAGCAAAAGATAGAAACATTATTTTCTTAAAAATCAAGTCAATATTTTCATAACATGGGAAAAATCATTCATTATAAAACAAACTGTATATAAGAGTTATTTATAATGAATAAAGATATTTAAAGTTATGTCTGGTATACATTATGTATATACATGTACTTAAAAAAACATTTTCCTTCACAATTAGTTGTTGGAACAACAATTTGAAATATTGAATGAACATGTATTGTTTAATAAACTATAATTAAACTACTTTATAAAAGCCTAACCAGATCAGCCTGAAGTTTCTTGTTTTCTGATTTGTATGAAGCAAGTCTAGTTCTGTACTTTTGTTTATCTTTGGCAGGCAAGTCTTTTATCTCTAATTCCATCTGCTCAAGCTGAAGAATTGATAAATTTGTATTAACATGGGCCATCACAAATAAATACATGAAGGGGAAATTTTCAATTTTTTAAATATTAAGAATGTAATATAAAATTAATTGAAGATTTTTATCATAGGAAACATGTTTAATAATTAAAGGCTTACAAAATCAGTCGGTAAAATATCTAACTTTAAAATTATATCAATAATTTATCAAACTAAATAGTTTATTACTACACAGTATGTCCTGTGAAGATCAAAATATTACAGGACCAAAGCAAGTCTTACAGAAGCAGACATTTTGATGAATTGATTATGTAGATGAGGTCAAATTTAAACCTGCAGATCTAAGGAAACCTTCTAATTTTCTACACAATTTGTCTGTCAGTAGTCAAATAAAAATAAACTGCTGTTAAAATGCTAAATCTATATAAGTAAAAATAAAAAATTACCAATTCTGAGAGTTCATCAAATAACTTGTCAACATGACGTATGTTTGTCTGTTTTTCAGCTGAAATGAACAAAATAATTTGAAGAATCAGTACCTGTAGGACAGGTATGATAACATCTAATCAAACTAATGTCACAATATTTACAAGTTGCAGTGTTTCTGCAATCTTCAAAAATCTGAGGGTCATTTTTGACCCCCTCTTTTATTTTTCGAGGGTCATTTGAAATTTAAAAGGGTCAGTGTTATAATTTGACTAATAACCCCATTTATATTAAAAATGAGCTTTATAATAAAAATGCAGGTTGTTTTGCTCCACTAAAGATATATGGAGAAGTTGACAACCTTGTTGAAGGATGTGTACTGGAAATGAACAAAGGTTCAGCAAAACCTGGTTAGGTGAGCTTGCAACCATAAAATGACATTTTTTTGTCAACACACCGATAAACTGAACAAAAATCAAGTATTTACAAGTATTTAACAGGGTTTTATCCACCACATGATCACATAAAAAATAAAATATTTTCTTGTGTAAATTTGCCAGTTTAAAAAAAACAACAACAACACGGATGTAAAATCGTCGATTATCGATTGTAAATTTTCAACTAAATTACATTTACGAATTTTTTGTATGTTAAATGTATCAGTTAAATGGTTTGAAATAATCCACTAAAACATTGCCGTCATTCACAAGAAATCGCCAAGCTTTTTTGGAAAAAAATAAATAAGTTGTGTAAAGTCATCAATTTAAACTGTCTAAAAGTAGTTAATTTAAAAGTAACAATTTAAAGACAGTGCTATCTTAAAATAGGTGAATGTTTTATAGTAAACAAAAGAACAAGCTTATCTGCATTCACCAATATTTTTTTTTAATCGGCAATTTTCTTTTGATCATCAAAGATGCCGACATGACACGCATCTTAACAATGTCAAACATGTGTAGATTTGTAACCAAACAAAGGCTAAAAATGAATTAAATCGCTGGTAAATGATGAAATATACAATTTACTGACGTTTTGTGACACATGTAATGCAATAAGACAAGATCACTATTTTAAAGTGATACCACGTAACCAAATGCCCGTGTCATATACAATGATTAGTGATCTACTTATCACCAAAAAAGGACTGTTGTAATGTCGTCAAAGTTATTTTTGGCAGCATATATTTGTGAACTGTTGTTAAATTTAATTGACAAAGTTATGATAGAATAATCAAAATTTGAAGTTATCGGTAAATTTGATCAAAGTAACAATTTTTCTGTTGCTTTTACTGTGTATCAGTAAGAAAAAATATACTGATTTTTGGGAAGCTATAATTTACCCTGTTATCTTTGTCTCAGAATGAACACAATAGAAAAATTTATAATAATTTACTGTAATATATTGGTCGCGTCACAAATGACACACTAGACACATTTTAACAGGTCATAACAGAAAAAATGTGTCAAAGACACAAAAACGCACAGTTGCGGAAACACTGAAGTTGCAAGTCGAATTTCAGTAGCTTAAAATCTTAATGGAATAACAGATCTCTATCTGCTTTAATGGGATGGCGATTTAAGATTCAACAATAAGTAAAACACATAGATTTTATTACTTTATTTATCAGTGAATAATTTCATACAGGATTGATTTAAGTGAATTGAACTATTCATTAAACATATAACAATTAATCGAGACAGTACGCAACCTGTCCGAATAAGCTGTTATCCGAAACCAATTCACTTGAGGTTTGGTCCGGAATCATTCTTTCAGACTAAAACACACGGGAAAAGAATTACCTCCGATAGTTGAGCTTATTTTACCAATAGAAACAGTTATTTCTGCGCTTAGCGACGAGTACTGCTGCTCGTACGACTCGATTAAAGTGGTCATTATGACAACTTTGACAACACGGCTTTTCCCGGAAGTTTTGAATAGTTGGTTCCATGCGCATTCGGTCGAAATCAGCCAATGCGCGAAAAGCCCTGGGATCCAGCCGTTGGTCTTTCTTTTTCCGCTGTGATCAAACAAGGTAAGGTTGGTGTATAAGACACAGTAAATATCCGTGAAATCTTGTTTATTTGTGATATGTAGAAATCAATTATGTTGCTGGTTGAATTTGTAGACGTTTAGTTATTGATTATACGTAATTATTTTTTATGATTTTGCGTAGATATTCACTGAAACCCTACGGTGTTTCATGCATTTTGGAATGTAAAATAGGATTTCTTGTATTTTTGCCGTCATTAAAGTGCTGGTGTAACTTTCAGTCTGGCATTAACACCTTTGTGCTTGTATTTATTGTTCTTTGTAACGAGCCTTGATGTGAGATCTTTTAAATAGTTAAAAATTTCTCTTAATTTGTCAGAGTGGCCTTGTGGATCGTTTATTTTGAGTAGTTTTAGTCCACTGGTTTCAATGAAAATTTCATGTACTTCCTTTTTTACTTGTGTAACTTTAATATTTATTGTAACAGGATAAATATGTGATGTGATCAGTAAGACATAGTACAGTATGCATTGCGCAGTATTAACATGACAACTTGTAGAATACCAGTTATCACAAACTTAATTGCAAATGATTTCCAGCATTGCAACACAGTATAGCGTTCCAAAATAAGCAAATCACAGTGAACATTTGTGAACCACCACTATGTTAATTGAAATAGGAAATGTTTTCTAGTCCAAGATTGAAGTTTGTGAGGATGCTACACTCGGGATCACTTGAAAAAATATAGACACAATAGAACCATTAGACTGATAGTGATACATTTAATTAATGTAAACTATTAACTATATACCTTCATATGATATTAATGTTGTTAACATTTTTTCTTTGCAGATGGTGCAGCGACTTACTTTCCGTCGCAGACTATCTTACAATACCAAAAGTAACCGCAGGAAGGTGTAAGTAGTTTTCACTTATTTTGTGCTTAGAAAAAAGATATTTACTGATTATACTCTGGTTGAAAACTTTAATTATTTCACTTTTCAGTAGCTCAATATATTTAGCATAACATGACTGTTTTTCATTCAATGATATTAAATGCATCACTTATATAGTTTCATTGATGTTGATAGAAAAAAAACTGCCTTGTCAATTAAGTTCAAGTAAATTTTATAGATGGTTGTTTTAGAAACTTGCCCTAGTATTCTTTTGAAATGTATTTAACAAAATTTTTAATTGTTATTGTTTTTCTCATTTATGAAATGTTTCCATCTATATTTCATATTGCTGATTTGATGATTGATGTAAATATACAGATCAAAAACCCCTGGTAAGTTTTCATAAATTTTCTTCTTTGTTTCTTTTTTGTGTGAATTAAAAACTTTTTTTAACTTGATGAATTGCAAAATTGATGTCAATTCTTAACTGATGATAATACCTTGCATAGAAAATCTATGTTAGTGTTACCTTCTCATGGAAACGTTATAAAAAGTACATTGACAACTGGCTAAATTTTTTTTCATTAAAATCTGTCTAATTTTGTATCATTATTAACTTGTAAAATACATAGTAATGTAAATTGTAATTTATATAAGATGTTAAATACATGAATTATCTTGTTAATGATGCAGAGTGTAATGTTACACAATTCAATATTTCTTTTTTTAGGCGGTAAACTTGTTTACTTGTACAAGAAGAAACTCGGCAGTGTCCCAAAATGTGGTGACTGTAAAGCTGTCAAGTTGCATGGTGTAAGTATGACATACAATTTATTCATTAGATTTTTTTCTTGCCATTAGTGTATAATTAGTAAATGTCTGATGTTTGTTACTGTTGTAATGTAAGCGTTTTGTAGTGTTTGAAAGGTTATTAAAAAGTTGTTATTTGGTGGTTATTTATATTTCTTTTAATGGTAGCAGACATGATGATTGGAACTTGCCCTCTCTGATTACAATGAGCGAGTCTTGTTTCCTTAGTCTGATCTTGCTATTTATGCCAGATTATTTAAAGCTTAAGTTTGAACAGTTCATATCATCGCTGTTTTGCCTTTTTGTTATGATAAGGAATTATTTATAAAAATATATGTATAGATTCTGAGTTATGTTATCAATTAGTATGATTAAAATTTACAGATATGATGAAATTGTGAGCACTGGGATATGAATATAATATGATTTCATCTGCCACACTGATCTGTGTTTAAGTTGTTTCATTTTGGATTTTATGTGGTTATTTTTGTGTATTTAAAATGTTTATGAAATGAATTAATTGGCCATAATAAATTAATAATGATTAATGAGTTAATTAAATGTAATTTTTCTTCATGAGTTTGTTTGGTCATGATGAATGGAACTTGCCCTCTCTGAGAATTATGACTGAGAAAAGTTTCCTGGTTTCTGAACTAAACTTTAAAATTTAAATATGTTTTAAGTTGACATTGTATTAAAGTAGTTTTTAATAGTGTACTGTTCTTAATATTTAAACTTTCAATATAATCAATGCACTTGGTTATGATGAATGGAACTTGCCCTCTCTGAAAATTGTGATTGAGAGTTGTTTCCTGGTTTCTGAACTATATTTTTGATAAAACCTTGTAAGATTCTCCACTATACAGATCTCAAACAATTGTTTCTGTTGATATTTTAAAATGATTAAAAAAACTTTCCCTCAGCTGAGTAGTGTGAGTAGTGATGGATGAAGTCTCTTCTGACAATAACTTTAACCTTTTACTTGATTCTTCGTATATTTATTTTACCCTAATCTTGCTTTATATTAGTTATGATGATTGAACTTGCCCTCTCTGATTATAATGATGGAAGAAAAGTTCTTTATTACTGAACTAATACCTATAAGATTTATAAATATGCTGCAGAAGTTTTTCTCGAAAGACTGTTGTAACTTATACATGGAAAATACAGCATCAGAAATGATGAAATTATGAGCACTGGGATATGAATATAACATGATTTCATCTGCCACACTGATCTGTTGTAACATATGTTTTTTTTGGATGTTTTGTAGTTTTTATTGTTTGTGTATTTTAATGTTTAAGGCAGAATACCCATAATAGCTGCTGTCAAACTTCGGGCGATGTCGGGTCATGTCGACAAATTACGGAAGAGGTTTTCGTCGGTGTCGTTATCAATCGATAAAGATCGGATATACTTTTTTATTGTGCAAATGTCTCATTTTTCAAATATTATTAATACATTTCTTATATTACCTCATAAGATTATCAATTCTCCAAATTATTTGAGAAAATAGATAGAATTCGTGTAAAAAGTTTAAACCGGAAGTTTAAAAATCCAATTCAAACAATGGACGAAAAGATTCGTCCCCTAACTGATTCGTCCCCTTACAAATTCGTAATCAATAAATTTTTTATGATTAAAGCAATTAGACCATAAAATACCATTATTTTATCATTAAATGGTCAATAATGGCGTTCAAAAATAAAATATATACTGTAAAGAAGTGTTTTCTTCATATTATAATGGTCACTAGAGTTTTGACATTTTTTCAAAGGGGGGGGTCGATGTATTAAATGGCTTTTTGTTTAGTTATCTGTGGTGAAAGTTGTTTTTCTTTGTTTTATTCATTGCCATACAGTATAAGGTAAATTATTAAATGTGTAATTTGGAGTGCAGAAACTGTTTTCATAGTCAAAAGCTAGGGATACAGACTTGTAGTTTTTAAAGCCGGTGAAAATCGTCACATTTTCTGTTGGGTCTCCCTATGATTAACTTGTTATATGTGTAAAAATACCAAGGTAAAGTTATTAAAGTTGATGTATTTGCATTCATTGAAGTATTGTGAATTTTTTTAAACAACACTTATGAAAATTATTTGATTAAGTAATTCATTTCAACATTTTAAAGACATATACTCCTTCCAATTTATAGTGTGATTCTTACTCATAACTCAATTTTCAAAAAAATGTTATAAAAAAATTATTTGACGGTAAAAAGTAAAAAAAAATTGCCAGTGAATCTAGCTTGTGATGCTGATTATATAGAAAGTAGCAAAAAGTTTATTCCTTGATATGTGTATTATGGGTATTCTACCTTAAGAACTATTTATGTACCATAATAATATGTTATATATTTATTTATGTTTTTGTTTGGTAATGATGAATGGAACTTGCCCTCTCTGAAACTGTGATTGAGAAAAGTTTCCTGGTTTCTGAACCAAAACTATACATCATTTCAAAGATTAAATGTTCTTTTATTGAAGTACTTATTGATTTTGTTCTGTTCTTTATATTCAAACTTTCAATATAATCAATGTACTTGGTTAATGATGAATGGAACTTGCCCTCTCTGAAACTATGATTGAGAAAAGTTTCCTGGTTTCTGAACCAAGCTTAAATATAGTTTTAAAAACAGATTGATTGATTGTGAGATTGTGAACTGTCCTTTAAAATCCAAGTTTTGGTATATGTCAATGTATTTCGTTATGATGAATGGAACTTGCCCTCTCTGAAAATTGTGACGAGAGTTGTTTCCATGTTACTGAACTGAAGTTTTGATAAAATCTTCTTTTTATTTCCACTTATTCTGCACAAATTTAAAACATTTTAGTTGACTTCTTGAAATTATAAAAAAGTAAAGTATTTTCTGAGGATTTATTCTATCTACCTGGTTGTTCATAAATTACATATTACTATTATCAAATTATATATTAGTGATGATGATTGAACTTGCCCTCTCTGAAAATAATGATGGAAGAAAAGTTCTACATATCTGAACTAATATCGATTAGTTTATGAAAATACTGTTTAAGTATTTTTCTAATGACTACCTGTAACTGATTCCATAGAAATATTGTGCCAGAAATGATGAAATTGTGAGCACTGGGATATGAATTTAATGTGATTTCATCTGCCACACTGATCTGTTGTTAATAAGTTTTATTATGGATATACTGTGGTTATTATTATTTTTGATTTTATGTTTATGAGCAGTAGGTTTGTACTGTACTATAGTAATATGGAGTACATTAGATTAAAAAAGTTACTTGTTTATGTTTTGTAATGATGAATGGAACTTGCCCTCTCTGAAACTGTGATGAGATGTGTTTCCATGTTTCTGAACACAATTTGTTATAATCTTTCTTTGTCTAATAATTTTTTATACCCTTCACTTGATTCTTTGTGTATTAATTTTACCCTGATCAAATAATATATATTAGTTATGATGATTGAACTTGCCCTCTCTGAAGATAATGATAGAAGGAAAGTTCTGTATTACTGAACTAATATAAATTAGATTCATAAATTTACTGTTAAGTTTTGCACTTGGGGCACTTTAGATGAATGGAACTTGCCCTGATAAGTCTTTTTTTTCTGAACCAAAGGCCACAACAAGTTGATCATGTGTTCTACAGATTTTTGTGGGGCGATCTAAGAAACAAAAATCTTGATTCAGTAACAGTTGCTTTATATAGCGGTTTGATGGAATTTTTATGGCCGAGGGAAAAAATAAAAATATTTTTTGTTGAAACCTTCAAAATTAGGGTGCGAGCGAATCCATAGAACATATGATCAACTTGTTGTGGCCAAAACTGTACATCATTTCAAAGATTAAATGTTCTTGTATTGGAGCAGTTTTTGATTGTGTACTGTTTTAATAAAACATTTTTTAAGTTCAACTTTACATTCATTTGTCCAACCAGAGGTGTGTTCATGGAAACGAACATCCCTGAGTTATATTTTCTTAATAATTCCGATTTAAAATGATGAAAAAACTTTCCCTCAGCTGAGCAGTGATGGATAAAGTTTATTCTGAAGTTTTCATATAATTGATTTGTAAGTTATACCAAATTAATGTAATATAATGAAGATATAATTTTTTTCAACTGCTTTCTAACTTCAGATTACACCAGCAAGACCTAAAGAACTTATGTCCATGTCTAAAAGATTTAAAACAGTATCAAGAACCTATGGTGGTTCAAGATGTCATAAATGTGTTAGAGACAGGTAATTGGTTTTTAATTAGTGTTTATAATGGAACATTATAAAATTATTACAATAATAGGATAAACAATATTCTTTAAGACTTAATTAGCTTTTGTGAGAAAGTAGACAATGTGAGATGGTCTAAAAAACATTGCTAGTAAAGTACACATATTTGCAGGATATGTTATCAGTTGACATTTAGAATGATGATTGGAACTTGCCCTCTCTGATTACAATGAGTGATTCTTGTTCTTTAGTCTGATCTTTGTTTCTGTTTATTCTTTATTTTTAATTGTTTTGAAAATCTTGTAAATTGGTGTATATTCTTTCATAAGTAGCAGACATGATGATTGGAACTTGCCCTCTCTGATTACTATGAGCGAGTCTTATTTCCAAAGTCTGATCTTTGTTAATTTTTATTTTGTTATTTAAAATGGTTTGTTGTGATTGAAAATGTAAAGATTCAGTTACCAATATTTATCAATAATAATTTTGTACTGGCATCAATGTAAGAATAAATCTTGAAAATGAAATTAGCACAATCTAGAGCCCATCTAATGTTTTCATGGCAAGCTGGGTGTAGAAATTGTGCTAAAGTATAAACTGCTTATAACAGAGTTTACTTGTTCTTCAAGTGATATCTAAACTGGCGAGAAGCAGAACATTTCCTTATTAAAGTAGAAAGTTATTGTGGCTGACATTTCTTTAGTTCAAATCTAATACCTTGTATGAGATGTATATATGATCGTCACTCGGCCTAACGTCCTGCATTATTTTTTAAAGAAATCTCAATATTCAGAATATTGGGTGAAGCTATGTGTTTATTTGTGTTTGTGTAAAAATACACTGTCATCCTTGCCCCTAGCACAATCTAGAGCCCATCTATGTTCATATGACAAGCTGGGTGTAGAAATTGTGCAAAATTAATTAGCTGTTTACAGTCAATATGACTTGTTTATCAAGTTATATTGAAACTGATTATGAACAGAACATTTCAAATTTATAAATTTGTTTAAATTTAGAAATCTATTCTTAAGATTGTCTGAATTCAAAACCATTTTTGTGTCCTGTATATGAGTTTGAAATTTAAAGAATCAGATTCTGTTAAAATATGCCCTGTTAAAAAATGTTGGAAGTTTGTTAGGTTACATTGAAATTTCCTTTAATTATGTGATATTTATGAGCACCACTTATAGAAAAGAGACTTACCTTCTGTTTCAATCGTCTTCTTTAATTGCTTTTTATATGAATACAGATGTAACCCTGTTGTTCCAAAAAAACAAGCATCAAATGAACTAACAGGATTTTGTGTTTATATTAACATATGTGTACTACACCAGCATATATGATGATATTGTGAGCATTGGGCAATGATTTATAAATGATTACAAATGCCACACTGATCTATGCTGATGATTTAACAATCTGAAATATATAGGCTTTTTTTAAATTGTCTACACCTCTTTCTTGGACTCAATATTCTCAGATCGATATTTCAATATTTTCTTGATTATGATAATAAGTATCCATTCTCTATTTTTATCATTCATCTAGTTTGTCCTCAGCACAATCTAGAGCCCATCTAATGTTCATATGACAAGCTGGGTGTAGAAATTGTGCAAAATTAATTTGCTGTTTACAGTCAATGTGACTTGTTTATCAAGTTAAATTGTACACACTGATAGAACAGAACATTTCTTTACATCATATTTATAGTGTTTACTCTGTAAATAAGATTATACTTTTAGAAAATTGTCGGGCCGTGGCGTAGTGGTTAGCATGTCTGACTTCGAATCCAAAGATCGCAGGTTCGAATCCCGGTCGCGGCAGGTCATACCCTATACAGAAGTTGTCGGCCTCGTGAAAGGGTTAGTTAGTACTGGTGATAGAAAAATTTGTCCAGGAAACCTATAGTAGGAAGAGCTGGCCGTCGTGTATATGACCTATATATGTGTTGAATGCGACGTTAAGAAAATTGACTTAAAATCTTGTGTTAATGAGTGTTATGTCAGCATGTATGATGATATTGTGAGCATTGGGCAATGATATAAAAATGATTACAAATGCCACACTGATCTATGCTGATAGTACAATCTAAAAGACTAAATTCTTGATAATCTCTGGTATTAGTAAATAAAAATATAGTGCCCTATGGTATTTTAATTACAACTATTGTAATTACGATGATACTACGGTTTGAAAATAGAAGTCAGACAAATGTTTTTGTTAATGTTGTACTGTTCAATGTTCTTCTGAAACATGTGTACAATCTTATTACATTAGTAGATGACATGATGATAGGAACTTGCCCTCTCTGATTACAATGAGCGAGTCATGTTTCCTAGGTCTGATCTTTGTTTATGTTTACGACATTAACCTAGTAATGTGAGGGTTCTTTACATGGGATATATTCTAAGATGTACCATTTTAACATTAAGTACTATTGTAATATATTTCAGAATTATAAGAGCTTTCCTCATAGAAGAACAGAAGATTGTTGTTCGGGTATTAAAGGCACAAGAAGCCAGCAAGAAATAATCTGTATAGACTGGATGTAAATAAAGAGAAAAATCCAAACTTGTCTTTGTTTAATATATTGGGAAAATTTGTTGTGAAAAACAACAACATTAAAATGCTGTTTAAGTGTAGTTTTATATGTCCTGTCAAAAATCCATACCATTTCATGGTTGGTTGCGTAGTAAATGGATAAACAGAGTTATGTGACTACTAATCCATTGTGTGGCCAACTAAACCTTGAAGCGGTATGCACTTTTTATCAGGTAAAGAAAAACTGCATTATAACTGAAGGCTGTTCATTTGAAACATAAATCATTATATTTAGCTAGAAATCTCGTCTTTATTTAGAAGAAACATCTGAAGTATGCAGTATGTTGATGTACAAAAGCACTGTTTGAACACTTACTTAATGGTCAGGTCAATCCAGATAAAATCCTGCCACATACTCTTTGAGCAAGAAATGTTCCTGTGATTGCTTTACACTGCCAAGTGATAATGGATACTGTCAGGGTCACAAAAATGATTGGCATGTCTAGATATTTATGTGGGCTTAACATGTTTGGGCTCAGGAGAATAAAATAATTATAAAATGGTTAATCATTCAAAAAGTATGATAAGTTTATAATAGCAATGAAAGTTAGGTAGCTACTTGTATTACATATTGAAGTTCCAACTTTGTACCACTTCATTGCTACACTAAGGAATGCAGGTCAAACCATCGACTAAAATTAGCACTGCTTAATGAAACTAATAGGAACTTTCGGTGAGGAGGAAAACTGACAGCTTTGTTCCTGTTAAGTGACAATGAGAATTGGTCACATACACATGCTTAAAGGTGTGATTACATAAACAGTACATGATGAAATAGTATATATTTTTTATTGGGTAAAGTCAATTCCTTACTTAGCGAGCCTGGATTTAAAATATAGTGTCCTGAAGGGAGTATGGGTTTAAATCCCACTCGGGGAGGTTATACCCTTCATTGAAAATTAGACAATGTCAATTTTCCTCTATTAATAAGGTATATGGAGAAGTTTCTGAGCCTGTGGAAGGGTAGGTGAGAACTGGTTATAGACAAATGTCAAGGAAAGCTGGCTAAGGTGCGCTAGATGTAAAATAACCTAAAAAATGTGTTGACACAGCGTTAAACCCAGTATAAGTAAATAAAATAAATCATTGGGTCCAGTCAATTCCTTACTGTAGTCACATCCAAGGTGTTCACATGAGGAAACTTGTCATTTTTCAAGCTGTATTTCAAGAACCATCAATGCCATGGCAATATGATTTTAACACGGTGAAACTTGTTGGGTACTTTCAAACAAAACAAAGTTCAAAATTAGAAACATAAATGTTTATTTCAAAATAATATGAACAGAACAAAAGTATTATGCCATAAAATGGAAGATATGTAAATTATTGGGCACCATGCCACTGTTGATGTTATTTATATTAAGAAATGATTAAAGAAAAGATTAAAATAGCACACTTAAAGAAATAATGTTATTACCCGTAACTGTTGAAAATTTCAACAAACCTCTTCAAAATATCAATAATAACCTTATCACACATTTCATTGGTCATAACTCTGTAGCCTGTTCAATTACATATAATGTTACAGAACGTTCCGTTACGATACATTCGGAACTCCTCGGCCATTCACTGCAAATAATTGCCAAAACGATCTTATATTTGTTTACTTCAACACCGGTAGTTTCAAAAAAGCGTCTAATTATGTCCGAGATTAATCACAGTGAATGGCCGAGGAGTTCCAAATGTATCGTTACGGAAGTTCTGTAACGTTTTGTGTAATTAAACAGGCTACTAGTGTCAATTGGCCAAACTTAACTGGTTGCCATACTTCCTCAAGCTGTCATGGCAACAAAATTTAATATTTAAACTAGTTGAAAACAGACAGTAACTCTGTAGAGAATGCATATAGCTAGAGAAAAATGAGCTTATACAACAAAATAATTTAATTACCATGGGTGAAAGTTTTCAGTATTAATACCAATTTCAGTATTTTGAGAATAAATGACTCTTTGTAATTTACATGAAATCTGTCCATTTCAGTGTTTTGATAGTAGATTTTCAGTGTTTTCAAAACTAACAACTTCCACCAGATTTACATGCATGAGATCGGTCAAAAAATGTTCTGGAGCATGTCAGGTAAAGATGCTTAAATACAAAATGGCATACACAAAGGAGGACATGTCAAAAGATTATTTATTCATGTTTGACTTGTAATTGTAAATCTTGTGAACAAGGATGATGTTTTCTATAATCCATCATGGTCCATAAACATGTCTGCATCCATAGAAATGATACTACTATACCAGTATGCCAGAAATTATGACTGGAACCAATGAAGTTAAACCAACCTGAAAATAAATAAATATCAATACATGAATATAACAAGAAATGTAATGTGGAAACCACATTAAAGCCGGATTTAGAATCTATAAGGCAAAACCTACAAAAGGAAATAATCCAAAATTAAGTCAGGTAGAGTTGAGGTTTATTTCCAATTCTGTTCATCACTTCGTATGTTATCATTGTATGATGTTTCATAAAGATCTGACAATAAATGGCAGAGATATATGCTAAAAAGACAACGCAATTGTTAACGACACCGCACACCCGCCCGACTGCCCACCATTGAAAAATCTGGCTAAAAATGTATAAATAGCTGATCTAAGAGGCTACTCAAAATTCCTCATAAAAACCAGCAGGGCTGCATTCAACAACAGATTATGGTACATTCTGTATTATAACTTACATTCTGCAACAGGATTCAACTGATCTGCCAATCAACAGCAACTCAATTCCACCACAGGTGGCTTGCTTAATGAAACTCATAATTCATAAACTTGTATACTACAGTATGTACAAGTTATAGTATCATTGACCTAGCTACCTGTGTACACCACGTTTGTCAAACAGATTTTGTCAAAATTTGTACCTCATTTCCTCAGAATGCTCTTATAGCAATTCTTTGATATAATCATTCCATTTAAATCAAAGCCACAATTCAAAAAAATAAATCCAGGATATCAATTTCCAAGTCAAAAAAGATTTTTAGCTGGCATTCCTGTAAGTGAATGGTTCCATAGGCTACTGCGTCTTTTGTAATCCCTTCACAAATATAACTGATAGTTATTTAGTTATATATGTATATGTTTTGTCATGAAATAAAACAGGCACATGCTTGGATATATATGCCTTAAATTATGAGAGCAAGCACATCCAAACAAGAACTAATATTTTACTCAATAATACAACATATCCTGGGCTTAACACAAATTGGTAGGCTCCCACACTTTTTTAACTTGAGTTACGACCCTAATACACTAAGCACACAATATGCAAATGTTGGTTATTTTCATTTTAACATTGCTTAATATGCCATTGTAGTCAATATTTTTTTTGTAGAATTTTGATTGACATAATTTTGAACTTCTTGCAAATAGCAAACATGTGACTATGTTAGAATTTTACACTAGGTAATTAAACAGAGTGGAACACTTAACAAAATAATCAAGAACCATTGAAAAGAAATAAATTTAATTGCCATAGAAATGCATTAACAATTAAAGCAAACATAGTATCAAAATAAATAAAATAAAAAAAATACATCTAAGTGGACTGAGAACTTAATCCTGTATTGACACAGATTCACAAAACATAATATTATTTTGTTAAAATATTACAACAATTTATATGGAACACATTTAATTATCAGTAACGTATTTTGAGCGTATATAAAGAAATAAAATAAACAAATAAAAAAAAGGAACAGATAAAAAACAAATAAATGTCAATAAGCTGAGAAGCTGATTGAAATTCCACTTAATAATATATGGTATACATGTAAAAAAAAGGTAATATCAATTTAATTAATTAATAGATTAATAATTGAGTCATACAAGGTCAGTTAAAGATGTTTGATATTTGAATATTAGTAAACAAGACAAAAATTAGCAAGACAAATAATGTGGTACACTAAATGAGGGATTTACACATAGAAACAAAACAATCAAATCAATGTTATAAACAATTAATACTTAAATACATTTATCACAGACAGTGTTAAGATAATCACAAAAAAATGTGCATAAAATAAATCTAACATAAGTATGGTCTTGTCAAATTAAATTGGGAAGATTCAGAATAAAACTTAAATGTTTAACTTAAATGAAAAATATTTTGAATACAACCTCAAATATGAAAAAAATTGGAATCAGTGACTGATAACTTAAGATTAATTATTTGCCAAGTAATATCAATTAGATGGACATCGATTTCATACAAGTTTTATATTGTGTACTTATTTAGGACTATATTGATATTAATGCCAACTGCTGCCTACCCCAGAGTGTGGGATGCCTGCAGCAGATTAAAAAGTAAAACCCTGGATCTGAATGATTGACTGATTGAATAAAAAAGTAAGCAAAATAATAAATAAAATCAGCTGTATAATGCATGAACTGTTAATAGATTCCACTATGTATACAATAAATGCTCATATAAACACATTACATCATGTTAGACTTAACTTTAGATGAATACATGAAAATATTTAAGTTTAATATAACAGTGATATTCTCCAGACTATCAGTAGACTTGACTAATACTGACTAAGCTAGCCAGGTCAGAAATAAATGGTTACAATGATCATAAAGTCATATTAATGATTACAATAAAATATGTAGAAATGTGATACATGAGTATCACAAAAATATAATAACATTAAAATGGCTCGAAGTGCTGATGAGTTTTATATACAAAACAAGGTAATAGTGTCACTAAACATGATTGTACAAGAATATTGCTTCCATCTTTATATATACATGTAATTCAACATTAAAAACTGATACAGATTACAAGGAATGCAAAAACACTTAAATTAAAGGATATAAAGCTATAACTGAGGGATTATATCACACAGATTCAAAATGTTGTAAACTTTGTTTTTCATATTGATATGTCCACAGATTGAAGATTTAAAAAAAGTCTTGCAATTTAATTCAGGCAGTTGAATATGATTTATTAATAAAAAGAAATTGACTTGATGGTTTCCCTTTAGAAGTCTATAATTAGTTTATCTAAACAAAATATGCTACTCATTATATTGTTCGTTTTTTCTCAACTGTCAAAGCTTGAATAATTTCACGGTGACTGAATGCATTGTTTTTGTACTGACGGCCTAATTGTTATTAAGAATATGTTGACTTAAACATATCATACGGCATAAGCAGCGTTTCTCGATCATGATACACATTTTCGGAAACTCATGGGTGTATTACGACTTAAATTTTAACACACGCATTCACCGTGTAATTATTCATGCTTTGACAGTTGAGAAAAAACAAACAATACCAGAATAGTCCAAACACAGTGTGCTTATCAATTCAAGTTTGCCTCAATTCAGGACTTTTTCAGAATCTTCTAACATTAATACAAATAATTAATTAAACAAGTAATATATCATCAGATACAGTTTTATACACTTTATGAAATGTGTAGACATTACTATGATGGGTAGACATTACTATGATAAGGATGTTTTTTTATCTACAAATAACATGAGCTTGATACTTTTGACATGAATTTAGCACACAGCACTTTTTAAATTTGATGTTCAAGTCCTATGGCACAGTATACAATTATATAGCAAATTTCGCATAACGGTCATAACACTCTTTTTTTAAATCAAGTTACGATTAATTTGCGCTAAGCCTGCAATATGTACAGTATAGTGACTATGAACCTTATAGTTTGGAAACACTGGGAAGCACTTCATTACGTAACATGATGGAAGCACATGTTTCCACCACAAAATATCACTTATTTGCCTTTTTTGTATGATAATTTTGTAGAAGCTTGTTCATTGACATAAAGATACTTTGTTGCTGTCCTACATGCAGGCATTTGAAGAATCTGTTATTAAGGATTAGTGCAGTTTGTAAGTCCTTTGTAATATAAATTTATGTAATACACATTTGACAATAATTCTTAGAGTTTGTATGGACAGATAGCCATTAAGTGACAAAATTTTCCACCTCATCATACTTAACAATCAAAATATTTCTAAAAATGTATGTCATGTATTCCCCATGGTTTTGGGGGTATGCAATAAATATCTAACTTAACATATAAATTTCACCAAAGGTAACAATTATGTAAGTTCAAATTAACAGTAAAGTCATGAAATATAGAATAAACAGATTAACTCATACGAGTATAAACTACACAAAACTCATGGTCACAGATGATGTTAACACTATCTAAACATGACACTCTTTTTTAGTCTGATACATCAGTAACTCTCTTCCTGCAGAATGCCAGAATGCAAATGCTACCACAATAATCAGATGCCAATATTGATGACTACTTCCAATAAAGTTGAAAATACCTGAAAATAGACAATATACCATATACAAAGTGCTTATGACTAGATCTTTATATTACAAAGTTTATTTAATCATAACATTTAAGTTGTTTATAAGCATTTGCAATTCACAAAATAATGGAAACATGATTTTTAACAAAGCACAATATGGATTGTATACAGACAAAAGACTAAGGTGGCACAATTCTAAACTAAAGCATGACTTGACATTAATGGTCCCCTGATTGACCCTGATTACCTAAATTTGGGTTCATGCAACTAGTTACTGCTACAAAACATTTGATTTGGGCAAGTATATATTTAGCTGGATGTCTGGTTCTTTCAAAATTAATGTCAAGCCCTGCACAAGTGACACTTGTGTGGTTTGGAACAGTATCTGTCGCTATAACAGGGCCCAACATTAATATCTGTCCAATGAAGACCGAAATTTCAAGTGGTTAAGATTTTAAAATGATAACTCAGCTGGTGATTGAAAGTGAAACAACATAATATCATATTTCTATTTGTTGTAAGTTGGTTTTAGATTCTAATGCTTACATATTCTGTATATGAAATTTTGCAAACAGGAAATATTGACCAACAAAATAAAATGTCTATCAATCATTAATTCTAGAATAGTGTGTATTGGGTCACTTAGTACCTAAACTTAAAATGTTAGAGGTTCAAATGGTGACCATGCTTAAATAGTTTACACTGCACCTTAATAATATTATAATAGTAAATACAGTTGCAGGAATGGACTCTTGACATGCTTTGAACTTAACCCCATATTTGACATCAGCTTATAATCAATAACAGGCTTGAATATACAATTTACTAGTTGAAGGAAATTTTTATTTTTTTCAATTTGCTTATACATATTGTATATATTTTAATAGGTTGAAGTCTCCATTATAGGGATTTGACTGATTAAAAATCAAAGGATTAATAATGTCCAAGTTTAACAGTTATAATGTTATTCACAGTTTGACTGTGAAATAGGTGAAGGTAGACAATTATATTCTAATAGGAGACATGCAAGTCAATGCAAGTATGCATGTATATGCATGTTTATAGATAGATATACTGTTCTGAGGCTCATATAACCGAAGACCTAGGGACCAATCTTGTAAACCATTCTGTATAACATTATTTATTGTCATAACATTTTTTTGCTTGCCTATTCTATAAGTGTGATAAACAAATGTATGAAAACAATATCACAAGTTAAATACAACAGATTTACAACATTTATCATGCTTTGGTTTTTGAATATCAATACAAATAATTGAATAAAGCACACACATTGTCATATGGTATATTGTCAAATTTTCAGAGAAAGAGAGAAAAATTGCACCAGAAAGAGCTGTGTCTTTACCTTCCAGCTTCTCTACAACTGCCGGGCGACTGCAGGGTAATCATTTTAGCACCAAAAACTTGCGAGGACTGTAGCCAGTCACTAGAGATTTATAGGGCAGATGTAATACTAGGGATTTTACCATCCCAATGTCTCTGAAGGACAGGGGTTTTACCAGGGGTTTGCTTGGCTTACATATAAGATCCAAAATAATAGGGATGGGGGAATGACTGGTGCATAATATGTACTTAGTTATGTTTAACTAATGACTACTGGAAACTTAACAATTTGATTGATATATTGGACAATATTGAGATAAATATAAATGATATTAGATATAGTGCAATACATAATGCAAGAAGGAACTTTATTAATACGTGACAAGCTTATAGGTTAAGTGTAATTCTATAATGTAATTCAGCTAAAGCATGTCTAAACATAGATTATTATAATCATACAGCTTGGGAATATATGCAAGTACATTCATGTATAAACTTGCTTTAGTTGTATAGAATCAAAATTAACTGTCTGTTTTAAGGACAGAGCATAGCATCCTGCTGGAAGGCTAGCTGGAGCAACACTATACAACTATTGCAGGTCAATACATGAATGTATAAATATAGATAATATTAAATTAATACGATTTTTTTTGCAAGCAAACTAACATTAGTGTTATACAGCATTCAAGCAAACAAACATCAGTGTTAAACAACACAAGTACTCCTCACATATTATATTTAAATATAATTTAAAAATAATCTTGGTTATGACAATAATAAATTACAAATATAAAAGGCTTCAGATTGCTTATAATTAAACATAAATTACAGTGGCAATTTGAAAGTTGAAATATGTCAGTTTCATATTAAAATTTGATTGAAATATGTCAGGTTCATATTAAAATTTGATTGAAATATGTCAGGTTCATATTAAAATTTGATTAAAATATGTCAGGTTTATATTAAAATTTGATTGAAATATGTCAGGTTCATATTAAAATTTGATTAAAAAATGTCAGGTTCATATTAAAATTTGATTAAAAAATGTCAGGTTCATATTAAAATTTGATTAAAAAATGTCAGGTTCATATTAAAATTTGATTGAAATATGTCAGGTTCATATTAAAATTTTAAAGTTGAAATATGTCAGGTTAATATTAAAATTCAAAAGTTAAAATATGTAAGGTTCATATTAAAATGTTACAGTTGAAATAAATCAGGTTTATATAAAAATTTGATAGTTTAGAGATGTAACACAAATGCTTATCATAGGATGAAGTTTTGGCTTCAGAAGCTAAACTATAATTGATGAGATCAGTAAAGGCATAGCAAATATACAAAAAATAATACTGAATATACATGTACATGCATGCGTTTTACAATAAGTGCAAACCTATATAAGTTAAAGACAAACTTATCTATAATATTATGGTTGAAAGTTAAAATTACTTAGTCCTAAAATTCACTATTTCAACAGCTTTTACAAAGGAAAATAATTTTTTTATGGTTTTTAAAATCCTGAATTTCAGAACCAGTCCTTAAAACTTTCACCCATCCATATTGACTAGTGTAATGATATAAATAAGAATAAAACACAAAGATATACATATCTATACTTCAAACTTACCTGGAAAAAATCTTTCAGGAAATTTTGTGATATAAAATGCAAATGCTAACATTCCTAGACAATACATTGTGACAACTTTTGGAATGAACATCTGAAAGGTATAAGAAAAAAACATGTTACATCAGGGCTATTTTCCTATAAAACAGGGGCCGTTTACAGGCCTTTTTCTCTTGTGAAACACTCAGGAACCTGTAAGGTCTACATAGACTGTATAAATTCTTACCCCACAGAGGTAAAATATTGATGCTGCACATCAAACAACAAAGTTGCTTATGGATATTAACATTATACAGATTAAATTCCATGAATTATGAAGACTAAGTGCTCTAAGCAACAAATTAAAACCTATTTCCTTTGCCATACAGTATTTATGTTTATACTTACAAACACTGTGTAAAGTTATTACCATCACAGGTGCCAGACCCAAATTTTCCTTATAATAGTACATGTATATACACTATACATGTAATAAGTAAAATTTGGGTCCAGCACCTGTGGTTACCATTATGCTTGATAACCAAAGTAAACATTCTCTTAATTTTTGCTGGTTTATATTATACATTGTACAATGACTTATTAAACACGTTTTACACATTTGTAATGTGCTGAGAGAAACAAGAAAACAAGCTAATAGAACTACTTACTCTAACAATTTCAGAACTCCATCCACCATTGAGGAAGTACCAATGTGTAGCAGGTATAACACCATATGCTACAAGTCCTATATATACAGCTATCCTTTGATGAAACCAATGATTAGTGAAATATTGAGGATGAAATTGCACAAATACTATTAGACCTGATAATACTGCTATAGTAATCAAATATATATCTCTCCATATCTGAAAATATATGTAAAAATATAGTTATTCATTTATACTAGGTTTAACGCTGTGTCAACACAATTTTTTAGGTTATTTTACAGCCTCTAGCACACCTAACCTTTCCTGGACCCTTTCTATAACCAGTACTCACCCTTCCACAAGACTTCTCCATATACCTTATTAATGGAGGAAAATTGACATTATTGTCAATATTTCATGGAATAACCTCCCTGGATGGGATTCAAATTGGTACCCTGTTCGGGACACTAGATTCAAAATCCAGGAGCGCTTCCAATTGCGCTACCAAGTTACCAACCCGGGTGCTAAAAATAGTAATCAAAAATACATTAACCAAGTTATATGAAAGTGTATGACAAGCATGGTGCTTTTACCACTTTTCCACTATATTTTAGTCATATCACTGAGGATACTGAGTAGTAGTCTACCAAGTACTGTTTCTTCTCAACTGGCATGTAAGCCTCCAGCCCATATACAAACAACTATATACACGTGTCCTAAATTTTCACAAGCACTAGCCCAATTCATTACAATCTACACTAGCAAGACTATATGCAATAAGTAATTTTAACTAGCCCAAATAAATATTTACGAGGTCCCCATATTTGGACTAATGGGTTAAGGGGACAACTGTGAGCATTGTGAAAGTTGAAAATAGAAGAGTGAAAAAAACTTACAGAAAGACAGTAGAAAGCATAATGTACAGCAGGTAGATAACATCCTATAACACCTATCAATATACCAGCTAAATCTACAGCTAACCATCTTTTACTAGCTCTCTCTGAATGACATCCAAACATGTGAAAACCAGCTGAACACAACATACAAAACTGAAAAAAAATGCATTTTTTTCCTGTTAATTTTCAATCATAGTCTAAACATGAAGAGAAAAGTTCAAGCTTTGTATTTGTATCATTTGTACAAAAATGGTATTATATATACAGTTTAGTTCCATCAAAATCGATGGTTTTAATAGCAGAAACTCCTCAATAAAGATATCCTTTCATATCAAATTAAGCACTGGGGGACTTAAAATCATCAAGAATCACATTATTATGTAATAACTAATAACCAAGGTGGTTTTTATAACAGAATTTTCTTGGAAAGCATGGTATCTAATAAATGTTAACCAGTGACATTTTAAAGATCTTACTATAGAATTGTGTGTAAGAAGCTTGTTGAGAGAGAATTACATCAGAGAGAAATCAGACAAATTAAGTAACCACAATTTAGCACTGTTTACTTAATCTCAGGGACTTCATGAAGGCCTAATCATTGTGCTAGCAGCTTAACATGAGATTTATTACATTATCACTAGAAATTAACTGAATTTTACCTGATAACAAATAAGCCCTATTGTAACAATTGCATGATCAGCAAAGCTTCCACCATTGTGAGGTATTTCAATAATATTATCATATAACATAAAAAATATAAATAGAAAAAATCCTCCAAGATGTGACCATATATTTATTGTTTCATTCGTCCATATAAACATACTGTAATAGAAAAGAGCGGAAAATATTATTTTCATCAAACTAATGATTAATTACAATATTAAGCAAAAGGCAAAAATACATTTTAGTGCTGCAGCCAAGGTATAATATGCAAGCATGAAAGTTTAAAAAATCCTGATTTTCATGATTTTTTTACTTACTAAAAACAAACTCTCTGGTCCCAAAAATTCTGCACTTAGGGATCAGTTCATTTAACTTTTACTCATGACTACAACACTTGAACACATTTACTTTCAAGATGGCATTTATTTTATGGGGATTTTTTAAGGTAATTGCTAAGGGTAAAAATGCTCAAGTTTCATTACAATTTTTTTGTCATTCTAATTTCTAGCAGTGGTTAAACAATGTCTCTACTCATATCTCAATCAATTGCAGTGAGCGAGCTGGTCATAGACTGAGTAAATGTGTTATCATTTGATATCATCAAATTCAAAGTCTCAGATAAAGTTAGCTGATAATACCTCTCAACCTTTGATATAAATAATTGACCTCAATGTGTCAGCCAGTGAACAGCACTTAAAGAACATCATACTGAGAAGGTATCTACTTTATATCACTATAATAATCAGATTAATAGTTGTTCATACTGGTTTTTATAAATAAAAATATTTAAGGAAAGTAATGTTTCATTGATAAAACAAAAGGTCCATTAATAGTTAAAGCTACAGTAATATAGTTATACTCATAGAGATTTCGAACTATTAATTTTGCAAACTGCTCTCCCATTACTAAACAATCAAAATAAAGTTTCTGGCTCAAGAAGTCAAATAAGTTGATATGATGCCTTTCCAATCAATGTGAAGCAGGACACCCAAATATTACCAATCCTGACTAACACTCAAACCACTAGGCTATATTTGCTCCAAAAAGAATAAAGTTAAATGAGAATGTAGTTCAAATATTTCCCACAACATGCTTGTGAAACTCATCACCACCCTTAGTGTCTATATTGCAAATTTCACCTTATACTGTACAGTACCATCACTGCAAATGAAAGTGGTTCCTTGGCATTGCCCAACTCTCATCTTCAAAAGCTAACAGCCTAGACGACAGAAATGTTTAATCAGTTTATATCGATTTCACAAGTAAATAATAGTGTTCTTTTAACATTTAGATGACGTCACTTGCCCATGATGCGTATACTTCGAGTAGTATTCAAATAGATGTAAATGACTTCAAGATAAGGTAAAAATCTAGGACATGAATGATGAATGTACATGCTCCAAGTTAAGTTTCATTTTCAAGTTCAAGACAAGTTGCTGCAGCAATGGAAATGACATGCATCTTCGATTCAATAATTATCAACATAATTTAAAAATAAAATATCTTACCTCTTGAGACATAATGTAAATGGTAGAGATACTCTGTAACCATTAGTAACAAATGGATTTCCTTTCAAAAACTCTGGAATTTCCTTGTAGTCATACAGTGGTATATCTTTCTCCTTGAGGTCACAGAGTCCAGAACTGAGTGCTTTCTCAAAACTTTGATCAATTTCAATATCCAGTATACTGTAACTGTCTGATTTGTTCAAATATCCAGTTTGTCTATTTTTGACGTTTTCGTATGAACCCGGACGCCCCATCATGTCTACAAGTACAAACACACAATGATCAAATGCACTAAAATTTAATCAATGCAAATTTATCATAATATCGTTGATAGATAATTCAACCCGGAAAGCGTAAGAATTATGAATTAATCAATAACCTGTCGAATGTTGCAAATATAAGGTCAGTCTTGCATGATCATGTTTTAACTTCTATTTGTTGATTATTTCTATGCCACCGCCTACCTCCTTTGAAGAGAGCACTTTTTTTGTGTAAAATTATCTCCCTTTAAAAGCTTAGTGGTCTAAGGGAAATAACTGTGACACAGACTTTAGTTTTACATCAGGAATTACATCCCTTTGACTATTTTCGTCTGTATGAAAACATATAGTATGAATACGGTATTTTGTTTGCACTTTTAATTTATATTAACATTGATTACATTTAAATATTGAGGTAATTTTAAATTGACTGAAAACTTTGTAGAGCTACAAAAATATTTTCTGTGGCTGAAACAAAATGATCAGCAACACAGTACAATGCTTTACAAGGATTTAGGTCGTGTACCTTTAGCTATAATCACTAAAAAACAAGCTATTGGATATTGGTATGATATAAAGTACTGGGTAATCCAATAATAAATTATCCTCTGCACTTAACAAAATTATAATGATGAGCTTTGACGAATATTGACAACATCATAATAGGCTTACCCAAAATTACGATTCCAAAAATATTTACAGATACCTATAGAAAGTATTTTGACTGCCCAGTTTTTGCAGAAATGGAAATCAATTCTTTAATACATGTACTTCAAATAAATGTGTAGATAAATTATGCTTCATGGTAAACTTTAGACATCAGGGTGTTTGTAAAAGGTATAAAAGTGGCGTTGGAGATGTGATGCCCAGCAAGTAGTGTACACTTCTCTGCTTAACCGCGAAAAAACTCAACAGTTTAATTAGTAATGGACACAATGTCCTGCGTAGTTCAAAATTTTACAGGACAAAACCAAGTCTTACAGGACCAGAGACATTTTACATAGTTTATTTCATTGAAAACTTTGCAGGACAGCTGGACCTGGAAATCTGCAGATCTAGACAAACCTATTATTTTACAGAACTTTTCTGTAGGTCTGCATGTTTTGTGGTGACTGCAGCTCTTTAAAACTTTGAGCCATGGCAGATCTTTACATTTTTCTTCTTGAAACCATAGCATTAGTGATGTCATAGTCATGTGGTATTGCCACAATGATTGCTATCTACATATTTCCACACTACTTCCCAAATCTTTCAGCCAATGGAAGTTTATGTTACACACTCACATATAGTTCGTTTTTTCTCAACTGTCAAAACATGAATAATTTCATGGTGAATGTGTTTGTTAAAGTTATTGTCATAATACATCCTTGAGTTTCCAGTGTGTATTATGATTGAGTAAAGCTGCTTACCGGTATGCCATATGATATGTTTTAGTCAAGATATTTTTAATAACAATTAGGCCGCCAAAACAAAAACAATGCATTCAGTCACCGTGAAATTATTCAAGCTTTGACAGTTGAGAAAAAGCAGACTATTCTGATCATTAAAATCCTGTCATGATAAAATACACAATACCTCATATTGTATTGTAAGCTATTGTTAATGAAGCCTAAACTCACAACACTTACAATTCATAAATAGTAAGATGAAAAATATGTATATTTATTTATATTTTATTTCATATTTTAAAATCATGTTGCATATAAAGATAGAAAATCTTATTTGAAATCATTGTTAGATCATAGGTCAATTATGGCAAGACCAAACCAACTGCATATGGATGTAATCAATCGTAAGCCCATCACTAGTTGCATAGCAATAAAAATTCATCATTAACACTTTACCGTATACCATAATACAATTTTACTTGAAATCAAATATGGTTTATTTAAACAATTTCATTCATATTTAAAACATGAAGCAATAAATCACTAACAAGAAAGTACATGAACAATGAAACAATTTACATTAAAAGATTCAATAAAGTAAAATCCTTTGCATATTTGTATGCCCAACTTTGGTACTTGTAAATAAACTTTGAATGCCCAGCAATTTTATGATTCCCTTTACACACCAACACTCAGTTACATGAGACTTACAGTTCACCACCCTACCTAAGATGCTCCAGTAATAGACTCCCATTTACTCCGAACACCCACCCTGAAATTTCGAAAATGTACCCGTCAATGTGTGTATCTTTTATAACTGTAAGCCATTTTTAGATAGCAAAAAGCAATTTTTCTCCGGCTCGTTTCCCTTGCCTTTGTGTTTAACATAAATCAAATGGTTATGTTCCCAGGATAATAGTGTAACCCAAGAATTTCTTGATGAAAACTTTACATTGAGACTAACCTTAATTTAAGATTAATGTACCCCAGCTCGAACATACACTATCCCTAATACCAGTGATTTTTGTCTATTATTAAATCTCATCAACTATTGTTGGCACATACATAAACTCTGATGATTTGAATACTCAAGTTTAGTTTGATAATCCCTGTTCATAAATACAGGTATCTAGTTTATTGACTGTACGTAAAGAAGTGATGTAGTGAGTATTTAAATCAGTGGGGTTAATGAATGTGCACTGACAGTTGAATAAAATTTAACAATATAACACAATCATGTTAAGACAAAACTTAAATATACCACAAAAATAATCAATATATTTTACTCATACACTTATAGTTCTAAACACATTAAATCCACTATGAGCTGTACTCAATATAACACCAGGTAATTGTCTATGCCAATGTAATTCTTTAATGTCAGTTTGTCCTTGATGTATAAACAATAGTTGTGTCGGTACTTCAGGTTCACTCTCCGAGGCACTAGATGTATCTGTATCCTTCTCTACACCAAGATCCCACAATGATATTTGATCATCGGAACCACCTGCAGCAAATATTGAACTATCTGTAGGATTCCATTCCACTGTGGTGATTGGTGCCGTATGATGCTTGAATAATGCAGCTGGTTGACCACTCTGTAAGAAAATCAAACAATTAAGTACATGCATATATAATAGCCATTGCTTTAACCCATGACCCACTCTCCGTAAACAGATATCCTGTAGAGCGTTGTCGTACAGGCTCTCTACTTTCTCCGTGGAAGGTCACGTCGAGATGAACTTTGTGTCGACCAATCAATGCGTAGCTTTCATCTAGACGAAAACACTATTAAACACATTTTGATTTTGTAATTTCTATTTTTAGACCAAGGTTTGCGTGCTTATTTAACAGCAGTATTATTCACAGTCTGCGATTGGGCAGCTTATTTCAAATTGCATGACGTAGACAATGTAAACAAGTTACGTATCGTAACAATTTCGTCATGAATATTATGATGAGAAAAAGTCACCTGAACGTGACCTTCGTTTGGAAAAGGCCAGATCTAAATTAGCGAGTATGCAAGTGTAAAATTTCAAATCGGGTTTTAATCAGATTGCCCATGACCCTAAAGCCCGGGGCAAGTAAATATTGATTTAGGCTTGTGAACATTACTTATTTTATGAGGTAACTGATAATTTGAAACATGACAATGAAACTTTTTTCAAGAAGATATCAAGTTCCAATTTGGAAGTCTTCCAAAAAATTGTATGGTTCCTCTGAAAAAAGATGTGCATGTATTTTTTTTGTACAAAATATTACGCTCTAGCCAAGCATTGATCTAGTTAAGTAGAACTAAAAATCCTCAATCTCAAAATGAAATCAGCTCCTCCAAATGATTACTAGTAATTGTCAATGGAAAATCAACCATAGTAACCTTCATCTACTGTTAGTAAGCAAACCATAGATCTTAGTTTTTTATTCTAATACATGGTATTGTTAAATTTTATTCAACCATAGTGGTGTATTCATTTACCCCCACTTATTTAAATACTCACTACAGTACTTACTTCTATACTAACAATCACTATAAATCAGTGGGGTTAATGTATGCACCACTAATAGTTGAATAAAAATTAACATGACATATCTTCGAATTTTCTATTGCTTACATTCCCAGGTAAAAGAAACAAATTTTTTTAAACATGAGTTAACACCATTTTTTAGATCATTTATGGTGTCCAGCACACCTAACCTACCCTTCCACAAGACTGGAAACTTCTCCATATATCTTATCTATGGAGGAAAATTGCCATTATTGTCAAATTTTCATGGAAGGGTATAACCTCCCAAGGTGGGACACTAGATTTAAAATCCAGGTGCGCTACCAACCGTGCTACCAACCCGGGTTAAAAGGAACAAAAAAATGTCCAGTACAGTACCTGGAATTGTCTAAGATCCCATATTTTTAATACACCATCATCACCTCCAGATATTATAAATGGTTCATTTCTATTCCAGTTGATAACATTAACATCTCTATCATGAGCATCAGTTACTGTTAACATACATGCTTTATGTGGTGCAACACGACTATCCCATATACGTATACTTTTATCTACAGAACATGATGCAAACACCTGAAATACATGTATACAAAATCTGCATAACAATCAGATGTTTAAATGTCTTAGAAAATAGAAATTGCTACAATACAGTTCCACTTTTATGAACAACAAAATCAACGGTCTTAATAACATAATGATTTTAAATTAGGGACATTTGGATTCACAAACCAAGCATTTGGGACTATAACTTCGTCAAAATCATAGGTTTTACAACATAGAAGGTGGGAACTTCACCACATAAGTGTACAAATGTAATTTTAACCAAAGAAAGAAAGCATGCTTTCCTGGAAAAAAATATTTTACCAGTACTAGCTTACCCTCAACGAGGATAAACTTACATTATTGTCAAAATCGTTAAAACTTCATAGAGATGTATGACCTATTTACATCAGAAATTAAACACTAATTGCAAAGAGCTAACTACAGCACTAAGGTCACAACACTTTACAATGAGCAGTCATAGAAGATTAAAAAACCCTCACTATACATTATCTAATACCTACATTAGCTTCATTAGGTGACCATTGTAAATCTTCCACAGATGATGTATGAGCATTAAATGGTCTCTGATCAACTAGCCAACTACCACCTTCTGTAGGATTCCATAAATGAATATTTTTATTACAATCTCCACTCAATAAACGACCTGTTAGGGTAAAAAATACATACTATATTAGATACTGTATTTGTCTTATCCTTGGTACTGGGATGCATTTCATGATACTAGATTCAATTTTAATAAATTCTGTTTCAAATTTTGTGTTAGTATTTAGAACAGCATTTTATTTTTTATATTTGTCTTATGAGGCTATTTGTACCATTGTATGTAACCTAATGCTGAAATAAATTAAGTCAATGTTTGTTTGAATGGTATAGAAATCTATGTTACTTGTGGTGAAATGAAATACTTTGCTCAAAGCTTATAATTATCCCAGAAGAAGAATTTGTCATTCATGACAAGTAATAAAGAAATACTGGTAAAATAATAACAGCTTTTATTGATTTCAGCCAAGATTATTAACTTATTACACCACATGTACTTAGATTAGTAGCATTTGCTCAGGTTGAATAAAGTGCTGTATGCCACTTTTTGACTATGTTTTAGTTATTAGGCAATGGTCAGCTGTCCAACTCACTGTCCCTATAGAAGCTTTAATCTCTGGATTCAAGCTTTTAACCAGAACTAAGCACATTTATAACCGGTGCCTGACAGCTTCTTGGTACAGAAAAAGAAGGGTGAATAGATGTATAAAATACTTCATGAACAAACTACACTAACATTGAGGTATGTAGATCATGTCAAGGTATCAAACCCACATCCCAAGATTATTAATCAGTTAATGGTTAATGGTTTACCTATCCCCATGGATTTTTTAGTTGAACTTATAAATATCTTTATATTGACTTTTACCTGGAGTAGTCTCAGCCCAATCTAAAGCATAACCTTCTGTCTGATGTCCAGAAAATGAATGTAATGGTAAAGTTGATTCATTTTTTTGTACATATTGACTCATGACATTAGGATCATCTACAGCTTGTATTGGTAGAGTCAGATCCCAAATACTAACTTTACCATTATCAGACCATGTTGCAGCCAGTGATTTACCTTTATATTGTGTAGCCTGGAATGAAAAATAGCAGAATGTTTTAATAAGTAAGTAAGTAATTTAGTAAGTACGTCTTTGTAGCAAACAACAACATTAACATGGAACATATAAGTAAAAGAACAAATTTTAATAATTGCAGATGCTAAAGTAACTGAAGACAATCTGACATACCCTAATACTAGTCACTTGTTCATTGGTAGAGAAATAGAAAGTGAAGAAAGTGAAGACAATACATAAAGACCATCAAAATATCTATATTCTTAGTTTATTCAAAACTACACGGCCATCTAAAATTACCTTTATAATTAACTGTTATTTGTTCCAGATGAATTCATGCATCAAGATAATTATAATAAGTGTGACATTTAAAAGGGAGGTAATAAGGTTTTGTAACATTTGAAAAGAAAATTGTGTTTACTTAGTTTGTTAATTCTTACATTTGGTGAAACAAAAAGAATCACACATTTACTGAAGAGTACAGATAATTATAGATTGCACTCATGTTTTATTCTATTAATCATAGTGATATATGCAATTGTAAATAGTACTTAAAGTTCAATAAAAAATTCTCAATGTAGCAGTTCAAAATTGAAAACCATTTATTGAAATCCAGAAGCATAGACAGATTGTAGAATGTAGATAACAGATGTGTTGAACAACCTGCTCAATATACAATTATACTAAATGTTTCATACTGATTATTAACAGTTTTATTAAAAGTTAAATGAACACAAGACAGACTGGTCAGTTCATTATCTGCTACAAAGAAGCAAATCATCTTTGTTAAATCATAAGTCCCAGTCTGCTACAACAGAATTACAGGCCAAAAATGTCTAAAATTTGTTTGTATCACAAGAAAATATAAACATACCCTAATTCTATTGACACAACCAGCTAATGGTGCCACAACAGCTGTTTCAAGTTCTGGTTTCTCATCCTCATCATCACTTTCACTTTCTTCTTCATCATCGTCATCATCATCATTTGATTTCTGTTTAGATGTACGATGTAAATTACTCATTTTCATTAAGATCACATGGTTGGATTTTCCTCTTTCAGCTTGCGTCCCACCTACCATGTAACAAGTCAAAGGAAACTGTTCTCTTTGGTCGCCAAGGTTATCCTTGATGATATCAAAGCTCAGACATGGTGCCCCTAAATATAAAATACCAGTTTAATTATAACGAAAAAGTGCAGTACTCTACAACAAAATTAAGATGATAGTTATTATCATCATGGCTGAAAAAAATATGCCTAGCATTGTCATATCCTAGATATAAAACCTGCTGTAACTTTTCTAATTTGGACATCGATTCTGTTACACCATATAGAATAATCCCGCAGTGAACAGAGCATAATAATACTAAAATGAAAAGTTTAATTGAAAAGTAGAATTAAAACTATTTTTTAACAATACACAATTGTTAATCAAAAACATTAAACCAGTTGAATTGTCCTTGGATTCAGTTGTCGTGGATTTAACTGTCAGTGGCGCATACATTAACCTTGCCAATTTAAATAATAAGCGAGTACAGAAATATGGTACTGAGTATCTAAATCAATGTGGCTAATGTATGTACTATAGACAGTTTAATAATAATTTATATAGCAACAATTATGAGTTGAATTGTCCTGACCATTCAAAATGAAGAGTCAACAACATAAATAAATAGGCAGTGGCTAGAGTTACGGTACCAGAAGTTCTGTAACTGCAGACAACCCTTGCAGGGCTTTTTTTCATTGTTTGGGGAAGGCGCCTGGGGCCTTTTTTTTATATAGAACATTTGGGGAAATTTTATCGCAATTTCGTAGGGTGGGGAACAAAAAATCCAAGTTAAACTCCAAATTTGGGGAAAACTGCATGATTTTAAAGAAATTTCATGAGGGGAAGGCGCCTGTAAACGGCCCCTGTTATATAAGGAAAAAAAGGCCTGCCTTGCAAGGGTAGGCTAGAGTTACGGAAGTCAAATAACATACGTATGTTTCAACTTTTAAACATCGGAAAACTTATTTATATTCATTATTACTCCAAATAAACAAATATTTACCAACGTGACCTCTCCTATTGTTATTACATGTGCCATTTTGGATATTACTAATAAACTTACTGAATGTTTAATATACGGCGATATGACATTGTCATCTTCAGAGGGTCACATATTAGGTTTACTTGAGCGATAAGTTATAGAGTTGCATTATAATTTGGACTGAATATGTATAATTTTGGACGGAATTTAAATGCCAATATTTATAGGAAATAGACGATATCTAAAGTATTTTTAATTGTGAATAATTTGCAAATGTCTAGTAAGAAAGTCGGCGGTTTTCGAACGTTAAATTGACTAAAATTTTGTGAATAAAAATGGGATTTTAGCTTGATAAAAAGTTCTAAGTACTTGGTGGAAAACATTAAATGAATTGTTAGAAAGTCGACGTGAAAAAAATCCAGTTTGTCATTCGATTCACACCAAATGGTTTAACGCGAATATTAACGATCTCGTGTCAGAAAATACCCATTTATAACCAAAAGTCAGCAATTTTACTAAAAACTTGGCAGTTATCTCATACAAAATCTGATTCTTTAGTATGCAAATCTTGGGAAAACTGCCGAGATTTTTAAAATTCAATGAATTGGTCAATGTTTTAGGTAAAGAGTGCCATTTTTAAACATGACAATGTAAAATTTAGCAACATTTTTTATCAAATTGAAGACATCTTGCTTTTGATTCTGTCCAAAATAATGGTCAATTTTGCTTTCGAAAATCGCTGTTTTTCTTGCAAGACAATTAAGATTTTTTATTGTAAAAAAAACTGAAGAAATCGTCTTATTAAATAAAGATTTTAATTCAGTCCAAATTATATTATATATTCCGTTCAAATTAAAATCAAACTCTAAAACTTATTGCACAAGTTAACTTAGAATGTGACACTCTGAAGAGGACAACGTCATATTGACATTTATTAAACATAGTAATATCCAAAATGGCACGTGTAATAAAGATAGGATAAGTCACGTCCGTAAATATTTGTTTATTTCGAGTAATAATAATAAATATAAACAAGCTTCCAGATGCTTAAAAGTTGAATCATACGCATGCTATTTGACGTCCGTAACTCTAGCCTACCCTTGCTAGGGTTGTCTACAGTTACGGAACTTCGGTATCTCTAGAACCTGGGTCTAGAGTTATGATACTCTAACTCTAGCCACTGCCAAATAAATAATGCTATAAATATATTCATTGACACCCTAGCATGTAACAGGGCCTAGTGGAAATAATTCTAAATTGTAACTGTAAAGTGAACTAAAACGCATCATCAAAGTTGTAAATTCAGTTATCTGTAATATTTTAATTACTACATTAGTGAAAGAACAAAATGTGACAAGCACCTGTTTGGGCCTGATGATACATCACGTAGGCTGATTCGTCACAGACAAGTTCTTCGTCTTCTTCTAATGGTTGCCCTGGAAGATAAGCTTCTTGTGGACCTGTTGGCTCATCTTCCTCTTCCATATCAGAGTCAGAACCTTCCTCCTCGCTCATTTCTTCTTCCATGGTAGTGTTTTCGTCCATGTTCGCCATGCTGTTTCCGGTTAAACGACCTTCACCTTTACGATTGATAAACCAATCAAAAGTGAGAAGTCGGCCTTCGATACACACAAACAATATGGCGGATCTAATGTGGAATGAAAGGTAAATATTGATAGAATTCGATTATTTGAGATATCCGTATAGTGTGCGATTAGAAGTTTCAAATCATAATTATAAAAAACTTAATACGTTCAAATCCAACCTAATGTCAACCACTTAGAGCGAACGGTATTTTCAAAATACTGTATTTCTTGTGCTGTCATTTTCATGAATTTGGATCTCTCAATAGTCTCATTTTCTGTTGACAGTTGACCCATCAATATTTTTAAATGTCTTTTTATTGCTGTTCATGCAAAATATTTTGGCAACTTGCAATATAGTAGGCACTGAATTATGACATTTATAATTGTAGAATTGCACTATAGTTTGCTTCGGATAGAATCTAGTTAGCGGATCCCACTATTGCGCATGCTCGGACGTTGCGTTGTTTACAAATTTTGGACGCCATTTTGTTTTTACCGATGCAGTTTTTTATTCATTTCTTAAATAAATTTTATTAAATAACTATTTTAAAAAGCTTTTTTGTTATCTATTTTATATCAGCGGGATATCAGCGGGGGTGTGGGGGCAGCAGCCCCCATAATAACAGAAAATTAGCGGCATTTACCTTCACTCGTCTGCTCATATAAACAGAACGCTGCGCACGCATATTTATATTTACTTCCGGGGTCCGCTAAACTAGATGTGTTCCCTTTGCTTCTTAAATGGTGACTGCTGCCCCAAACCATTCTCTGTTCACAGTTCAATCAGTCCAAGACCAAGTCTTATTTGTTTGAACATGCCATGTCACTTTTGGTATTTAAACCGCATTACTTAAGTCATGATAAAGGCATCTCCATTAAGCATTACATTGTTTTGTGAACATCATTTCAAAACAATAATGTACTGCATGTTAGGAATCATAATGTTATAATCAAACTTGGTCCTGAATGTTTAAACCATTTTATGGCAAACACAGTCTTGAGCAGTTCATAAAATTTTCCAATTAAAACCACCTTCAACTTGATTGCTCTCTGAGTTTGCTGCAGTTAGTATTAAAAATAGTAAGAAATCAAGCAGGGCTAGAACCCTCAGCCATCTGTTTGACTGTGAGTTGCTGTTTATGCCATATATTATTGGGCTAATAGATGTTACAGACAAAAAAATATCACCTGTATCTTCACACTACCAATTTTTGATCCTGTAAAAAATGTGTTACATATCCAAGTGTTTAGTCTTACACCATGGCATATACAATATTTGTTTTTTTTTGTTTTGGAAGACATTATTAATGTTCAAAATAGAAAATTATTTACTTTAACCATCATACAAAGTAATCTATGCATAAACAGTTGCTCCTTTTAAAAGCCAGATAAAATTTTAATGAACTGAAATAATTAAATTTTAAATAGTTATAGGGAAAGTGTTTTAGCTACAAATATTGTAATATGATTAAATAATTGTTAACCTTGACGGTAATACATGACTTGTCATGTTTACATAAAACACAGTCATTGCCTTAACTCACAAGCCCAATGCCTTGGGGACTAGTGAAAATTGATTTGGAATAATGAAAATTTCTTATTTCATATAGTCTGGCTACAGTGCAACCTCTCTTGAACAAGACCCACTGGGAGTGGCTGAAGTATGTTGCTGTTCAGAGGTTGTTGCTCTGCTGAGGTTAAATTCAATTAAATTTCCGCCTAAGGGAAAAATCAAAAGCTGAGGATTTGTTCCTTAGAGGGCCCCTATGCAGAGGTTATACTGTAGTTGATAAATTTGCCCTTTACTATATAACATATTAAATTGTGCTAGTGCTTGTGATAACTTGAGGCAATGACTGAAAACATGTTTTCAAGAATTATACCAATTAGAAAAAATCAATGTTATAAAAATATCCCACTCTATAAATGTTTAGGTTTTGAATTATGTATTAGTTTTAGCTGTTTAGTCTGTTGGGAATGGCCTATTATTTAGCATTATTTGTTATACTCTCTGTCTCATTAAAAGTGGTAGGTGTTCGTTTTTGTTTTTATGAAATATTTATATAAAACATAGTGTTTTTAATTGATAGTATAAAATAAGTCACTAGAGACATTCGATCCTTCATGCTGACATTGGTGTCCAATGTCTGTGTTTCTATGTGAGGGTTTTATTGTGATATTTTTTTTGTTACCAAAGTGCTTTATATTTATATTGTAACATGGTTTACAAATGTAGAACAATATTTTAGTTAAATGAGACACATTCACAAGATTTTGATGTTCATATACAATGAACAATTTGTCTAAACATCATGAACTTTACCCTGGTCAGTTTACTTGATTTGATTTTGCTTAAACAGTGTTTGATTTTGATGATGAGATCTTACTGTTATATCACATTTTATTGAGACAAACTTCTGGAGACTTTTTATTAAAGCCACTATATGAATATATATCCATGGCAGTCCATGGGCAGTGTTAGACTAGATGTAAGGACTTTACAGTACCTACTGTGTCCTTCATCAGCATCATTTTTAGTTGTCCAGGTCTTGCTTTAACAAGGTGGGGGCCTGGTTGTCCAGTAAAGAGAAGTTCCTTCTCTCTATACCTGATGGTCCTGTGGAATGGTACCTATCAATTTTCAGTCTTTCTTTATCTATGATGTCCCTTGATGGCTTTGGTTTGTCCAAGGATGACTTTCGTATGCCTGAATCTATGTAACAATATGTGTGATATAAACACTTAAAGCACTATTATCAACAAATTTTTATAGAATAGTTATTTCTTGTATGCTGTCTACTTCCAAGCAATCTAATGGTTAGATTTATTCTCATGTTTTTCCCCACCAACTTTTTCTTTTGACAAATATTCTAATTTCTCCTTATGACTTGTGACCTGTTAAGCTGTAAAGTAATGTGCCTGTGAAATTTTACAATTATTCTGTCATTTTGTGTCACACATTATTTTTTATTGAATTTCATGTTAAACTTGTAACACATAAAGTCTTGTAAATTATGGTAAACCAGCCTAATCTTCAAACTAATCCTGACCTCACATTAAACCCAAAGAGGATAAATACAGCCAAAGACCTAGCATTAAAACCAAAGTGGATAAATACAGCAAATATCAATACACTCAAATCTTGATAAAGGAAGCAATATAACTAAACCTATGATTTATATGTTTTGACACAAAGTTATTTTTAACTGTCTAAATCTTGGAAAGAATATATCATTGCATAGAAAAATGCACATAAATGTAAGATATTGTTTTTAAATCAATATAAATAGAACTTATACTATGGCCTTCTAATTTTTTAACACTTGTGGATAAACTTTATAAAGATTAATTGATTTTTATCCATCATGAAATATTTACTTGTTTAAGAATGTTATCTGTCATGAAAGCAAGCAGATAAAGTTTGACTTTGTAAACAAATATTCATTTATAAGGCAAACAAAATCAGTACTATATTGAAACTGGTCACTTCATTATTGATCGACTCACAGTTCTGTCATATTGATGATTCTTCTGTGCTGAAATATTCTATGTTTGTGTATAATGGATACCACAGCTTGAAGTCTTTGATCATTGAACACTTAGAAAGTCTGACTGTTGAGTTAGACAGCTAAAAGTGATAATTTCTCTAATTGATATATAGCAACTTAGATCTCTATGAATTGTGTGGATATTATTGAATAAACATTGTTCCCAGCATTTAAAGCTATTGAATATTTATACCTGCATTGTGAACACAGTTGGACTGCTTAGAATATTTAATACTAGTGTTCATTAGCTTCTGAGGGACTCAAGCCTGGTGTATCTTCTTGTATTGTTTGATGTCTCATCATAGTTTATCATTGATAGAAAAAAGGATTACAGAATTTACTTTGAAATTGCAATATTTTGGAAAATATTGTGCCTTAACATAGTGTTGGAAAAATTTGAGATATAGTGACATATTGAACAGAAAAAAATCTTTATTTACTTTTTGTATATAGAAATAAGTAATTATATTATTGACGTATAAGTAAAACAAATTTGTTTAAATAATCCAGATGACAAAAAGTTTTCAAAAAATACATATATTTAAATTAAGATGAACTTATTTCTGAGTTAGACTTATTAATTATAAAAAAATAAATGTGTTATATCATTATGACTTTAATAAAAAAAATGTGACTTTGATAATGTTATAATCAGTGTTTTTGGTTAACATTATACTAAAATTAACAAACGGTTGTGTGTTCTAACTGTAGCCCTAGTATTGAGATCACTGGGTGTGAAGCTACACATTGAAGGAAATGGCTGGTAACTCAATGTTATGGAAAAAATTACATGATCCAGAATCATTTACTCCTAGAGCTAAGCCATGGTAAGTATTATGTAACACATTGACTACTAACATTAAGTGTTGTCACAGAGTTATACTGAAGTCTCTCACTGTTGTCAATGTATTGTTGTTTATAACTGTTTGTATTGTTTTTATATGTATATCGAGAGTCAAGACAACATTCTGTAGTCTCACACAGGTTTTTGAAGGCTTGGCTACAAATAAATTTATTGACAATAACCTTTTTTCTGAATTCTAACATTTTTTTCTTTTATTGAGGAATGAATTGTTGGATCTGTGCAAAACTAATCTACATCAATCTTTAGTAACATGGAGTTAGACTTGTTTTGAGCAGACCCTTTGAAATTATACTGTTCATTAAAATTCAAGACAGGCAATAACCATGGCATACCTGTTTTGTAGAGAATTTGATAATGTTTAGTGTTAGTGATTTTATTCAGTGATAAACAATCTTTGTTTAATTTGCCAACAGATTTTCAATTTTTAATGAAAATATTTTTTTTCGCTACAAATATTCTCATAAAAAAATCCCTACCTGATTTTAATTGACTAAATATTTAGCAATGTAACAAAAAATAATGTCTGGCACCTGTGTGTAAAACAAATATCATTCATACATGATTGTTAAATTAAATCATCATTATATTATTATAGTTGTAGCCTTGAAACCTATAAGTACCCTTATTAGACTACAGATCATTGTACTACATGTTGTTCATGTATTGTCTATTTGTATACATTCTCAATTTGTATTCATATTATTATGACATGAAATATTATACTTTGACATGTCAAGCTTCTACAAATTCTGTCACAAAATAGCACTTCCAGGCTGGAAAATTAGGCCTTAAAGTTTTAACGAAGTAAGTATTCTGCCTATTTATCTGAACATGTCTTTTAGTGATTTAAAAAAAATATCAGAATGCTGTTTTTTTACGTTTTTATAGTAAGTGAAAATATTTCTTAAATTTACATTTTTGTGAGAACCGGAATAAAAGTTTTGGTTAGCTCTATTCTGTATGGTTGAAATTGACATGTCAATAAGGAAATTCTACCTTACTTTCTAGAAATGTTAGCTTGATTTTGCATGGAATGATTTTAGCACTGATTATGGTGTATTCAATGTATCATCTTGATCATTAAATTTTTATTGTGTTATAGAAAAAGAATAAACAAATTAGATGAATGTAGTATTTCTTTGTCTTACATTACTTAGCTGTATAGTATAATTTCTTAGAATCAAATTTACTTTAAAAGCTTGCTGTTAGAATTTCACCTTGTTGGAAATGGTATTAAAAGGATTATGTTTAGTGCTGTAATCTGGAATAAGGACATGTTTAGCCTCTAGTCTGCAGAGCACTTACATAATACTCTGTATAGGTATGTTTTATGATGAGAAATGAATTATGATAACAAATGGAATGAATCTTTCAAGTGAGAGTTCTGTTGCATATGTTTTAGAATTGTTCATTTCTTGCAGTTTTGCATGATATTACTTTTTAAATGCGTCCTCGATAGTTTAAAATTACAATTTCACAGATAAAAACATTTGTTTTGTTATTTATACATGATTTTTTATATTTTATTAATTATAAAGAATTTGCTTCTTATGTTTTATACATAAGTTGGTTATTTATATATATATAGTGCTAATATTTCACGTGTTAGGAATAGTTTCTTCTGAAAAAATCATAATTTTTACAAGAGTTTTGTTAATGCTTTCAATTTATTTGTTCATAAGGATACTGTTACATGTTTTGTATTTTTGATGGTTGTTATAAACAGCTTTGCTTTTATATGTTTACTCATATCAAACTAGTTATCAGCAGTAGTATATTGTTACCATGATTGAGTTGGTTTATTATTATTATTGATTATAAATCACTTTTTTGCATGTAGAATTCATAATAATGTATCAAACTACATATTTTTAGAGACATAGTTCAACAATAGCTCATAGTTTCATGTAGTTCAACAGTAAACTCAGATATCTGTGCTAATTGGATAGTGTGAAATCTCCTACCTCTTCACTCTGTAACTCCCTATACAGTTACAGATACTTGAAACTTGTGAGCACTAACTCTTAAATGTGTAAGCCAGTCAGGTTCCTTAAAGGAGCAGATCACAGATTGCTCATTTATTTAACTCCTGTAAGGTAGTCTTGGCATACACTAGCCCAATTTGTTGAAATGTAATATGACTGTGTTGCACCATGAGCCATTGTTGAACACACACATGACTTCACTATATTCTTCACTGTCTTAATGTGATTGTTTGCTATCACTATAATATTGTACATGTACTCATTTTATCACTTAAAATTAAACATTGTTGTATTTGTTGAATACTGTTTGATGTTGTTTTTTTGCATTGAGATAAAAAATATAGGTATGCTTCTTCTTGATAATGTTTTTCTTCGTGAAATAATGGGTTGTGTACAAATATTTGAGTATGTTTTTGCTCTGACCGCAAATGATGAATATTTGACATTAAAAGCAATTCAAGGAAATTGTTCTTTAAAGTATTAGAATATAGCCAGAGACTTTGAATCATTAAAATCTTTTTGACCTTAATGAGAATGATGTAATTTTGGCACAATGTCATAGAATCGTCAAATGATTGAATGAAAAATTTAATACTTTTTATGTACAACTAGTACAAATAAACTAAATACCCTTGCACAGTTACACTTTATTATAGGAATAGCTATAAATGCTTGCTCTTCATTCTCCAGCGCTTTTGACATGAAATTTATAATTGTTTAATGACTTTGAGTTGTTGAATAATAAATTGTGAACTGAAATGTAGCATACATATTTCATTAAAATTTTATAATCACAAAGTCACAATGTAATTTTCAAATGTATTAAACTTGTTAATAATTATCTCTGTGGCATCAAATGATAATATTCTAGATAATTAATGGCATGACAAATTATAACATAACATTCTATGCTAGTTAGTTTTATGATGTTTACTGTTTATGTTGCTGCAGTAACCACACTTTTAAAGGGTTTGATTACTTGTCTACTGTACAGTTTCTGTACAGTTCTTAGCTGCACAGTTCTACCCTGCCGTTACTGTATGGTTCTTAGCTTCACAGTTCTACCCAGCCGTTCCTGTACAGTTCATAGCCATACATTCAACCCCTTAGTAACATTTATACATTTTAGTTGTATGTACTAATTAATGACATTAGTTGCTTTTGTTATGAGATTCAAACTGCCAGGACTTTTTTCATTATTAAGTCTAACAATAATATTCAACATGTAATTGTTGTGGACTGGGTAGGGAACTATGACTTAAAAAGGGAATTAAGGGGTATACAGTAAAATATGGTAACTAGTTCGAGCACTCTAGGGTATTCAGTGATGATCATCCATGTATGTTATGAGTTTTACCTGCACTGACTATTTAACAACAAGATAACAAATAATAGATATGTCACATTATCTTTGTGCTTTAAGCATGCACATACTTTAACATTGCATCAACTATCCTGGGACTTAGGTATGATCTCTTTGATATTTTACTGTGGTAATGATATTGATTGTTCATAGGGAATTCAGAGCGATGAATTTTTTTTCAAGACTTGGTCCATACACAAAAAATATTTTCATGAATTTTTAGCCTTTTGCCATCTTTAAATTAGAAAAAACCTCCAGTTAGAGACATTGACCCTCCTATTCACAGTTGATGTAAATTCTAATTCCAAAGCTGGCAGTTGTTGTTGTAAGTTTCAATTCCCAAGATTCCATCATTGACTGTAATGACTGGCTATCATCATAGTTTTACAGTTTTACATCAAACAAAGTATTGTATCATTGACTATGCATGAAGGAATTTCATATTTTTATTATTAATAATGTATTATAGGTAATACACTAGGGGTTATATTGAATTTATAATGTTTCTCTTATAAAGTTGAAAATTTCCATAATATCATGTCAGCGGCTCGAATTATTTGTTTTTAATTCATATATTGATATGAAGGCCAAAGTGTTCTTTAATATTTTAACTCAATATTAATTAGCTTTACCATGTGACAAGTCTTGAAGCTTTATTTAAAGTTTTTTATGTACTTAATTGATTTTGAATTATAAGGAGCTAGAGTTAGAAAATTTATGCAAAACAAGATGGCCTACAGGTAATTTTGTTTTAGTATTTTTGTCAGATTTTTTATCTTATGATTGAACCTATGCTTATTGATAAGATGGTTATTTGTGTAATTATCTATTCATTCTCTTGTCCAGTTTCATTTTGTTTATTTTTAAACGGTTTACAGTGAATTGTGTATATATATATTTTATCAGTCACAGTAAAAAAATTGCTCACTTCATTTCTAGACATTTTACAAAACAAAAAAAGCTCATTGTCTCTAAACTTCTTTTAGAAAAACTTTTTCAACATGCACTTAGGCACTCTTTTTTCTCCTTATTAAAGCACAATGTCATTTACATTTGATTCTCTGTATATCAATGTACTACATATGTATATATTTTCTTGTGAATTAAAGTAACAGTGATATTTTTCTTTTTTAAGTATTGTATTTGCTCCTTTTGGTAAACATTTGTTATAAACTTTTTTTATGTCATTTTTCTACAATTGATCATGTATCCACTATTGTTTCAATTTGTCATACATAATATTATGCTCATGATTTAACTATATTCTGATGTCTTGATAGTGTACTTGATTTTGTTAGGAACAACATTTTTCTTTCTAGTATTTCTTGATTGTTTAAATACATATTTTGAGCCTCTTAAGAAGCTTTGCATCAAAGGAATATAGCAATCAAAATGTCTATCTGTCTAGCTATTAGTCCCTTTTTGTATCTCAGCCATAAATTTCCTTATTACTTAAAGACTTAAGATTTAATTTAGGATCTTCCACCAAGTAATGTGTCATGTTCAAGACCTTGGCTCTTTTCTCAAAGATCAATGTCATATTTAATGTCAAACTAGTACTTTTCTATCCTTATTTTGCATCTCAGCAACTAAAAAAACTTAATACTGCCATACATTTACACCATTGTTTAGTTTTAGTTGGCTCCCCCTTCTCTGGTCACTGTGTCAAAGGACTCTGTTATTTACATTTGACCAAATTGCTTTATGGGATGGGTGTTCGAAACACCCAGTAGCACTGCATGTTTCTTGTATCAATCAAGTTATTTTTTCTGTTTTACATAAGCATTTGAGAAAGATTTTTGTTGTTTTACATAAGCACTTGAAAAAACAGCTGTAATGTAAAACATCTGTATTGTGCTCATCATTATAGTGATAAAAGTAGCCAAGGTTTTAACGTCTGTTGATTAACTTTGTTTCCATTTGCAAAATTCTTCATTCTTATTGCTAATACAAGTTAAAAGTAATGTATAAATTACAAGAAATCATGCTTAACTTATGTTAACATATTACCAGTAGCAAAAACTTGAAGTTATAAAACTTGACTAGAATAAATTGGTTTTAAAACTAATGTGTATATTTTATAGAGCAATTTGTTTGTAGCTTTCTTTGGATACACCCAATTATGGATATTTTACTAAGATAAAGTTATAAACCTATGTATTGATTGTAATAAAGTATACCATTCATTTTGTAAGATAGTTGTTTGACCTAAGTGTATAAGTATTTTTTGGCGAGGTCCCAAAGTCAACAAAGTTTAAACATTCAGTTCTTTATGTAATTTTCAAGTTCACTCTCAATTTTTTTTGTCAAACAAAGTTTTAAATGGTATCAATTTTAAGAGAAAACTTCCTGTGGTAATCAATCTATTGATCCTCCTTGAAAATTTTGTATTTTAAAATTGCAGGCCTTGCGCAAAACGGTCGTAACTCAAATTTAAAAAAAAATGAGCTATGACCTTTTTGGGCTTAGCTGGAAAATGCCAATTTGATCTCATATTTTTTTGTTTAAATTCCAAAATTTCTTTGCAATGACATTTTCTGATAATAAATAGAAATGTTGCAGTATATTGGACATTTTAAAAAACGCTAAGGCTGATTTACAGTGGTTAGCATACTTGTCTGTGGATGATCTTAGTTTTTTCATCATACAGACTTTAGGTTGCAATACCTTTCATGAATAGTTTTTGTTGATTTTCTTCTGTGTTTAGAGAAATTGCTGAATCCTTGTAAAACTTGGTGCAAGTGTACTTGTAAAGGTAAAATGTCCAAAAATGCTTTAGCAATTCAAACAAATAGATACCTGTTACTTCCAAATTAATTCTGAATATTATTTAGTTTGCCTCTGTTAGCACTCACACTTAAATTTTATTTATATTTTGAACAAGTATGTTGATAAAACTTGATATGCTCTTTATTACTGAATCAGTACCACAGACTAAAATGCTGATTAAAGTGTTATGATATTATAACAAAGTTATAGCAAATTATAAATACTGATGGTGATAATGAATTTACAATGATGAAAATGTATTAATGATGATAATAATCATAATTTCAAGTAATGTTCACATAAAACTACTCTAAATATGTTGACATAATATCTTCTGTTGTTGAATGTGTTCATTCTAAAATTGTATTTACAATATAAAAGTGGATTTCTGAAAATCAAGTGTATCCCATGCCTCTATTTTATTGCTTCTTAAATTCAAGGAAAAATTGTATTTGCAATATAAATGTTGATTTTAGAAAATCAAGCATATCCATAACCTATGTTTTTATTGCTGATTTGAAGACGTCATAAGGGCATTAAGGGAATTCTAACTTAAGTCATAATGCTCAGTCTGGAATTATTGATGTTGTTTGATGTTGTTATGTGACAATGTTGTTATGATATTAACGCATCAATACTTCTATTATTTTTGTTCAATCAACTATTACATATTTTAATATTGATACAAATACAGTGGAACCTTTCTAGTTATTAACCAATCAATCAAAACTGGGTTTAGTTTTATTATGCTGTGGGCATCCTGCAAACTGGGGTAGGATAGATCCTTTCACATTTGATTGCACGAGACCATGTTAGAGGATCAGTGTCCAACTGTAGGTAAATATATACAACATTGACTGTCGTTAAAATGATTGTGATAGTTTGGAGAAAGTTATTTTCCGAGGAAAGAGGACATTTAAGTGATTTTTATTGAAAAGAGGTGGCATTTATGTCATCATCAGCATCATTTTTAGTTGTTCAGGTCTTCCTTTAACAAGGGTGTCCAGTAATGAGAAATACCTTCTCTCTATACCTGATGATCCTGTGGTATGGTATCACTTTTCTTTTCCTATCAATTTTCAGTCTTACTTTATCGTGGATGACTTTGGTTTGCCTGAATCTCTTTAACAATTAACATTCAGTTTATGACATTCAGTCTATGACCAAGTGGGTTTATGTCACCAAGGATGGCTTTTGTTTACCTGAAACTATTTGACAATAAACATTCAGTTTATGACATTCAGTCTATGACCAAGTGGAGTTTATTATCCATGTATGGCTTTGGTTTGCCTGAAACTCTTTGACAATAAACATTCAGTTTATGACATTCAGTCTTTGACACAGTGGTGATTACTGTCCAATGATGGCCTTGGTTCGTCTGAAACTCTGACTATTGTCTCTCTACAACCTTCCACCCTGTGTTCATTACAGGAGGTTGCTCTGTACAAATATTTATAAAACTTTGATGTATGAATATAACAGGGCTGTATGACAGCAGGTACCATATTGATTCTCAGATCTATAGTCTTTGAAATAGTCAGAAATCAATATGTTTTTGAATCAAACATGACAATATGAATTCAGCTTAGGATAGAGCCAATATTCATCTTGGAAACTGGATATGTATATTTGCTGTCCATTGATAAAAATGAGGTCCAACTAGATGATCAATAAGAACTATATTGAGTATTGATCTTTTATAAAAGTTGTTACATTTAATTGCTTACCTGTTTTTCTATTGTATAAAAACAGGAAATGGGAGTGTGGCACTGCAGGTTTTGATATTACAGTTAATAGAGATATAAGTCTATTAATGCATGTCTATTTGTTTGAAATAGTTTGATATTGTAGTTAAACTGTATAAACTCGCCTCTGTGTTTGAGCAGTAAAAGTTTTTGACTTCAATTCAGTTTAAACTTTTGCTAAACATATACTTCAATATAAATTCAAGCTTAGCAACAGATTACTCTTTTTGTTAGGAAATAGGCAGTCCATTACAGATTTAATGTAGCAGACTAGTACTGATGTATCTCAGCATTGATGCTAATGTATGTTTGCCTCATATAACTCTGTATGATGAATATAGGCATAAAACTCAACTGAAGTTGACATTTAATCTATTTAATTTTTGTAGTAACATTACATTATACAAACAAAATCTGGAAGACACTCATACCCAGCCTAATAAGACTTATTATACAGTTATGTCATAAGTGATTTGGGAACAGTCAATCTGTTGGCCCAAGGTGGAGGGAAAAGTGTTTTGAACTGTTTTCAGAGGCCAAAGGCTGAGAGAAATCGTATTAAACACTATTCCTGACATGGAGGGACAACATTTTGACTGTTCCCAAATCACTCATGAAATAACTGTTTTATTACGTGATCAAACAGTACTTGACATGTTTACGTCTGCTAAATCAAGATCGATGGAAGCTTGATGCATTCGAAAGTGTCTGGTGAATCTTAAAATTCTGTAGCAGTTACTTCCTCTTATATCAGTACAGTAACAGTTCAAATAACATTGCGCGGCATCAGAGCATGCACAGAAATGGTCAAAACTATTGACCAGTCAACAGTTCACACAGAAAATAGTAAAAAATATCGAACTACCCTTATACAAGCAATCAGGTAATAAAATAAATTACATGTAATGTACAATAAGATTGGACAAAGAAAACAAGTACTTGTAAACACATATTTATTATTATGATTATGTATTGTGACCACCTCACCTTACCATTATTCCTAGAAACCTTTTTACCAGTACACCTTTTACATGAATCCCAGAACTGCTCCCTCTTTGGTTGCAAATTATTGAATTAAGTTCTTGGAAAGATATAATTTGTTACAACCAAGAATTGTACTTCAAACCTACAGATTCAAATTCCTGCACTCTAACACTCTAAAAAGAGCATTTGCCATTACACAATCTTCAACATTATACATATAAACAACAATAATACTCTCAGATAAAGGTCCTGGTTACATTTGCAAAATAAGAAACAAACACCAAATTATGTGTATATGTCATTTTATTTGTAAATGACGTATTTGAAATATATATATATGCACACATAAAAAACACTGTTTAAGAACAACACTTACGACTAAATACTTAAAAGATATGCATATATATCATCAAACATTAAACACAAAAGCAAAGAGTATTTTCTATCAAAATGGGATTTTAGTATAATCCTGCTATTGAAAAAATTGACAAAAATGTTCAGATACTGTATGTATAGGCATTAAAATTAATACATTCAAATTGCTAGGGATAATAAATGATTTTCTTGATAAGAGTAATATACACTGTATAAGTTTGGGTAACAACATATATATTTTCTTATTATTTTCAATCATAAAGTAGAAATTCCCATTTTATTGATCTCATTCAAGATCCAAACTTTTATTTTTAAGTTTTGGAAACATACTGTAATAGATTTTCTGCCTATAAATGCATAACTACCTTTAATATTTGCTTCCTTTAATTCATCAGTCAATACTGCAGTACTGTGGTTCTACAAATAGTTCCTAATTATCAGGTATCATAAATTAATGATATGGTTTTTTGCCCTATTTCAAATTTGCAATAAGTGAATTCTATTTTTGTAGCCTTTCAGTGACATGCAATCAAAAAGTCTAGTTTTGTCTAATATTATTGTCACACATTTATATATCAATATTGTTATAATGTAAACTTAACAGGTACAAATTACATACCATTATTTTAATTGAAACCATTATTTTATTGTTCCGAACTCTACTGCTCGCTCTTCTCATTGTATTTTATTGTTCAGAATTCCAGGTCACCAGTATTTACTTTCTGTCTGTATATTTTCGGTGCTGTAAGTCAGTGACACATCTGTAGCCATTTTACTTTTCACCAATACATTATAGTTAACCTTTATTTATTCTAGGAAACATTTTTAAACACAAATAGCTATTTGTTCACTATCAATTATTATTCACCTAGCAGTCATCACCTAAAATTTCCCTTAAAGTTTAAACCGCTACCTGGTCCCCCAGTACTGTCGAGCTAGTAGGATAAAGTAACCAACGCAGAGCTGGCTATCCAATGATTGCCAGTCCAATGTCGTAACTGCTTGGTTAATTGTCACAAGATATACCATGACAGCCGTACAGTCAACCATTTTAACATCTTCTATTTATGTTTTCAGGCAAACTGCACAGCAGCAGAGCCAATTTCCATCCAAATATGATCAGCTACCAGGTATTGGTGCAGCATCGCCGAGAGGTCAGAGTGATAACCAGGTAGTACCTCATAGAAGCCATAGAAAAAGTAGTGCCGATTTTGGGCGGAACGATACAGATATGGACACCGAAGAAAGAGTTCGGCAGTTAGAAATGAGGCTAGCTGTTTCAGAAAAATCAAATCGTGCCTTACTAGAGGAAGTGCTTAGATTGCAGAATGATTTACGAAACACTTCGAAACGTAGTGAAGATGTGATGCGCGAGGAACGTGAATCTCGTCAACAATTATCTGAAGCAATACGTATCAGTAATGAACTTATCACTCAGTTAAGTGTCAGAATCAAAGAAACAGAGGATAAGATTGAGGAAGAAAAAGACTCATTAAATGCTTTATTTAGTCACACAAAAAATGTAGAGAAATCTGTGGTTCATAGTCAACAAGAAATACAACAAAGAAGAGATGCTCAACAAATGAAGTAAGAAATTTGATTTAGCTGAATTGCGAAACAAGCTCTTACCTCATAGATTATTCACTCTCGAGCCCATTCCCTTGTCCTCCTGTTTGGTAAGCTTAAAGAGATATACAGGCAAATGACTGTGCCAAAAGTATAGAACCAAGTTAAGTCTTTAAAACAGTATTAAGAACGCAAGAAATCACTTACTTATATCATTTGTCACTTATAACATTCACCTGAACGAATTAAAACATGTGGCATACACATTGCTGAAAACGAAAGTAGGATACTGAGGGAATCACCAAGCTATTTATAGATTTGTTTGCTGAAATTAAACATTTTCATTGGTCGCATCTTGTCTTTTCAACATTCTTATGCAGTTAGGATATCTTTTTAATAGAATTATACTAATGTTGCACAATAACAAGCTCTAGTATCTTCTCATCAGTAAATGCATATTTAAACACTAATCTATTTTTAGCTAACCTGACCCACATGGGTCTAGTTAGGAAACACCCCAAATATTAAGAGAAAATAAAGAAATATTTTGCTAAGTAATATAACAGTGTGTCTGTTGCATTCACAGTTATAAAAATGTAATTCAAAATCAGGAAATATGAAGTAGAACTTTTGCCTTGCAATTCCTTAAAGTTTCTTGCTCAAGGAAACAACAAGGTAGGTTTTCATTGTGATTTTAACCAACATTGAGATGGCAATTCAATGTTTAATTACCACTGAAGCGATGTAACTATGGATCTAAGAGGGAGGGCAGCATATTATCAAAAATCTTAAGATATTTTAGCCATACAATATAGAGGGATTTAAGACCAAATTAAGTTGTAAGATGCTTTATAATACGGGGCCTAGATCTTTATGAAGTTATGAGGACTTGTTTTAACTATGGAGTTATACATTGATAGAGTTTAAGATTCAAGTCTATCACCAACACCATCTTTGTTAATGCATCATTTATCCAATTTAGTTCAAGTATCAAAGCATTTCTATCTTTTCCTATTTCCTATTTATACTGCGTAAACTAATTTTGTAAACTATGAATCCACTTACTATTGCAGTTATCATTATGCTTGTTACCATAATCTTTTTTCTAGACTCCAAGAGTTAAGATCTGAACTAAATGAAACAAAATCCTCAAGGAATCAACTGGAACAAGTTACATATGCTTTATCTGAAGAAATGAGAACACTCAAAAATCGACTTGAAACTCAACAAAATGATTTTGGCAATATGATAAATGAAGTACGAAACAGAGCAAGAAAGTTAGAAGAAGACAACAGAGTACATGTAAGTATAATCATTGACTGTTTTGACATTTTGTAGAATAGATGTAAAGTCAGGTATTTAAAGTGGTGAAGCAGTCTTTTCTCCTGGTCCATCTAACACTGGGAAAAAGGCCTTGCAGCCAGAATTAACAGATTATTGATTATGTGGAGTGAACTTGTAGGCAATATTTTGTCAAACACTTAATTAGCTACAGATGATAAAAAATATAAATCACAGCATTTTACATTGTGTATTGAATTGCAGTGACAGAATTTTATAAATTTCTGCATCATAAGGATATGAAACCTATAAAGTTTTATTTGTTTACTTGTATAATATTATTGATATTTTTTTACAAGCTCTGCATGTTATAGCTTCATACACCTTTTATAAAGTCATCTGCAGTGTCAGACCTTTTTATATTTATAAAGATTCATCTAATCGTTTGAAAAATGACTTTATATACAAAATGTGAAATAAAAAAGAAATACACAAAGATTCCCATATATTTTCTTGGAGCTAAACAATCTAGTGCCATCATTGTAAAACTCTTTTATTAGCATTTGTTATTTTACAATTACTCTTCACTGATTGTGAAAGAAGGTAAAATTATTATTTTCCTTCCTCTCTATCCTCTTATGTTTGACATGTTGCATGATGAAATAAGCAAACATTGTTTTAATAGGTTATATATACAATGTAATTTCTAGATTTTTTGACTGAGCGCTTGCTTTTCCAGTGTTGTTTGTAATCTTTACTTGGAAAATTCTTCAATACAAATAAAGCATGTTCTATAACAGAGGAAATAATGTTTTATTTGTTCAGCATGGTATTTAAATTTTGTATTACTTTATTTTAAACAGTTTATGGTGAAAGTTTAGCTTGCCTTTATAACTCACATGAGAGTGAGCTGTGTCTTTCTATATGTGCATGCATCTATGAATCTAGCATCAAATCAACAATTTCTTTAAAAAAAAATATGATCTTGTTTAACGCTCTATTTTTGGCATATTGCAACATCTAAGAAACTTATACAAAGATTCCCTTGAAGTCAAGTTGATCCTATAAAAGGTTTACATAGAGTATTTTATTGGTAAACCTTGAGATATTCTTCTCAAAAATCATTTGAACGATGTATGATAGAGCTTATATATTTTGGTAGTAGCATGTTACTCATTGTGAGCTCTTTATTGCGATGACCTGCATGGGGGCTTAGATAGTTGCCAGTCTACACTATTGTCTATGTATGTATTAAAATAGGCTTTGTTACATTGATATTATTTTATATGTTAATCTTTAGTTGAATGGTGTAAGTATATGCACATGTTTTATTAATGGATTGCATTGTAACAATATATTTTATGTCTTATGATACAAAATCCAGTATTGTCACACCAATCTGACTAAAGAAATTGACATTCCTGTACATTAGTAGATCTAGATGATCAGTTTATTATTTCATTTTAAGTTTCTCTTCACAAACCATGTTGCATCAGACATTTGGTTTGATATGCAATATATTAGCCTAGGCTTTAGGGGAATTCCTATTTATGTGTTTTGCCTGTGGTTCAAACAAACACTGTACTGTTACAATGAAATGTATGTGTACATCTCTGAGAACAATAAAATTAATGTTGTAACAATTATATTAAGCAATAATGAGTAAAAAATAGTTGTACCTTGTCAAGGCAAGTGAAAAAGAACAAACTTTAGTATTCATTTGAATTCCATTCAATTTCAAAAACGTCCCCCTTTTATCACTTTCAAAAACATGTCTCTTACTAATAATTTGGACATGGAAAGGACATCATGGATAAGATTGAAACTTGTTCATCTTCAAATCTATCTGTGGTAGGAAAGATTGATTACATTAGTCAGATTGACTGGCACACTATCAGTTTTACAATTACATAATAATATCAATATTATAATCAATATTTTATGGCTTGATCACATTGACTTGAGACAAATTTATACTTTAATGTACACATTTTGGTAACTAGACTGTGACTGATTTAATGAGTGTATATGATATTTGAATTTCGTTCATTTTCTCAAGTCATTGTCATTCTCCCTCCTACCAATGATTTTTAATTATGTAGGGCAGTTGTAAGTCACTGACGAAAGTATGCGCTTAGTAGTCAGTTAACAGCTAAATCCAGAGATTTAGCCTCTCCGGGAGGAGTGAGTAGGTTGACTGACTGCCATTATATGACCTATATAATGTGTTGCTACAGGGTTAAACCCAACAAACAAACAAACAAAATCAAGTCAATGTGAACTAGCTATATCATTATGACTTGCACATGTATTTTTAATTGAAATAGTATAGGGCCTAAGTATTGGAATAATACTGTTCATGTTATAGATAACCAGGCTGCAGCAGTGGTTAGAATGTTAGATGTGGATTCCAATGTTGGGGTCAAACCCTTCCATTAAAGTAAAATGATTTTCTTCCATCCATGCAATGGAGAAGTTATGACTTTTTATGAAAGGGTGAAGGGATACTGATAAATATTGCTTAGTAAAACTTGGGAGGTGACCTTTTAATGCAAATACCCCCCCCCCTCCCCCTCCAAAAAACCCCCCACTGAAAATCAATCAATTTGAACCTGAATTATTTGAAATGTCAAAGCTGACTCATTCTGCTAGACTTGATTTATTAGATTGTTGCATGAGCCCTGACTCACATGAAATATTGCACTTTATGATATGGAGGGTTTTCATTGCACTTAAATTTGATGCACTAGTTTTAACTCATTGATTGAAATGATGAAGTTTGTAGTTTGAAAACACTTCTTGCGGTGTTGTTCCATTTCACTAGTTCATTATGAAAATTTAAAGCCACTTAAGGTAACTTAATCCATTATTCATTACACGCTAAGTTCCTAGGTGCTACCTCTTATCACCATTCATCTAAAATACTTTGGCCAATATATGTACAGTGTTTATTTTCACTCTTAGGGGAAAGGTTGCAGGACCCTTTTTGAAGGGGAAAATAGCGGCAAAAACGAAATTAGGGGGAAAACTTTCCTTTACTTTCAATACTTGAGATAACATGGATCCTCTAACAGAGTAGCATTTCTGTCTACCTATATAAAATTTCAACTATTGAACCCATATATTCATCTGTGATTTCTCTGTAATGCTTGAGGAATGGGCAAAAAAGCTATAAAAAAGTACAAAAGTTTTAGGACACTCAGATTTTTTTACCTGGGAAGGGGAAAAATATATACTTTTTGGAGAGGGGAATGGGGCTCAATTTCGACACCAAAATGGCCTGAAAAACACCAATGATGTATAGCTTATGCAAATTGACATTAAGTATTTATCTTTGTTTTCACTTTTTTCCATAAAACAGCAGGTAAATTGATTGGTTTTAGTTTCTAAATGTGCAGCGCTATGTTCTGTTAGAATATGTTTTGACAATTGTGATGTTTCTTTATAAATGCTATCTTATGATGTATATGAAAATAACATTTGTTTTGTTGTATGCTGGCTAAGCTTTTAATGTGCTCGTCAAAGACACATCTAATAAAATGAATATTAATTGTGTTGCTTTCATTTACTAGACTTGATATTTTGTGATCTGACTAAAAAAATGTACATTTTTCTTGTATGTCTGCTAGCATAAGGTAGACTTATTACACTAGAGAGAAATTCTCAATATACATTAAATGTTAAGTGTGGTCCAGAGAGAGTTAGACTCAATCCCAATTAAGGTGGACATATGGGCATATTTTTTTCATTTTTTTCATGTCATCAAATATGAGTTTTAAATCAAGTAATGGCATTGTAGACATGTTCTGTACGCAGTATAAAAATATTTTCAGCTGGGCTAATATACTTTTTTAGATATAGGCTGGTGAAAGGTCACACCTAGCATTTATAAATGTGCTTATGAAAATCGAACATGTGCTGTAAATTTCACTTATTTAAAAGTTGTAATGGTCAAACTGTTGAGAAATTCAATACGGTTGCATTCTATAAGGTATTATGTTTCGGAATAAATGATAAAGACTGAAGAGTAAGCCAGATACTTTCAGAAAAACATAAATATTGAATACGCTATTTTCATTAGTTTTATTTGTTTTAAAATGTCATTCATATCAACTGTTCCAGAACGATACAAACAAGTTAAATATAGAATGAAACTGTTTAAAATAGTTAAATACCATTGTCTTAGTGTTATAACAAAATGTTGTGTGCATGTGAACCACCACAGAGCAACCAATAAAGAATATAATTGTTGTCCCGTACGTTAGCAAAATTGGCTCGTACGTTATATACTTCAGTTTGGTCATCTAAACTATTGATAACTAAGTTAAACTGCAAGAATACAACTTACATTGTTGTGTAATTTGTTTTACAATTCAATGTACTTGTGTTTTACATATAAAACTACAATAATATCTCTCAATTACAATAATTAGGCGAACCATTTTCATTTTTCTAAGAGAACAACATTCAACAATTTTGTGACAAGTTTAACAAAGAAACATATTATTACTAACGCATAAACTAATAAAAGCTATTTAGTAGTGGGGTAACATGTGATTTTCAACCATCAAATCATCCGGCAAATGCATGTTTAGACAATTCTACAGTGTCCCGTACGTTATTAAATAAGTAAGATAATGTATGAACCTGATCCAATTTTTGCAGTGTGTGCTAAAATGATTCTAAAGTTATAATTTGATCAAACGAGGCATTGTTTTAATTTATCATTTCAAAGCTAGATGGTATTCATATAAGAACAATGCTAACTATTCATCATTTATTGCAAATAAAAGGTACTATAACTTATTTTCCCGTCACTCTTGTAAGTTACTTTTGAACATCATTAATTTCATTATAATTGCCGTTCCCATAATATTTTCGTCTGTGAAGATTAAATGCATGTTAAGGAACCTTACAAAAGCAATTAATCATAAATATTCAGACGATTATCAATTATTGTGTCACATTTTGTCCCGTACGTTACGGACTCGTACGTTATTTTTCATTTTGTTTTTACTGTTTCTTTGTGTGTCACAAATATGCATTTTAAATGAATTATAAAAACACTTTATAAACTTTTTATTTAATCATTGAAGATCAGTTCAATGAAGAATTTAAAAAGGTATTTGAAACGGTTTGTTAGATAATTTGATTTTACTAATTGTCCCGTTCGTTACGTGGTGAAAATTACGATTCATTTTTTAATAAATGAGCTCATAAATTACCGATACCAATAAAATGTCAGCTAAAATGAATGTCTTATCATTAGGATATACCTTTATGGACTTTACTTACACAAAAATAGTTTGTAAAGAGTGCAAAGCTGTGAGATTAATGAAGCCTTTAAATAAATGTCCCGTACGTTATCGGAGTTTGGAGACAACGTTTATTGTATGAGGTGTAGAAAATTATTTTTGAATCTACATTATAATATGTGTTTTTCTTGAGGATTTAGTAATAACTGACATATTAAAGATATATTAAATTGAAAATCTGTCTGAATTTTTTAACAATTTTAAGCTAACTGTAAGAATTTGTCATTGGAGACATAGGGATTTTCTACCCCCTAGCTAAATTAAGAGACAATATTTTGAATAAATAGAAGTTTTCTTCACGAAATATGTCGTTTATACTTTTACTATAGCACTATCACTTGTAAATATGCATTTCATTTACATAAATTCTGTAAGTTAAATTCCTGGAAACATGATAAACGTTGGAGACATCAAATGTACATTCTAAGTGGGAATGAGTCGTTAGGTGGATTCACATTAAAGAAGCCATTTAAAGACAATGCTATAAAACCTGTATTTACTGGCCAGTCATAGAAAGTACAAAATTGTCAGTTGAAGACAGATGGGTTCTAAAAACAGGTGTTAATGATGGAATAAAATAGAATTTGGAAGTCCACTATGTGGTTGCCTATACCAGAACAAGTGACCAATACTTTATGTTGAAGCAAGGGTTCAGAATTACTATGCCCAACTTGTCTGACTTGGGACTTTTTGCCAGCTAACAAGAAGATTTCCAATTGCGTTTGTTCACAGGCAAGTGAATTTTGGAACCAGAAAAATAAAATTATCAGATGTCTGATCGTTCATTATCAAGCTGCAAAGTTGAAAAAATCCAGAATTCCACACTCCTGTATTTGAGTATATACATGGACATGCATACCTTACATAAACCATTCAAATTGAAATGAAAGTTTATGAATTATAACTATAGATGTATTATTCCTGTTGCTGATAACATCAGGTGGGTCACCATTGTCAGTGAGTTCACTTATGTCATGGTTACTTTGACATTCTCTTTCTTAGTCTTCAAATATTATGAATTATTAATCAGTTATCATTTAAACTCATTCATCAATGATATCTATATGCTATATACTTTTGTGATTGTTTTGTTGTTTCATAAGGTATGGGCTCATCAGTTAGGAAATGTGTTGAAATAAAATCCAGGATGTGTAATATGAATATTTTTTTAAAGCACATACAAGCTGGTACCCTTTATTTATTCCATGACACAACATAGACAATCGTATTTTATTTCTGTTCTAACATACCAAAAAACTCATTTGACAGTAGCCCATATTTATTGTAGAATATTGTACAACTTCATTTGTTCTCCTTGCATATTGCAAACATAGACAAGTAATGTTATTGAGTTTTAATAAATGCTTTCATTGCTTAACAATGGTGATGATGATGTATAAACAATAACTTGCTTATAATCCTCTTACCTTGACAATGTATATGCTCTAACCATTGCAGGGTGAAGCTTTTGCTGCATTATGATATACCATTATGCTGTTGATTTAATTCTGATTTTATCAGCAATTTTTAACTGACTTTTATGCAGATAAATATCAGCATTTGCACTTGCATGCAAAATTTATTTATTTTTATTTATTAAGCAGCTTATCAGTATTTTTTTTAAAATTTGTGTAATTATTACAAATGATGACTGTTTTACTTTCATTATGTTGTTTATTACATTAGTATTATTGATGTAGTGCCAATATTGGAATAAATCACACAACTTTATCATCAGCTGGTTTAGCAAGGGTGAGGCAACTTCAGATCAATATAATGATCACCATTTCAGTCACAATCTCAAGGAAATGTTACAAATCTACAAGGCCGTTCCATATCGGAATTTGTTAAGTATCGGCGTGCGTGTAGGTTTTAGAGTCCTCAATCAAAATAAAAAACAAAATTGTTGGTAAAAGTATCTTAAATAATTCTGATGTTCTGGGATTCGATGCGACAATTTAATTAAGGGAAAATTGTGTTTGGCAATGACGTTATTCATCGTAAGCAATTTATCATTGCCGCATCATTAATACAATATATATTTTACATGAAAAAAAACAACACTAGTCATTTTATATAAAATTTAGACAATTGTTTCATAATATGAGGATGTTATTTCATTGAAAAATATAATTATATAAAATGCATTGTTTTTTGTCATGTAAAATATTTGTGTTTTCGGTTTATGTTTTTGTGAATAGGTACTTAGATTTGTCAAATTTGAGTTGAGGCTTAACAGAATTCCAATTTGGCATGGCCTTATGATCACAAAACTTACACTCCATGTGACTTGACAATTTTGTATCTTAGTAATGTAGCCTTCATCAGATTGATTGTATATGTTTTCTATTACCATGGAGCAATTGAAAATTTGTAAGCTTTTTGTATAGATGAATAATTGTATGATTACTTCAATTACAGCTTGAATCATTGAGAAAACAGTCTGAAATGCATAACATGACTGATGTTACCACAAGTCAGCTACGTGGTCAAGTTGAAAATAGGTATGTAGCTGCTTTTTTTTCAATTAAATAATGGTTTCTTCACCTTTTTGCTCAGATTGATGTGTTTACTATTTTATGCTTTGTAACTAGGAATCTGGTACTGATTCATAGACTAAAAGGTTAGGAAAAGTCAAGATATATTTTTATTACTCAATGTTTTTGATAAGTAATGTTCTTAAAACACAAAATATTTTGCAATGACTTCTTATTTGGTCTGTGACTGTAAAAAATATCTTACAATGGTCAGATAAGTGACAACATATAGTAGCTGCTTTAAGTTCTATTACTTTGAGCATTGCTCTCTTATTTTGTAATCAGAAAGAAAAGAACTTAAATCTTTATTTTGTCCCTTTAGAATTCGAGACAGAACATTTCTACTTTAACTAACTGATTCACAGTTTAAGCTTGGAATAGAGTTGTGCAACAGCTGTGCTTTGATTTAACTTAATCTGTTCATAGGATGGATAGAATTTGGTAACTTTTCACTTCAGTGCCTTCAGTGCTTTGATTTCACTATCATAATCTAATTGTTTTATTATTTGACAGATTATCTGAGTTACGTGATGTATTGATGGATCTAAGAAGTAAACATGAAGCAGAACAAACTGATAGAAGAAATCTGGAAAAAATGATGCAGACAAAGTATGTATAATTGTTTATTGACTTAAATATTTCGTAAACTTCTTTAATAATGTTATTAAGCTCTGTACACAACTTGGTCAGGGACCAAAACTGGGACTTGTTTACGTCTTGATTTTTTTTCAATATTTCTTTTACAATTCTGCATACTTTTAGCTCAAATATTGCACAAACAAGGTCATTAAACTAGCTTTACAGAACAGTTACACAAAATCTCAAGATTCTAATGTCATTTGTAGATATGGTACATGCTTTTTCCTAATTTTTCTTTGTACATAGTGAAACTAAACAACACCGAATTGTTTCTTTGTGATAAATTAGTTTTATGCCAGTAATTCATTTTGACCAAATTGACTTTGTATTTCATTGCAAATAGTGATTTTTCTAGAACTCTGTAAGGAACAATAAGACAGAAAAAGGGTCAGGGCACATCAGAGAGTTTGTGTTTCAAAGTAACTATTTCTGCTTAGGTTAGGGAGGGGCATGAAAGGACAGGGTACAGTGACTTGCTATTCTCCTTTAGAATACTCACTATTGTAATCAAATCATAGTAGTTTAGATGCTAATTTAAAAATGTTTTGACTTTGTGTTTCTATTTCAACAGAGTGAATGAACTAAGTACACAAATCAGTGAACAGATAAGAAAGAGAGAAGAGAACATGCATACTGTAGACATGGTTTTACGTGAGAAAGATCATGCTGCACAAGCTGAAAGATTACAAATTAATGCTAAAGTTACTGATACTATTGAAGATGTTAATAAAAGATTGTTGTCTAAGGAAATGAAACTCAGGGAAGAAATACAGGCTAAATATTTACAACTTGAAAAAGTAAGGGCTTTGTTTTATTTGTGCTTTTGTGATTTAGCAATTGTTAAGTTTGAACTAATTTTATTTTAGCTTTTTGTAAGTCAAGTTATTTCATCTTAGATTCATCGCTCTTTAAACTGCTTCCTGATTCCCAGTTCCAAGCTATTAGAATAAAATGTCATGCTTAAGGAAACATCAAGGTGGATTTTGATGGAACTCAATTTGATTAAAACCTGATCTAAATTTTCTGCTTGCCTACTCGCTAATTTTGATCTGGTTGTTTGGTTATGAGGGTCATGTTCAGGTGACCTTTTCTCATTATAATATTCATGACGCAATCATTATGTTTAGTAACTTATATTATATACTGTTTATATTGTCTACGTCACGCAATTTGAAATAAGCCGTCCAATCACAGCCTGTGAATAACACCACGATCAATTAGCTTGCAAACCTCAGTCTAAAATTAGAAATTAGGAAATAAAATGCTATTAATAGTGTTTTGTCTAGATGATAGCTACGCATTGATTGGTCAACGCAAAGGTCATCTCGACATGACCTTCCTAGCAAACCTTAGAGATACTGTACGGCAGGGCTCTACAGGGTATCTGTTTATGGAGATAAGATGAAATTTTATCTAAAGTCCATTTCTCAGGTCAATATGAATTAGCTTTATGTATCATTGTTTATTTTGTAGCTTGTACAACGAGAACATCAATCTAGACAAGATTATGAGAAAGCTTCGCGTGAAGACGCTGATAGAAAATGGCAGACATTGAAAAAAGCTTTAGAAGAGGAATTACATATATTGAAGGAAAATCTATCTGTAAGTTGTAACCGATACTGTTAATATGACATAATTTGATCAGCCAGTGAATGAGAACATAGTCAAAGACAGGAGTCTACCAAACTTTGATCAAATTTATTAAGAATGAAAGTTACCTGGATGTTCATCAAGCTTAACTCATTATTTACTAGCAACAAACATCAACTTCTTGACAATATTCAGACATCATTTTATAGGCTTAATTTGTTCTTCAATAGGAGAGCTCTTATTATTGCAAGCCAGGATGAGTTACCTCCCTTTAGCTATGGGGAAAATGCATGTACATTCAAAGTGTAAACTATGAGTTGTGATTTTATTATTTTACAGGGTGAAAGGAGTCGTAATCGTGAGACCATTAACAAGTTAGATCAATCTATATCAATTGTTGAAAAGCAACTTGTTGAGAATAAAAAACAAGTAGATAAAATTATGACAGCAGAAATTAAGTCCAGGTTTGTATACACTGTTCTGTACATGTATATTGAATTTTTTATAAGAGTGAATTTTTTACACAACAATGCAAGATGCTGCATCCTGCTTGTTTCTCTCCTCCAAATTCAATGAATAAAACTTTTTTCAATGAAGTGGAAATGCTTAAATCTTAATTCAGATGAGGCACACAACCTATTTTCTCTCCACCTTGATTCAGTAAAAGAACTTCGTAGTCACATTGAATCATGTGTCACACTGATGCACACTGATCAGCTCACTGTCCTTAAATTCTTGGAGCTTGAAAGTCTATTGGAAAATCCAATTTCCAATGGGTTATTTACTTTGAATCAAATTGTAACCCAAAAAAATTCCATGGTTTGAGCTGGGATTGAACCCATGATCTTCTGAGTCATGAGCTGACACTCTACCAAGACCTTTTAAAAGCAAGCTTGAATGCATGGTAGTATAAGTGCATGTTATACCTCTGTTACATTATACCTTATTCTAAAATTATAGAAAAATCCATGAAGCAGGCACAAATGAACAGTTATCAAGTGTAAATCAGAAATTACAGATAGCTACATCAACATTACAACAAGCTATTGGTGGAATCTCACAGAATCTAGGTGCAAGTACTGATAAGGTATGAATATAACACTTAATAGAGGACCCAGAAACTTATCTCTGGGATCTTATCCAGAATTGTTTTTACAAGGTCTGAGAGTAGATCTTTGTTTAGGGTAGTAGTGTCCTAGCCAAAATTAGTATTTTGAATCCTGTTTTCAATATTTTTGAAATTGTTTTGATATTTCTAGGACAATATTGGTCTGAAACTTTGTTGTGGTTCTTAACAATTAACAATTTAATTTTTGTGTTATCATAGCAAGTAATTCTAATGGTTACGCAATGTCTGTGAAGACTAATTTTTATGAATAATGGTTTGGACCTATTACTTAGGCTTGAGAATCAAAAAAGTAAAGAATGCCTTTCTTTATCAAGATGTGTAATACACTGCTTAGTTTTTATCAGTACTAAGAAATCTGGCAAGTGCTGTTTTGTCTATTTTTTTCAAACCAAGCCTCATATATGAATATAATATGATTCATTATTTTTCAGACATGCTGTTATTTGTACCTTGATAGTATCTGCCTACAATTATTATCAATAACATTGAGATTTCATATACAGTATAGATAATATATGTTATGTTTTGATCTACTATAGATTAAAAGAGAGTTGCAACAATTGATGTCTGATCAACAACAAGGAAGCACAAGAGCTTTGTCTGATATGGATGTTAAATTGAATACTCTAAAACAAAGACTAGCTAGCCTTGAAGATATGCTTGACTCCAAGGTTGCCTCGGTAAGAAAATTTTATTTTCTTGTGTTAAATATAAACCTTATTTCTAAACCAGATAGTATGGTGATTGGTACTTAATTATTTATGTTTGGTTTTTTAAATTAAACAGATATCCTACCTTGCCCATTTTAGAAAAACCTTTAGATATTATTATTATACCAATAATTATAAGTTTAGTGAAAGTTTTCATGTGTGAAATATATCTATGATCATTCATTGTAGATTTACAATAAAAAATAATAACTTTTTACAGCAGGTACTTATCACTTGGCATTTTTTTTTTATCTTGGACCAATATTTTCAAGGAACATAACAGAAGCATATCCAAATGTAAAAGTGAAATAATTATGATTTGGACTTACTTGGTTAATTTGAGACATAGATAACTGTGCCTGCGGGTTTTTCAAATATGAACTATATATAGTTCATAACAACTGTCTCTGTTGTCTATGTGTAAGACTGCTAGTAATACTTTTGTTAAATTTCTCAAAAAGGAAGTTTAGATATAAATTGTCATGGCAGCTACTTGTGCGATAGATGAACACAGAAAACACCAAAAGGTTGTATTACTATTGATTGTACAATTATAACAATCATACTCTTGTTTCCATTGACTTTATCAGTTTTGAAATGATCATTGACCCAATTTTCCCAATTGTTAAAAAAACATAAAAATTAGAAATCATGTTGAAATCCTATGTTATTTAGATTGACAGATATATGCAAGACTGGGCGTAGAGAGTCTTGAAATCAGAAATACAAAAATAGATTGAAATAATGTAATATGTTTTTTTTTCTAAAATTAGATTTACAACCTTAAGTAATACAACTCACCAATGTTTGATTGAATATAATGCAATAAATATGATGCACATGAAATATAAAGTACATATTGTTACTATATTGAACGTTTAGTATCTTGCACTATTGTAAGAAATGTTACCTTGATTTATGTTATGTCCATTTTTTACTTAATTCTATGAATTACAGAGAAACAACATAACACATTGCATGCTGTTTGCAAAGTATGGAATTATATACATGTAGTTTATTTTTGTTTTATATTATATATTGTTTGAGTGAAGATATTGTATCATTGTTCATATAGAATTATATAGAACCATATTGCCACAAGGAAATTTAATTCCTGTCCATTTGTCGGCAAATAGCAATACATTGCTTGTGTTGAATTGTTTCCTTTCTGACATAAAGATAAAGTAATTGGTATCTTTGTATCAAATGAGGTAACCCAGGTTGATAGCGCAGTTGGTTGCGCGCCAGGATTGGAATCTTGTGCCCGAGGGGGGTGCGGGTTCAAATCCCACCCAGGGAAGTTATACCCTTCCATGAAAATTTGACAATAATGTCGATTTTCCTCCATTGATTAGATAATATGGAGAAGCTTCTGGCCTTGTGGAAGGGTAGGTGAGTACTGATTATAGACAATGGTCCAGGAAAGCTAGGTTATGTGCGCTGGACGCCGTAAAATGACCTAAATTGTGTTGACACGGCATTAACTCCAACAAATAAATCAAATGACGTATCCAAATAGTATACTTGTCCATCATATCATTCTGAAAAAAACCAACACAATTCAGATCTTCAATGTTTCAATTCATACTAATTATTATTAACAAAACTTGATTTACTTTTAGGCATTAAGATTTTAATTACAACATTTAACATTGTTTTGAAAGTGTAACAAGTTTTATTTTCATAATATAAGTTATTTTCCAAGTTTAGATCTCTGATTTAAAATCATTTTTCAGAGTTAGTTTTATAGGTGGAAACTTCTTAGTCATATTACATTTTATGCTCCAAACAAAGCGTAAGAGCTATGTAAATCAACTTATATAGATTACTATTATTTCAAGAAAGTGAAAATTTTCACCAGTGTCAAGAGAGTAATTTCTTTTGTATGTAGCAATTGTTTACACCACTGTATGTATTTTATATGTATGTATTATTTTATGTACATGTATAAACATTATGTAACACGATATTACACGCTTTCAGAAGATACAGGTTATGACTGGCGGTCATTTAACCAATCGAGGCGAGAACAAACCGACTCTTGCGGTACAAAACTAGATTTTTTTATCTATATATATATCTACGTGTTGTTGTCTCTTTTTGTGACCTTTTTTTAGATGATCTAAAGTAATGGTGTTATTTGTGATGTTTTTTCTCTACAATTTAGTTTTTTCAATATGTGTGAAAACTACATAAAAACTATGGATGATAGATTTCCTATATTTGATGACCATCATTATCATCATCATCTGGTGGTCATTATCATCTCTGATCATCATTATAGTTAGTTGTCTCTTTCTGAGTACAATGTATATTATTTTTATTAAGTTATCTCTTCAATTTTTGCAGCGATAGATGTTTTTCTGAACTCAGGTCTGTCAACTGAGAATGTTTTTGAATGGTGTTTCATTACCATGTGTAATGGTTTTTTTCACATACATGTTTTATGATTAGTGTGAAAAAGTATCAAACTCCTCTTACAACTCTACAGTTTATAGTAAAAAAGTTCAAATGAAATTAAGTGTAGTCAAATGAGTCCAAAGTATATAAAAGAGTCTAAAGAATGCAAATGACTCCTAAGTATATAAATGACTCCTAAGCATAATAAATGACTTAAGCAACAGAAGTTCAAACAATAATGGTGTATTTGTCAATGTTTCTTCTTATTAGATTTTTGTTTTTCTATCTTCACTATTTCAAAATTGTGTGTATGTTTAATCTATCCTCAGTCGTTGTTTGTATACATGTATGTGTATGTATTGTCTATCCCTTAGTTTGAGAATATTGTCTTGATGAATTCTTTACTTTTCATTGGTTCCCTCTGTCTATACATGTACCTCTTTTAATTATTGCATGAGCATGCGCTTACCTGGTATGTGTTTATTTCTCAATTTCTTGCTCTCTTTAAATTTTGTCAATATTGCAAGAAGAAGTATTGAATGATGTTTCCATTTTTTATAACTTTTTTATGGTTCCCTTTGTGCAAAAAAACAAACATGTTACTGTGCTGAATATTTTTTATTCATTTTCTTAGTATCATTACAAAAAAAGATATAACTAAGTTTTGATAGTTTGATTTTAACACTGACTTGACTTTATCATTTTTAGTCTGGAGATGAGGTAAATTTTCAGCAAAACTGAATAAATTTTTTACTCATTTTCACCATTATTCATTATTTTACATATTATAATTCATTTATTTGTTCATTTCTTCATGCAGCACATTAAATCAATTTGAAATGAGATGAATTTTTTGTAGCAAGGCTTGTTATCATCCTATGTTATTATCTTTTGTTTACAAAACAATCAGCTGTTTTGTCCATCTTTAATGTGTCCTACTACAACTCCAAGGGTTTTGGCAGGTCTTACATTTTGTCATAAAATAATTTCTATGGCCATTCTACACTCTACCTCTTATCACTCAGAACAGTTGTCAGGTTTTGGGTTAAGATATTTGTTTAGCTCTGATGATTTAAAGCATAGGTTCAAAGATCTAGACCTCTAAGCCAGTTAACGCTGGGAAATGACTGAATTTTAATGCTTTCAAAAAGAGGCATCAAAAACCATAATTTATCATTAATTGAATTAAATAAATCATGTACAAGTTGATTATTATTTTATTTATTTTGTTTGTTTTATTTCTAATAATTTAATTCTAGGATTCAAATTTCAATATTCGAGAGGTACAAAAATCACTACTCTATTTACATGCATCACTGGGATATATCTTAAATATTAATAATTCTTATAATATATGGCTTGCTTAGTTTCTTATATAAACACTTGTAGCTGGGTTCACATTCACATGTATGGAAGTTTAGTAGAAAAGTAGTCATATTATCACCTTGTGCCATATTTTTGGATTTAGCACAAAACAGTTGTAACTCAATATAAGAAGATAATAAAAGAGTGAGTTACGACCGTTTTGTGCTAAACCCAAGTATTGTATGTCATACTCTTAATTAATTTAGAAAGATTGTACTAAGACTTTTTAGTTGGATATATTCTCTATCATGTATAAAGGTAATTCACTTCACATGCATTTCACTTGTAAACTGGATATAAATAGCCGTCTCTATTGTCTAGAACCTAGTTGGGTGCTGCACAAGCTTGGTGAAACAGTAAGCGCTTTCTGTAGCTGGTGCAATATAGTTGTTGAAGTCCTTTAATATACTTCTATGCTCATTTACAAATGGTATAAAAGTACCTTGCATGATACAAAAAGAGAGAATTCACAGACTATAATTTTACTAAATACACTCACATATATATTCATGTGTATATATAAAAAAATTTTTTTTTTGGGGGGGGGGGTATGTACTTTTTTGAGCGGGACTCTATCATGCCAGCAACCTGTGGTGTAAATAGGTCACATGATTTAAAATTGCGATAAGTATGAAAAATATGCACTGTAAATAAACTAATCTAACAAAGCTATTGTCTGAAAATACCTTCAGAACTTATTTGTTTGGAAAAAACAGAACAATACCTTCGTGTAGACTGCAGCAACAAATCATGAATCATTGGTTTACTTATAATTTGGTGCTTTTGTAGAGTTTGTTGACATATGTTCTGATCAGTTTGCATCTCCTCAGTAATTAACTGGCTCTGACTCTTATCCTTGCTTATTGTGATAATGTGTTTGACACATTTCAGACTTTGGTTGCCATTTTTTAGAGGAAATGCTTGCTTGAAATATTAGTTTAAAATCTATTAAAGCTTTCTTTCTTCAAACACTGCTGTTTTTCTTTTTGAAGTGTAATGCACACAAATGAAGACTGTCTAAAGTATCATACTAACTTGAAAATGCATTTTACATATGCAGTTTTAGACATTTTAAAATATTTATATAACCCGGATCGATAGCGCAGTTGGTAGCGCGCCAGGATTTGGACACTCGTGCCTGAGGGGGTGCGGGTTCGAATCCCACCCGGGGAGGTTATACCCTTCCATGAAAATTTGACAATAATGTCGATTTTCCTCCATTGATTAGATAATATGGAGAAGTTTCCGGCCTTGTGGAAGGGTAGGTGAGTACTGGTTATAGACAATGGTCCAGGAAAGCTAGGTTAGGTGTGCTGGACGCCGTGAAATGACCTAAATTGTGTTGATACGGCGTTAACTCCAATAAATAAATAAATAAAATATTTATATATATATATTTAACTTTTGAGCATTTTTATACCTATATGATTTTTATAGAAAGATCTTTGGGACATATGAAGTTAAGTAACATTTTAATGATTTTAATTAAAATAACTCAGTGATAGATCTTTAATCATTATCATATTTTCACAACTTATTATATAATGAAGCCCATTCCATTGTCACTAGGTAAAGATCATAGAATTCAAATCATTGTTGCCTTCCATTTATAGTAGATCATGTGTTTGAGCCGAACTATTAGGCAATGTTCATTACATAGGATGAGGGTCTAGTAATGGTGAATCTTAGACATGATACTTAGGTGAACTGTTTTCCTCACATGACTTGAAAAGGGGCTTAAAAGAATTATGTAATATATCTTGCTATTACATTGGTCTTGCCATTGTCACTCTACAGTACTGAATGGAGGCTTACAAATAATTGTGTATATTTTGCATGTGATTCTAATTGCCTTTTACTGTACAAAATGCTGCAAATGGCTCATCTTTAATAATAGTTAATAATGAATTGGCTACTCTCTTTTGTCATAGAATTTGTTCTAGAAAGTAGATAGTAATTGCATGTCTTGCTTTTAGTCTATGAGGCATCACATTGTGTTGGATGTTACTGACCATTATTGGTCCAGTCTATGAGTCCTTGAATAGAGGTTAGACTAAATGCAAAAAGATTAATATGGATTCCATTTGGAGTCAGTATCAGTCTACAAAATTAGTATATGAAAGTGGTTGTCTCAACAGGTCATTATTGCAGCATGCACCAAATCTTGCATATACATGTATATTATTGATTGCCCAAAAGAAATTTTTGGTTGCCGGTTGCCTGAACATAAAAGCGATTGTTCCAGGCAACTGAACACCCACTAATTTTGTAGACTGCAGTATAGGTATCATACCTGTAGAACAAAAACTCAATCCTGTTTTTTTTTATAAAGAAATAGTTGTTAAGTCTTATTTATGTAGTCTTCCATAGAAGAATATGTACAAATATATTTATTTTATGAGCCCATATTATTCTGTGTTTTGTTTTCATACAGGCATCACAAGGTCTGTCAGAGAGAATGAATGAAAAACTTGATGCAATATCAAAATGGCAAGATGCTACTGGAGATACATTACGTGAACTAGGTCGTAGCGTGCAAACAATGCCGCAGGACGTAAGTATTTTTTTGTTGTATAGCCCAATTGGGGGCGACATAGTCCACACAGTGCTGAGGGATTGTAAACACTTATAAAACATATACTTGAATAGTGTATAATTGGAAAGCCAGCTTTGCATTGGTTAGAATCTCATCCAAAACCTACCCCATTGTTTCCTTGAGCAAGAAACATTATCCTTCTTGCTCAGCACTTAGAGATCAGGTCTCGAAAGTTATTAATCTTAGTTGTTAGAACTTGTTTCACGATCAAGCTAAAATAATTTTTTATAAACTAATGGTTACTGTTATGGTCTGTGTTATCACTTGCTTCCAGGACCTTAACATTAAATACAAAGTAACAGAGTTTTATGTTTGTTTCATTACATCAATAGAAGTTTACATATATTTATTATTGTGGTACAGTTTGAGCCTAGATTCTATGAAATTTCTTTATCTAAGATTCATAGATCTGCTCAGTTAGCTAAGTTGGTAATACATCTGGTCTCTAGATATCTAAAGCTACAGTCCCATAAACTTAAAAATAGCCGTGAGGGCATCATACGGGCGCCGTGCAATTAAGCTCCACAAGGACCCGTACAAACTCTTGCGAACCCGTACGGGCTGATACGTTTTTACCAGGGTCTGTGAGATGAGCCCAGGATACATGTATAAGTTTCCGAGTCAAATCATGAACAAAATCGTGGCCGAGTATGGATTGCATATCTTCCAACTACTGCTCCGTACGGGTGTGTTGTTTTGTACCATGTGGGTACGGTCACCTTGATACGCAAGGCTTTCCACGGCCCACGACTGTCTGCACTTACGGGTCCGTAACAAGCCACGATTTTATGGGACTGAGGCATAAAGAATCTAGAGGTCACAGGTTGGATTCCCTTGTAGCATCTACATTCTATTTGAGAAGATTGAAAATTTAGTCATGAATTTTTTTCTACCGCTGTTTTTCTGTCTACATCACTACACCTTTATGTATATCAAGTAGAGCTTTTTCAGCCTCTGGCAAAGGTTTATGCTAAATAAGAGATTTAGGCCTAATCAGGGATTGTGAGAATGACAAATGACTTCTGAAATATGACTTAAAAACTTTTGAGATGTGACATTTAGCTTAATACATTACATTGTTTTGTACTTCAGATAAATCAAATGGATGAAAAGTTTAAATTATTAAAATCAGAAATGGATTCACGGGTTAGCCTGGAATCTGACGCAAGGTATTGTTATTTTTATTATTATTTAACCTATTTAGAATATCCTGTTGCCATTTTTACCTTTAAATCAGATCCTATATAGGCTTCATTATACAATTTTATGGTCAAGTACAGACTACCATATCAGTTAATATTTTACCTGTCCCCTTCATCCTCTAGCCAGAAGCTAGGGACAAATCTAATGAAAATTACTTATTTTCATATTGTTGACCTTGTTGATAATTCTGTCTTATACAATCTAACAGAACAAATCACACCAGTGCCTAAATGTTTTACTCTATGACTGCTGTCCAATCAGTGAGTTGCTTCCACTTGGCTATCAGTGACATGATAATCACATGAAGCTTGATGGTAATATTTTAATTGATGGAAAAACTGTTTTATCTAGATGCTGGAGAGTATTAATGTGTATTCAGAGATTCAACTGATTATGACTAGTAAATGAAAACCATCAGATTTGTTAAATCTCATCTGTTTTTAAAAGTCTGGCCTTTTTTGAGATTTTGTAAATTACATTATTATGAAATATATTGATGGGCCAGGGCAACAGTCTACCTAGAAGGTCTATGATGAGCACCATGTACTGATAGTTTACATTTTTCTAATTTTAGAAATCGTGAAATAGAAGCATTAAGACAAGAAATACAAACATTAAAGAGTAGAGCGGATAGACAACCTAAACCTGCTTCATTACAAGATCTAGAAGCTGTAAGTTGGTTATGTTTTATATTGTATTCAATATCATCTCTTTATAACACCTAATAGCCTACCATGACTTAAGTGCTTTTTGTAAAAAGTTATCTATTGCTAGATTGACTCGATACTTTGATTGGTGTATTTTTCTTCTGTGAGGAGCAGGCATAACTTTTGTTGATTATGGTGTTTGAAATCGGCCTCTGAATTTATTTTGTGGCTGATGCAAAAGATGTTGGAGCCATTCAAAGGAGCAACACTTTGGCTATGTATGCACATATCAATCTGTCAAATAGATTAATTTATAATGGAGAAACTGGCAAATAATTGAACTTGGGTAACATATCTTATATGTATGTATTATATTTTTTGTATTGGTTTACAACTGGCAGTCTTTGGTCTGTAGATTTTGATGCAATAGATCTTATATATTGATTGACATCCACCTCAGTTGTTCAGTACAATGTAGTTAAGGTTGGCTATTTTAAACCAATGTAACCTTTCACTAGTAAACAGTTGTAGGTTCAAGTCTAACTATAGGCTATGATCATTTATGTAAGTAAGCCAGGAAGGCTGTTGCTTACATAGTCAAGGACACTTACATTCTGAGGTCAGTAGATAATTGAATGTCAACCTGATAATGTGTGAACTATTGAACCAAACTTTATAAGAGACATACAAGCCTCCGGCTAGCTCAGTTGGTAGCATGCAAGTCTACTGATCGAGGGGTTGTGGGTTTGATTCCCGGGCGGGGCATACTTCAGTGGAGCTTGGTAATGAAATTATTTCTAAGGCCATTCTCCCTCCTACCAATGATTTTTAATTGTGTAGGGCAGTTGTCAGTCACAGACAAAAGTATGCGCTTAGTAGTCAGTTAACAGCTAAATCCAGAAGTTTAGCCTTTCCAGGAGGAGTAAGTAGGTAGACTGACCGCCGTTATATGACCTATACAATGTGTTGCTACGGCGTTAAACCCAACAAACAAACAGTAAGGGACTTACAACTAAAACCAAAATAAGGCATATATTGAAGGTTATGAATAAATCATTTTTCATTTACTTTATTAACACTAAACCTGTAGAGGAACAGGTTCCAGGACGATCCAAAGGTTTGCAATGCAGTAGAAGTCATAGCTTTGAGATTTATATTTTATTTATATAAAAATCTTATATTTTGTAATGTAAAATTTATGTGGATTATTTCATGTCATTAGTCCTGTGTGTTAGTGTGTGTGTTTCATTTAAGTTATGTTATATTTTTATGTTGTTACTTTATTAGAAAGTAGATTCATTGCTTTGCCTGAAATTGAAATGTTTATTTTGTAAACCTTTGCTTGGCCCCTTGGAAGAGTGCTGTGTTGTAAATACTTTTGGAAAAGAATGTTTGTAATGTTGTTGGATTTTAACATCATTTACACAAAGGTTGAAGAGCCTCCCGGCTAGCTCAGTTGGTAGCAGCACGCAAGTCTACTGATCCAGGGGTCGTGGGTTTGATTCCCCAGCGGGGCATACTTTCGTGAAGCTTGGTCATGAAATTATTTCTACGGTCATTCTCCCTTCACCAATGATTTTTAACTAAGTAGGGCAGTTGTCAGTTATCAAGTCTGAGATGGAGCCTGTCACAATGAGAGCCGAGTCAAGCGATTTTCAAATCTGTTTTTTGCTTGCCTTTGGCAATTTGGCGAGTAATAATTTGGGACTATGTTGTGGACATACTACTTGTTTATATAGTTAACATGTTGTCCTTTCAAATACTTTTGCCAAAAGGCAAGCTATGAGCATGCACACCAAAATGGTATTTTGTATATTCAAGTCATCTCAAGTTGAATGTTCAAGATTTTAGCAAGAAGCACCTATGGCAATGCATTCTGTCCAGGTTTTTTTCTAAAGGCAAAAATATCTATGAAATATTTGCATTTTGTTTAGTTTTACCATTTACAAAATGTATTTTGAATTTGTGTGTTAGTTGATTATTTTGTCTGTGTGTTTGAATGTAGGTCGAATGTAGGTCGTTAAATATTCTAATTATTGTTTTTCATGTCATCCCTAGACTTTTGCTAATGATTACAAATCCAATGGTGTTCTTGCAATATATATTGGCTGTACCTACTTTCCCCTTAACCTTTATGGCCTATTTATTGTTTACAATTCAGCCTTATATTACATTATTTTTGTTCTGCACATTTTCATGCACATAAATTTTGCAACTGCCTTAACTATTCTGGGATTGATTCCTACATAAATGGAGCAGAAATTATTTGCAAATTTACTTCTTTTCTTATGATTAGTTAAACTTTTCCTTTATTACTTCCTGTTTTGATCATCAACTTTTATATTTGTATTGTTGAATATGATTATGATATTATTTAAGTATTTTATCCTGTGAAAGAATACATTATTTTTCTTGAATTATTATCATTATACTCTGACATACAGGTTGAAATAGGAGCTGATGATGAATTAAATGAGGTTTGATGATTCTGGCACATTGTATCGTATCTCTGATATATTGTATTGTAATAATACAACTTGTTTTATTTATACACTGTATATGCACTGTGTAATACTACAGTCAAAAGTTGTAAGAACATGTTCTCTCAAAATGCACTTAATAAATCAAGTACTTAAGAAACGTTTTCACATTTAGTATGATTTGTTGATAAATATTGTTGATGTATGAGCCTAGATGTATGAATGTTAGAATGCAATGTATAAATGTTGTATTCACTTGAATGTTTGCATCATAATAATGTTGATATTATACCCACCCCTATCCCACTTGTCCGAAATATCCAGCAAATCATACACTGGACATGTTCAACCAAATTAATGGCAGTTTTTTTGCATGAAAAATATTTAGAACTGATTTTAAAGTACATTTTTGACCTGAGAAAAGATGTTTTTCATGTGTAAATGCTGTTGAAATCTTAATGAGATTTTTAGGCAAGTCTGATGAAAGGAGGGGGGGGGGTAAATATTAGTAGTGTAAGAGTTTTTTATGTGTCACCTAGAAAGGTGTTGTATTGATCATTGATAGTTGGTGATTGCAGTAATACAATATTTAGAAAGAGTACAGTAACTGTAACACAAGTAGGCTGCTATGTTTTAAGTATTTAAAAAGTACAAATTTATTGATATATAAAAATGAATGTATGCTCTTGTATTAGTTTATTTTTCTTATGCTAACAACCATTAACTTCAAAGTGATTTCTCTACCTTGGACTGTTTATGAATTTTTTAACACCCCCACAAAGTCTTCCTCTGACTTCCTATTTTACAGACTATAAAGGTATCTTAATTAAGGATTCAAGTTGTTAGTTCTATTTTATCAAATGCTTTGTTTTAAGATCAATGCATCAAAATGTTCATATTTGTTTTACAATAATTCTCATGTAAAGTGAAACAGATAAAGGACGAGAGTTGTTGGTTCTTTATGTATGGATATGTGAAAAGTGGTCAGATGAGCCATGCAGCCTCCATAAAACTAAAAAATATATTGATCAATAGTAATAAAGTCTTAGTTCTGGATATGCTAAAGACCTTAAGCTAATAAAACCCAAACATTAAATAAACATAAATTAACTTTCCTAACTGCGTGACCTCCCTTTGAATATAGTTTAAATAATTTTGTATTGGTTTTCTTTCCCTTGTTATTTCTATTGCATCCCAATGAAAATGTCATCCACCAACATTGAAAAACACCACTATGATATTTTTGGCCATTTTTTTTTCATTCTTATTCTCAATGTTGTAATTTTCCTTCACATTGCTTGTCTTTCATTATGTTTCCTATTTTGTACTTTTTATAAAAACTTTTATCGCACATTTTAATTTTATTATTTAACTATTTCTCTACGAATTCTATTGTCATTTAAATAAAATAATTTTAAATTTATTTTACTAAATGATTAATGGAACATTAAAGATATCAAGTTATTTAAAGTTCTACTGTCTTCAAATGTACATTTTAGTATTTGATTAATAATGCAATGGTTTTCATACTTGTATTTGATGTATTTTTTATAGTAAAACCATAGGACTTTGATTACAGTGTGTCAAGCACGATATGACCTCTCTGTGTTAGTGCGCCGTAAAATCCAAACAATTCATTCATTCAAACAGTATGTCAAATCTACAAAAGTTCATAATCCACATACCCAGTTATATGGCAGCTTCCAGCTACACTATTCACTAAGAAGTAATGTAAAGCATTAGGGGGGTTTGACATATACAGTCAATGGAAGCTGTAGAGATGTTAAAAAGTAGACTCAACTTCAGTACCAACTCTGTTCAGATCTTATCACTTAGATGAATGTTTTCAATTCTGGTCTTGAAGATCATGATTTAAGGGTTCAATAGGGACTTTTCCTTTGTGATTGTGGAATGAATTAAGGAATTACTGGATTTTCTAAAAAGAACGTTCACTTATGTAAAAAACTGCAATTTTATATTTAAATTATGTGTTGTGATGTATTATAACTATTATAGATTTTAACTTTATAATATTTTCAGATGAATATTGGAGTCAGAAAACTTGCAGATAATTTACAGACAGTGAAAACTGTCCTTGGAATGAAAATACAATCAGAACAAAAATTGGTAAGTTACCTTAGGAACGGGTTGGCAATGTTTGTGTCTGTTTAATTGTTTATTCAACAATTTTAGTATAATTATGTTTACTGTTTGTGAAATTTTAACTGTAAAATTTAAAATAACTAATTGCTTGTCTGATTATGCACACAAAGACATAAATAATGCACAAAATTTATGTACGTATATCATTAAATTATTATGAGTTATATAGTTCTCTAATACGATTTGATGCTCTAGTTTCCTGTCGTTTACTGTGTTAAATACATAAGTCAGGCTTTTTCTGAACATAAAAAATAAATGTTTTTTGATAGTTTTTGTTGCCATAGGTTTAATTCTGATGTGTAAATATGACAAAAGGAATGTTATAGTTGAAAGCTGTACAGGTGATATGAATGTTTTTCATGCCAACTGGGCCTGTTTCTTTCTTTTAACTGCTATATATTGTTGTGCAGTCTTCATGAAATTGTTGTGTTTTTACAATATTTTTTGTTCTTTTCTTGATAGTTTGCTTTCAGCTTTAGTATTAAATCTCTTATTTTTTGTTGAAGTCTGTTGTATTTTGATTGATGTAGGTTTTATAGAGGTAGGACAAATACACCATACAAATGAAAAGTTAATTATGTTCTTGTAAGTTTAGAATATTAAAGTTGATGTAAGCATTATTACATTACATGTTACATCACATGAGGGCCTTGTCAGAACATCAGAATGAGTATGAAAATATCATTTTGTACCATGTCTCTGACTTGATGTATAAACATCAAAAAATGACTTTTAAGATTAGACTTAGATACAACTTTCTAAAGTTTAAAATCTTATTGTTGTTTCAAGTAGTTTTATACAATTTCGTAGGCCCTGATATTGTCATTGCACACTACTTGGTCAAGTTTTTTTTACTGGTACTGGTTGCATGATTGACCTAAATATATGGGTCTTTGATCATCATCTAAAGAATTGTACAATGATAATGGTTTTATTTTCAGGTAGATCCTATTTTCAATTTAAACTGATTTTGTCCTATTTATACATAGCACAGATTTGCTTACAGTAAAACAAAATTATATGAGTATTTTTCAATCTATTATTCAAAAAGTGGTGTTTAAAGGGCACACTCTTTCTCTAAGTGAACCAATCATTTATGGTCAACAACTGTGCTGTGTGTTCATAGCGGCAAATAAAATGTTTGACAGGATATTAATATATCATTGATTTATATTTTGTTTTCAGCGTATAACTGGCCTTGAAGACCTTCAAACCCAGATAAATCAGCTTAAAATTTTAACAGGGTCTCAATTAAAAATCCAACATACAACTAGAAGTCAAATGGATGACTTTGATACAGGGTTAGGGTGGGATGATATGTCCTATGGCACTAACACTGGGACCCCCACAACATCTATAGCATATGATAGGTCAAGACAACAAATGATGTCTGATCCCATTAAACCAAAGCCAATCCCTGAAGATGCTAGGGAAGAGATTGAAAGCCCCTTTGAGACCAAGGGTCTTAAAAGTATGGGAGGTAACCAGTCGCCCTCCCCTAGAGGTGGAAATACTGGTAGATCACCTGGTCCTAATAATGAACCAAATACTGGTAAAAGGTCCCCAGGAAATGAGACCCCTGATAACTGGAGAATGACTCCAAAAGATGGAAATAAAACGCCAGAAACTGGCAGAACCGGCGGTCGAAAAACTTCGCAATCAAACAAGGGAGGGGCTAAATCTCCAGGTGCAAAATCAACTGGGGCTAGAACCCCAGGCCAAACCACACCCCGAAATCAAACTCCACCCAAAACACCAAACAGTCCAAATAACCAAGTACCAAACAGCCAGAGACAGCAAGACTCTGGACTAGATGAAGTATAAAACCAACATAAAACATGTGGTAAGACTTGCATGAGACTGAATCATTTGCCTATAAACTTACAAATTTATATAACCTCATAGTGCTATTGCTAATATTTTATCTACTTCCATCCCATATAACTAGTCCCATATTCATAATCAGCTATAAACATTATTAGTAAAACATGTTTCATATACTCATATGTGTACTAAGCTAGTTTTATTCCTAATTACAGGTTTTGGTTTTCAGTGAAGTGTTTACCTTTCACCGGGTTTACCTCATTGCTTGGTGTTGGTTTGATCTTACTTAATATTGATTGAAGTTTACCCATGTTCATGTTTTAACAAATCTTACTAACATTTCATTATACATTGACATGATCAAGATCTCTGAAAGGTTTAAGAGTTTTTATAGCATAGCTTTTATGTTGTATTTTTTTCTAAAGTTAATTATTCATACTCATGCTTTTCAAAAACAATGATTCTTTAGCATATCAAGATCATCTAAAGCTGTTGCTTTAATTCCTCCTTAAATGTTCAGATTTCTTCTCAAAAATTTCGATGAAAGTTTGAAGAAACTTTAGCTAAATTTTCAAACATCACCGACGTTTTGACAGTCATTTATAATAATTTTATATTTTAACAGTTGTAGATTTTAGCCTTAATCAAAATTGCAGCACTAGTAATCATAGTCGTTTTAATTGGCAACATGCTTTCTTCAAAATTCATTGAAGTATTTTTGCATGTTCACTTATATCATCATCATTGCAGCTAGAAATCTTTGCTTAGCCCTTTTCCATAGAATTCATCAAGATGCTGCTATCTACGATCAAGGGTTATGCTGGAAAATGAATCTTTTTTTCTCGTATTAACCATGTATGTGTTGTCTAATTTTTCTGTGTTCAGCGAGGTGAGGAAATAGACAATCTACAGAGTCAAATTGATGATCTTAAAAAGGCTATTGGTAACCCTCGAAATAGATCCAATTTCATAAAAGATGATGATCGAAGGGGTAATTCCCCGAATATAAACAAACATGGAGTTTATAATGCCTACAAGTAAGTTATCCATGCACACACAGTAGAGTAAATATATCTAAATCACATTCTATGTACATATGTTATGGTTTGTGCTGCTATTATAATCACTGACTGCTGCAAAATACTTTTACATATTGGAATCTGTAGACTTGGGATATATTGTCTCGTCTTTAGCTTCTATGACAACCACTGCTGAATGATCACTGTCTACGTGTGTAAATCACCAAACTGTTCTAATACTGCTTGTTCCCACTGAATAAAAGGAGAGTAGCATATATTAGAATCAGATAATTGCACTATAACAGAGCTTTTGTATCACTATCTTTCATCAAATAAATTATTATATCTCTTTTCAATTACATTTATAAATTGAAACTTATTTAATCGTGTATGGTGATTGTTACATTTTCCGTTGAAACTGACACCGGTAACTTTAGTAATTGAGTTCTAGAATAAATGATAGATAATGAGACATTTAAGCAACTTTTTGCCGAAAATGTGGTCAAGATCTTAGAGTAATGGTACCTCTTAATAATGTTACTATATTTAGTTACATCGATACTCTATTTAGTGACGTATTCTAATTTATGATCATTTTACCTCTTAGTGATGACAATAAGGACACCAGCGACCAAGGTATTGTCTATATTGAAATATGTTTAAGTTCTGCTTGTTATGATTTTTATTTTATATTTTTGTGACTCCGCATTGAAGCTCACTTGAGCATATAGATTGACTTATGTGAACTCCTTTTAAATGTTGTAATTGTTATTGTTAGTACATTTATATACTTTCAATACTTTGACATAGTCTGTTGCATTTTTTTCTGGGACTGAATAGACTTATATATTTTTTTTTGTTAATCAAACATTGACTGTAAAATTGACCTTTCAATAGATGGCTTACTGAAAAGAATGCACCAATACATCTAACGAAATTCTTTTATTCAATACATTGTTTAGACTAAAAATAATAATAACTATGTATCGCAGTGTTAGGTAGAGAACACTTGTCCACCATGTCCTTCTATTTGTTTTGCAAATTTTTTTTTTTCAGCGTTTTATTTTTTTAATGCTTGATATTTATTTCAAGTACTTAATGATTTCAGTTCGCTTATTATATTAGCATTATGTGTTGTGTAAAATGCATGTTTGTTATTCATGTAGTGTATTGTCGAGATAGTTTGAATAGCACTAAGTGTACCACTTTAAAATATATCTTGAAAAACCAGAACAACCCAATTTTTCACTGTCTCTATGAAAGCATAACTTATATCTAAATATTCAACAATAAAATGCATTGAAAAGAAGTCCAGAATTATTTAAAAAACAGAATAGCTGATGCGTTGTTAGATGGGACTTGGATAGATTGTATAATATACAAATTATAAACGCATCTTTGGGCATATTCACTATGAATTCATAGATACTGTTTAAAACAATGTTTGTGGCGATTGTATCTTAAAAGAGATTACAAATTAATCAACTGACTTTCAAAATAATTCAATCTTTGCGGTGTCTCATAAATAGATATCATACTTGTATAAGTGTACAGCATAGCTGTTAGCTGGATTAAACGTATTTGATTATTATACAAAATTGTTCGCAAGAAAAATCTGGTTTCCTTTTTGTAATCAAACGTTTTGTTGTTGTGAATGCAAACTTCGTTAACAATTCTTATAAGATCTTCCATTCAACTAAATTACTCAACAACATAATTAAAGTTACTTAGAATGCTAAGAAAACAATGTGTTTTGGGCATGTGTTTGTTATAGGTCACTGTTAATAAAGGTGCTAGAGAATGTGTCAATAAGATATTGCTATTCGTATTTCTAAATACAAAGAAAAAGAAAAAAATACTGTAATTATAATACAGCTGATGGTAGTATTGTTTTAATACTCAATAAATAAGTAAGGTTGAGGGATAAATATGATGCTTCAAATACTGGATAATCGTGCTAAAATAAACTTGTACGAATTAAAATGGAAAAAGATAAACAAACCTGCTTACTGGCCCCTAGTACAGTTGGATACAGTTCGTTGCATAAAGAACAGAATATTAAGATGACACTTTAGCCAATGTAGGACTGTTTATCATTTTAGCAACCAATTAAAACTAAAAATTAATGCATTCAGTAAGTCTATGTCTATATTTAGTTATCCAGAGAAAAACCATCCACCACCAGGAGATGTTGTTACTTTTGGTAAATATACGACACACGGCGTGGTGGTGATGGTTACGTTCAGCAACTGCACTTTCTGTGGTCTATGTATAAAGCTAAACTGGTTTACATCAAATGTGTATTTGAATTTTTATAACCTTTATTTCTTGCTTTAAAGAAATCATCCAATTTCTTGAGGTATTTTTCGAAATGTTGAAGCAATGTTTTAGTGTTTGAACTTCTTTATCACTCTTTGTAGAGCATATATAACATAAAAGCATAGAGAAGTTATCAAGTTGGCGTTAAGATTAAAATGAATTACCTGATTCTTTGCCATAACGTGTCAGAATCATCACAGTTCATAAATTTTATAAAATTTAATTGACCTTGTCTGACTACTTATACTTGTGCAGTTAATACACGGAGAAAATGAAACTTGTCTATAAGATTTACTTGAAATGTTTGCTCTGTTGTAGTAGAATGGTGAATGGACCTGTTTCAAATAAAAGAAGTGTTGTGATATGCTGTAATATTTGTTTAAAACTTAGTTAACTGTTCTGTGTTGTTAATTGTTGTTGCTTATTTCAATACATGTACTTGTTTCGCTTTTGAATGTTAACGATTTTATTTGCTTGTATGTTGTTGTTGCATGATTTTGGATATTGCGTGGTCATCTTGCTTCTTCAGTTTATGTTCTGTATTCTAAATTGATGTTGACTGCTTTGTATGTTATTATCGTTGTAAATCGTGTTCGGTTATTACATGTATGTGATAACGATGTATCATCATCTGTGGAATGTAGAAAGTAGTTAGACAGCTATCATCGGTCATTTATTGGTATTTTATAGCATGGTTACAGTGAAAGACATTCGTTAAACTATCGTTATTATTGATTTTAGAATCAGCGCATATTTCAGATATTTGACATAGGTATTTTGTTAATGTAAGAATGTAACCACGCATACAATTCCGTTACCAGACTAGTGATCGCTGTTTGACTTTAGGAAATATATTCTTTTCAGTTAGCTAGTCAGTTATCATTTTTTATATTTTATGTATTCTTATTTTGTTTTATATGTGTTTATTACTAACCTAACTATTTACTAACTTTGATTTTAGTATTTTACAGTGTTTAGTTTTTCTTGTTTCAGATAATAGTTACTTTGTTAATATTAAGCATTTTACTTTTTTATTTCAAAATTGTTGAGGACTCATATATGTAGCAAAACTAAATGTCATTTAAGAAATGAAATAAGGATGAAGAAACCATTATTGTGGTTGTTTTTGTTAGATTTGAGAATTAAAAATGTCTATCTTTCTTAGAAACTTAAAATAAGATGTTTCATGAAGGTATTTGCTTTTATTATTTTTGATAGATTAAAATACATGCAGCTTGTATGTGTGACAAAATGTATATAATGTTTTTTGTTTGAATTTGCAATAATGTTTATTTTGCAAGTAGATATAATATTTGATATACCTAGAGTTAAATTTTTTAACTTTTTAGGCAATGCACATTAAATTGATATTACGTAGTATTAAGATACAATTAATGATAATGTGCTTACAATTTGTTCCGTTTAATAAACATGTGTTTACGTTACTTTGATAATTTAATTCTTTAATTATGAATGTAACAATTTGATATTCCCACATTAATTTTGTTGGTAGGCAAACATGATATAGTATCAAGTAATAAATAAAATTCTGAAATGAAACATTTTAAAAATATAATTAATTGTTTACTTGCAAGTATTTCACTTATTCACTGTTATTTTGTTTCATTAACAAATTTTAAATTAACAGTTTGATGAAAGTTTTTGATAAAATAAAGAAATTAAACGATGTTTTCGGTCTCAGTTTTTTATGATTTTAATATTAGTCTTTTCATTTTATAATTCATACTTTTTATGTTTTGTAGAAACCATGTAGTATTTTATTTATAATTTTATTCCCAGATGGATGATGTGGAAGTCAAAACTCATGTATATACTTTGGGAGATACGTTCAAGACCACCCAAACAATCTACCGCTCAATCATCTAAAGATAAAAAACATTCTGACGATTCTTCTAAATCAGGTTCTAATCAACCAAGAGTTGTGTCCCCTGACAATGATAATTCTTCGGTACAAAATGGAAAACCTGCGTCACCTAGAGAAGACTTAAAGCCCACACCACCGACTGGCCCTAAAAGGCCAGGCTCAAATACTTCAAGGAAGAAATCTTACACACCTAACCCTGATTGATACTAATGCTCATTTTTAGTTCATTTTATTTTACCTTTGTACATTACTCTTGTTTCACAAGTTCTAATTAATGTGAACTGTCGCTGAATTGAAAATGTGTAGTTATATTTTCTAGTGTATGTCAGTTTGTTAAGGGATGCTGTTAAAAGAGTTGGTGCTAGATTTATTTTGTTTGATGACGAAATCAAAGGTCTGGAAGTACTGGTGTTACAGATGATGTCTATTTATGTATGATAGGCTGTATTGTCTATGTGCTTGAATTGTTGTGGTAATTGATATAAACGGTGAAAAAAAACCTGATTTTCATTATTGTGATATATTTGCTTAGTGAATGCTGAACAATAATGTGCATTTATATCTTTGCTTGAAAGATTGTACTTGCATAATGTTATACATGTTAACGAGAAAATTCACTTGTTAAATCTCTCAATGTTTTGTGTGAAGCACCATAGTGCCAAGACTGTGCCAATAGTTTTTGCCAGTCACAAGCTGTGATTTATTTGTGTATGTCTTGCATATAGTGAAATGTTGCACAATAGTATAGCATGAAAACAAATGTATGTTTATGTTGCTTATGTCAGTAAACAATTGAAGAGAGACTCAAGTAAAACATGTTATAGGATAAGCAGCTCTGATTAAATACTATATCATGTACTTTAAAAAAGTTGAATGAGGTTTTGTCCCATTACCTGGACTTGATCCTGCTACTGACTTTGATCTCAATATTTCATTTCGTTCCATTTCTATTAATGGTTTGAGGTCAATGTCTTGGTTTAAAAATGATAATTAACACGGATTGTGCCATTAAAATTGTAATAATTTATTTATACTTATTATGCATACACAATTCTTTATATTTGTATGGGCAGTGGATTAAATAGCTAATGTTTGGCCCATATGTATTCAGATGATAGAATTAGGGTTTTGAAAATAATTTTGGTATGTGTTCACTTGGGTTTATTAAAAACTAATAAGTGGGTCCAATGACTGCAACAATATAATTGTCCGACTAAGCGCAATATTTGTTTTCCAAGCTTAATTCAGTTTTGTTTGGTAAGTCTTCAGATTGGTATGAATTGAACACATATAAATAAACTTAAATGACTTTGGTATGACTGTAATGGCTGGTGATAAACTAACTGTTGTTTCCAAGTGTTATTTCAGGCGATATATTCAATATAGATGTTGATTACCTATCATGTTTCAGATGGGTCTTACCTGTAAAATATGATATTTCTTTATCACCTTATCAATGACATTGCTAAGTCCATACTACCATTGGTCGTTTTGACCGTCTTTATGTAAAAATGTGAGATTGCTTGAATAAATTATGCATACAAATTTATTTTTATCCTGTTACGACGCGAGAAAAGGACATTTGAAGAGTGTTCATTCAATGTGATCGTTGACAATTCTTTATTATTCAGATTCATTGATTTCATCTCTGATTATATTTGTTCTTTTAATTTAACTAGATATATATTATGTTCTGTAGATTTAATTTATTTATTCTATCTTTAATGAATTCCAATCAAAAGTGCTGTACATTTTCTGTTTATGTATTGCCAATGTTTATTATTAATTATATTACATGTATAGATATTGCATGACAGTGTTAGGAGACCATTAAGTTTACTTTAACTTTGTTCAATTAATTATAGATATTTATTATACGAGTACTTGCCTGTGATACAAATTGATTATTGTGTTTTAAAATTATTACTATATACACATGTACTATATAGAAACATTTTCTTTTGTTAATAATACACAAATTATAATAAACTTATAATTCAATACCCATATTTAATGTAGATATGTGATTATTTGGCATCTCTGTGTGTCAAAATTGTTAGTTTGAATCTCATTATTGATTTGAACAAATTGCATCGAAACTTTGTAAGAAAACTGTTAGTAATAAGTCGTTACTGTCAGCCATCTAAAATTAAAATTATGTATTTTACATGAATCTATAAGATGGACTAATTGTTAAGATTTTAAATTGTTTTGACTATTTGGAACTTTTAAATATATTTTGAATTGTAAGTAAGTGACTTATATTGGCATCCTACTGTTATTTTTAATTGATAATATTTGTTATAAGAGATCAAAATGCACGAACTTAAATTTTAGTATATTTTAATTATTTATTTTTATTTTGTAGTTCTTTCATTTTTCTCTTTAGAATTATTTATCTATAATAAAATTATTAAAATCATTCTCTTAGTTTTCGTTTTTATTTAGTTACTATGTCTTTCTTTGACTGCTCTGTTGTTTAAATCAAGTTAAAACAACAGAATGGTATTTAACTTATCATGACAAGTATATGACGTTTTACCATTTCTTGAAACATGGATATATAATATCAAGGAGACTGTTAGTGGTTGGTCTAATATTGTCTTGTAACTTGAGGATGTGTGGACCATCATCAATCCTTGAACATTATAGTTGTAGTGGTATTAGCAATGGTTTTTTTCTGCAATGCATGCATTGCTTCTCTTGGTGTTTTATTTAATAAAGTATCAACATTTCATGGAAAGTCTAATGTCATTGTTGTTTCATTAATTGAGATATGTTTTAAAAATTGAAGCAGGGATTTGGTTTGTTGTTGATTCCATTTGCTTGCAGTCGATATTAGTAAAAGTTATTTGTCACTGCTGGCCTGTTGTTGTTAAGTCTGGTTGATTTTAGCTAAAATATTAAAGAACTTGTTTAAACAACATTACTCTGTTTGTTTTTCAAAGAGAGACATTGCACAATTGTTGTAGTTTAATTGTTCGAAGCTTTCACGGTTGTGTTTGATCGTTCCACTTAGAAAAATATTTTTTCTTCGAAACCTAATACAATTACACCTCTACTCTTTTGTATTTAAGAGTCATTATAAGACATTATATATAGTAAAGCATGAATGTTGCAATACAAACGTAAGGAAGATGACTAAATAAGCTTTCTTTATCAACAATACATTGTAAGTATAATAAAATAGAAATACTGAACGAAGTGTTTTATGAGTTTGTCTTCAATACCATATATATTTGTATATAACAGGCCTAAATGAATCTCGAGTATGTATGTTGGGTTTGAACTTGCCTGAAGTGATACATGGTGCCAAAACCATTAATATCAGCAAATTTTCGATTATTGCATGTCCTGATAATTGAGGTAACTCCTTTGCGTACTTATTATTATAAAATGTTTGTTTATAAAATATGTTTCACAGTGATGACGTAGACCGACGTGGTCGCAGAAGAAACCGCAGGAAGGACCACAGACGTACTCCATCAGACGAAGACGATGATGATTACGATTTCGATAGACAAGAATCAATAACTGATAGAATCAAACGTCGAAAATCTAAAGAACGAGGCAGAAATGACCGTCGTCGTGGACGAAGTCCATCAGATGATCGAGACGAAACTCCTCCAAGAAAAAGGCGGTCTCGTTCTAGACGAGATGATACTCCCCCTAGAAGACGAGATGACTCGCCCCGTAGACGTAGAGATGACACGCCCCCTAGACGACGAGATGACACACCTCAAAGACGTCGTGATGACACTCCTCCAAGACGTCGAGATGACACACCTCAAAGACGTCGTGATGACACGCCCCAAAAACGACGAGAGGATACTCCACCCAGACAACAGCAAGACTACTCACCGGCAAGTACTCCAGAACCGAATCAGCCAGGCCAAAACAAAAATAATCCATGGACGACAAAAAGAGGAGACAACTCTCCTGAATCAGATACAGAAGACGAACAATAAGTTCATTATCATAGTCGACACTTGTATTTATGGCTTAGTATTTTTGTTGTTGTTGATTTTAGTCAACTGAATATCACAATTTACATGAAACTTGCATAAATGTAGTTTACCTTTGGAGACCTGTCTCAAATGAATTTCATTCAGGACATTCAGAAACAATTTTGCGTACATTTTGTAGTTATTGTGTCACAACACACGCGTAGGTTTTGTTATAGCAACTTTGTACTGTTTGTATTATTGTTGAAGGATCTATTCAAACTTACTACGAAGGGGACAATGCCATTTGCTCATACAGTAGTTTCATAGATTTTAAGTAGAATTGACGGCAAGGAGCATAATTATTTTCATTTACCAAAACAACTGAACATTGCATGTTAATTTTTTCATACATGTTTGATACTGTGTTGGAACTAGAGCCTGTCATTGTGGACGGTATATTGTACTTGATCATAGAACTGTACCGCAGTTATTGGTGAAATAATTATAAAATATACATTTCATAGTGTAGATCTGAAATCATTTGCTTATACTAATATTTATCATATGTTGTTTATCACCATACGACAGAAATTGTCATCTGAACGACATGAAATTTAGATATTTGTGATCCAAATAGGAGAAACCTTGACATTGTTGTCTATAATTTATGGAAGAGCGCATCCTACTGCAATCTCCTGTGCAGAGTCGTAATGTTCCGTACATACACCAACATGAAAATGTAGTAAAACCGCCGTGCTAGAGAGTGGTTCTTTTGCTTACATATACAGTGGAAATCGGCAATTCATGGAAATGTATGACCTGCAGCGAACCATAGCAAAACAAAGAACATAAATGACAAGTATTTTTTTTATTAGAAATTAGCTTTATAAAACACCTTGTTTATTTATCAGATATATATAACAGCAGAATAAACAACATAAGAACTACACAAATATGTATACATATAATATATAACCATAATATATATAATATAAACAATATAATACTACTATTAACACTTTATTTATTATAACTATTGTCATTAGGTACTCCTCGGCGATCTTCTACCCAAATATTTCTCAAACATCAGGGTGAGAACAGTACCCACCAAAAGTTTGGAGACAAAGGAAATTTAATAAAAAAAAATATTGATTGTTTTCGTAAGAACCATTCAATAGTTTTAATATATTTATTATGGTTGATGATTAAATGAAAACGAATTACTTAAATGCATCAGATTTATAAGATTCAGCATCTGATATCCCAAAGCCACCAAAACTAAATTGCATGTAATTCTTTTTTATAACGTAGATTTTAAGCTACTTTGGTAGTCTTAACTACAATTGGTACCATAACAAAAACAATAAGCAAAACTTGAAAGCATTTCAAAATAAATGACTAATCAATTTTTTGATAAAATCTATATATTTGGTGGGTACTGTAGTAATACAGTCCGTTATTAGGTCGAATAACTCATTGGTAAGAATTGCAGTAATTGCTGGTAAACCTATACCTGCTGTTCTGTTCTGCTATGTTCCGATTTCTATGCAGTTAAGGCATTGTTTCCTCAGAAGTCACATATAGAAGTTACGTTTGTGAACTGCAGAATTTGTTTTAGAACCACTGTCCTACTAAATGATGTCCGAATCATATTTGTGTAGAAAAATCGCTAAGGAATTCCGAATGAACTATTGTAACACAAACATAATATTACACATACATATATATAGCATAGCGTTTGATCCATTCGCTCATGGGGTTTAGAGGAATTTTCCAGAGTTACTCAAAATGATCTCGTAGACAAATTGACAAATGCCCCGCAAGCTGGTACGTAATACTTTTTTCAACTGAAACGAGGCAACTGTAACTAAGATTCATATTTTCAGACATGAAATAATAAAACATGTTGTTATGTTGGCTTTCATCCATACATTATTACGGTATCACAACATTGAAGCAGAAAATTCCGCTTTTGGTTTATCTTTCACGTAGAGATGTATAAGTCCTAATAGTTTGAAAGGTTTATTATGAGTAATTCTAGGACAGCCCTCATATTAACATTTATAAACATAGCATACAATTATTTGACAGAATTTATTTTGTATTGACAGACGGATATAACCTTAACCTGCACATAAAACGTTTATGATTTGTCATGCAGTTTAGGCGTTAAACTTTGTGTTAAACTCATGTGTTTTTCCCATGGTTTATGCCCATTTTTATGACAATAACACAAGATTTAAAAGTATTAAATGTATTTGTTTTTAAAAAATGAAGATTTGTCAAAAGAGCTAAAGTATAATTGCAATTGAAGTCATTATTATGTTATTGAACTGTGTACAACATTATGTAAACAACGTAAGAGAGGGATGGTGCTTTTCTACGTCTGTTGATATAAAGTGTTTACCTCTGTACTTTTTATACATATTCTTTTAATAAACCTATTTTGACTGCGGACAAATGTACTTCTAGTTTTCATTTGTCCTTCTGCAAGTATGTAAATTTTGATTTTCATATTCCTGTATAACATGTCGAACATTATATATATGACTCGTAAACGACCGAGCCTCGACTACCGGTAACATGCTGCCAGAAGTGTGCTGTAACATATGCTATTATTCAAATGAACACTCGAAGCTCTTTACAGCGATATTCATGTGTCAACAAGATAAGAATTCCTTGGTTAAGATTCTCTCTATTTAAATCTTATGACATAGAATGAAAGAAAAATGTTTGATTAAACGATGCAATATTAAGGCCCCAATTTAAAGCTAAGTAATTAAAGGATGATTTTGAGAAACCCAAAAAATAAACAAAAGAAATTGAAAAAATCACAAAATATGCAGATGATATTTATCATACATCAATTAGTGTCTCCATATATATTATAAACCTACAGAGACAATTAAATCCATCAAAATGTATTACATATGAAAACCATTCAATTACCAAACAACTATGTATAGCATTCATTACCGTAATACTTATATTAAACACTACAAAATAATATAAGAACCAAACAATATTTGTACTACATACATTTATATAATAACTGTACATTAACTATCCAATCAGCTTTGATTTCGGTAACCATTGCTTCAGGCAAGTGTAGCGTCACTCATAACAACTCAGGTAAATCCGTATTTTGAGAAATTACAGATCAAAGTTATGTTTACATAGCGTGATACATTTAAAAAACCCTTCATTTTCGCCATAGCATGGGAAAAGTTGTACAAACTTGGACAATTCATACAGGATCATACCAAATGGCTGAAAACATTGCAAGTGCCTTTTCTGCTTCGTTTTTTTCACAACTTGTACTCGAAAATGACCGGTACAAGACTATGCGCAGCAAATGGTTCGCCGCTAGCAATGGTTATCAAAATCAACAGCAAGCTAACTATGAATACCAACCATATAAAGATTCACAAAACTAAAGTATATACAATATATATATATAACTATTCTATTAATAGAATAATAACATTAAAACTCAGTCTGTGTGTTGCTAATTAGGCTGAAAGACTTTTGGTGTTACTGGCATTAACAACATATCATTTTATACATCCATCTCTCTAACCAGTTTCGTGCATATCGTATAAGCCAAAGGTAAAGTGTTTTGGCTTTAAATCAACTGCTGTATTACAATACAAAGGCACTTATCTGCATCTCTTTCCTCAAGTCAAACATTGGATAATTCTTAGAAATATTTTCGAGACTTCCTACTTCCTCTCTCAGTAATCATTTGTGAATTCAGCAGGCGTCATTCGACAATGATAACAAAATCTTGAGAGTTAAAGCCATCAAATTAACTTTTCTTTTTGACATTCACTTTTCATGGCTTTTCAAAAAGTACTTGCTCCAAATTATAACAATTAAATGCATAAATAGGACATTTTCCCTTTGTAGAATTTTGGGAAACATTTAAATTGGCTATACGTAGCATAACCTTTTTAATCTGCTTTCAATTTTGTTTTCATTTAGATCTACTCGTATGTGTTCTTTTAAAATAATAAAACTGTGTATGAAAATCAGAGGAGAAAATCGAAAAGAAATATTTGTAAGAATTATCCCGACTTAATAAATGCAAGCATTACATATATATATCTCAATGGTAAACGCATTGCTAATAAGACTGATTTAACATAATAATAACAAAAACATGTTTAGATGGTTTTCTACAAAAAAACTTGAAATACATCTATCACATGATGTATTAAGACTCAAATGATGAACAGATACAGTCATATTTTTACATTTGAAAAACATTTAAATGCCCAAAGACAAATAATACGCAAAACTCCATTGTTTTTTCGTTATAAAATACAAACAAATGCATTAGGTTCTGGGAACACAATGTAATCCATTTATTTAACTTCACTATTTTCAATAATTAGATTAATTTTTATTTAGCTATTAAGATAAACAATTGAACCTCTATGACAAATGGGTCACAGAGTGACTATATTTCTATAGGTAATATTATACTAAAACAGTTTCAAGATATTCAATGTTTTTGTTAACACTTCTATTATAAAATCCAGTCTCTAATCAGTACTGTATATACATGTAAGTTGTCTCTGTGTACCACAATTCTTAGATGCACAAGCCATTTGTCTCAGTGATCTGTCAGTTACCTGTTGATGAAAAAACATTTAGTATCAGAGATATTTCCATCATCAATCAAATTAAAGTATGACAATCATTTTACATCATCATGTAACGGTGTGATATATACAACTTCTTCAAATTAACCACCTTTGTGAGGATCCATGAGCACTATGTTTGAAACTAGTTTGTGTAAGTAAGGACATTTACTCACATTTCTCATGTTTGTAGAGAAAGAAGCAATACAGACATTTGAATTGTTTGCGTTGAATTATTTTGGTAGGGTTGTATTATTTACCAAGATGTTAACTGGATAATTAATACGACCGGAGCACTTTTTAATAGGAAAACCACTTACGATATAACCTAACGGAACATTATTCGATATTCTAGGTACAAAAACGATTAAGAAAACACAAGGTTTTCATAATTCTGTCAAAGTACTCATACTGACATACGAGTAATTCACAAGTATAGGTTTTTTCAAACCATAAACCGTTCGCTTACAAAAACGATGCACACTGTGAGTAGGTTTTACGATTACAAACATCGATCAACTTATCAGAGGTTAAGTATAGATTATTTCTAATACTGACCAAATATTGCAAATATTATTCAAAGAAAGGGATGTTGTTTATACAGATATATTTTCAAGTATACTTACTATTGTATTATGGTTACATAAACTCTTGTCATAAGGTGTACGACATCCATATCTTAATGGACGATTAACATCATAACCTTCAGAACCCCAGCCATATACAACATTATAGATCTCTTCACTCTGTGTTATATAAACATGATTATACATTAGAATGATACAATAAAATAAATAAGCCTGTTTAAGTTTCCTTTATAAATGCCGCTAATGGCATGGACGCTGAGAGCGGTCAATACCCCTATAAGTTGCCAAAACGCAACTCCTCCAATATGAACAAGAGTAGGAATAATCAAAATATAAACTTGCGTGCTTAAGTAAATACTATAAATAAAGACATAAATAAAGACAATAAGGCTGTGCTAAATCTTGTTTGCCTCTGCGTTGATGTCAGTGACCAAAGACAATGGGACTGAGGTGTACTAACGAATTATTCTTACATGCCTTCAAAACATTACATTTATAAATCCCCTAGAAATATCAACACTTACTCTGTCAGCTTTTCCAAAATTAGTGTAGCATGTGATAGGCCCTGGATATTCTGTCTCACATCGGATAACATACTTTGCCCAGCGTTCTAAGTGACTACTCCATGCCTAGAATAGAGAAATACAACCACTTACTTATATTTGATTGGAAAAAAAACAACTTCGATTATCCTTACAATTGATTTAGTTTATGGAAACAAAGAAACCATAGCAGCCTTTCATCACTCGTGTGAATGATTGAACATTTTAGTGTAAAGTTTACGTAAAAACAATGACTTCTGGGGTGGTACGTATTTGTTTCCTTAGACAATATTCATCAACCTTTTGGTGGTCCTATACGTAATTAAGTTGATATTGTACTCTAAACTAAGGAGTGAGGCGAGGCGATTTTCAAAGTATTTGCATATTTTTACTATAAAGCTCAATGTTATAATTATGACACTTGCATCAACCATTATACTACTTATAGCTTAAAAACGTGCTTTTGTCCATGTCCAAACAAACTTGAAATTGATAAAACAAAAGTTGACAAAGGATCGTCTCAACAACATGCACGTTAAGTTTATCAAATTTATATAGGATAGAGCAGACGGTATAAGAACGGGCTGGTTTATTATTTAACTTACCAAATCTTTTGCCCCAACTTCTCGTCTTAAGAGATTATGTGCAGATATTGTAAAAAATTGTTCTTCTCCTGTCATTTCACCTGGTTAAAACAAATAATACAAATACAATTATCGTTCAAGCAAATTGAGAAAAACCTAAACATTTAATGAGATTACGTCAATTGTTGAAGCTTTCAAAGTTTCAAAATTACTTCTGAAATAAATAAAATGAAAATGTGGCCACAGTGTAAGCTGATCAATCTGAACACCTTTTTGAAAAATGAAAAAGGTTCTGTACTTACAAATTACCTAAGCTTAACTGGATTTCTTGAACTTCTTATTTGAAATATGTTTCAATTGAAAATTTTCAACAATAGTTACATTTAGTAAAATAACACAGAAAAATGTTTTAAAAAATGCAAGCAACTATTGTTTAACTGCTGAAGACAAAGATTGAAAGATGCTAAATAGTTGATTTTTACATGTTAAAATATAAATTAAGATGCTTTTTGCTGTTGGATCTTTAAATTTGAGGCCAGAAAATCATTCGTTATTCAGTACATCCTGTCTAGAACAACACCCACGGAGGGAGATTAAAGTATGTTGCTGTTTAGAGGTTGTTGTTCTGCAGAGGTTAAATTAAACTAAAGTTACGCCTAATGGAAATATCAAAAGCTGTTCTTGTGCAGTACTGAACTAACAACTCCTAATTTCTCTGATTCATATTTCCTATGTCACACTGTACATAGTGTACGTAAATATTTTACCATTTTTCTTTTGACAAATTAATAATTTCTTCACTATTAGATGCGCTTGCATAAAATAATTTGACATGAATAAATTGGTAATAAAAATGCACAAGGATTTCAACACCTGTTTCTTTTACAGTTCTTTCAGTTAACTTTCATCGAAAAAAGGACACGTGTCATCTTGACATAATTAAGTTGTATTGTGGGTACAAAGAACATGATTAATAACCAAGTGATACCTATACCACATTTGTTGCCACTGGGCGTAGTAGCAGCGTCTAAATTAGACACGTGATTAAGTATGTAAACAGTATAGATACAAGCCGAATGGTAGTTTTCTTTTTCAGTGAAAAATATAAAAACTATTTAGGGTAATATATTCATTGTCAAGTTATGACTCGGCAGACTAATCTTATGCAGTATCATCTGCAAAGAACTCATCAGACATGTGACGGTTTTGAAGTCTTTAACAAATGTAGTTACGTCATAAGTGGTTTTCCAAAAATGTACAATGTCGGCGTTGTCACTGCACATTGTGTCCAATAATGGCATTTGACACTGTTTTCGAGACAGATAAATTATTTTGAAAGTAATCTTTACTCTGAAAGTGTTTTGAAATTCTAAAACCAGAATCAGATGTCACCTTCAGCAAACGAGATAAATATCAGTATTTTCCATTAATGAATGTTGATTAAATAGTTATTGTCTAAACGCAGACGACATTTATAAATAGGTTTTGTACATGAAATAAACACAACATAGTACTACTGTACTGTAAGTATATCTAATATATAGGTATAGACCAACTACGACCTCTGAGCCGTGACACTTATGCCAGTCCGAGCGCCTGTTTGGCCAAATAAAGAAGTTAACACTCAATTTCACAGCGAATGCAATGTTTGTTTTATGCATGTCAGATGCTCCTGATACAAATATACTATGTTTTGAAATTAATTCCGTTCATATTATAACTTTATAAAAAAGGTATGATAAGTAAATTGTGCATTAGCTGTGCATTCAACATAAACGTTTTTCACGATAGTAAAAATGTTTTGTCTTCTAACTTATTTCAGAATGATTCTCAACGAAAATAACTGTCATTATTAAATGATTTAGAGTGTAATATAAGTACTACCCGCCTGTGGCACGGCTTAGAGCTTGTGGTTAATGTAATCCAGGATATAAATAGTATACAAAATAATGTAACCAATCTATTTGTAAATTACCACAAAAATACCACATACATTTAGTAAGTATCATTTCAGTTAATAAAAATACTTTTATACATTGATTACGATATATATAATAACATGTAACCATATCTAGATAAATACACAAAGCTGAAACTAACAAAACCACCTAAACATATATAACATGCATCTTTAGCCTAATGCTACTAAATCTATTTCAGGTTGTATTTTTCATATCTTCCAATTGTCTTGATACCGTTTGCATTTTGGCATAAGAAATGCATAGTAACGCATACATACTTAAAATGGATTCGTGACTATAGCACAAAGAGTAAGCACATGAAACAATTTACTTTAAGACAAACAAAACATTCAACTGTATGAGCTGTTCTTTTCTACATTAAAATATGCTTCAATCAATTGAGGATGTAGAGTGTATATTTATAAATTTTGAAATAAATAAACATAAAAACAAATCAATAATATCTATTTGTAAAGACCCATTGTTATAACCTCATTGCTCAACAATAAGTCCGACGTACTGTAACACCATATTTGAAATTCAGTCTCCTTATTCGTTTTAATAAAATTAACAATATTGCCAGTGTTAACTGATTATTACATTCCTTGTATACTTAAATTGTGACTTCTGTTAGCAAGTGATAACAGCGATGTAACACATTTTGTAGAGCATATAAAACTGCAAATGTAAAAACGATCGAAATGGATGGACAAAATAACGGAAAGATAGACTAGAAAAAATAATACAAGATTAACCTCAGTTTATGAACAAAAGTACCACAACAAGAAAGGCCAGAGGACCTTAGTGAAATATATAGCGCGCCAAGTGATTTGGCACCATTTACTACAAGAAATATATAATTGATAATTGCTATTAGTGACTAGCAGGTATAATGTTTCCATTTTATGAAAGTATCCAACACAATAATATATCTAATCTTGACTACAGACTATACAATGCACCTCGATTTTGAAGCAATGCAAGAGCTTCATATTGTCTTCTCTGCTCTTCTAAACGATGACGCATTCTCCTTTCTTGTTCATACAAATACCTTTGAAAAGCGTCTGTGTAAAAACGAAAGCAATTATATTGTATATCAAAGTGGAAAAATGAACGCTGCTGGTTACTAGAATTTAAAAGCTGTTTAATTGAAAAAGAGATATTAAGACTTACATGAAGATATGTATGATGCAACAATCTTTGATCATCCAGCAAGATTCTAAGACTCTCTTAGTAAGAGTTTCATTTAGCAGGCACAATGCATAAAGTATAATGTATTTAACAACATAACTTGAAATATATTTTTAATTAACCTTTTAACTGAGTTTTTTAACAGTATAATTGCCATTACAGTTAAACATGAGATGTCACAAAAAGTAAGCAGTGTGCAACATAACCATGAGTAAATGGACACATAAAACTACTTGTGAGTAATAATGTGCTCGATAGTATTAATAAAGCAGAAACGCACAAATGTGTTTAAGTTTAAACATTTAGAGCCAAGTGCTTTGGATTAGAAACAAATCTCTTATGTAACTAAAAGCCATCAATGAAAAGGAAGTGATTATATTCGTGAAGTTTGATTACCAGTTTCAAGTTTTCAAGTTTTATTTTCGTCACAAATTTAAACCTCGTAGACTTAAATTACCGATTGAAATACACGAATTTAATGTAAATTAAGAATTGGTTTTACCAAACATTAACGTTTGAAAGATAAACTGAGAACTGGTAACCAACACATGTAATTTGATTTATGTACATCTACAAGGGTGGTTGTTCAGTGATCGTAAAATATACAAGGTGCGAAAAACATATCAAATTCCAGAGCATTTGCGAAAACTGCAGATATTCAAATCATAATATAGGTAATCATTTTATCATGCCATAAATAAGAGCATTCTATGGTTATAATTAATATCATGCGCATGACAATAAATCAGGCGTAAAAAAACTGACGTATTAGATATATCAAAGGGTGCAATGCAACGAATATTTTGTAACAGTAGATAGTAGGATTATAAATTCAAACCACCTTCGTTTTGTGTGAGAGCTAAAGCTTCGTATCTTTCTCGTTCTAGTCTCAACCTTCTTTGTCTTCTTCTTTCGAGCTCTTCATTATATCTAGAAACTTCATCAGCTCGTCGAAGTTCCATCAAAGCCTCATTGTGGCGTTCGCGCCTGCGCAGTTCTTGTTCATAGCGTTCTCGACGTAGCCTTCGTTCTCGGAGCAGTTGTTCATATTCACGTAGATAACGTTGATATTCCAGACGTCTAAGATAAAGAGCGTCTTGGTAAGATGTCTGTCGTTTTTCTGAAGGTTGAAGTTTAATGTTTAGTAGTAAAACAATTAGTTCTAAGCAAAACCAAAAGACCCAACTGCAAATTAAGATACTGACTTATCTTAATTGTTTCTGAAAATTGGCTCCAATAATTATATTATTAAACACGCCAGTTAGCAACAAGTTTAATTCAAGTTGTAAATAAAACAACAACGAACAAATGGTTAGCAAAACGTATTAGAGGATACATATCATTAATGAGATAAAATCATTCAGTTTAGATAACAACAATAACAATGGTTTCAGAAATTAGAATGACACAAAAAAATCAATCAAATTCATGTTAGGGCGATTTGTTTATAAAGACATTCAAACTACATTAAAGTAAGAGAGAGATTAAGTCATAAAATAATTTAAGCTGAAAAGATTTGCAACCATACACATGTGCCTATCTTACTTTTCAGTTTAAGTTATTTTACACTGCATCTCCTCTTTAGTTAATCATACAGATAACTTACTTCGACTATGTCCATTCTGTGATGATGTGTTGTTTCTAACGGTTACATTATTGGCAATAAGTTCTAGATTATGAATAATTTTTTCCTGTTTTTCATCAAGATCTTTTTCTTGTTTTCGTTCATATCTCTCTATTCTTCTTATTACACGATTATCTTCTTTTCCTGTTAAAAATTAGTATAGACAAAGGTTATTTATGCCATGATATGTTGTAATTTGTGTTAAACTTTGGTCATTAAAGTTTGCTTTAAGTGATATCAGACAGTATTACAGTTATTAGCCAGATATATTCCGTTAAGTTTAAAGTTTATACTTAACAATTCCGATCACAGAAATGGCAGCAGATTTGATTATACCAATTGAAATATGTTTATATGATAATAATAAGAAACATTAAGCATATTTAAAACAAATTTGATCTGCGCATACTGATATCCATTAAAAATCTTCAGATACAGTTCAAAATCATATTGTACATGATTTACACAAATGTATTAAGTAAGGATCAAATGAATTAGAATGATATTTGGGATTTCTAGTTAATACTGTTAAGGTAAGCGAACCATCTGCTGAAAACTATGACAAGAGATTGAGAACCTTCAAAAGCAAAACAACACAGACATAATAAATTATGTTTTTTGAATAAGTTAAATGTTTGACCTGGAAAAGGAATCACTCTGTTATTAGGTGTGTATACAATAACTGTGTCATTGTCTTTTCTGATAGCATAAGTGTCTGGGTTACGTCTATGTTCTTGGTAAACACGATTGTCGTCTGGTATTTGACTCCTGAACAAAAACAACAAAAATAATTTTAATGGTCTGAAAAAAAGATCAAATGTTTCGTCGATAATGAGTGTCACCACGTTAATATATTCTAATTTTTATTAATGCCAGTTTAATTCTAAGCAGAAAAGTAATTGCATTTAAAGACCATTTCATTGTTTTGTCCGTACATGGTCTTCACATCCTGTATTCTTTGTCATCAGGCTATTGAAATCTACCATTCATGCTATTTCCACGAGATCTCGCTTAGTTTGTTAGGAGAAAACAAATGTTCAGCTAGTTTGTTAAAAAAAATCGCAAAATGGTTTACTCACGTCTATAAACTCAGTTTTTAATTTTTGTCCATGATTTCAAAAATATTATTGTCCATTTTTTTGTATTTGTTTATACTATCTTAATTTGCATGTTAACTTAAAACAGACATAAATTAAACGAATCACCGTATATTGCCCGATGGCTGTTAATAATCATTAACAAAAATCTTTAACTTTTAATTTGTTGATCGTAAATTTCCATGTTTGCATTTAACAATGCAGGTGTGCATCCATAGTGCAAATTATGTTTTGCAATATCGATCAACCATATGTCTAATGAAATATCTCATTTGTAAGAAAAATACAATTTGCAAAAAAAATGAACTGTTCAACACTGAACATAGCATGAAAATTGAACCTAAATTCCTAGTTGCGACGTTCATGAACAATAAAAAGGTAAGTCAACGTTTCTGGCTTTGATAAAAAAGTTTAAACGACTACCAATTAAGAATTAGTCAAGAAATTCTGACAAGGTGAACTCTCGACATAAAACTGAAAATGTTTTGATAACGGCGTAAAAATAAAACATATAACATCACATGCACGTTTACAAGTTATCACTTACCCAAATGAGTTATTGCTACCAATACTTCTATTATTTTTACGTATTTTCTTGTCTTTCTTTTCTTTACGTTCTCTTCTTCTCTCTTCTTTGGATTTCTTATTATTTTGAGATTTTGATGTTTCGCCATTTGGACCTGGTTGGCTTTGTGTTACTTCTTTCCTTGTTCCTGTTGAGGAAAATTGGTATTTATAGTTTGTTATCAATAATACGAAAGGTTTGTCACAAGTGAACACAGTTTTGGTGCTTACATTAATAGTCAATTTAGTTTTTTTAAAAGCATACTGAATAGGCAGTTGCCCAGCTGTTACAATTTCGAACTGCTAAGTTTTGAATAAGCATCCCCGCGATTGTTTAAATGTCATATAACACAACTTGATTTTTCTAGAGCTCCATACTATTAGCGCTGGAGAACTGGAAATTATAGCTTTTTTTGTCATACGCATAATGCACAAATGCCAAACAAAGTGGCTTTTTACTGTTACACTCGAGTAAATATGACTTGGAGTTTAGTAACGAAGAATTCCAGATGATAGGGTAAAATGGCATTTTCACAAATCTAACAATTAAAAAAACTTAAAAACCTCAAGTGACCAGCATAAGTATTAAATAAGTATTTTCACCTGATATAGATTCTATTTTAACACCACTCTGACTACCAAGCTGTAAGGTTCTTGCACCAGGTTGATTAAATCGTGCTGTAAAATATACAAAAGATGCTCATTAATATCTGGAATATATATATATCAAAAGATGTGGAAACATTGGTGCAGGGATAGGACACGAAGTTAGGAATACTCAATGTCTCGAGTTTAAACTTTGCCAGAGACACTGCTCTACTAATCTCTTTTAGAGAATATGTGCTTGTCTCATATAACTAATGTGTAAATCAAATGGGAATTTTACTGTTGTGTCAATTATCGATTGCACATTTTATAGAGAAAACTCCTTTACCAAGGAAGATTGATTTATGTCTGTTTCCCAATGACCAAAGAAAATAGCATGTGAGTTATAAGAAGGCATACGTGCAACAGGTTGAAATCTAGATTATGAAATGCATATTTAATATTTACATTAAAGTATATATACTCATCAGAAATTGAATCATATATTTATCATCAAACTATGTAATAAACTTATCGGAAATTCTATTGGTTGAAATCTAAGGAATGTTGGTCTGGATGTTATAATGTCATTTTGATATTGAAATGCACATGAGTATAACGTCTATTTTATTATATATTTGTATACTAAAGGTATATCTTGACAATTTTGAACTAAGTTATGTTCATAACTACATATGAGTATGACATGTTTTTCATTACATACGATTTATCTATATTTACATCCAATTTATTGTATTCATTAAGAGTTTTATAAGGCGTACTGTCGAGGACATCGTTTCATTACATTAACTAGCAGCTTTTTGTATTTCTTTATTGAACTAATATCAAGTCATATAAGCCAATGTCATTTTTATGCAATTCAAAGCATTGTTTATGATAAGATATTACATTCCAACATTGCAAAATGAAGTGCATACATATTAAAAGATGAAATATGTTTAATACATCAGAGTAAATCATCTACTCATCTATTTGTGAAACAGGTATGCTCCATCAAGGATTTGATTACCATGATAAACAGTCATACATTAGTATAAAATATCAGTTAGTTACACTTTGGATTTCCTGTCGCCAACAAATCATATCATGAAAATATAGTTTTGAACTTAATAGTATTCCAGCAAAGATTTTACGTATTGGTTTAAAGTTAGTAAGGTGAATAAAATGCGTAAAATCTATGCGCGACCGTTGTACGAGTAGAACAATGGGAGTCAGACGAATTCCAATAAAGATAAATAATATGGAACAATAGTTGTATAATTACCTGAACATAGATTATCTACACATGATGTACCAAGGGGACAAGCTGCACATCTTTTATCTGGTATAAAAACCTCTGATCCTAGTATATCTACCCTGAAATTATAGAAAGCATACATTAATAGATTTGTTCAGTTTCTGTTACTGGTCGCTCTTGCAAAGGTCAATGACGCATTGATGCAGCGACAATCGAGACAAATTTTAATCTGTTATTGATTTCTTAACTATGCAACAAAACAAGAAAGATAATTACATATCTATGTTTGATTCAAAAAGGGTCATGAAGACTGATTTTCTATGAAATCATGAATAAAATGGACCACCCAGTAACAATCTTAGTCGAGAACTAAACAATCATTCCGAAAAGCGTTTACTATGCATATTTTGCTTCAAAATATTGTTTCTTAAAAGAACATGCACATAGAAATAATGTTTTCGATTTTGAACTCTATGGCCTCGAGTATACATGTAATCTGATAAGGCCTATTTCAAGTATCAAGTATACTTGTAATGCGATAAATATATATAAATAAGGATGAAAACTGACTTCCCATCTATCATATCAAAAGCCAGCTGATTTACATCATGTGCAGTACTAAAGTAACATCTTTAATTTACGTGCATTTAGTATCAAATAACGCAACCACCTCGAGGATAATATTAACTCTATCCTTAAGTATTATCTAATGTTTTTACAATTTGTGTACATTTTGAGCATCGTATCTAACAAATCTAAAACCTACAATTTAGTGTCACATTAGCAAGGTATAACCACATTTAAACGTAATTTACTATCATAATTACTGAGCATGTTTATATCATAGTATATAACAGTACCATTATACGATATGAATAATGATTCTTAGATAGTTATTATAAAACTAATTTATGACATTAATAGTTAGCCACAGACGCCTAAATACATTTATGTGTGAAATAAATAAAGACTCGTTCGAGACATGCTTCCAGCGAGACGATACTGATTTTAAGAATAAAAATATGCATAGTATACCTTGATGAGGATAAAATGTATAATAGTTAAAAAAACGCTTTCAGTGTAATGTGTTAATTTAAAAAGATAAAGATTTTAAGTATGCAAAAATAATCTTGAATAAAACTGTTTGAATAAAATGCAATCATTTTGATATTATCACATAGGGCTTTAGAGAAAGACTTTATTAACTTGTCTACGTAATTGGAGATGATCTTATGTAATGTCGACACAATAAAACACACACGTTTGCAAGTATATAGACATCATTTTGACAAGACATGATCAGCATGTTCCCAGTAGGAACACACTATATCAAACCACGGGACACATGTTAAAGTAAATATATTATATAAAATCATCTAAAGGTAATAAAAGTCAAGCATGCCAAAATTGATACAATGTTGTGTGTTGATATTAATATGCATTTAAGGTAAAATCAAAATTCTTGAACAGTTTAATGGAAATGTAAAACTAGATAAACTTAAATTAAATGTTCTCTAAAAACACACTAAAGTGATAATAGATTTCAAAAACCAAGAAACCTTATAAAATTCATTTCTGATAGTTACAATATTTGCTCATGAAATTTTTTGAATGGACATTTATATTTACATTGGTGATTCGTTTTGTCTAGATTTTAAGGAAACTTAATTTACTATCGTAATAACTTAACGTGTTTGTATATTTAATAAAAAATGATATCAATTTATAACAATGTGAGTGCTGACTCTTGTAATTTTATTATATTACTAATTTATGACAATAATACATGCATTATCCACTGTCGCCCTAATACGTTTTGGATGAAATAAATAATACCCGTACTAGACATGCTACATGTACCAGCGAGACGATGCTGATTTTGAAAATAAAATGCATCATGGTTAAAAAGAAACGCTTTCAATATGATGTAGTGGTGATGGAGAAAAAATGATGTGCAAAATAATCATGAATAAAATGGTCTTAATTAAACGCAATCATAATAATAGTATTACATAGGGCTTTTGGGAAAGACCTTGTTAATTAACAAATCTATGTAAATGGAGAAGATCTTATTTACGTGTTACATAATGTCGACACAATAAAACACACACTTTTTGTACGTATATAGACATAATTTGACAAGACATGATCAGCATGTGTCCAGTAGGAGCACACAGTATAAAACCACGGGACACATGTTAAAGTAAATAAATTATTAAATCTTTGAAGGTAATAAAAGTCCATCGTCGGTTATCCCACGATACATTACTCCGCTATGCTGAATTATGTACCGTGGGCCATTTGGTTAGGGAAATCTCGTAATCGTGAATAATAAATGCGGCAGTTTTATTGGTTCCACAAAGAAACCACAGCGGAAAACAGGCCAATGAAATTAAGTTTTATATCAAAGGTTTGGTTTATCACTCAAAATGAGAAAATAAACATGCGCGTTGGTTTTTGTTTCAATTAAGAAATCACAGTATGACGTTAACTGTTGTTATTGAAGAATATTTAATTGTAACATGCGATTTCATTGGAACAAGATTGAGCTCCCCTGCCTCATGCATATTCATGTAAACGAGATTTTGCAAGTCAAATTGCCCTCGGTACGAACGCAGTGTAACGAAAGTAAGTACTGTGGTTGCCGACGATGTAAAATTCAAGCATGCTGTGAAATTTATACATTTTTGTGTCGATATTAATCTGCATTTACTAAATTTCATAAAATTCCTGATTTTTTAAGAAAAATGTGTAAAAGTACATGTATAAAGCGCTTGAAATGAATGTTGACAAGAAACCAAATTACATAAGAATAAATTTAGACCTCATATGCCACTGAAATACAATATTTGCTCATGAAATTTATTGCATAGACATGTCCATATTCGTTTGCGATTCATTTTCTCTAAATTTCAAGGACGCTCTAATTAGTTATGCCACCATCGTAATTACTGAACGTGTTTGTATATTTAATTTAAAATGACACAATTGTATAATAACACGAAATATGTTTCTAATATAGTTATTATAAAACTGAGTTGTGACAAAAATAGAAAGATAATGCTATTTAGTATGCAAAAAATACTCTTGAATAAAACTGTCTGAATAAAATGCAGTCATTATAATATCATCACATATAAAGCTATTGAGAGAGACCTAGCTATCTTGTCGACGTAATTGGAGATGATCTTTTTTAAAGTAATATCTACCGACACAATATACTATAAATATTAAAAATGCACTTATATATAGACATCATTGTGACAAGATCTAATCAGCATGTCCTCAGCAGGAGCGAAATGTATTAAACCATAATGAACACATAAGGTCAACATATTATTGAAGAAATCAAAAAAGTATATAACTTAAACATTCTGTTTAATTGATGCTGTCTCGATGATTGATTATATAAGGAAATTCAACATTATTAAACTTTTGTTACAAGATTCACACAAAGCGTCTGCTAGTATTTCCGCAATAATTTTAATTTCTCAGTATTTCTGGTTTTGGAAAACAAAAATTTGCAGTATCACCTTTATAACTAAGAATAGACCTTGTTTTATTGCAAGTAACTGTATCAAAGTGAAGTACACGTAAAACTGAACTGAAAGATATCAGTCAATCGACCAGCCTAGTTTATTTAAAGTGATCACGTGACTTGAGAACATTGCAGCAACCGGTATACAACATGCGTTGTGGACATAATGGGAATGCTGATATATACTGTGAACAAACAATACATCTGTTATCATTTCGCTTTAAACATGCAAATTAGAAAACACTTGTTTTGCACATAATGGCAGCGTTATTCAAATTAGATATAAAGTTTGATAAAAATACAGAAAATTATGAAAAAGGTGCGTGAATCATCGGAGGGAATGCACTAAATATCAAAATTATAATGTTTAAATTTGTGCATTACATGGCCTTAACGTCATCTCGTCATTAAAAACTGTGTCAGCAGTCGGCGGTATGATTCAACAGAGAAAACGTTTATTATATCAAAAGGTTTAGTTAGACCTAGCATTAAGTCTAATCTTGTCATTAAAACAATGTCACTGGATGATTCACGCTGTAACTCCACCAAAACCTGTCATATAGTGGACTTTGTATGACAGCAACACAATGTCACCAAAAACTATGCCAACACCATGTAGCCCTACCAAAACTTGTCACAATGTTAGCTGGGATTGACATGATCAGCTTTATGAAAACTATACCATAACATAATTCATGACAGAAATTGTGTTAAAATAATTTTGTCGAGTTTTTTTCATGAAGCTATTGACCCCTTGTGTGACAAGAGGCTTGTAAAGTGCATACTATCTGAATCTACATTTTTTATGATGTGAACTTGTCACCAAAACTGTGTCGGAACTTCTTAACATGTAATTACTTGTTGCATTCACAAAAGCATGTATGACTGTACATTTTTTTAAATAAATAGACTAAACACATGCAACAGTAGTTTACAAGCTTTTATAGAAACTGAATACAAGCAACGTTGCCAAAGGTCGCAGGCAAAACAATGTAACCTAAGTTTTACAAAATAAGGTATTGTCAGCAAGAAATGCCAAATAGATGTTTTACCCGTTATTTTCAGAGTTGGCAATTATTGCATCAGTCGAATTGGAAATGTCAATGAGCAGTATAAGATCCATTGGAACTACCACTACACTATGTGTTGCATTTTTTAAATAACACGCTATGGTCCAAAATCATTTTACAAGACGTCTAACCAGAATTGCAGATATTTAGCAAATCAGCTTATTTCAGTAAACTTGAACCTCCAACGATCTATCAACATCTATTATACATCTAATGAATTATAATCAACTTTTGCGATTTTACTAGAAGAGTACTTTAAACACAACAGAACAGAAATTTTATTTGACAAAAGCACATAGACTTATAGTCATAAGCAGAATAACACAATATAATCACGGTATAGATGGTCATATACAAGTACAAGTTACATGATATGAAAAGACAAATACATATATGTACAATATATATAACAACAAAGCATGACTGTTGTCTAGGGGCGGAAATATTCTATAAATATCAATATTATAAAAATTGCAAAATATATGTGATATTGAAATTTAATAAATTAAGGATCTACGCCTAAATGTGAAATGCATTAGGTCATCTGATCAACAAAAGATAGCCTACATACATGACATACAATCTAGAACTTTTTACTAACTTTAAAATTTAAGTCAATATTTCTTATAAGTGACCTGTCTAAAACAAATATACGACATTCCTTCAAGCAAATAAACATGTGATAAAGCTACTTACCATGGTGTATAGAAACAAACCAAAAGTTTGGCATGACGTTGGACTTGGTGAGGAGAGCGTAGTTCAAGTTTTGGACATTTTACAACTGCACATCCTAATTCTTGTACATCTGCTGCGATTAACTGAAAATATTAAAAGTTAGTTTAGAGTCTCAAAAGTGGAAATTGTTGTCATCTTTATTCCTTTGAAGTTGGTTGCCAATGCCAAGTTGTTTTCGCACATGTGCAAATGATAACATATCAGCTTTCGATCCGACTGTTATACCGTTGCTGCTAATGTCAATCTGGGACTCGAAAGCCAGTTTCATTTATAGATGTAACTTTCCTGTTCTGAGTCAGACATTAACTTTCGAAAGTCAAACTTGAAAGAGGTTGCTAACTTCACACATACGCTGTATAGACACTTTCTATGTTTGATGGTTTAGAAAGAGGGTTGGGATTCACAGTTTAATCTTTTCGCATGAAAAAAATACCCAATGGCATTGTCTATTCAACCTGGAAAGTCACAAAGCTTTGAACAATGTTAAAGAAGTTTCCGAGCATTAAAAAACAAACTTTCATTTAACTGTGTTGGTGCCTTTGCGTTAGATCCCTCTCATGCTTTCCACGTCGTGTTTTATTTTAATCTTTAGAACGTTTGACAATATACATACAATGCTGAATCATTGCTATTGGCATGTCTTCACAATGTGCCATCTGCAGTAAAACATCTTATGAACGAGAGGCCTTAGAACTAGAGGATTATATTTGTATTCATTTCTGATCTATCAACAATAATAGGACAGTTTTTAGTCATGCAATAGACGTTCTTTTTTATGTCTTGACTAAATAGTCCAAGTATTTTTATTTTTCTTTCTGGACAAAACTTGGAAAGGTCGTATCCTTATCATTTGTATATATGGGACGTACTGTCGCTGCAAATCTCATTCTTCTAACTACACATAGAGTAGATCATTCAGTTGCAATGTATGACAATTTTAAATTAAGATGGATAATCAAAGAAATTTTATTAATTATATAAAGCATCTTTAGTAATGGAGATTATTTCAATACAACTTAAGACGATTGTAGTCATAGTACAGTAACAAATACCCTCATCAAATTACATCTTATCAAATTCAGGTCTCAATGAATCAACATATTTCATTACAAAATAGTTTAAATTATAAATTATTATAAATCCATTGCAGGATCACTTGACAAGATAATCGCGAATTACGTAAACTTAAGATTCAATTAAGATTATGTTATGTTGAGAGTTGATATTATAAATGAGCCTGGTCACGTGATTTGCTTGAACAAAAGTTGATATAGAGAACAGAACGAATCCAGTACAAAGGGATGATACGGTTTATTTTAATTTAATTATGCCACACGACTTCACTTAGTTCAAAAGGATTATATTTCATTTGTATAAAAGTAAACCATTTCGATGAATTGAAATGATGAAATTGAACAAAGCGATTTAGTGCTTAGCCGTGATCAATTCACCATTGCATACGTGATTTATTACTTTCATTACTCAGTGTTTGTGCAACATCTGTAAATGTTTAATCATGACTAAATAAGTTTTCTGGACCTTAAACGCCTGATGTCAAGTCGATCATAGGGTTTGTTTCTACATTCTGCGTACAATGAATGCTCTTAGTGGGTGCCCATGATGTCAGTTAAGCATGAGGCTCGACGGTATACTGATTCAAGTTGACCTTCGTATAGGCCCTACATTTCAGCAGAAAGACGAAGGTTCTTAGTAATTTGGTGTTGAAAATAATTGTATGGCAATTGTCTTATTTTGTTATAATACGAGCATGCAATATTTGATTATATTGACTTCGTTTCGTCTAAGAACGCTGAAAACATATGCAGTATGGTAAACAAAGCTATCTTTACGTTTTAAAAATTACATCTGATAGGCAGTATCCGTTGCTTGGCTAGAGATTTGATGTAAAATCGACTTGTCAAAACAGGGGTTCTTAAAATCGGGCCATCTATCTTAAAAGTACTTTAATCAAGTACTTGTTAAAATGACATATGACACGTGACAAGGTTTAGTGATGTGTATTGTAGTTATATATCTATAGTTTCAGATTATAATATCTAAACTGTCGTCTTAATACTTTAAGATGATGTTTTAAAGAGCGGAAGAGCTTCATCATTTATCCTTTCAAACATGATACGGATACACTATAAATAAAACAATTTAGTGAAGTTACAGTCACTTTAACATGTCGTAACTCTCTTGCCTTATAAGTTATATTGCCACACAAATAACGCTATGTTAACATGGGCAATAATAAATTTGTTACAAATCTTGACAGACCTACTATTTTAATTTCATTTTTGTATGAGCTTACGTTATGTATGTGCATAGCGCGTTTGTAGAATCTGCTTTAGAAATAGTTGACATACCAGTTGTTTATAAGACTATCAAGTTAAACTATTTTTATTGCAGATTTAGATTAATGTAAATTTAGGATGTATAACCGACTCGTGGCTATATGATCAAATTACTGGAAACAATTAAATATGAATTATTGTCGAAAGCCGTCTCTTAATGATAACAATAAAATATGATAATATCTTTGAATGATTATACAATGGGATTAGCTGTCAACAGAAAGTGATTATTGCTGACATTACAAACTTATAGTGAAGGTTACATTTATGATAAATTTGAAGCTTTATAATTGTAAATGGTATTTAAAACGTGATAAACTAGGTACAGAAATATTAAACAAGTATACATATTACCGAGAGGGAGAGGGTAAATAAAGACACTGAATGGTTTTGAAACGAGCGTCTTGGTTGTTTATATATGGTTGATGCACCGACAACATATGAGATTTTTTGGCTACTAGGCTTACAAAATGAATTCATGAAACTTTGATGATGATCTCAAATATATTAATTTTGGCAATACTTCTTATTCGATTTGTTTCAGGTTTATTTATTATTTCTTTCGGATGGAAGAAGGGGACAACTGCTAAATACATATAAATATTTACATAACAGGCGGCCAATAGGAAAAAGGAAGGAGTTTTAAACTCTATAATATGCTCACATTGATTCACTGTAGTTTGCCTCATTGCAGGCAATTGAAATGTGATTTTGACAATTTTGTTTTCAGTGATTTTATGTAGCTTGAAAAATTTGAATTGTCACCATGAGTTTTCAAATGTCATGGAGATTTTGCTAACAATGGCTTTCTCATCTAACATGCATGCCTGGGTACTTCTATAACCAGTACTTACTGACCCCTTTTACGTTTTCTGCAAGGAGAAACATTGACATATTTGGCTTTAATTGCCGAATTTTAATGGAAGGGTAGGATCTGTCTTAGCTGGGAATCTAATCCATACCCCGAATACGAAGTCTAGCGAGCTGCCGATGACGCTACAAATGCGGATGTCTACAAATGTTTTTAAACATTAAGTTGAGCTCTGACAACAATAATGATACTGCAGAGTTCATTATTTTCGTATTTCAATTTTATAGACAATTATTTATTTTGAATTTTATATAGGATAAATGCGGGGGTCATTATTATACTATTAACACATAACTACACGTGAATGATTGACATTAAAATGTTTGTTGTGTCCCAGAAACATATTACGATAATGCTACATATATTAACAGAGATTGTAACACTCATCGTGGTAATGAGACCGACATTTTTACGTTATAATATATTCATTTGTTAAAATTTAAAGCAGCTTGAGTCTAGTTCATAATAATGTATTGTAAAGACATTGAAGTTATTAGTTTAATGTTTTGGTTGGGTTTAATGCAGTTGCAACATATTCATAGGTCATAACACAGCAGTTAGTCAACCTACTCGCCTTTCCTGGGAAGGCTTAATCCCCTTAAATAAGTTGATAACCAGTTACTGGGCGCATACTACCACTAGTGTCTGACAACTGCCCTACATTATTTAAAATCAGTGATAGGAGGGAAAATTGCCGTAGAAAATATTTCATGAGTAACCCCATGAAAGTATACCCCGCCCGGGAGTCAAACCTACGGTCCCCAAGCAGCAGACTTGTGCGCGACCGACTGTGCTAGCTGGGCGCACTAAATACCAGCGAGAGTTAACAACAATACAAAGTCAGCAACCTTAACCACTTCACTAAGGAGAAGGGTAGATTGATCTTAAACTGATACAACTTGCTACAACATTTTAATAGCGAGTATGATATCACGGACCAATGGACAATGGATACATCTGTATGAGTGAAAGATTTATGGTCAATTTACATCAAAACCGTGTAGGAAAAAGATCTTATAATTAATCTATACTTGTCCTAATTATCATTTTATTTAATTCATACTGTATCCATGACGTGTGATAAATTAACTAAACGAACAGAAGCTCATATAAACGACTTGTTTACGTTAACAACGTGATACAGTATTACCTCGGAAATACAAGCACCTTTGGGTCCGACTGAAAAAAATCGGATTTATGAGTTTTCTGGATTTTACGAATATTTGAAATTTGGGAACAGCTATGTAGCTGTTGAATGTTTGACAATAAATGATGTTTATAATTGTTTTTCATATACAACAGTAAAATCCCTATAAAGAGTACACTGGCTAGTGAAAAATGATGCTATTTTGATGATTTTTAAGTCTTAAAATGCTTTATTTGATATGAAAATAACCCTGTATTAAGACCATTCTGCGATTAAAGTAATCGATTTTCTTAATCCTAATAGTGTAACTTTCCTTTATGACAATTTTTAGTTTATAAAGAGTCTAAGACCAATGAGGGTAAGTTTTCAATGCCGTCATCAGAATAAATGTAATTTGCCAGTTTCTAGTTTTGCAGGTTAATTTGTCCTTTATGGGATATGTACTATCATTAGTTTTTAGTTAAAATTGCACTATACATGTTCTTTGAAGACCCATTATTTCTTTAAGATTTCTATCTTTGGAAGTTTAAGTGGTTGTGTAATTGAGAGATACAGCAATGAAAAAAATGACATTTCGAGATTCATTAAACCATACAGAATTTAGAGAATTCTGTATTTTAAGGTTGGTATCATAAGGCTGTCACAATACGCCAATAGCGTATCGCAATATACTGCAATGCACTGGCATTATATTGCGATACGTAAAACGATATATTGTGGGCTTTTAGATTTGTGGTTCCTTCGCTGTATTTAACAGATACAGTTTGTACATTGCAAATCTTACATGAATGTTTTTATAGAATCTAGCCTCATTATGTATTAACGGTCATTCAGGACTTTGACGCGCCCTAATCGGTTAAATTCTTGTAACTTATGGTTAGATCGAATGTACAAAAGAAATGCTGACGTTTCGATACTTATACTTGGCGAAGGGAAGAATTTTACAATGAAATAAAAAATATCGCCAAATATCGGTAAGTTAAACTCGTACCGCTGTACGTATTTTCGCAGCTGCGTATTGCAATTTACCGGTATACCGATATATCGTGACAGCCCAAGTTGGTATTCTCATGTTATACTGTATTTGCCTCTAACTTCATCAGGCGTTAACTTAGTTTCGCCTATCATGTGAACAAACATATTCAAACTGACAACTAACAAGTGGTTCAACCAAATTCTTGCATTCTACATGCCTTAAATTGCATAACGTTGACATTGTCACATGGTTGATACATAACAGTAATGTTATAAGATCACAGCGTCCCAACAATCGAGATCGGTTAAATGTAAATTGAAAAAGACATTCTGTCTCCGAGGTTTATAATACAAATATGAGTTTTTAGATCTTAAATAAATGAAAATCGACGAGAAGTAAATAGTTAATGTGAATTTAATAAGATAGTACGTTTCTTTCAGGCTACCATCTGTTTTTCATCCTTTAATTATACCCAGACTGCGGTGAAAATTGAAAATCAGTGCACGTAGAACGCTTTTTTGCATTTAAAATAAGCCCTCTAGGTTGTGTAGACGTTTGTCACAATGAAAAGTATTGTCAAAATACTAACAAAAAGTTTTACAAATCGGCAACTTGAGAATAAATTATCCTTCATTTTAAATACTGTGTGCATCGAAATTCAAAATCAATCGTAAGAAATATACAAATATATATGTTTATAACTCTATCATGTCATGATCGCCTTGATTGAACGAGGATCAAAATGCTATATCATGAATATCAGTATTCAAACTGATATACCAGGTCACTCTATTGTATACGAATAGTAAAATATGCATCTGTATACAGCGGAACCTCTTTACATAGGCCAGTAGCTAATGTCTGTGAAGTATGTGATTATATTAGACTGTAGCCTGAATCGGATAAATGCAAAAGTCCCCGACGCTATTATAATTATGAAAATTTGTGTCTGACACCTGTGGATACATCATAAAACCGTATCGCATGTATTGTATAGGAATTCTAACACAATATTAAAATCGCGAAACAAACTCATAAAAGGCAAACTAGTCCTACAGTTACAAGTCTTGCAAAAACACCAATATTCTGTACTATATTTCTTCAGACTAGTCAACATTTTCTCCCGTTGAAATCCCTTCATTATATACTTTATTTTTATCTATTTACAATGTAGGATGATAGTAGTCGGTTTATTAATTAAGGGTAAAAATTAAACAAACAAATTTATCTCATTTAGATTCATACTCATTTCGCACAGTGAAAAGCGATTTGTATCTTGGGTCTAATAAGTACAGTGAAGTTCCGCTATTAAGACCAGCAAAATCGATGGTCTTAATAGCGAAACGGTCTTATTATAGAGACCCTTTTGTTCACAAATTAAGCATTTGGGTCTAAGTAATTGTCAAAAATCGCATGATTTTTGAAACAACAAAAGTGCTCGTAATGGCGGAACTTTACTGTAAAACCTTAATAAAATATTAAATGATAAATCTAGAGTGCAAACCAGGAAAAGTAGAAGTGAAGTTTGTAAATTAATTCCTTAAAAGGTGCAGTTGTTAAGGAAGTTGTGATTTGGATTTAAACCACTAAATTAGGTGTTACTGTATACAGGTATATTAAAAAGTAAAGTATACATATATTCCTTACATTTCATCATACAGTTAAATAGACCACTAGACTAATAGAACTGAATATTTTAAATGAAGAAATCTAGTCAGTACTCAGTAGTGATGTCATTATGATTTTATCTTTGTATTTCATTCATTTTTATACAATTTACAATGAGTGTATTAAAGTTATGTAAATAATGTCATCTAGCTATTTCACCATTTTATGCAGAAATAGTTTAAGAGTGGAAATCAGATAAGAGAGTGACAGAGGGAATAAAAGTAGAGCTGTCATTGATTGGGCTCAAAGCGTATCTACGATACGACGATATTGATATATCGTAAGGGTGTAACGGTTAACCGATATACCGGTATATATTGCAATATGGATTCTGATGGTTTTTAACCGGTTCGTTTTTTCTTGAACCGGTTGTTGTAGTCATGTGCCGTACTGACTGGTTTTATCAGATTCTGAAAGTAAATTGTTTGAATAAATGGTAAAATGTGTAGAAAACTTGAAATAATCTTTCTTTGTCTTGGAAGATTAATCATTTAGTCAAATGCGAAAAAAATTCTCTTCGAAAGTTCGTTTTTCTTACTTATAGTCCATTTTACACACTTTTTAAACATTTGGCGTATAATGCTGATCCAATTACGACGATGCACATGCATTAATTCATGCTTTGTATTGCAATATATTGCAATACAGGTTTTGCGTATTGCGATATATTGCAATACGGTTTTTACCGTATTGTTACACCCCTAATAAGAAATAAGAAATACATTTCGACGGTACATCGATATATATTGATACCTTCATTGCAGTGCTATTTAGACCATTTATGTGGTCATAAACTCATATCAGATGTATATTTGTCATGAATGTTATATCTCCTCTGGACTGGAGCTATTTCCGCAATGGGGGTGCCGTCAATGTTTTATACCTATCAGTTCATATTATGACAGCGCACTTGTTTCCACTTGCGATAGAAGGTTTGTCTCACAAAAAGGACCCTTAATAGTAACTTTTATCTATTTATCCATACAGGTTTTATTATCGATATTTCAAAATGCATATCGATTAATGATCAGAAAATAAATATCGACGATACAGCGATATCGTTGGAATCGATGAAAGCTCTAGGAGAAAGGGAGTGATAGGGGAAGATGAAATGTGAGAATGAGCAGGAAGGAAAGGAAGGGAAAGAGAAGACGGATGGAGAGAGTGATTGTGAAACGAACAGAGAGTGAGAGAGAGAATGGTAGGAGAGAGGGGAAGGGTGATTGGAAGAAAGGAGGAGAGAGGGGAAAGGGAATGAAGAAGGGAAAGAGAGAGAGAAAGGGGAGTGGAAAGGGTAGAAGACAAAGTTTTTTGATAATCTCATTAAACTTTCATTGACACGCAGTTATCTCACTATTGAAAGCTTTTATATGAGTCGACAGTGACATCAAATAAAAATTTCCTTATATGGAACAAAATCCAAAAATGTCATCTTCTATATTAAAATCAAAGATGATTTTGTCGTCAATTACATAAGGTGAAAGCGAATCGCTGAATGGACGAGTAAAATTCTCGTCGACAGAATAGTCACAGTAAGGAATTCTAATCGTACTATGAAAGCGTTTAGGATCCGGTTTTAATGAGGTAGAGTTGTTGACGTTTTATTAAAATAAGGATAATATTTATATATAATATATCAGTGTCATATAAACTTCTTTTACACCTGTTTTAAAATGATGAATGGGAGACACATTTCACGCATTTCAGTTATATAATTATGAAGTATGTATTCACTTGAACATTATTATTAGGAAAAGTATTTGTGTATATCACTTTAATATGCATAAATAATTAAGTTGGGATTTAAAGGATATCATGTTATTCATTTTACTTTGTCAACTAGCTTTTAATTCAAACTTTTGCCTCCTTTTACTGCAAAAAAATATGATCCTCTTTCATATTTTACATTCCTAAGATCCAAGGCCAGACGACTTTGCATTTCGCTACTAGCAGACGACTTCATAGTAATTCCTGAACTATATCCGAAACAAGAGCACAAGTTTTCTACATAATTTTCTGACTTTGCAGCGATGAAGGATTTTGGCATTTTCATGCAAATTACTTTTTTTCTAAAAAATACTTTTTTTCAGATATTCGTCGTCGCAAACCTTCGTACGACTAATCCATTATGCGTTATTAGGCTTGTAATAGTAATATTCATTAAACGTGGGTATCCAAAATTGGAATAATTAGATGTCACAATCAAGTGATTTGCAATCGACTCGCTGATTGGTTAGATAGTATTTACTCTGACATGAAAACCCGATCGTAGGATTTTCAGATCATATAGCGGTAGCGAACATACATGTATAAATGAGATTTTAATATAAATGAGAAGTTTTACATCAACAATATCTAGTATTTACAATGTCGTTTTCCGAACTTGCCGGAGATGGCCGAGAATTGACGAATGGAGACAATCGTAACCACTAAAGCAACTTAAAATAGTACAAACCTGATCGAGTTAAGATGAAAATGGAGATAGAGATCATGGGGTGTTTTTCACAAAAATCTTACGATAAAAAGCATCGTAATTTAAAAACCGGAAATATTTATAGTACGGTAATTCTTTGTCTTATCAATTCATAATATTCTTTCGTTATGTATAGAAAATCAAATCATACTTATTTTATCAACTTTCGGACTTTTACTGCTTATTTGTTAAAATGACTTAGGATAATTGTTTGTTTTGGTGAAAATAGCGATATACCAGTTATTCAAAAACAGTGCAACCTCTGCTAGGCAAAATCTTGCGGAATTTGACAAAAATGTCGCTCTGCAGAGGTGTTGCTTTATTATATTGTTTTCTTACCTGTACATATGAACAAACATTGTTTCCACCACAATATCTGTATCTTCTATAATCATAATGAAGAGTCTCATTAGCCCAGGCATAAAAACTATCTCTAAATAACTCCATAGAAGAATTGTGATAATCGTTGCCATGGTAATAGTTCATATTTTGTCCCCATTGATGATCTGGACGACTTATATACTCGCATTGTGTTCCCCAGTCTGAGGCTGCAAATGCTACTGCTTCATTCCATGTCTGGAAATAAATTAAACAAACTTGAGAATTTTGGTTTTAATCAAAGCGCTGAAAGCACTGACTGAGCGATTTATCGAAAGTTTGCCCAAATAGTGGGGTCGATAAGTGTCATTTTTCACGACAATCTTTCACTTTGTGATACAAGCACCAAATTTGGTACAGTTGTTGTTCATAGTATGTAGTTTACAAAAAGCACGATTTCCACCTCCAAATTCAAGATGGCCGCCATTTTTTCAAGATGGCCGCCGATTATAGGATTTTTTGTCCTTTTCATAGTAAATAGCATTTTTTATTGTTTTTATTAAAGTATATATCAAAATAATTTCAATATTTTATTACTAATAAACAATATGGCGGCCATTATAAGACGCTAAATAATTTAATACACTAACGCTTATTCTCGGATGAAATTCATTGCATTAAATTGATTCAGAACATTTCTCATTTATAAGAATATATCTCAAAGTAAAACCAGTGCATCTGGTGACATCACAACAGTGAAACATAGGCATCCGCCACGGTTCCGGATCGAAAACATTACATATATGACCGCCTGTGCTGCGATACTCAGCATGTAGATCAGTGTCAGTTTATAGTATGCTTACTGCTGTATTGGCACAGGATATCTTTCTTTGTTTGTGTGCCGTTAAACTTAAACAGGTTTCTGTAAATTATATTAAAGTGTCCCAAATGCTATCATAACAGCCCCTTTTTATATTATATAACTATCGTTAGTCGACTTGGAGGAGCCAATGTTAACAGGGTGTACATCCCACACGTAATTAAAATAATACTGAATGAACTATTGGGTTAGATGTAGGATATTCTTTCCATTGACACACATTTAGGAATGATGATCCCGGACAACTATGAATTAAATTCAGTGATATTCGTATCAATTAGTACAAATCAGAAATTAATCCGTTATCAACCATGACTACGGTTTGAATCTACTTTTTAACATATTCAAAAAGTACTACATGTCTCAGTAGCTACATATCCATTTTTGTCAGTACCCAACCGATTTCCTTCCTCTGTAAATGTGTGGCCAAGATATTTAAAAGTATATACTGATAGTTGTATCACATATCTCAAAGTGCTTTTACGGTAAAGCAGTAAAAAGATTCACTATAAAGCAGAAAATGTCTACAAAATCCATAATGTATTTCTATAACAACCGATTTGGAGAAATGCTGCTGTCTCTATTAGACACATACAAAGTTCAAGTCTCCCCAAAATTGTTAGTAGCTCAAATGAATATTCTATATTAAATTCAGATTGTTTTTTGGTTTAATCCATCTTTGCTCGACGATGGAGCTGATATTAATAAATCTTTGTAATGCAATAGTACAAATTATCACAAAACTTCCTTCATCAAATGATTACTATTTGAAAATTTGCTAGATAACGAGCAGCCTAACAGAATAGTCATTCGTAGCCATACAACCAACACACTATACAGGTCAGAAACATCAGCTGACCAATACTTTTCAGACTACGATCATAATACTAGACAATCAACCTTTTTCCGATGCATTTTTTATTTATGGATTCTTTTTCGTACATTCTTTTTCTTAGAAAGCATTAAGAGCCTTTCGATAATATGCTATTAAAGATTGATTACAAAGGTGCATGCATATGAATCAAAATATAAAGGACGCACACGTGTTATTAGTTTTTGATGTTTTTGAGTGTCAATTTGATGCAAAAGAGAGCGCCATAGAGTAGCAATTAAAACAAAGTTACCACCAATTAGCCAAAAGTTGTACATGGTAGTGACAACTACACTGGGTTCTGATCTGACAAAATACTAACCATGTGTTTTGTTATCTTGTGACAATATGTGAGATTTCACTATCAAATGCATCCATCAGTTTTATAATAGAATGAATCATTGTAATCACGATGGATAAGATTCAATCCACTTTATACTATAAAGCAACAGGCAAAGTATGTTATAATAAAGCATGTGTGACTGATGATGTTGAAATAAACGTGTTTGTATCACTAAAAATGTGCAGATTTGATAAATATTGGTTTAAGTTTGATCAGGGGTAGTAAATAAGGAGGTTACCAATACACAAAATGACGGCTCTGAAAAATCTAATAGAATGGTTTTCTTTCACGATTCAACTGGTAGTCATTTTATGTCAGTCTTTGAAAAAGCTAAGTCAATATTTACCACACAGGATCAAGATTTAAAAACACTTCAGATATTTGTCATAATTATGTGCGATTAGAACAGTCTTCTAGACAATGTTGCGACGTTAGCTTGACTTGTCTGCCCAAGAGCAGATATCTTATGATGCAAATCCACAGGAGCGTCTTTCTATCAACATGTCAAAGGTTCTGTCTTCCACGCTGCGTGTGTTTTAGGTCAATTGATAGTTATCAAGGTCAAAATCAAGTCGACTGGCTCTGGTAAAACAATAGCGAATGGTAAGAGCTATTGGCCAACCTTTTACCAATTGCCAAAAGTTGTCATCAGTTAATCAAATGTGGTGACAAGAGGGAATGTCATGAGCGATGCAAATGCTACCGAGTCGTCAGTTTTACATGAACTCGTTTATGTGCTTGCACGTGTAAATAATGAAATTATCACACAGACTAAACCATGTAATGTTTGCATTCATATAATTATCACAACAATATTTGAACTATCTATACGACCTTGATTTTAATTGTTGACTTCCTGATATGTTGCATCACGCATTATTGCTGAAACTTTAGTTTTTAACAAGGATTATGAGAATCCTTGCTTAATTTTTGGAAATCATGTTAAATTTCTGATAAAATCACTTTATACATATACCTTCTCATTTGACATTGACCTTTGACCTACACAACATGTGGACAACATTAAGTATAAACATAGTAAACACTTGATGAAGGCAATCCAATAGATGTATTCATATTTCATTGTCAAAATAATAGTCTCAAATAAACTAATTATTTGATTATTTAATTAGTATTTACGGGGTATTAACATTCTCCTTGAATCAAGGTCAAGGTCACGGTAAATATCTATTTATGCCTAAATATTTGTCAAAGATTCTATCAAGTTAATTTGAATAATAACAATTTTCTATTTGCATTTCGAACCCTACATGATCATTAAAATGATTCAAAAAGTTTGAAACAAATTTCTCATGTATGTTACCTTTACCATGACCTTGACCTTGACCTTGGAAGTATATCACATGATGTAAATCAATGTCTTAACTTGTTAACATTTGTAGAATGCAAAAACACTATAATGTATCATCCTATAATACATTTGAAGCGGTAAAAAGAAGTTTAGTCGCTATGTGATACTGATTTCCAGGCGCATGCGCAGAAACGACGGCCATCTTGAAGTTCGAAGTGGAAATCGTGCTTTTTGTGAATGATAGACCATGCAGGTCATCTGTGCCAAATTTGGTGCTTGTATCACCAAGTGAGAGATTGTTGCAGTTATCGACCCCACTAAAACTGCAATATTATAAAGAATAGAGCCGAGAAGAAACAAACGATGAGGAATGATAAAGGAATGGATATTTCAAATATTAACACTGAATTTTTCAAATCGTTTAAAAACAATAAAACTCCGCTATTTGACATCTTGGATATTGCAAAAACTTACTGTGTTTTTTGATAAGTTGAGTATCATTGTGTACGGGCCATCAAAATCACAAATTATAATAAATATATAACGCCAATATTGTCACCATTTTCAGTATGAACAAAGTCACAATTTAGCACTGGGTATTCAATGGAAGCATTCAACTTAATAGTACAAGGTATGTATCAAATTTTAATGAAGCATATTACAATAAAATTGACAAAATTCACGATGGAAATTCAGGGAAAATCTAGGTACAAGACCTTAATTATTGTTTCTTATTGTCGACATTTATTTATAGAATTTCATCTCATGACAATGAATACTTTATAAAATAGATTTTTTTTCTCATAAGCATGCCTCATAAACTATCATTTATTGAGCTTTAAATAAAAAAATGAAATAAATAAAATCCAAATAACTGAACAGTTCATCTTTGGAAAACCCGGATGACCCCGATACACACATTACAACGATATGACTGAATGAATACACTGAAAAGTCGCCTTAGTTGCCAACAGTTTAATGCCATTGCAACAATTTAAGGGATAGTCATCCTGGATATCCATTAATAAAAACTGGTAGCTAATCTGGAAGCTTGGGTTCGAACCCCGGTCATGCTTGGTTTTATTATTCTTTGAACAGTCGACATTTATAATCATTATCGATTTTTTCCTTGCAGTGAAAAAAATTGTCGGCCTCTTGTGGATAGGTAGGGGAGTACAGGTTATATTAATAGTAGAAGAATTCTGCTTAATTGAGTGAGTGATCCTACATATTCTAGTAATAAGTGTAGGTAAACGGAGTAAAAATATAATTAAATAACATAATAAATGTACATGTATACGTACACTTAATATCGAAATTATACATGACAAGATGTCAAAATGACATAAGTTTGATAAATATAGTCCTAATCTATATATCTATCTACGATTCTACTCCTAAAATAGTTTCCATATCAAAATGTAAAAAATTTAGCTGGAAATTCGAAGTTCATTGGAGTCATTACATAAAATGCCGCGCCAGAGATGATTTTCGATTGCGTAATAAGTACAGTAGTACTAAGTATTTTTGTAACAGCCATTAATTAACTATGTACGGTACATTCAACTTGAACAGGTCATGAATCTTAAAATATTCGTTCACAGTGACATTTAACTAGTATATGGATGAGGTTTATTGAAAGACAAATCCCTCTACCATACTGTTGTTTAGAGACAATTAATTCCCAATGAACAATAAACGTCAAGAAGTCGTGTTAAAGCATACATATACTAATCTACATTACTATAAAAATGTTATATTAATTAACGACACCTCTTTAATCATGATAATGACACTTTCAGCCTTCAAAATTCAACAAGGAGATATTTAGTACACCTTGTCTCATGCTGCATTGACGGATCAGGCGCCTATTGTATTAAAGAAGTTAGCTCCAAGAATATTCAGTTCAGTTATTGTCTTCGCTCTTAAATAGCCATTTCAGTTGAAGTTATTGTACTCAATACACATTTCAATAAAGACTTTTTTCTTAAACCCCCATATTAGAAAAATATTTTGCTGTCAGAAAAGAGATGGTGGTATAGATTTTTGCTCCTAATTACCCATTTTTGAAGACACTTTGCTTTTAGGTAACAAGAATAATATGTTATTAAGCAGAAAATGCGCCTCATTAAATAGACTAAATTTATCGTAAATGCATGCTTACTTACTTAATTCTTTCATTTCCAAATAGGATAAAAAGACCTAATATACACTGTAGCGCGCCGAACGTCGCAACAGCTGCTAAACATCGCAATCGCCACGACGTTAGCGTCATGGTTGCGACTTTTTTATCGTAAGGGCGATTGCTACATTTAGGGGCGGTTGCGACCTTTAGCGTAAGTGTTGCGACATTTAATGTCAGCTGCGACGTTTAACGGAGTTTCGACGTTGGCGGCGCTACTTCACTACACTTTACTAAACTTTATCAAAGAGGAACTTAACTTGAAATAAGTACTTAGTATGGTAGCCTAGACCCTCCTTATGTAGTCCAAAAATAACTAATGACAAATGTGCAAAATAGGATTGAAATTAATAACTAATTAAGAAATTTACAAGCCCCCCCCCCCCAAATCCCCCCCAAAAAAACCAACAACAACAACATGTTGGAGCTAAGACTCAGCTTGAAGTCGAAGTAATTAATATACTAGTATAAATTATAAAGCATTAATTTCTAATTGACATATGTACATCAAAAGGTTAATGAACCCACGTATTGTATATTCATTAAATCTAAATTATAAATATATTAAAGATGTTATGAAGCATTTTGCATCTAGCAAAGACGCAAAGATACTACAGCCCTCAACGGTATACATTCATACCTAGGATGTTGAATCAACACAGGTAAATTTCTCGCTCTTGTAAGTAGGGCCTCTGGGCGGGTTCAATCCAGAGTATATCGATCTTTAAGTGCACGCCCTGTCAAGTTGCATATCTTATAAAATACATTATTTAATATGCAGACGCATTTTACTGACTATATTTAAATAAGTAATGTTTGTATGAACCACCTGTAGAAATTGTTCTTTGCTTATGAACTTTATAAAGAGAAAATCTGCAACATGATGGAATGATTATTAAAGGTACTAGTTCACAGATTTGGTTAAATTTTTCTATATTTTCAAAATACCATTCAGTGTTTGTAATTGTGTCAAAAATTTAATTCATATTATTTTAAGACAAACTGACCCATTGGTTGCAAGAAATATACAATAAAAGTAAAAGAAATGCACTCATATTGTCTATACAGTGATATACGGAGTAGATATTTACTACATAAAACACCATCATTTGTAGTTGAATGTCATTTGCACTAAAATTATCATTATCAGGACACTACTTTCCTGATTCCAAAAATATTTCCATACAATTTTGATAGTTTTAGAAAAAGTTGATATTTAAGTTGAAATCTGTGAATGAGTATCTTTAATGTTGTACAAAGTCATTGCACTCCACAATATGAGCGTGCATGTTATTAGCATGTTTTATAACCGTGAGTCCGTGACTGACTTAAATACTTGTGTTTGAATTATACTCTAGATAAAGATACCATCTCACAGGTTATTCATTAATTACGTTAAGACATAAGATATTTAAAAGGTCAAACAGATGACCCATATAAATATTTGAACAATTTTATGTCCGTATGTAGATGTAATTATATACGTAATGAAGTTGGACCGTTAACAAATACAGTAGATATCCGATATGAAGACCGCTATAATATAGTGGTCTTACTATCGGATATCTACTGTATTTGTTAACGGTCCAGCTTCATTACGTATATAATTACATCTACATACGGACATAAAATTGTTCAAATATTTATATATTATATGTACGAGCATTAGTCTTTTTTATTGGGTTTAACGCCATATCAACACAATTTATGTCATTTTACCGCGTCCAGCGCACCTAACCTAGCTTTCCTGTACCCTTGTCTATAACCAGTACTCACCTATCCTTCCACAAAGCCGGAAACTTCTCCATATATCTTATTAATGGAGGAAAATTGACATTATTGTCAATTTTTTCATGGAAGGATTTAACCTTCCCGGGTGGGATTCCCCGTTTGGGACACGAGATTCCAAATCCCGGCGCGCTACCAACTGCACCAACGACCCAGGTTGAGCATTGGTCCTACGGTATGGCATTCGTTTAGCGATCTAGAGGTTCCTGGTTCGAACCGCTCTGGTTTTTTTATTGAGCAAGAAATTTACATACAGTTGTTCCTCTTCGCCCAGGTGTAAATGAGTACAGTTAGGGTCATCTGCTTGGTGGCAGTTTAATGTTCATAGGTAATCGTACAGAATTGTCAATCGGCAAAAACATGTTAATGGAAGCATATTTAAAGATGCACTTTATTTTCTAAACTTTAAACAATGGATGCACACTAATGTCTACAACCAGTGCACTGTGCGTTTCTGAAAACCATCGATGTGAGGACTCATTCGTACCTATTAGGCAGTTTCCATCGACTGTAAAGTGTATTGGACAAACCTGGTAGGGTTCAGAATAGTGAGGGCCTTCCAACGCCGAGCGGCGAAGATTTTCTATAGTTATAAAGAAATCCCTTTGAGCATGGGATACATAATGTGTTTCTGAAAATGTAGATATTCTTTTATGTATATCCCGCCCTCGATGTCAGCACCACATTCAATCCAATGGAAACATCACGGCGGTCTTTTACGAAGATATCAGTAGAAAATCGCGAGAGGGTTCCAAATGGCTTCAATCGTCAAAGTAGCGAGAATAGCTTAAGTGCAATTGTTCAAACCATATTTTTTGTTTATATGCTTGTTTTCTTTTAAATTCGTTTTATACACTGTTTAAAAAACATCATTCAGTAACTCGGTGCATTTTGAGTCATTCAGTGCAATCGACTACTCTGTCAATTAAGCTACAGTCCCATAAACATAAAAATAGCCGTGAGGGCACCGTACGGGCGACGTGCGATCAAGCTCCGCAAGGACCCGTACGAAGTCTTGCGTACTCGTACGGACTGTTAATTTTTTACTAGGGTCCATGAGATGAGCCCAGGATACTCGTATCAGTTTCAGAGTCAAATCGTGAACAAAATCGTGGCCGAGTATGGATTAAACATGCATATCTTCCAGCTACGGCTCGGTACGGGTGTGTTGTTTTGTACCATGTGCGTACCGTCACCTTGATACGCAAGGCTTCCCACAGCCTACGACTGTCTGCACGTACGGGTCCGTAACAAGCCACGATTTTATGGGGCTGAGGTATAACTCCTATCATATTTAATGTCTTCCACAAGTAACTGACAGCTTCTGATATGGAAGAAAATCGACAAGTCGACAAACTCGACGATTTTTTATATTTTCTTCTTCAAGCACACTGTTTGTGAAAAATGTTTATGATTACAAAGCCAATAGGGTCTCCGAAAACCCATGACGTGAACATCAACAGCACAAAGAGTGTTCTCAAATAAAACAGTGTTTATGATGTACTTTTACACATATTTACATTAATTTTCATCAGTTTTCGCGACGTAATATATTAATAGCCACCGAAAATATCCAATTAAGTATAGCATCTTTTTTCAAAAGAAATAATTACTTTTGAAGTATGTATATATATTATGAAATACAACGATTATGATAATAGTACATACATTACGTTATCTTACACCGTAGACCAAATTAATTGTAACACTAAACCTATATTATATTTAAAGATTACGTTTTTCAAAAAAATCGCGTAATATTTCGGATCAAAAAGATCATGTTGTAGGCCAATGAACGCCAAATGTCGACAGGGTTAGATAATTTAGTGTTAATGTTTTATATAGTAGATTTATGGGTATGATTTCTGCTGATTTCGTATTCAAAATATTACGGTCTATATTAGATAAATCATAATTAATTAGACGTGAAAATATCTGCAATATCATCACACTATTTAACACGAGACCAATAAAAATATAACATACTGTGCCTTTAATTGGTTCGAACAGATTCCAATCTCTACAATCAAAAGACTAAGTAATATAGATGTTTTATAGCGTAATACATATAACATCTCTATAGAGTAATATAAGTATCCTTAGCGTACTGACAGTTTTTATATACAAAGTTTAATGATAGTTTGATAGTGACATAAAATATTTTCAAAATCACATCACTTTTTAGGTCACTTCTTGGTCCTCCAATTCCAGTTCAAATGAATTTATGATAAAAATTCTGACTCAAGAAAACAAGAAGATAGAATTCGAACCATTGTGGAGCTTGCTATCAAAACACTAAGATGAGTATAATGTTTTTAATGTAGATGTACTCGTATTAAAAACGTATTATAAAAACGATGTTGTCCAAACAACAGCACCAGAGGTCAAAATCATGAATGAATGTACGACTTTTTCTGTCGTAAGAGTATATTTAGATCTATTATACATATAAACAATAGGAAAATTGATCTGAATATAATATGGTCATCAGCTGATTGGTGTAAGGTCATTTTGTACCAAGTACGTGATTATAAATACAGTGAAGTTTGCTATTTCATGGTAAACCTTAAAGAGGTCGACTGTTGTACAATGTATATGACAAAGTACTGAAATAACAACCGGTAAATGATTATGTTCACATATTTGTACAGGGTGTGTGTATATAATGGTGTATGACCAAACATTACGTTTGTTTATAACAGGCCTGTCCATCTTTCACTCTGTCACAACACAGCAATGTCGTACGCAAACCAGAGCTTCATAACAGCTGGAATGTTAACCTGACTCTAGGCCAAGGTGGAAAGTAACACGCCAAAGGCGACCAGAAAATTTATGTATTCATCAGTAATCTAAAAACAAGCAAATCACATAAAAGTAACAAGAAAAGGAAAAATCGTCTGCTTAACAACAAGTGACAGGCGATCACGGTTAACTTGGTGCAATTTTTCATAATTTGATGCAGCAGTTATTTTGTTTGGTCCGTGTCGTCTGCACGGGTTTGTATCATCAATAAACATTTAAAGAAAGTTGGACAGTTTAGATATACTTTAGAATGCATGTTTTTTTTATAATCATAATTGCACTTCATTTTTGCATGTGTGTAAATGAGCGAATATATGTATATGTATTGTATTGTACTGGATTCAAAATTTGACATTTAAAGGAAGTCAACTTATACATTTTCAGAAATGATTCTTAAGTCATTGACAAACCATCATTCTCGTTCCCAGAGTCTAGTAGGATTCCTACTAGACTCTGGGTACGAGAATGCAAATCATTTACTCTAATCACTAAAATATCGGTGCATGCAGAAATAGACTAGCGAACAACCTTAAATTAACGTTAAAAAAGTTAAAGTGCGGTTTAAAGTCTGCTTCCAAATACATGTTCAGCCGACTTTACTATCTTGTACGATAACTCCTAATCATTGAAATCACCGTCAGGAAGGTGATCCCTAATAGTACCAATTTGCACTTGAGTGTAGTAAAACAATAGTGGATAAATCTTTTGCTCAAGAAAATTAGCAGTGCCTTTAGTGGGAATTGAAACAAGGACCTCTCCATCCCAAAGCGCGCGTCCTACCACTAAATCACTGCTCCTGAAATAAGTTTTTACTTGTTCAGTCAATAACCTATCAATAACAACAATGCATTTTTCATTTTAATCGTTCTTAAAATCTCAATAATAAATAAATCATAACAATCAGTCACGATATCGTCTATGAACAACAAAACTATACACCATCTTACGATACAATAATCTTTCATTGATTTGTTGTCATTGTTGCTGCATCTACTATAGTGCAATTTGCCATGTTTCAGCAACTTCTGAATTCTGCCTATGGGGTTATGTCTTGTTTACATGGGAAGTCATCCGGCAGGTGTTTCTAGTATCAAACTACAGAAAGCTATCTCTATTTATTTGACCAAAGTAAACATAACTGTTAATAATACATTAGTTAAAATCGGAGATAACTTCAAATGTACACAATAATGGTGATAATATCTAGCTTAATGTAAAATTAAATAAAGTAGCCTCTCCGTTTATGGTAATTGTTATATAAATTTTGATTACAGAAGATTTAACAAAGGCGATTAGAAATTTGTATCAAAGATTAACACATAAAAATAAAATCTATTTGCAACTTAGCCGCTAAGGTGGTGTACTGTTTTGAGCGCTTTACTTCAAAGCCGGTGGTCTAGATAAGTGGTTACATCCATAGCCTGGCAGGTCATACCCTTGTCAGGTAATGCACGCACGAAATTCGACTCGCAAGTCGAACAACAAGCTATCAATTGCATAATCCTTTTCTACTTTTCTTCCATTTACAAGTAATGTTTTTTTATTAGTTTACATTTAAGTAACTAAACCTTTTAAATAGTTTTGTTCTGTGGATATCTTCTCACGATTTCGCTATAATAACATTTATTTGTATATTATGTGTTCAATTGAATTTAAACTGTTTATTATTTCAACTTTCAAACCACATAAATCTAGAACCAACTTCATATGCAATCGTTTGAACCATGGCTATCAATAATAGCAATAATTGCATAAGCCAAAATCAAGTGATATAACGGGTTAGGGTTGTTTTATTATAGACACAAATGAATTGAAAATACGTTAATGAATCGGCGAGTGAAGTTTGTTAATACTGATCACACAAAAATGCAGCAAAAAGTATAATTAAACAACCGGACTATCACTATATATACATTATGCTAACGCTATAGTGCAATTTAGGGTCTGCTTCCATATGATTTTTATATGTCCAGTCGACTTTACAATTTTATACGATAACACCTGAACATTGAAGTTATCTTCATCCAGGTGATCCCACAATTTACCCATTTGCTGAGTCGAGTGAAACAACTGTAGGTAAATTTATTGGAAATTTGGAAATTCTAAGAAATTCGTGAGGTGCAGGGCATATCAATCCCTAAGCGCGCGTCCAACCACTTGACCACTGCTCCTTTTGAAAGTGCGTATGTTGCAATATGAAATACTACAATCGTTGAGCAATTGAATCACATTTAATCTATATAAGAGGGAGATATAATTTATTTACAGTATAAACGTATTACCAGCGTTAATGCTGACGTTACTATTTGTATCATGACTACCGGGTAAAGATATAATGTCATGTTCATCACAGCGAATGAGGCAAATTTGCATAATGAAACTGTTTTTTGTATTACTAAGTTTTTGTTGTCTGGGACAGATAAATATCAAAGAATGATTTAAAACAGTTCGGAGAGAATATGATGATTATTTATCTACGAGTTTGAATTCAATTTAACAAGAATTAGATCAGCTATTGTGCGAGTTTTTGTTGACGAAAATGTCGACTGTGCATAACAGTATATTAAAATGCAATGCAACTTGGTAATTTTCATATTTAGAACTGCAACTGCGTATAGTCGTGATTAAATATGTATTAAAACGTATATTAGTATAATGCTTTTTATAGGAGTCGTTTTATTAATATTAGAAATTATATCCGGTTTTATATGGCCATTTATTTTATCACAATACCATGATATTTTAATAAACAAATTGGTTTATATTAGATAATTGAATAAAATTTTGCTGCGTCAGAATTAAAATGAGGTTTACAGACAGACAGACAAACAAAGTGATAATAATTATGTAGACCTTTCATATTAGGCAATTTCACCATAAGAAAGAAACGTTTTGCTCCATTTGCACGTTTCCAGACAAGGAGTTTGTTTCATACAACACAAAGTGATAGACCTCACGATCTTATTTTTCGCGAAGCTCTTCAAATATACGTACATTTACACGTACAATGGAAACAATTCGGACTTAACCCACTTATTATAAAATTTTAAATTATTTAGGAAGACATGTAACATAAATCCAGTTTGGAGATCATTGAACATTGTTCTAAAACTATCAAAATCATAAAACTTAATGGCGTTCTAATAAAAAAAGTCAATAAAATTCTTGAACAGAATAGCACAGAACAGAACAGTGCTTTTATTTCTCAAAATTACACACAACAGCAATACATGAGCATTCATCCTTGTTCCGGCGTCCTTCTTTGCAACAATAGGATTCAAGAATTACAACGTTTAAAAGAAGCATAATATTTATTTTTAGGCGTACAGAGTTGACTGCGTCATAAATATCATTTTATATGGACCTGGAGATGTATGTGTTGTGACAATGTTAGAACATGAATTCAAATGCATGAAAATAAATTTAAGAAACGGTGACAATTGACGGTGAAAAACTGCAGAATCTTGAAAGAAACAAAACTATAAACTACAAAAATGTATGAAATATTACCTTGTTCTAAAAGCAAACTTTAAACAACGTTTTGTAAGTCTTTGTTTTTATTCTGACCGGACACCAACCTTTATCGCATACGTACTTTAAAACAGCGCAACATAATTCCTGACGTTTTTTAGATTTGGATTGTTAACCAATCCAAGCCATAACGTTGGATTAATCTATTACTGATTTTAAAAACAAGTAACTTCCTATTTGTTGTACAGAACACATTTTTACTGGGGACTCTAATAATAGCCCTGAATCTCCTCTGCTTTGCAAGATGGTGCTCCCAGTTGATAAGTTCGTATTTGAATGATTCAGCCTTCATCCGAGAGAGATATTTTTACATTAATTGCTCACATAGAAAGTAATTATTGCAAACATATTAGCATTTTTTAATTTGTTCAATCAAGTGTCAGCTGGAAATACAGCATATTACTTTACCCAAACTTATCAACTCTGATCCTTCCAACATAGCCGCTGCGGGTTTGCAATCTCGTTAGTGTCAGCTTATATCATATCCATTATCCAGTGATATAGATGAACATTCTAGATCGTGAGTACTTCCTGGCTATGTTAAACAAGGACAATATCAAACTTGTACTAGAAATAGGGAAACAATCAGCTCAATTAGGTCAGTGAATCTTATGGTAATGTTAATTCGAATATTTTAAGTCAAATAGCTGTTGGTGCAATATAACACCACCCCGAAACAAACAGTATGTGTATCGTGTAAAATTCAATCGATAAATACAAGACTTTCCAGTTGTAGCTCTCCAGTATTAAAGGATACAATGCTATCTCCTTTTATTATTTCATGTTCAAAAGATGACAGTCGTTTGATATAAAGTTTGCGCATAGAAATTAGGTTTAATGACCTATAAAAGACGACATGAATAAACTTATGACATAGTCTACACAACTTCATAGATCTTATGTCTAGATGTGTAAGCCGGAAGCCGGCTCTAAGATGACAAGTTGTAATACAATGTATCAGAGACATAGATAACCTATGTTATCTATGTCACTGGTCAGTATGGTAGACCATTGCTTTTACCAAAATATTGAAGATATAAGAGATAATATGTAAAAAATCAAGATGTAAAATGACTAATTTTATATAACTGGTTGGTACTTACACATGCCTAAGTCTTTGTTTGTTTTTGTTGGGTTAAACGCCGTAGCAACACATTGTATTGGTCATATAACGGCGGTCAGTCAACCTACTCACTGTTCCTGGAAAGGCTAAATCTCTGGATTTATTTGTTAACCAACTACTAAGCACATACTTTCGTCAGTGACTAACAACTGCCATACATAATTAAGTATCATTGGTAGGAGGCCAAATGACCGTAGAAATAATTTCATAACCAATCTCAACGAATGCCCCGCCCGAGAAACTAACCCACGTCCCCTCGATCAGTAGACTTGCGTGCTACCAACTGAGCTAGCTGGGTGGCTATGTCTTAGCCTGAATAATGGATGAATTTCAAATGTCATAGATGATGTTACTTATTGCTGAAAAAGTAATAGTACGTTCTTATTAGTTTTGGCAGTGTCAAAACTAAAATCATGCTCATTTTATGGATACCAGCTCATTTTACCTTACCACTCTGGACCTTTTTCTACATCCAGTACTTATCTACCTTTTCAAAAACCCATAACGTCTATATATACCTTATTAATTGAGAAAAAACGACATATCAGTCTAATTTTCATAGAAGGGTAAAACCAGTCAAAGTAAAGCTCGAACCTGCAACCCCTTTGTGACACTAAATTTAAATTCTTTCCGCTGTCTACCCCACAAATCCATAGGCTCATTAATGGCTGCTGCACAAGGATTTCAGAAAATTCCTAGTCAGTTATTTCCCCTTGTATACTCTTCAAATAGGTAGGTCCAATAAGTTGGATTACTAGGATTTTACCCTTACTTTTCGATGTCAATTTGCCACTATTAATCTTAAATAACTTTTTTTGTAAATCATTTAATTTGTTTGAAAATCAAGCAAAGTATTGTTTTGCTGACGAACTATCTAAATTTAATCACTCTTTTTAATATCTTAATTAACAAGAAAGATGTTTTATGATATATTTTATTATCCTTACGTAGGACTTCAATGATAATGTCCAAGGATTCCAACTGGTAGGACCTACTTACTAATTGGAATGCTTCAGATTTTATCAAGGAAAGATAACTGACAAAGGTCACTCATTCAGCGCATTGGCAGCTTCACTACATATATTTATATATACATTCCAATGGTGACAGACGAAAGCTTTGATTTAAGAATTGCGCAAGCCAAGCACCGTTGTTAAAACCCGAATTTGCAGTCAGCTAAATCCTGGACATAACAATTGTCGGTGCGTGTAAGAACATTAATAAATCTGTATGCAAGACAACATCCTTGCGTTGTTAGACGTTTTACATCAATATTTATTTTCATACCAATTAGAATACCAATTAAAGACCACAAACAGCATTACTATCAGTTTTTCAGACTAAAGAGTAATTTTCATCACTTACAATATATGTATATTTCCTGACTTCAGGTATGTGAAAATCATTAGTGCGATAGTTTATGAATATGAATATTTACTTATGTAAAATGTCATACCTACGTATATCACTTTGATAAATGAGTCTCATTTCTTGAATTAAATATTCTTACTTTATTAAAATATGTTTCTTTATTGACTGAAAGCCCATCAAGGCCAAGGTCGTACATGGAAAAAGTAATATTTTGATTCTAAAATAACTAACAAAAACCCGATTCGGAAATGTTTACCTTGTTGTCAAATCTCTTCGAAAGGGACAAACTATGAAAACTATTCAAAGGGTTTAGGCATTTTGGGTAAACTATTAGACTATGTTTTCATCTTTTAGGGGGGAGATGGCGCAGGAATGCGTCAAAGATAAAATCGTCGGATACATAAGTTCAATAATTGCACCAATGATTTATGAAGTAAAACCGAAGAGTCCAACATGGAAACCACAGGCTAATAATATAAAAAGGTCGAGTCAAGCATTAAAAATCCGAAACTGATGATTCTGAACAAAAACTTTGTTAATTCTAGAATCTAATTCCAAACGCTCTGTTAGCAAGATAGTTATTATCAAGTTGCCTTTCAAACTTAATTTCGTCTAACGTTAATAGCATAAACTATTACGAGCTGCCATGGTTGTCATAGCGATTATAAAGTAAGTTCAAAAATAATTGTTTAAGTTAAGTGTCAAGTGGTTTAATAGAACAGTTGCATTCCAGACGCGTGCCGGGTTCATTGCAATACAGTGACTTCGAAGTAGCAGGGGTTGTGACTTTTGAGACAAATAATCCTCTTCTGATGTTTCAAGTATATCCGGAGACTCATCAATTTCTTATCAGTGTTTGTATACATAGATATACTTTTATAATGGTTACATTTGGCGATAGATCAAATCTATAGAAACATTGTACCGTAGGTATCTCAGCTTTCTATTCATTGAATAGACCTTTTTAATAAAGTTTAATATAAGTCAGTGCCTATTGTATACTATGTTGCAACTATACAGAAGTTACTAGCGAACATAGACTAATTGTCTCCTTCTATTTATCAAGATAATGTTTTAGGCCCCCCAAAAATAGACAGCATTGATATCAGAGGGTATCTACTGTCAAAGATGAGCGTCCAGGGGTGGTCAACTTGTCATTCTAATGAATATATAAGGTTAACCCTAGAAGTCAATCATTTGTGTCATGTTGGATAATCCGATTGTTAAGGTTACCTCAGCTGACAGATAAATAGATACGCGAGATTATGATAGGTAAACTAATCATAACGGTTATGTATATATTAAATATTTTTAATTGGTTGATGCCTCTTAAATAACGTACTCAAAATATGTTGCAATGATGTGGTAAAAGACCATTGAATACACGAAATGATACCATGGTGAATATAGTAGTAGTGTCGATACATCGAGCGTGACACCGCCAGAAATGTGAAAATATTTGCCAAATACCTATAGATTTATTTTGACATACAATGTTACAACATGGCACACATAATAACATACAAGTTACAATAATAAACAATATGAATGCATAACCAAATGGCCATATCAAACAACATTATACATCAAGGATGACACAAAAAGAGTAAAAGCATTAACAATTGTTTTTCTGTTTTATTAGTTAAAATGGTATTTGAATGGTTATGTTGGGTGTTCGACTCCCCTTGGAATATATTCAATGGAATTGGTCACACAACCCCATGCAAAGGTTTCTGTATTCGCCCCATGGATAAGATTTAGCTTATCTGAATAGTAGCGTCTCTAAAATAGAAAATATATGAATGGAAATGTTATCACTAATTTCATTTAAACCTTTTTGTAATCAAACTGAAAATGAAAATGTTAAGTTAGTTAAACTGATGTTTGGAAAGTTTTTAATTGTAACTACTTGGCTATTTGTGTAATCTGAAAATGCGCCTTTTTAATTGGACAACACTGGTCAAGTTTAGACTGGGAAGATCTAAACTATTCAGAACATCCTGACCAATTCTGTCAATTGTCGATTTCACACTCTCAGAAACGATGTATTAAGACTGGTTTTTAAAAAGTCCAATTTCTAGCAACAATTTTGTTGCTGGTACACATTTTTAAAAGTTCTTGGTTTTGTCAAAATAAAACCTTACCTTTTGGACATAAGGAAGAACTCATGGGCGCCTAGAAGAACTCACAGTATATCCCATAAATTTTCATGATACATAGAACTATAAACTGCTCATGGTTTCATATTTCAAATGTAATCAAATTTGAATAAGTAAGAACATGTATACGGATCTCATTAAAATCAGTATTTTTTACGCTGCGCCACAGTCAGAAGTGATACATACGTGTGTCTAACTGTCCGTAGTTGTAGCTAAAAAGAATTTGTTAAAAGGCTGTGCTTCCTATGTTGTGCAAACTTTTTTTGTAAATGTCTATCATTCTACACAAAACTTGAATGGAATAAAGAATTTGTCCCGTTCTGTTCTGTTCAATGAGAGAGACCTAACAATATTCATTATGTAGCATGTCCTGGGCAACACATCAGTGGTACTTCTATTAATAATTTAATTGGTACAATCACAGAGAAGTTAGGTGACAGAGCAAACATAATGCATACTTTATAATCAAGCTAACCACGATATTTGTCGTTAACATTTGGAAACGATTGGTAAATTAAAGACTTAATGCGAATATTTGCCATTTTTGTCCTCCAATATAAATATAATTTATCAAACAAATAGAGCAATACAAAAAGAAAACCAAACATCCCAGTCATATGATGACTAGAAATCATGTTACAAGAAAGATTGGTCTATGGCCTTGGTTACACAAGAGGACATGCTTAATGCCTAAGTGTTTACTCGAGTATTCTTTAATTTCACAACTCAATATTGTTATTATGTTTTAAGTACAGAGGAGGGACGGGGCTGTGGCATCACAATAGGACATGCTTACTGTTTACATACGAACATTGTATTTTACTACTACAAAACTCCGTGTTGCCATAAATGAGAATAGCTGACGAAGCAGTTTTGCTTTACTACATTCAATGGACAGACAGAGATTTGTCATAATTACTTTGAAGGAAAAGCCTTTTCTTCACTTGTTTATTAAGTGGTTTCGTTGGCATGTTATCACTTCAGATACTTCAAATAACCATTTGGATCAAATGGATGATAAACAATTCTAAACATACTCAATGTCAAAGTAAACACTATTGAAAATCATGAATAGGTTTTAACATGTTAGAAAATGAACAAAAACACATTCATTACAACGAGCAGAAAAAGAACATCATTGCAACTAGCTATATATCAGCACGATTTTCCAGTTTATTGCATAAAATTAGACACTAGCTTATTTTCAAAGTTTATGTCAGCGTCTGTTCACATTTTAGTTTTTATCGCAGAAGCGGGAGTTTTCAGCTCAGATTCAGAAGAGTAAATCACAAAATGTGGTAAACAAAATAGGCTTAGCCTTCTATTTCAGCTCAGTTTTCACCTAAAATTCACCAAAATCTTGGTTATTAGGTCATTTTCAGCCCAGTGTCACATCAGCACATCTTTGAAACAGTATATGAAATGTTTATAGGAGCAGTTTCATCTAATTTGACCAATTTTAACCGTTCCATTCTGTGTATATGTTTTAATACTCGTGTATGTTATACTAACTTGCTTAATGGTGTCTTCAAACTCGGCCTATCACTTAGATCGAGCAGACTGATTAAGTTCAAATCATTCTTTGTTTTAAAAAGTTCGGGAAATCAATCACACGTCAACATCAGAGACATAGATATGTTATCTATGTCTCTGGTCAACATACAGTCTAAAAAACAACAGATCAAAGGTTGGTATAACAATGAAGCTGACAAAAACATAGTTTATCGCTTGAATGCTTAAAAATGTTACAACAAGCGGAAAATCTTAGATACCCTTCAACAATGCATTGAATATGCAACAACTTTGTTTCAGAATTGTATAGCTCCGCGTGGACGTTCAAATGTTTCTGTCTGGGAGACTGATAAAAATCTTTTTGAGAAAATGTATGGTTGGTACTGTGCTACTTTAAGTGCATTTGTTAGAGACGACATGTTAATTATGTAAGTATTGTTGTTTTAATAAGTGCTGAATTTAATAACTGTGGCAGAGATTAATGTCCTGCCTTTAACAGTATATGTCTACAAAACAAAGTCGTTTAGAGTCGTAAACATGGCGTACAGGGCTAGGGTTAAAAGATCGCAATCTACCGCTAAGATGTTTTGTCTTAGTTTGTTTAAATACAATACAATATGTTTATTTAAGTACAATACAATGTCTTCATTTATTGGCCAACTAGCAGCAATTTAGGCTTATCGTCTGATCGGATCGTAGAGTGTCGCATTCCGTTTTATTGTAACATCATTATTCACAGGCTATATGGACGAGCTTGTTATTATTTGGAGAAATAATTACTGTATATCATATCTTCATTTTGAAGGCGGGAACCTCGTCTTATCTCTAAATTTTGTTATAATTTTATCAATGACAATATCAACATATTTTAACGAGGTGATATCGTCCTAATCAAATTGATAAGATCTTTTTGGGACGGCTTCTATGTAAGGAATGATGTATCACTTTACTCATTACAATTTTTGTAAATTATGAAATATGATTAAAAATAGCCTGTTAATAATGTCTTCATGGCAATATATGTTAAAATATAAAAAATGTTTTCTTGACAAGGTTTCTACATCGGAAACAGAATGACGTTTATCTTTTTTTCGTTTTTCAAGCATAATTTTAAGTGTTAAGCATGCATGCTGATGACAGCATTTTACAACATTATTAAATTGTTAGACGCCCACATTATGTCTGTATATTAGCAATGAAACACATTTTCTAGTTTAAAATTTTCTGCAAATATGAAAATGATGCGATTATATTCATTAAGGTTTTAAAAGGAGGTTTCAACTAGTAGGGCACCAGACCTTGTTGTCTCTGATTTGTCACAAGGTCATTATGTCTGTAATAAGCAAATGGAAAAAGCTAAGGCATTTTTATCTTATTATTATTATTGTTATTGGGTTTAACGCCGTGTCAACACAGTTTAGGTCATTTTACGGCGTCCAGCGCACCTAATCTAGCTTTCCTGCACCCTTGTCTATAACCAGTACTTACGCTTCCACAAGGCCGAAAACTTCTCCATATTATCTAATAAATGGAGGAAAATTGACATTATTGTGGAAGGGTATAACCTCCCCGGGTGGGATTCGAATCCGTACCCCCTTTGGGACACTAGATTTCAAATCCCGGTGCGCTACCAACTGTGCTATCGACCCGGGTTCATATTTGTCTTAGTTTCATGCTATTGTACGCGCAACGCGTGTAACTTTATTCCTGACCGTCAGTCGACTGATAAATATAAATCTTACAAAGATTTTTACGTGCTGATGAAACATTTGCACAACGGAATTATACCATCCTCGCAGGTACCCATTTCCACGAAGGGGAAGTATTAAGCAAACGTTCTAAATTTGCCATTTATTAAAACATAGCATTGTTCAAGGCGGGATTCATACTCAAGACCTCTTTTCCCATATGCAAATGTCATAACACAGAAGTGTTGGTCCTAGGCAAACGATCTTACATTTGTAACCATTTCCAATTGCCAGCAGTTCAACAGGACAATTGAAACGTGATTAAAAGTAACCTCTGCCTCGTTTAGGATAATTAATTCCACGCCTGCTCTATATTTCAAGAGCAAATAACTCCTTTGACCTGACCTATTTTTGTTCAATTCAATGATAATACGGTCAATTGGTGTTAACACAAACCGGATTATTTGAGCACTGAATGGAGCTCTCTCGTAAAAGGTTACTGTCCTATTAACATGGGTTTTCTCAATAAGCTGTTCTTTTGTTATTAGTCGATGATAGTCCATTAATAGAATAGATTATCGAATGTCATTGTGCCCGAGAAAATGATACTTATGTATAATAGTATTTGACAAATGGTTGATTTGCAATTATCATAGAATCAATGTCTAAACAATACGGCCAGTAATTATTTATCGAAAACTCAAGATGTGTAAGTAACCTGCTCACAATAATACAATAAGTTTTAGAATCTACAATAACAAACTCGACTAATTTGCTACCAATTGATTATTCGCATTTCCTGATAAATTCTAAATTAGTAAATAGCAAGCTTAAAACATCAGATTTTGCTTCGAATAGTATGCATTTGCTTAAATATATATTTAAAAAATCTATCTACATGTATATATTTATTTAATCACCCATTAAGAAATTGGTCATCGATATCATAATCAAAACTTTCCGATTAGAATCAAGATTGGACTCATGAAAGTCAAACAATGACCTTGGAACTAGTAGCCAACTACATCCACATAAAGTAACAAGCAATTTTATCATTGTATGCCATAGAAAGTTCAAATATGAGGTATGTCTGTAAAAAAGGCTATACATTATACGTAAATTCTCTTTACAAATTATTATCGCCACACAAACAGGTCCAGGGAACAATTATCTAAGTGTCGTAAAATATTAAAAAGTTGCCTTTGTATTGTATTTATTGTCCATTTATTCTTGTAAAATCAACTTAACTGTTTAAACTGTCGTGTTTACGTTATTGTTTATTTTTCAAGTCAGGCAAATCATTCTGTTATACAGAGTAGACAATTCATATTTTAAAATCATTTCATTGTGCAAAGTGAAATAAACTTGCCAACAAAAACCTATGTTAATTGGATTTAATAACAAATCAAAATCATAGTTATTTAGTAATATTTACCTATTGTTAGAATCATATTGAGTCCTTTGGCTTACATAAGCGATCTGAGGATACAAAACCTACCGTTTGTTTAAAGTAAATACACTGGCTTCCTGTTTAATATGTGCAAAACAAGTCAATGTTTACTTTATACTTGAACTCTTAACTCCAAAACATAGATATAGCTTTGAAGTATACGCGTAGGATATATTTTAACTAAATCATGCAACAAATACGTCTCTGTCGAAATCACGGTCACATATTTGGCCTTGTTTTAGAACCATTCAATGGTCGTACATCTGTGTTTAACTAAAATCTACGATACAATTATGTGTGTTTAGCTTTTTTATGGTGATAAAAACATTAACGATTTAAATTGACGCGACAGACTGGTGGAGAATTATAGAAGAGGAATGTTTAAAAACTTGTAATTTCAACCGCACTCGAAGTTAGACTAAGTACATGTTTCACGATGTTTGTTTTTTAAAAAATGGAAATTGAATATTTTGGCGAATCGTAGGATAGCGATCTATGAGATGAGTCGACATGATGACGTCCATATCGCCCTCTTACATGTATGTTTGCACGCAGCACGTCAAGATAAGTGCTGTAGATAAGTGCTTGGGTGAGAGTTTGATTTTATTGCACCTTTGATAAACCATTTTTTTTCTCAAAACAAACATTGACGTGCACTTGTCATGCATTTTAAACCATTAATACCTTTAATTATGTACTTAACTATTACATAGGCGGTCTCCCTTTTACACTTACTTCGATATGCATTAAAGCTAAAGCACTTTGAAATCGATCGGGTTGCCTAAGTCACGGAAATTGTCGATGAGTTACGATTAAAAGCTTAATGCATCGTCATATTCGCCGAAACACTAAATACACAGAGCTTCATATCTGTACATTTAATTAAACAGGAGAAATTAGCCTGGTTGTCGACGATGCAAAAATAAAGAGTATGATAATACTTTCGACTCTTTCCACGGCTATTGACATATGTAATATTATAAAAAAAGTATTAAAAGGGGTTTCGATTTGGTGGGGTACTCTGTCTGTCGTTGTTCATCGAGTATTTCCGTATCCTCTGTAAAATAGCATAATAGCCGAGTTGATCCGACTGGATGAGGTCATTTTTTTCTGTCAGGTGACTTAGTGAACCTCACTAAATGTATGACGTTTCACAATTCAACAAGTCAAGAGAGTCCAATCGCATGTGACAACAGACAAGTTGATCAAATTGTAACAGCCAAAGTAATCGTATTGTATAGTCCCTTGACCGAAAGTAAAGATGTGGTGCGAAGGACTACATGGAAAACCCCGGCTTTTATCTTGGTACAGTGTAAATACCATTGATTTTATACTTAAAGACTTAAAGTGACGTTTAGATTTATTTCATGTTATGTACTCAAAGTTCCCATGAAACATTTGGACTGAAACATAATATTTACTTTTGTAATTGTTTGAATTCCTGGACTTGTTTTAATGTATACTGTAACTAAACTTGTTAATCCTTCACCGCGATTGTAAATATTTATTGTTTCAAGTCAAATGGACTTCACAATATGGATTCTATGATGCTCCAACGGTGACACTTTTTCAGGACTACATATAATCACTTTGTCCCCGTTTCAAACAATCGTGCTTTGAATCTCTACACCAACAAATGATACTGTTTGCGTCTCAGGAATTGCCATGCACCTGAGCACAAACAATTCCTGATATTGGTCGACAGACAACAATTTCGTGATAAAACATTTCTCTGATCGATTCGCAAATCATGTTCAATCTTTGGGAATTCTGGCGTCCCCTATTACAAAGTGAAAGTTACTCGTTGATTCAAAGGGTAATTTAGTCCCTGGTTGAAATTCGGTACCTGAATCCATGGCGCAGTACGTTAAGCATAGAAGTTCAACTATAGTGCCCCGAAGTTGTAGCTGCTTTGAAACCTACTCAAGCTGGTTATACCCTACCATAAAAATTTAGACACTCTCGATCTTTTCCATTAATAAGGTACACGAAGAAGTTGTTGGCCTTGTGAAAGTGTTAGTAAATACTAAATATAATAAAGGTTCCAGGTAAGCTTGGTTAGGTGAGCGGCGCCGCCGAAAAATGACTTCAATTTGTGTTGATACAGCATTAATCCGGAAATAAGACAAAAATGGCGTACAAGAAGACCAGATCGCGCTTGAATAGGTGAGCAGCTGTCCACTGAAAAATAACTTTAAATTATGTTGATACAGCATCAGCCCCAATAAATACGACAAAAATGCAGTGAGAAAATCAGATCGTGTAGGGTTTACATAATTCTATCTAGATCAAACGTGTTTGCAACTAGGTCCTACGTGAACCTAAATGTTTGCACGAATAGGGAGATGACCCTAACGGAACAAAGTAAGATAAAAGTTAATTAAGTAAGAATGTTACGATTAGAAATAAAACCTTCAGTGAATGTAAGAAAGTCAAGAAATGGTGTCTTAACAACCTAGATATTCTGTAAACATTACTTAATTATTACAGCTTAAAGTTTGATACATACTTGTGTCCATTGATATTTATTATAATAGAATTAGACCAAACAGATAAATACAGACTAAGTAAGGATGTTTGAATTGACACGACAGTAACATAAGTCAATTATAAAAGGTTTTATTACCACCAACATTACGTGAAAATATCTAACGCACGTCAAGTGTAAAAGAATTAAGTGAAATTAAAAATCTTATGGGAAACTCTAGCACATGTGTTTAAGCTGTTCAGATGTTTTCATTATAATTAGAGTTTTAACTTTGTCCAATATTTAATGTCAGAACTCTACAGGGAGTCTAAAATTATAGATTGAAGAAAGTGACATTATTAGCACTAAGGAGTGACCATCCCTACCAAGTGATAATCAAAGTACTGATAGTACTGATGGGACTGTGCGACTGAAATTGTTCAAAAGCTGATAATGATGCTACACTTCAGTAAAAGTTTCAAAATGTAAAAAAAAGCGTGTGTTTCTATAGAAATATTCGTTTTTACTGGAGTATGGGTGGAAAATCGCGCGGCTCTCATTGCCAACCATTGGTCTACTACAGTTTATTTTAAGAACAATGATCACGCCGAGGGTCCCAATTCTCTCGGACAACGATTATTTCGATATCGCCTGAGTAATCCGCATGAGAGTTTGTAGTATTTTGAATCGGTCTGGCTCGGTGTTGTTCATAAAGCCTATGCAACTACTGATTATTAACCTTACCCGATTACCTGGCACCGTCCTGTAATGTCTTTTTATCCAACATATAATTGCAGAGTTCCTGTGGAGTTATTAGCGTACATTTTACTAAGTTGGTATTAATTGGTATCTTTTTTTACATGCATTATTTGGCAAATTTGATGTCATAGAAGCGCACGTCTCGATCTAAGAGCCCAAACTACTCACCGTTCGAAAATGGTGATTTGGATGGGAAAAAAGTTACTTGAACTAGTATTAATCTCTGAACATTATTATAATAAATTGGCATTCCTTCTAATCTTGAGGTGCAGAGAATTCAATCAATAAAGATTCAAACAAAATGGCGGGAAATGGTCGCACTGTTACTAATAAAACTAAGGTAATACTAATAAATGCCTCAACTTTATTCAGTTTAATAGAGTATAAAATTAACTAATAACGTTGTAAACATAAATTATAGGGCACAACGTTCCTTCACACCTATGATATAATGTTTAAATTTCTTTTCATTCACAAACTGTTTTACTATCTCAAACGTTTTCTATTTAGACATATAGGTGTATTTTAAAACCCCTTCATTTACATTTGACATTTTACAATGTGATAAACAAGTAACCGTGAACATCTTTTCTACTTGTTAACAATCTCTGTTCACGATCAAACATACAGCGTCTACCATCGATCATTTTAATATAAAAACATCTTAAAGGAGGAATTCGGTGAAAAAAGTCAAACCTGAGTTTGAGTAAAAGATTTGTTTACTTTGCCTTTACTTTGAAAGGTTTCTTGCAACGGATGCCTAATAATGGAATTACTGAAGATATATAATTTGATCAGGAATTACAGTTATGTGGGTGCATCCTTTTTCCATATGAATGATGCCAACAGAAAACTTAGAAGTCATATGCTTATTACTTACTTCAAAGTCAAGCAAATTCAAAATTTCTGTACTATCTGTGTTTCTGTTTGATGCCTTATCATTTATATTTGAAAACCACTGACTAAGTTTGCACCTAATACATGTAACTTGTTAACAGCTATTCCAGAGATTTGGCCTTTTCAGCAACAGTGATTAGGTTGACTGACCGCCGTGATATGCCCTATACAATGTGTTGCCGGCATTAAAAAGCCATTGACAATGATATATGCTTAGAACTATGTTAAATGCTTGTGCTCATAGATCAACGCCTTTCCAGGGAAAATGAGTCGAAGGGCTGGCCTCAACGATATGAATAAAAAGTTGAACTTCGACGTGAAGCACCAAACATTACAGATGTGTTTGTGAATGAATCGCTCTTTTAAGTACAAATAATTTATTACCCACAAACCTTGGTCTCATTACGCATCCAAAAATATAAATGATATCTAAAAAGGTGACTAAATTTAGGTGTAATTAGCAAACATCTCTTTGAGAGATCATTGTATGATATTTTTTGATAAAAGTTTATATATAAAAGAAAATGTAAAATAGACATAGTATATTATGATTATAGATATGTGTACTATAGAATAAAGATATAATATTATAATAAAAAGGTCATCCTGGCTTACAGATTCATCTATTAGTATTTATATTAGAATATGTTTTGGTAGTTTATAGTTATAAGACTATAATTTATAGCTTGCCAAACACAATTTCTCTAACTCTGTCAACTCAGTCGGTAGCGCGTCTGACTGCAGGTTCAGGGATTATGGGTTTGATCCTGACAGAACCTACACACATTAAAGGAGTTGGTCATATTTCTTCCACCATTACCCCGCCTACTTCAGTATCAAGAAGGGTTGTTGTAACCCACTGGCGAAGGTATTAGCTAAAGTGCTGGTTAACAACTTAATTTTTTGTATTGTTAAATTATATTAAACTGTCAGTGGCGCATTCTTTAAACCCGCTTATTTAAATACTTCCTACAGTATTTCCTTACTAATTAGATTTCAGAGGGGTTAATGCATGGATCACTGACAGTTGGATAGAATTTAACAATATTTTAGTCTTTTCAGTACAGGGGCGGTGAGTGGGGCGACTGACCAGTATTGTCAATTTCTTACAAAACTTCTGTTCAGTTCCATTATTTCTGAATTATTTATAACATAATTGGTTCGCAATTCGGATGAAAATTAGCCTCATTCGTACCTCATTATTAACATAATTTATAGTACGCCATAAAATTTTTGTATTTTAATTTGATAAAAAAAGCAATGTACTTTAATATATTAAACGTGAACAATTGAATCGACAATTAACTGTCATTATTCATTTCTTTAAGTACAAGTGTGAAGTTTTAAGTATCGCGGATGAAAAAAAGTTTGACAGCTCTACAATTTCTTTACGACATTTGACCACAACTGCCATAAACTCAATGGCATGTTTAGTTATACATCCTCTTGTCATACAGAAATGTTTAATGAACAAAAGCTTTACTTGCAGATGTTTAAAATATGAAATTAGAGTCATTCCTACAGACGAATGATTTGATTAAAAAAAACCCACTAAGTCAGGGATTAAGTAAGTCCGCGGGACTTAGTACAATCCAGATTGGATTCCTGTCCCTCACCAGGAATATAATGATGATGATAATGATGATGATGATGATGATGAAGAATACATAATTTGTAACATCTAAGAGGTAAATACCAAAAGCAATGCTTCTTAAAAGTCATCATTTTGCTGTGTTTAAAAATAATTTGTAGACATTTATTAAAGACCAAAGGCAGACCAAAGGCAGACAAAACGTTTCAGACCTGCTTTGGACAATATACAGATACGCACATAGTGAGTTTGGTCTTCAGTGGATCGGGAACGTGCCAGTCGCCTATGTTTCAAACCTCATTTTCTTAATTTTGTTAGCTGTTATATCTTTATGATTGCTACAGGCTAAATAATGCATTACTTGTCATAATAAATTTTCAAACTATCAACACTTCTGTGTTAACCGCAACAAAACGTCCGATCATTTCTTAATTAAGCAATAGCTAGCTTGACAAAACGCATTAACAAGGACAAACATATATTCCCAAAAATAGCTGGTGCGAAGATTATTACTTTCAGATCTCAATACCGCTAGGTTGCTCTTTGTATGGTGATTTACGTAGCGCTTCAACAATCATTTATTCTGAAACCAGCTTTCACTTGTAATTCGGCGGTTAGTTGACGAATTCAATCGCTTAAGTGATTGCTTTTTAGTCTCTTTAGTCTAGTTTCATGCTGACGAATGTTCAACGACTTTAGAACTATCACACCCGGTCATCTGGCTACTGGTAACTATCTATTAATCTCCCTTTGGAATATTTTACTTTGCTCATTTGCAGCTGACAAATTGGCGCAACGGAATTATACCATTCTCGCAATTATCCATTTACACGTTAGCAGAGTGAAGCAATCGGAGGTAAATTTCATGTGAAATAAAATAAGCAGTGCCCCGTGTGGGGCTCGAATCCATGACCTATCGACTCCTAAGTGCACACCCTACCTGTTCTATCTGTTAAATTTAGAAGCTACAGTTTTCAATGGATTGTGCCAAAAAGTCGAAACTCTAGGTCAAACATTATTTTCATTCAGTGACAATTTGCTGATGCAACAATCTATATTTTAACCTGCCATATATGTACAATATCAAATGAACATTGACGTGTGAAGGTACAATGCAATGAAACAATTACATACCAGCAAACACGTGGTCTCCCATTAACCGAAAAAAATGTGACACATCATGTTCAGGGAAATGCATGCTCTCAATGGTTGTGTTCATACAAAATTGCTGTAAGGGATTTTTTCTCTTCAGTGTGATCGTTCTTGTTAATGACTTCTGTTTCACAACAATGCAAAAATATGAAGATGAAACGATTTAAGAATACAGTGGTATGTTGTAACATTAGTCTAGCAACCAAGTACATGACCGCGAGGTCACGTGAGCAACGGCGTTCGCGACCAAGTATTAAACACATTATACAAACTACATGTTCTCCCTTTAAATAAAATTTCAACTTAAAAAAGTTTAGATTATTATTTTGATTTATTTATGTAAACATCTATTGTAGTTATCTAAAGTTAATTCATGTTATCTATACGCTGAATCAAAATGTACATAAATATGGTGAACCTAAAGTCACTGTATCGTCGTTTCAATAAACTGTTGAGTATAAAAAACACGACTATTTGAATTGGTTATCTGATAAATAAATGGCTATCTTCGATGAAGTAGTTCAAAATGTATTCAATTCAGTTCAAGTCCCCATGACCGGTCCAACTGATATACGACAAAACACTTGTCATTCATAAATTCGGTTATGTACAGGTTTTATCCATGCCATTGTTTGGTTTTTATCAACAACCGTCACGGAAATCAATGGATTTTAGTCGCTGACCAAATTAACGTCTGCTCATTGCTTTTGCTCCTTAAATACTACATTAACATTGTATTCCTCACTAGCTATAGATTAAGACTTAATTAATTACAACATATCTCTAATCAATCATCAATTAGGGACAAAATAGGGTCTGTTTTACTGGTAATGGCCTCCTGTACAATTCAATATACATGGACATTAGTACGTAATTTCAAATGTAAAATCCGTTTAAAAAATTGTACTTATAATATTCATCAACTCGCAAAGTCAATAATAATAACAGATGGCCTATACATGTTTATTCAAACATGTTGTGACTCAGGTGGATTTTTTTGTATGAATATTATTATTCTGAACTGATAAATGACAATGCGTGTACATGCATTAATAATGCATTATGCATGCTCATTAAGTGTAATAATAGTTCATTAAATCTCTGAAAACAACAGAAAGTTATAATACGTAGGAGTTATTAAATTATTCATGAATTAGATTACAGTATATGCGTATTCGGCGAATATATGAGTCAAGGAAAATGTTAATGAAAGTTTGGTATATTTAACTAAACCCGCATTTGAGGTCGATAGGTTTGAAGTTGACCTCAATTCAAAGTATTCCATCACTGACAGTGTGGTCGCTCTAAGTAACTGATCAGTTTATGAGATAAAGTAGGCATTTTTAATCAATAACTGGGGCCTAGTACTGAAAAAGTCACGGGAATGATTAGGTGAACTGTCCATCATACTTGACTGTGTCCATTAAAAAGGGTGTACATGTGAAAATACAGACCACTCCCTAGTATTAAAAAAATATCGAACATAAACATAAAATTTGTATATTTCATTTATATAAAATGTATCAATTAATACCATTGACCTGTATTTAATATTTCATGTAGGTCTATGTTAATACTATTTACGTACATTGACTATTTATTAAGAAAGTTCAAGTCAGTTTATCTTTTCAATATAGTTATGTTTGCATTTCCTCACAAGACCTACCAAGTAAATACATTAACATCAAAACACTAACATTTATATTATACTGTACACCATTTTTTGTTGCGTCTGCAGAAATTTAAGTTCTTTAAATCTATGTTACTTTAAAAGCAGAGCTACATTATATTCAAACTATTTAGTTGACACCGGAAGATGTCTGTTTTCGTCATAAACAGACTGTCGCATCACGACTGTTAAGTTGACTCGTCTTACTGTTATACTTTTATATAAAATGAATAAATTAAACTATTTTCACCCAATTCCATTCTGTTCATGCATCGCTGATTATTCTGTTTATAATTATACCTAAAAATGAAGATTTAACTACTGCAAATTTTTATTCATGACCGCTTTAATCATTGCTAACTGGTCACGTGATTCAAATAGTTATTAAAGTGTATAAAAGTAAAAATGCAAAAAAGACCAATCGTATGAATGTCAAAGATTTAGAAATTCTAGGGGTAGTCTTGAAATAAACAGCACGAGCCTTATTTCTTGATAACATCCATTTTTATTATCATTAACCCCCTTATTACAGCAGACTCTTACTGTCAGCTTTTTTGCAATATCAGCCACCCCTTAATCAAATTCAAATTTCAATTACAGTCGCCTATCAAAATCTTCCATCTCCCAATTACAACCATCTCTGTAAAACCAACCACATAAATTCAATCACTCTTCTTGTATAATCCAATATGAACGTATTTGCTTTACAACTGTCACCTCACTGTAAAAGTCGGACCAGCATAGTTCTGGTACTGACCGTTGTAGAGAAGTTTTACCTTTTTGCTTTATTCATACCTGGGTTAAAGCCATGTCAACACAATTTTTAAGGTTATTTTACGGCGTCTAGCCCACCTCACCTAGCATTCCTGTTCCCTTGTCTATAACCAGTACTCACCTACCCTTCCACAAGGCCGGACACTTCTCCATATACCTTATTAATGGAGGAAAATTAACTTTATTGTCAAATTTTCAAGGAAGGGTATAATCTCCTCGATGGGATTCGAACCCGTTCCCCTTCAGGACACTAGATTCGAAATCCAGGCGCGCTACCAACTGCGCTATCGACACAGGTTTGTTCCTAATTTAAATAATAGCAATAGAGTTGTTATGTCCATCAATCTACGATTTATGCGACTAAAAATCTTCAAAAATCTGGAGACTGATAGGTGTCAAGTTAATTGATTATGTGTTTTAAATGCTGTGACCATTAATTAACACCATTCTAATTAATCAAAGGCTGTAATTATACTATCTTTCCCTCATTATCATAACTAATGGGTTTCAAATGCACTGATATATTTTCCGACGGTCTGTTTATCGTTGAAAGGTACCCTGTGTCTATAATCCTCGTCTCAGTGATTGACAATATCCAGAGATAGATAGGTTACTTAGTGAATTTGAAATTGCGCAATAAATTGGTATTTTTTTAAAAATTTGGTCCACAATTTATGTGTGTTGTTTAATTTCAATTCTTCTTTCTAGCATAATTATATGTAGCAGACAATTCACAAAAGCAGTGTTCCTGGATACGCCAGTACAGATCATTTTGGTTGCCCAAAGATATTTTTGGTTGCCCGCACTAAATAGTAATCATGGGCAACCAGACACTCATCAATTTCGTAGAATGTACTATTGCAATGATTAAACCCAGGGGGGGGGGGTCTCCGAACTTTTCTAGGGGGGGTCCGAACTTTTCTAGGGGGTCCGAACCTCGAACCACAACCACATTATGCACATTTTGCAGAACAATGCAACATATTGATAATAAAAACTACATAACCATTAAGTCTATGTTAAGCACCGAGAAAAATTGCTTCATACTACTTAAAAATGACATTCAAGCAAGAAATACACTTATGGACATGTACATTTTCTAAATTTTAGGGGGGTCCGGACCCCCTGAACCCCCCCCGCTGGATCCGCCCATGAAACCATAGTACAAATGGTTTTAGTGGACACAGTATCATAATAAATTCTTGTCTTAGCATGGACGATGTCAACTTGTAGAGGTTATCATGCAATGAGATTTTACTGTAACATAATATAGTCCGATTTGGGGTTCGACTGTGGAAAAGTAACATTCGTCAGCATTTTACCCTATTTCGACGGAATAAACAATGACTAAGGTATTTCGAATGGAACAATCCAGCAAATAAAACGCGGGCGAATCAATGCATCTTTGTCGAAACATCGAATCGGACTGTACACCCTTTCTGTGTCTTTGACACACTCACACAAAACCTTGATAGATCCTTGATCTATACAATAAAACATTTACTTGCAAAATACCCCTTATTTTCTACATCACCGAATATTACGCACATAGCATAACAAGGTAATAAAGTGCATTATGCGCTTACTTGCACATTTAAATATCTTGTTTGAGATTTGATAAATAGATACATTTTGAGACAAAGGAGTAGGTGCGTTTACCCCCAAATTTGGCCCTGTTGCCAAAGTGGTTCAAATTATGTCATATTATAGGGAAATGAATAAGTTACCCAGAATTAACATTTTTAAGTGAATTCTGTGAAGTCTGTTACCATGGCAACGGAATGAAATAAATGGCTTAATTTGAAAATATTGATATCCCTTCAAACTGACTTTCAAAATTGATAGTTTTATAGTCACATATTGTCACATGAGAGAAGCACTTTCTTTTTGAGTTGTTAAAATTTGGTTGCCATGGTAACCAATTTCAGAAATTGAAAATCTTTTATTTTTTGTAAAACAAGTTAATTTGCAATTCTTATGAAAGATCATTGGAACATTATTTTGATATAATTATACAAATGTAACTGCACAGCACTCTGAACTCATTTATTGTATTATTTGTTACCATGGAAACAAAATAAATGTATTCTACACTCAGAAATAACATGTTTACAATGGAATGTTATATTCTCGCTAAGAATGTGAAGTTTGAAGTTGAAGTTTAAATTCAAAATGCATGAATAGTTTTTAGTTTTCTTGTTATCCCATCTATGATCGAAAAAAAATCAAATAAAGAAATAAATGTTTAGTAGATGGGTTCTCGTTGCCATGGAAACTTTATCATTTTTAGTAAAATTATGATATTCAAAAATACACAGTTTTGACAATATTTTGATTCTTAATTCTATCACATTTACCACTTAATGGAATTGAAACAGCAAATATAATACATTGGCACTGACTTAGTTACTCGTTGCTAAGGTCGTTTCTAAGGCAACAAATATAGCAGTTCTTGAGCATTTCAAACATGTTACTTAAATCTGTCAGAAGAGGATGTATTATGCAAAAAGGCAAAATTAAAAAATGTATTGAGGTGAAAAGTGCTTAATAATTGTATAATATCAGTAAGCAAACATTACACCCTATTATTAAATGTCATTTATTTTAATGAGTGGTTGCCATGAAAACGGAATTAGTAAATACAGTCCTAAAAATGAGATTCAGTTATTGCTACAATACTGCATAAGCCAAGTTAATGAATTTTTGTATGCATGATGTGCACAGTATAAAGACCACAATCAAATGCAACTCTTCTCTATTGAAAGCTGTGGTTGCTATTGTAACAGAAAATAAGAACATAATAATCTAAAATACAACCACCAAGACTATGAAATCTGATTTGTACCAATTTTTTCATCGAAATTAAAAAGATCAGAACAAAATAAAAATAAATTTGTATTAATTTCTCCAAAATACAAATGCTCTGAAATGTGCAAACATAGTAAATCAGTTCTATTAGGTGAACAAGATACAATAAAGTTCAGGAAAATTGCAAAAGAGATGTAGCTTCCAAGCTTTCAAATAGGATAACACCACTGGGGTGTAAGGTTATCAATAGAATAACAAGGTTTTAACAATGTTTTCTACAAATTGCATTGCATTTGTAAGAAATGGATGACTTAATATGAACATGTTGGAATAAGGTAAAAAAAATATGTAAAAAGGGAAAGATATAAAGTGTTTCTTTTATTTGTTCTTAATTAAGACAATAATTTCATCATCATATTAAAGCAGATTCAGCATTTGAAACAAAAATGGTCTAGGTAGTTGAGAATAGAATCCAGCAGTGAATTTATTTTAATGTTGAAAAAATATGTGTAAATAAATTAATCTAACTCACATTGTGCTCAACAGTGATAAAAAATGTACAAAATAAACTTTAATCATCACAAAGTATCCTCACATAGATGTCATCTTTTATGAAATTACTGAATGAACCCAGTACTGTTGGAATATCTATCATGTTATTCCTGGTACAGAGCCAAAAGAAGCATAATCCTTTTAATTATTAAACCAATGTTACACAAAATAGCAAGTGAAAGAGGTTATTACCTTTTACCAAGCAAATGAAAAAAAACAATTGCAGGAAGTCCATGCAAAAGGTTACATTTTCAAGATGCAATTGTCAAGCTGCACTCATGTGTTAAGACCATAGACATATTAGTATGTCTATGGTTAAGACATACATGTATATAACTTAATTCATATGACTTTTTATGAGAGCCCAGATAGACTTTTATATTTGGTCATATGCAACATACAGTCAGTCATAAAGCTTTTAACTTGTATATATGTGGAACAAAGAAGGTCTATCAGTCATACTTTTGTCTTCTAATTCATATTATTAAAACTGTCCAAAATCAGGGATTACATTATTGTAAAATGCATATACAAATGGAAAGAATATGAATTACATTGTATATACTGATATGTAGTAAAACTGTACATCATAATGCACAAAACATATTTCAAAATTCTACAATATTTTTACTCCTAACCATGGAAGTCTGATTTTCATCTGTACATAAACATCATTAGTGTACAAATACTCAATGTATGTACCAGATTAAATATCATTTTTGGCTCATTTGTATTGCCCAAGGAAAAGCAAATATTTTCATTCCACTCTATTTTTGATACCTTGTGTATTTTTGATAAAGTTTTGAATAGTACATTATTTATAAGCATGATGTATAAGTAGAGGAAATCTGAACACAAGAAAATAAATTGAAATTCACAATGGCTTCAAATACAAGCTATTCATTGCAACATATTTACAGACTAACAGGGCTGTACATGTAGTCTAAATTAAGAGTTTTGTTCCTTATATTCATAAACAACTTTTCTTCAAATTGCATATTTATTTCACATAATAGATCTAAAACCCTGTGGGGTATTAACAAGTTCTAGAAAATTGTCATAGGAAGTTGATTATATTAACAGGCCCTGCTGAATTTACAACATCAAATAATTACAAGCTATAATGCAAGCTACAACTGGGCTATAATGAGTAGATTGCAAGTTATGGCAACATGCAGCATATATTGACATTTGACATGTTTATGTTGTGTAATTACAATGTATGGTCTACTGTAACAATCCTCTAACAAACTGGATGTACAGTACATATATTATTATAGTTTAGAGAAATTGGGGCAATCATATTTGTAATTTAATATGTATTTTATATCAGACCCAAGCATTGTTCATGTCTTGTATATACATGTATGGTAATTAGTTTCAATGCCAAGTCATACCAATAATATAGCAATAATGCAAGTTGTGTGAAAATTTTAAAATTATCAACATGTACCTGATTTCAGGAAATTCTATATACATGTCTCTGCTGGTTTGAAACCGAAAGTAGAAGTAAAATTCTGATCAAGTTACATAGCATGCAAAATCATTGGATCCATGTGTTCACTTGTTCTATGATGATGTGACAAACACCATTTACTTAGTATACAGATAGACTAGTCAATCATACAGCCTATCTGCATAACGTAAAATAGACAGTGTAATCATAATTTCATGTTGATCAAAGTTCAAAGTCGCCGTTTATTGAACCTGTGTATTGACGTCATTCACTCCTTTATTGTCGGCTTTATGACTTAATCCACAAACTTAAACAAACTTCCAGATAGCTAGTCCATTAAATCTCCAATTACAGTATCCTCCATTTACTTCGTATTTTTCCAAGAAGTTAAGCAATTGTACTTTGTTGACATATTCATGGAGGCTGCCATCTTGGTTCATGCATTCAGGTAAATGAGCTATTTTTAGCCCAATATATTTAAATGAATTAAATGCTGATAACTTGTGATTTCCCTTTATAGTTGTGAATGTGAATAGTATATATATACATAAAAAAACTTATTTAATTTTTTTTCTAAACTGAGGCTAGAAAACACACAAATTTAGTTACAAAATCGTTGTTAAGGACGCCAGTACAAAGAAGTCGAAGTTGCGTCCCTTGGATTTCAGTAGACTATTTTTAAAGACTATTTTTAAAAATTGAATATGAGTGCAAAAAGACGAAGATTTTATATTTTGCTCAGCTTTTTAATATGATAAAATACACATTTCCTGAAAATTTCATATCTTCGCAATGCTGCACTCGTATTGAAAATTACGAAAGAAGAGGTCAAAATCAGTCAAAATTAGCGAAATTCGCCGCACCTGACCCTAATCAAGGGCCCCGTAAGCAGTCAAAAGGAACTCGAAAGTTTACATAATTTACATTTTCTTGAAGTTTAAAGATAGATCTATTTGCCTGAGAAATCTTATGACTGAAATCGTAAATTTAAAAATCGGCAATTTTACAGGGCCGAATCGCACCTACTCCATCATTTTTTGTCTCAAAATGTTTAATAATCAGATTATTATAAAACATACAATGATGACTATCAACTATATAATCATAACTGATAATTAATATGAAGGATATAGATCAAGCTATTGTCTAATATACCATTGACATACTGACCTACATAGTTATATTGCATTCATTTATTTATACTATCAATTTATTTATTTATATTATCAATATGTATTATCTATCAGTCATGCTTCTTACATGTCACTCATATTTATTTATTGTGTTGGGTTTTACGTCGTAGCAACACATTGTATAGGTCATATAACGGCGTCCAGCGCACCTAACCTAGCTTTCCTGGACATTTGTCTATAACCGGTACTCACATTACCTTCCACAAGGCCGGACACTTCTCCATATACCTTTTTTAATGGAGGAAAAGTTGACTTTATTGCCAGACTTTCATAAAAGGGTATAACCTACCCGGGTGGGATTCAAACCCATACCCCCTTCGAGACACTAGATTCCAAATCCAGACGCGCTACCAACAGTTACTGCGCTATTGACCCGGGTAACATGTCACTAATAATCATCATACTTATAATTTGTCCATCTTACCATATAGGCATGCTTTTGTCTTCATTTCACGTATCTTTTCCACGATCATATTTCATTTGTGACATTAATGTACCCATGCATAGTTTCTTGGGTGTACTCTCACAGCGTTCCATTCTCTGAACTCAAACTTTCTCATTTAAAAAGGCATGGTATGTACTTATGCAGCTGAGTTAAAATTATGACTCTGTATCACTGAGGTGTAACAGTGATTCGAAGTATTTGAAGTAAATAATCATAAAATCTAAAGTTATCCTTGTAACCTAGCGTTCAAAATGTTTGTGCTACATTTCATTGCAATAATCAGCAAAACATGTCAACATCTTACACATAGGTAGAATTCGATGATCTTATCATAGGACACGAAAAACATGCAGCAATTTTACAAACAGTTTTGTATAAAATACACATTGACATGGGATCCACATTTAGAGAAAATTCGCATTAGTCTTGAAATGTCCACGGGCAAATAAGTGACCGATGTTTTCTATTAAAATGCAGTTTGCTGTTCTACGAGTATGTTTTCTTTAACATTCATCCATGTTTGATATTCCCATACGATCTGGTCGAGTGGATGAGACGATCGTGTTCTATCTCAAGAAGTGTTACGTTATTAATTTTTTGTTTATATCCATAGGTCAAATATCATTTGTGTTCTACAGTAAAATTACACCTGCACACGGTGGTGTTATTGTTAACATCAAAACTTATCAAAATAACGTCGTAAACAGTGGGCTCAGAAAGATAATATTTACATTCCACGAAAGTAAACTCATAAGTTCATAAATACTGTCAACCGTTTATATTTTCTAAAATTATAATCATATCATGCTACCATATAAGTCACAAACATAAATTTCCACATCTTCCACAAATCGGCGATATACATGGACATCACATTTGTCCTTTTAAATATTAATTTCACATAATCAATTTACATGGTCATTATAATCAATTTCATGGTCAATTTACATGGTCTGTAATTTTATCGATTTACATGGTCTGTAATTTTAGCATTTTACATAGTCTGTAATTTTATCGATTTATATGGTCTGTAATTTTATCGATTTACATGGTCTATAATTTTGTCTATCAACATGCTCAATTTAAACACCACACTTATATAATTCTAATTATATGTTACATAGTCTATTTAATGTTCATATAAGTTGTCAAATTACAATTACATGTTCAATTTACAAAGTCAGTTATACCATCAATATACATGGTAAATTTACATAGATAGTAATTTCATTAATTTACATAGTCAATTTACATGGTCAGTAATTTCATCAGTTTACATGGTTAATAATTTTTACATAGTCAGTAATTTCATCAATTTACATGGTCAAATTAAATACTACACCTAAAATTTCTATTGCATAGTCTACTTACATGGTCATCACATTTGACAAAATATATGAAAACAAATGCATAACATTTACATGTTTTTTTTACATCAAATGAAAATTTATAAAAAAGGTGTTGACGTACCAGTTCTCTCATGTTGGCAGCATTGTACACAGATCTACGTAATTTGTTATGCATTGACACAATCTCCTTTATCTCCTCTGTTTTAAATGTTATCACATTATCTTGTGTCCATACAGTCGATGTTTGACTGTATATCATTAAAACTAGTATCCAATTTTTTATTACGTAATCCATCGTTTCCCTTCTTCCTTTTAAATATCAAAAAAATAATATCAACTGTAAAATTTGAAAAAAAAATGTTCGAAAAAAAACAGTAAAGTATCACACAACGAAATGTTTTTTTTCCTTAAAAATATATAATTTGATTTAGAATTAAATCACTATAAAACACTGGGATCAATTAATACGTGAACATAGTCATTTATTTTTTTTCTATCTAAATAATTCCCCCAGTTCCAACGTTTTGAAACCATCTGCACATTCTCCGGTTATGGTTAAATCTCAGTACATTTAATAATACGGAGTATACGACAGTGGAACGTTATTTATACCAGTCACATAACTTGTCCGCATTTGGTCGTGTGTCGTTTTGTATAGCAGCCAAGACTTAGATACTGACGTTAGTATTAAACCATGAAACATTTTAATCTAAGTCAGTCGAGTGTGCATTTCTATTTGTCAAATAAAAATCAGGCTCAATTTGGTTTAACAATTATAATCATAAGCAAATAGATATGATATTGGACTACTTTATGTATCTATTATTATTAGACTATTGTCACGGTAAACGGTTTTACACGTCACGTGATCGAAGCAGTGATCGACAATTCGGAACACTTCGGATTATCTAGGAAATTCATCAAATGGCTGCGGCGTTTCAATTGGGCAAGCGAAAAAAGCATTTAAGCATTTTGGTAAAATCCGGTTTAGGTCCGTCGCGATATTTTACTTAAATACTTTTATATATACAATTTATTTTTATTTACATATTCAAGTTACGCAAAGCCAACAATAAAATTTATTACTATTTCTAGACAGCGTCAAACTATTAATATATGCTCTTATGTCAAAATATGGAAGTCTGAAACTCGGTATGGCAAATATATCATTTCTGAATTTGAAAACATGACGTTTAAATGGCAAAATTTACGGCAAATATCGCCAACTTAAATTATGTGTACCACATTTTTCTAATTGTTATTTTTCATTCCGTCTAATTTTTACCGTAGTTGAGTTAGTACATGTGACTGATCCCCTGTTAGTCATTTTAAGTAAAATCTTACGAGGAAAACCACCGTAAGTCAGAAGGAAAAGCATGTCATAATATGTTTAAAACACAATTCTTTCTTTTGCAAGTAGACATAATGTATACCGTCTGGAATTCTGTTAAAGATTCTACACTTAATCTTAGGTCTCTTAAATGTACTTACAACATTTTTATCGTAAGTTGTTGAAACAGTATCTGCTGGCCAGTAGAAGTGCGTATCTTTAAGCTTGTTGCAATGCGGTTTGAGTTGCGATACAGAAGTTGCGATACAATATAGATCTAATTTGTGGAAAATAGAATCAAAATAAATGTACATATTTGTTTTTTTATTTTTTGCAAATGATTCATAAACCAGCTGCTGGGAATATATCGTAAAAGTAATAACATAGCATAAAACGGAATATTTTTTAAGATTAAAAATTGAAAAAGTTTTAAAGAAGTGGCAATGCTGACATTTTTATGGGAGAAATGCTGAATTTCGGGTTTTCAGCATTACTCATGTTTGTAAGGGTATTTTCCCTTTGATGAGATAATATGACGATTTATATCATTTTTTAGAGTTCCAATACGATGCATTACTGATACGGTTTCACGATATATCGGTTTTAGGATGTTGCCCTACTGACCTGTATTAAACGTGCATTATAACACTTAAACGATGGTTAAAATGCATTTAATCAAGCGAAAGTTTAAGTTGATACAAATCATGAAATCTATCTTATATAAGGGTGATTGTTTGATTATACTGTTTTAAATAACATATACAGTGCCAATATGCAGCAAATGGCCAAAGGCTAAATACTCGTACGTTTGATATGCAAATGAACTTCGAATTGTAAAAATTGACTGCATTGATAGCAAGTGTAAACCATTCATTTCCGTCACACTTGCACATTTAGTAATCAGATGGTATAGATTGATATATTCCTTTTGTTGATAATTACTTGAGTGACTATATTCATTACCTCAACATTTGTGAGTACTATGGCTGACATTCGAACATAAACAGGTGCTGCGGTTCTAGACGGTTGGACGTGGTATTTACGACATTGTAGAACGACAATATTTAGTGTCCTAAAATGAAACAGTGCTATGTACAGACATTAGGGTGGTAACTCTCCAATGATGCTTTCTGCCTCATAAATCGAAACTGATTAGCTATAGTCAATGCAATTTTAGCGCGAAAACAATATCATCTCTGAAGTTGACTGGCAGTGCGAGGAAAACTGGAAGGTAAATCAAGGCCTATTCCTTGGGCTGGGATTGCTTGTGTGTTCTTAATGACTGGTAAAAGGGAAGGTAGTTGTGCTCAGGTATCTATTTGAATATTTACTCCATCTTATATAACATTGACACAAGTTGACAGAAGAAAACATCCGAATGTAAAATTTGTCCACTTGTCTTATTCTTAACAAAAAAAAATCTGTTTTATCACATTTTTTGTTAGTGGTGATTTTGTTTATGTTGTTTACCTGGGTCTCTTATCTCCAAAATGTACATACCTGCAGACCTCGGCTAGAACCTAAACAGAAAATGAACATTGAAAATTGACATTACGTTGGAAGGGATTCATTCTCTGATAGGTCCACGGCAGTGATCCTTTCACCCAAACTAACTAGGAACATTGTTCGGCACGTTTGAAGGTTATTACATTGACTTATTTATTACAGCTGTCAAAATGGTGTGTCTTAACCATTTATTATCTTAATTAAACAATCATTAGTTATAAGATGTTTTATCTATATTAAATAACATGTCCAACTAAATTGTTAAATCGTATGCAATTAGTAAATGGCTCATTGCGATAGGGTCAAGATTTAAAATACATTAATAATTCTTGCTTGAAAAATGCCATTCCATTAATTTGAAACCATTGGTATATAAGTGAAAGTATGTATTATATAGACTGTTCTAAATGACCGCAATTATCATTGATTAATGAATACTTGAAATGACTAATGTTCCATGGATTCTATGAATTCTGTTTATTTAGAAGGACACGACCCCAAGGTATGAGATACTGTCTTTGTCGGTCAAGAAAGTAAATGGTATTCACACTTAGTTGTTGATTCTATGCACCGAATTTTGTACCTAGATTAAGTTTGTTGGCTACTTTTCTGTTATAAACATTAGCCTTGAGATGAAAGTGAGTTGTTTACAAAATAGTTTAGTCCATTAAAACATTTGTTTTGTCAAAACGTTTGAGTATTTTTATGCATGCGTTGTTATTACTACATGTATAAGCTTCTATTTACCAATCACAGACACAGACGGACAGTACGCCTACCCATCATACCTGGATTTCAGCAATAACCTGCACACCATTTGCACATAAACAATCTTGGTCGGTAGTTGGACTCAAACCGACGATATTTTTTTATCAATCTAATCCATAAGAACTTATAGCGATTTGAAAACAGTGATAATACTTAAATCTTGCGTATGTTCCTTTCCTTGGTACTTTTTTCAGTTTTGATTCTCAAACATTATGGTTCACCCCTTATTCATTTAAAAAATACGCACCACGTGACCCTGGAACCACAGTTGATATTAGTTACATACATGAGTTCCCGTGTTTGCTCGTCTTTTAGTTTTATGTTTGCTTTTTAAACATAATAGAACATCACTCGTCATATTCAAAATGGACGCCTTTGTGCCCATATCGTCATAGCTGCACACGTGTGATCCAATGTTGGCATCTTTGTAGCTCATCTGAACGCGGAGTACTCAGAACAAGCTATTTTGACTGGGTGGTTTGTCTGGCGTTGTTGCTGCCACATGTTCTGTTTTTCCCACTGCTAACATTCTAAAGGCCACCTTTGTGCCACAAATTTCATCAAACTTGGTCAGAAGCTTCGTGTCAATGAAATCATGAACAAGTTTGGTAATAGTTCATGTAAGTTGAAAAATTTGGTCACTAGGACAAAGGACACCCTTGTTGACATTCTAAAGGCTACATTTGCTCAAATTTCATCAAACAAAAAGTTTATCGGTGAGCAGTATAGACCCATCTTGTTTTAATTTTGCTTCTTAAACATCCTGGAACTTGTCTCCGCTACTTAAAATGGACGACCTTGGCGACGTTTACGTCATAGATAATATGGAATCACCACAAATACTAACGACGTGTGAAATATAAATAATTTTATTTTAAAATGGCACATGACAACAATGACACGCAAGTTGTTGTAATTATGCAAGAAATAAGTTGATACTAGAAGAATATTTCCCAAAAAGGTGAGAAATTGTTCAGACATTATGATACAGTGTAAGTTCATTCACTCGAACACCACCGGGTCGAATTAATTGGCCGAGTCGAACACATAGTCTGGCACCGATCAATTTCCCTTCTATATTTATATTAGTCAACCTCTGTTGGGTCGAACAGGACTGAGTCGAACTCTCGAACCAATATCTTGGTCCCGTGGTTTACAAATACACTTAAATACAATTGTCTCTCTCGAAAAATAGATTTTCCCACATCGGCCGTAAGATCGTGTCATTGTTTGTGACGCGTGATAATAACACGGCGTGAAAATCGCTTAACAATAGATTTGTTAATTGATTTTACTCGCTTAACAATAGATTTGTTAATTGATGTTAATTTGCCCAACACATTGTGATTAGTAAACATAATATTGCATAAAAATTGCTTAACAATAGAATTGTTTGTTGACTAAGTAAGGTAAGGCTCTCTAACAATGATGATACATCAACGTATTTGGAATATCTTATAACTTGTTTCTTAATTATTATTTTTATGGGCTTAATATCACGATTTTTGGAATTTGTGGGAGGAGTTTGATTCAGGAGCTAAAGTAAAAGTTGCAATTTCGGATGTCCGACCATTTAATGGTGACGTCACCACGGATGTCACTTCGCAAGTGACACCAGAATAAGCAAATATCATTTAGTAGCTGAAGTCAGTCTGAAGTATAGGCTGCCAGTTTAGATATAGGTCAATTTTAGGATAGTAACGAGTGGCATCAGTGGATGCACATAAAAATAAAATGTCTTTATTTAACTATCATTTATCATTGTTGCTATAGATCGAAGTACGTTTTTGTATAATTAATGTATCCAGATAGGATATGGAGTATACGAGAGAGTAACAGTACTTAAGTTTATACTATTTATTTTAGCTCGATCGTGAAACAAGTTATTACAACTTAGAATAATCACTTTCTAGACCGCTTCTTGGTCCCCCAGTACTGAGCTAGCAGGATAAAGTGTCTTGCTCAAGGAAACAACGAGGTAGGTTTTGGATAGGAATCGAACTAACGCGGAGCTGGCGATCAAATGATTACCAGTCAAACGTCGTAACCGTCTTGCAACGCCCGCTCGCTCAGTACTTTCAGTGGATATAAGTGCTGTCGCTTTTCCAGCTATCATAACCTATAAGATCTATTGTAACGGAAATATAGCGGGGTATTTACAAGTCTGCTTTTCATGATATTGTACACTACATTATAGTACTTTTATTATCCGAAACCACTGTGGTGCTTTTCACAAAAAATCTTAAGAAAAATCTTCGTAAGTCAAAAGCAAGAAACATTGATAGTACGCTAATATTTTTGGCTTATCAATTCTAAATATTATACAAATTGTGTAGAATTGTGTATACCTTTTGAATATCATATCATAGTTATGCTTATTATCCGTCTGACTTTGAACTGCTAATAACATGTTGTATATGAAACTGACTTACGAAGATTTGTTTCGTAAGAATTTTTGTGAAAAACACCAGAGTATTCGAATACCTTAAATATAGTACCTTTTCTTTTGTATTATAATTCTGTTTGTAATAGCAAATTGTATGTAAATGTATACATTTGTATTCGATACTATGTTCCTAAGATTGATTAAGTTGGTCGACCTAGAAGTCCATATTAGATTGAAAACATAAAAAAAAACATTTGGAAATTGATAGCTGCATGCACAATCAATGCATTTAAATGCACGTCAATTAATTTCCACACGTAGCTCATTTCAATCTCATGTAGTTTTCTAGTAGTCTGTTAAGTATTTTAATCGAGTGTAAAAAGTTAAAAAGTTCAAGTGCGGCTCAAAGTCTGCTTTTGTATACATGTTCAACCGACTTTACAATTATCGTGTTCGATAATCCCTGGTTATTAAAATCACATTCAGGCAGGTGATTCCTCACAGTACCGATTTTCCATCTGGGTGGGGTGGAACAGCTGCAGGTTAATTTCTTGCACAAGGAAACTAGCATTGTCCCTGTGAGGGTTGATCCCGGGACTTTCTACCACTGGATCACTGCTCCTACAGAAAGAACAATTTCAGTGGTTTGTACGCTACCACAATACGGTTAAATGTATTATTTTTACATGGGGTTTCCCCATATTTAGTAGTGGACTGTGGCAAATCCACATCAAAACTTGTCGCGGACTATTACATTCGGTTGTGCGCGCGCAAATAAAGGGATAATTACCACTGCAATTAATATAGTCCGCATTACGCGTTAACAAGTAGACGACAAGAAGCACGTGTATTTCTTATCTAGTTTATGTAAGGTAAAGGTCCCTTGTATGGCTTCCATGAGTTGTATACAGCCATATACTCTACCAAAACCCCATGTCTGACAGCGCTATCGGCGCTTTGATTCAAAACCATTTAAAACCCATCGAACTACTTTATAAAATCTTCGTTCATTCACGAATACACTGGAACACTGGAACGCAGAATTGCACACGGAACGAGGACTTGTTTCGCGGAATCTCAGAGACAAAGTATTATAAAACTATCATTCATTGTAAAGAATATGCTGGGCTGCTGAAAATTCGGTATATAGCAAGCCATCACTGCTGTACTCCAAACAAAACACGACAAATGAAAGACAATACCAGTACATTTCCTGCTTTAAAATTCAAATCTTTCTAGAACAAGCTCATTCATGACTTATGTTGATAGAACGTAAAAGTGATACGTTATTTTGTGGGAATCATGGCTCTTATACGTTAATTTGATAGGACATTAATACAAAACCAGTGGTATATTATTTCTGAAGGATGTACGAGTATTTTATAATATATTGATATAAAGCTGTTCCCACAAAAAAGTTAATGATATATACAAATTAATTATGACAATACAAATTACTTAACGCAAACATCTGTGAAACAATAAGATGTTACACTTGTCTTGTTTATTAATGAATTAGGATATGAATTAGTTTCCTGTTTACAGATTTTTCAGATGTTATTTCAGACCTTGTAGATATTTCCACAAGTACTCTTACGACAGAAACGATCGTAAGTTTAAGGTCTTTCTACAAGTACTCTTACGACAGAAGCGATCGTTAGTTGTAGGTCTTTCCACAAGTACTCTTACGACAGAAACGATCGTAAGTTGTAGGTCTTCCCACAAGTATTCTTACGATATAGAGGGATCAAACGGTCCCCGATTCAGATCCCAACATTAGCTCTGTTTATTTACTTGATCAAGAAATTAACCGGAGATTGCTTCGCAGCACCCTTGTTTAATTTTAAATGGGTGCCAGCGAGAGTGGTATAATTTCGTCGCTCGAATATGTCGGCAGCACATACGCGGTGTAAAAGTCTCCCAGATAAGATTGGTATGTAGTTATCAATAGCCCATTGACCACAGATATTAACTGAAAATCGATGCACATGCCTCAGCATGAAAGATTATACAATACCATTTGTTTAACTTTAGGCCACAACAAGTTGATCATGTGTTCTACGGATTTTTCTGGAAAAAAATTGGGCGAGCGAGCGAAGATTTTTTTTTAAAAAAAAGTCTTTATTCATTTGCATATATAGCGGGTTGACCAAATTTTTATGAGCGAGCGAGGAAATAAACTTTTGTTGTTGTAAAAACCGTCGAAATTAAGGTGCGAGCGAATTCATAGAACATATGATCAACTTGTTGTGGCCTTACCTACCATTAGTACAATTACCTGCATATTACGTACATAAAAACTGTTGTACTTTTAAGTGAAACTAAAGTGACATCGACCGCCAGTGTACAGTGATAAATAAACGTGAATAAAACAGATTTATCACTGTACAGAACGGTAGCAGTTAAAAATTTCACATTATACATTATGAACCATTTCACTTTTAAAATTTACATAGTTGTAAATTAATTTGTTATTTCATAAATTGTATAAAATTGGTGAAGTTACGTTGTGTGGGAAAATATATAGAGTGAGTTTGATTATTTATGAAATTTTTTTAGCACGGCTGAAACATCAAACAAATTAACAAAACTGCACCATTTATTTCTGACAATATTACGCCATTTTGAACAATTTTACGCCACACAGTCAGTCAATTATAGACCGACTTTTTATTTATTTTGTGTATACCAATTTAATTTATATTTATTTGGAGTCAATAAGTTTTTATTGCCTGTATAACATTATATTTATTTTCTTTAATAACAAGACTATCTATGTATATTATGTTTTCAACGAAGTTTTCTCCACTTTAATAGCCGTCTCTCAAAATATACATTTGTAAATTTGATTTAAAGAATTTTGTGACACTTTTGAAGCTCCGTTAATTAATTTGTTTATGTCGGCTAACTGTTTTAAACTTGTCTGTTATGCATAATCTACAGAAAATTTTTCGAGAACGCCTTTTTGTGGAATGTAAAAATTGTTAGTGATATAACCTACGGCCGTAGTGTTCATGAATAGATGCCAGAATATTTGTGACGTAATAAAAGTTATGAATTTTGCCCTTTTTCTTGCCAATAAATATAACGTTCAGCTATGTTTATCGCGGTACGTCTGCTCCATAAGAATGCATTATGTATAGAACGCGGCTTAAATTAACCTAATATGTCAAATCTGAAAAAATACTCTTAAGAAAGTATTTTATTCTTCCGCCTGTCTACGATACTTACCTTATAGTATTCCAGCAGTGTTTCCCATCGGATTTCATATTCTGGTAACCGGTGGTTTGGGACAGGCTTCAAAAGTGAATTTATGTATATGTAAACTTGAAAGATGATGACCAAGCAACTCGGACCTAACACTCAACAGCCGAAGGAGTGGAAATCTATCTTATTTTGGATAGAATATTCTTAAAAGAGTAGAGAATGGTTACAAACTTAATATAAAATGTTAATATTATGATATTTTAATTTGGATCCATGAATGTTGCTGATTATATAGTGCCCGGGTCATGTTTTATAAGACATAGTTCTAATACTGCACACGAATCTATGACATGATTGAAAAATGAAATAAATGGTTACTAGTGTTATGTAGCATGCAAATTTGTTGTTGCAGGTCGAAACTGTCATATGATTTTGATACCTTATTTTGTATATACGCGTATAATAAATAACTCTTTGCGATTGATCAACGATATTCAGTTATGAATACTAGAGTTACCTCCCTTCTTAAGTAGTACTGCTTATTTTACCACTTAAATAAAATTTCAACGTACTTACAACGGTGGAGAGTTTGTTGGGAACACATACTTTTCGAAAACCGCTTTCCTGGTGACTTATCAGGTCAGGTGACTTACCAAAACAGCGTTGTATAAGCGACATTGTACCACGAAAGAACTTAAAGTAGTACTTGAATTCCAAAAGTTTTACATTCCTTATTCTTGACATGGATATAAGAAAAAGCAAAATAAACTTTATACTGTGGCGTAAATACAGTTTTGTGTCATTTGTCGTTATGTGACCACGGTATACTTTTTTCATCGATGGATTGCTACTTTGTTTAAAAATGTATTGAAATAGACAGTCCATATCATGTAGAGGTATTTAATAATCGTGATTTGCAATCGTAAAAAACGACGCATCAGTAACTAGACGCCACGTTACACCTCTCAATCCTAATCACGTGTGCCAGCCACATATGGCTCGAATACAAACAATCTGACATTATCACAGGTCATTGGCAGTTTCTATAGTTTAATATAACTTATTGGTGCAAACTCAGTCGTCGAGATAGAGTTACAGTAACATTGACTATATTAGTATTGAATGTGAATTAAATCTCGCAATATCACATTCAGGGAGGAGAAAAAACGTGATTAACACATACGTATGTGCTGGCATGTGTCGGCGAGTTGATTAAGTCGACACTTCTGGTCAGCAAATGACATTAATGTTCTCTCCTGGTGTAGTTTAAGGCCGCCTATGTAAGCATTTTCTTTAAAACACTCAGATTTCAAAGTTTATCAGGTCAAACAATTCCACTATCACTTACGTATAGTAGCAGTAGGTCAGTGGTAAGACGACTTGGTTATGTTTGTTTATGGTTGAGTTTCATTACTTATTTTAATTACATTGTCAAGCAAGTTTTTATTACTCTTTATGACTTAGTCTCAAGTTCTTTTCCCTGTTCTCACAGTACTATTCTATTGAGAAGTTTCTTTCTCAAAGAAACAACGAGGTATGTTTTAAATATGATTTGCACGCGTTCTGTATTGACATCACATAGTTAAATCAAAGAATATAAAACATAACTTTGCTACGTCCAATAATTTATATTTATTAAAGAGACATTGACTTCTAAATACGAATCAATTTCAACAGAATTTGGAGTAATAACAATTAAATAAAAATGAAATGAAACTCATATTGTCAAATTTCTCGAAAATCAGCATTGTATTGTGTTGAAGTACAATTACAAAGTTTGTTACGTCTGAAACTAAAACCCACGAAGGTGATTATTGCTTCTATATCAAATATATAAACTATACATTTCAACAAAATCGATGTTGTTTTTTTTGGCTTTCCAATTATCTAATACCAGCCTCCAGTTGGCATAACCTGCAAAAACAACAAAATAAATTTAGTATTAACCTTACTCTGATACATTTGAGCATTTATTATTCATGGCAAAAAAATTAATTCGCAGAATATTTTAGCTGTATGGCTCGATCAAATTTAGACAGTTATATCGGAAAGAGAAACCGTATATATAATTCAAATTTAACATTTGAACTTTGGAGGAAAATCAACATAATGGCCAAGTTAAAGTCGTATTATATAGGCAGAGATATAAAGTACTTACATGATCATGATGTAAAGTAACATTAGGACAAATATCTGGTACAGTAAACACTGAGACATCTTTTATACCTAGTGTAATATTCTTATATACTTTGTTAGATAACCCGGATACTGTAATACAAGAATATACATAGATAAGTTTTTAATACACTGATTTGATAAATAGGGTTGAAATCTTGTAGCCGACTAGTTTGTTAGCTCAGTCGGATGCGCCCCTTTCTGGCAATTTTGAGGTCGTGAGTACTACTTCCTGATAGAAAAATTGTCGTCTTCGCGAAGGTTGGTCAGGAAATCCTTCATTTGAACATTCATTCCTAATTTTTTATCAAGCAGCCACTGACGAAGGTGCGTGTTGAGCGCTGGTTAATTTTGGCTTATTGATCTACGTTGCACTAGCGGTCATTCCAGATAGTTGGCTTCGCTATAGTTCGAACCACATCCAAAATCTACCTCGCTAGAGCACCTTGGGCAAAAGACCTTATTTCCTTCTAGCTCAGTATTCAATAGAAGTAATAAGAATTTTTTAACAATCGTGTAACCATGTGCATGACTACATGAATATGTATAAAATTAACCATAAGACGGCGTATAGCACCTTCGCTGAATTAACCAATATTTATGTATACCAAAGAGCATGCATGAAAAAGACGTCTCAGGACAACATGTGGCTGCACTAGATGTCGTTTTGTTTGTGTCAACATAAGATAAATACTGTAAATTGTATAATTGAAAGGAAAATACATAAATGTAAAAATTTAATCAACGCTTAATTTTAACTTTCGCTTTTCCGATCTTCTTATAGGCGGTTAACATTTACTGCAACTTTCACCTACACTTGGTTGAGTGAAGCAATAGCAGGTAAAGCTTGCTCAAGGAAATATGACATGCCCTTTAGTAGATTTTTAACGCGCTCCAGGTTGAAATTGGTAATTAAATTCAACCTCAAACATGATCTTTAACTAACCTCCATTTAGAGATCCATATGCACTAACATACATAGGAGTACAATCAGCAGACGACATGACCGCTGAAACATTGTTTGGTCCAGACATTACATTATACACTTACCTCCATCTAGAGATCCATATGCACTAACATACATAGGAGTACAATCAGCAGACGACATGACAACAGTAACATTGTTTGGTCCAGACATTACATTATACATATCAACATTTATCTTATTATCTCCAGCACCATAATATGTAGAAAAAGTCTTCGTTGCATTGTCTGAAAGCATGAAGATTTAGAGGTTTAGCACTTCCAGGAACGGTGAGTGCATTGACTAGCGATCGTGAAATGACATATACAATGAGTTGCTTCGGCGTTAAACCCAACAAAAATGAATGCATGAAACGTTTATAGAAACACCACCCGGCTCTGGTCCAAGTAACACTTCTACATTTTAGATTTAGCAGTTATTGCTGTAAGTCACATTGCAAGTACTTTTACCTGAATACTGAGTTTAAACAAAATATTCCCACCGAGACATTTCGTCGGCTCCGACTAATTTTTTTTAATGTTTGGCATTTTTAAAACTTTATGACCAAGTTCCCAGAAATAAAAAGGTTTGACTAGGTTTAAAAAGGACTTTTTATGCAGAAAATTAAAGCTGCTTTTACAAGTTTTATGACTTCTGAATACATGATGTAGTTGTGAAAAACAGTGTTATAGCTGTGCTGCATTGAACCGATGATTTAAATTAACATTATTTGTACTTCTTTTTTTATTATTACAGAATTGTTAGACGGGTATAGTTGGGTACTTTATAATATTAATTTTATTGAAGGAAGAATGTGTATCTTTGTCTCTTTATTAATAAATGGCAAATACACTACTGTCTTTTAAAACAGTGATCTGAAGGACGATTGTCGTCTAAATTGAAGGCCTGTTAGTTACAATGTGTGTGTGGATGGATGACAGCGGTTGTATTTTACTCGTAATCGTCATCTGTATTAAAACGTGTCGGTGATGGTAATCTGCCTTTTGACTAATGTTTATAGATATTGGAATAAAACGATAAAAATCATGAAAATATGTAGATTGGCGTCATTATTTTCGTCACAAACTGCTTTTGCTAACACTTCGGACTTTACGAATGTATGGCAGCTTGTGATAATACTACCATGCATTCTTGTTCTAAAGGGTTCCCTTCATCTATATGGCTTAGTAAATGAATATGATGGTTAAAAAGAAAGACAAAAGAAAATCTATTGAAAGAAATGAAGTTTGAGTGTGTATATGGAATGCAAGACATTTTATATTTACCAGGTATACAGTTTGGTTGCCATGCAGGGATCTTGGTTGGTTTACATTCACCACTCTGTATTGTGTACATAACACCCTGTAAAATACAATAAAAAGGAAGGTAATGTATGGTTCTTTTTAAGATTTTAGTCGTTTTGCGACTTTTAGTCACCCTATATTCTCACGTATCTTTGTATCCTAGACAGGCTTTTATCTCTAGACCCAAGCTTTAATTTAGCGCTCGCGCTTACCCTGACTATCCATTAAGGATTGGCTAACAACTGTCCTAATTTAGATAATTCATTAACATCCCCCAACAAAGCTTTGTTTGTCCCGACTCGGAACCGAACACATGATCCCTGGATTTGCAGTCAGAGGCGCTACATACTAGACTAACGAGGCTGGTGCTGTTAAAGACATTACACTTATACAGTCCATACAAGATTTTATATTTACCTGACGAAACTACTTGAGTCATGTTGCGTAAGTTCTATTTTATCGTAGCTTATCGATTGTTTAGAAATTATAATTTCTTGCTCAAAAAAACAAAATGGTGTTTTTGGTGGGTTTTGAACCAGAGTAGCCAAAGCTAGTCATCTTACGATTACTTATTCAACGTTCTTGCACATTATCAAGGAGTAAAGGCAGCATAATGTTTATACAAAACTACATTTAAAACGATAGCGCCATGACCATCACTGAAATTGTACACCGAATTAAAAATATATCTCATTTGGCTTCGATTATGTATATTGCGTAAATTTTCAACATTCATACCCAATTAGAATGTTTAAGGTTCTTTAAAGAGAAAGACACAATTACAGCGTTACATCCAAGCTGGTTTATATAATTTTCAGCAACTCCTTGCGTGCTGTACTTCCTATGTAAAAATAGAGTGTGATATGTCCAGACACCAATTTATAACATTCTGAGGACATTACCTTATCAAAGAGTTGTATAACTTGAACATTAACTTTAAATCCACCAGTAGTCAATGTAGAGAGTGAGGCTATCCTGTGTCCAGTTTGATCTACGGAAACTGCTTCCACACCCTGTTTATTAATAATACCATAGTAAGTTAATCTTCTAATTTGACATTAATATCTCTTAAATATATTTTTAAAAAGCCACTGTCAATGCAAAAATATACTTTGATGTTTGGTTACAATCTTAGTTTTATTGTAAAAATCAAACAAACGACCACATGCTTCTATCAGTTAAATAGCATCAATCATATGCAAGGTTCCGGGGACCAGCTGCCATGGCACTATTAATTTCTACGAATATTAACTTGAATTCGAGAGTGATCCTTCTATTCTAAGATTTTTTATCAGCTGATTTATGACTACAAATTCCGAATTTGCAGTGAAACCTAAATTTCTGGAAGTAACTGGTTTGGCATTTCTTTTTATTTAATTTAGATAATACATGTACTCTGTTTATCATTAGGTTTTAATTGGTTTTGTACAACGGTCGCTAACCAAACCAGCTTTGTTTGAGCGCATACGCAAGAAACGTATAGACATGCGGTGACATATTCGGTCCGAATATGTCACACGTGTGATATATTTGGTCGAATATTTCCCAACCTTCAGCCGAATATGGGACATAAAATAAGACATATTCGTTTGGAGTTCGTTTTTCCACGCTCATCAAAACATATTTGTTACTTGTCAAAAATGTCTAAAAATGAAACAACAACGTATTTGTCACATGAGTATATAAAAAGAAGTAAAGCACAGAGAAGCGAAGCAACTGAAAAAAAATCATTATCAAGTGTTAACCCACGACAAAACCTAGCTTTTATTTTTTATCATTTGGACTATAAATATACTGAAAAAATCAGTAGAGTTGTTTATTTGCTATGTTTCATGATGAAGGTGAAATCGTTAAGGTAAGTCTTCCTTTTCTCTTTCCAAAAAAATATTGGGGGCGTTTATTAGGGGAGGGGCTTTAATCGAGATTTTACGGTATATTATATTTAATTTCTTGGGGCCCCTTACTGTACATTTTATATCTGCTAGTCGGAAACGTTAAAACAAAAATCACTCAAGATAGAAATGGTGATGATGATGTTTTGATCACGTTACTGATGGCAAGCTGCTATTACTGCTGCTGTCGCTGCTGCGGACAAATTTAATAGCAATTAGAATTGGTTCATTGTAGGAAATGTGTGATATATATATGGTCAGACATTTATCGCTAATTTGCACAGACTTATGTGTCACACGATGTATGTGTGATAAATTCGACCGAATATGTCACACACGTGTGACATTTACGTTCTTTGACATATACGGTCTAAACGACAAAAACGACTAGCATTCTCGTAACTTTACGAAGACAATTTTTTTATCAAATTTCGATTTTCATAGAATAATATAGACTTCCTCGGTCGGAAATCAAACCCGATACCCCCGTTCTCAAAATATTCTGTCTTTTAACAATGCGTCACAGTCGAGGCTCTGTGTAACTTACTTTAAAACAAGCAATGTATACAATATAAAGAAGTTACTAAATACTATCATATTATAAAAAATACTTGCATTTGTAAACACTGGTTTCTTAGAACCAGTTGTGTCGACTTGAACACTTTGTATTGAATTTTCTGACTCCCATTGTTGTGGGGTACAACAATATTTGGTCTGTCCATTAACATACGACACTAAGCCGACAAACATCAACAAAGTAAACAGATTCATGATGGTCTCTGTAATAGAAAGTTAAAATTGAAAATTAAACTGACGAACTATTCAGCTTATGAATAAATGACACGTGTGCCCACATCGTCAATTACTCGAGTTTATTGTCGTCACGGTTTCAAATCTATACACTATATTTTCAGAGAACACATATTGTTTTTCACTCGGAACCGTGCTGTCCGCTAATGGTCGCACCATTGTGACATCTGTAGAATATCTTGACAGGAATGCTCTTCGATTAAAGCGTTTGGAAAGAACTTTGCTCTTGTATTGTCTGATCAGCTCTGCTTATTAGACTAACAAACAAAGTGTATACACGCAACAAAATACTCTTGATACCAAAATCTTATTTTAACAGATTGTTAAGAATTTATTATCATTAATAATGTATCTCGACATACATGCATTGTACCCACGAAATGAGCATAGTTAGCAACGCGTGTGATTTTTTAATCATGCGTTGTGGGCTAACTATTGAATGCTCTTTGGTCAGTTATTCTTCCTTTAACCGATGAATTAGGTACGGCATGTGTAAGCCTCTGGCAAATGTGTATGCTAAGTACTAATTAAACGCGCTAAATCACTTCACAGACGTTAAGTAGTAGTTCGATCGACGCCATATCAATGAATATTGTCGAAAGGCATCGTAAAGTACAAAATCAAAGCATGCTAAAACGTTCAAAATGCGTAAAGAAAAGTTTTACTTACATTTTTTCTTGTAGTATGCACAGTTTATATTATTCACAGACCTGAACACATCTACAAGTACATCAAACCATACCCACTGTGGAATGTTTTATATGATTACATTATAACTTAGATAGCAAACGTAACCTGAATAATTTCGTTGGTATGATTATTAAACGTAGTACTCGGATTTCTTGCAGTTATGTCCCCTAATTTTGCCCCCTGTGTCTTATCATAACCTTTCCTCTTTATTGCGTCTTTAATTATCATGTACAGTGTCCTGCAAAAGTCTTCCGATAAATTAGGTTGTTTGGATAAAACGCTTTACATTTACCGGAAACAAAGTCTCTCCTAAGTCAACTGAGCAAATTTCAAAATCAGCAATTAATTAGTTTATCAACATATGAGTCAAACTTTTTAACACGAATAAGAAATATTTATAATAAAATTGCTAGCGGAATGCATGTCAAAACTTTCCAAATTGACCCTGTTAATTTTGATTGTAAACAATAATCATCCGCACAAAATTTGAATCGATGGGTAAACTTGTCATGTGAAAAATATGTTTACCAAAAACCCTTTATTTTGTGATCGCTATTATGTTTTACAAATAATGTTTTATTCGTTATGAAATTAAGTAATTAATAACCGGCTAGCTCAGTTGGTAGCACGCAAGTCTACTGATCTAGGGGTCATGGACTCAATTCCCGGGCGGGGCATACTTTCGTGGGGCTTGGTCATGAAATTATTTCTACGGCCATTTTTACTCCTACCAATGATTTTTAATTATGTAGGGCAGTTGTGAGCTACTGACGAAAGTGTGCGCTTAGTAGTTGGTTTACAGCTAAATCCAGAGATTTAGCCTTTCCAGAAGGAGTGAGTAGGTTGACTGACCGCCGTTATATGACCTATACAATGTGTTGCTACGGCGTTAAACCCAACAAAAACAAACAAACAAATTAATTAAGAATCCTTCACTTATGGATTTATACACTACAACACATATATAGTTCATTGATAATGACGAAAACTTTTGTAGTAATATTATAAATGTTTATTGTTAAACTGTATTTAAATGTCATAGGCGCATACATAAAACCCACTGATTTAAATACTCACTGTATTACTTCTGTACTCTATATCAATAAAAGATATTATCCATATCTATCAACGTGGATGATTAAACATATCGAATATTCAAATCAGCGGGGTTAATGTATGCGCCACTGACAGTTGTATAGAATTCAACAATATTCATGCGTTATCATAAAACACAATACAATATTCACTAAGTCCATTTAGTCATCGTTTGGTACATTATGTGATTATATGACAACATTATTCTAATTACATGTCCATGTACTTAAAAACTGAAATATAGTACTAGTTAATCTATGAGAAATATTCTATTCAAAACATATCGTTAGACCCTATAGGGAAAAAGGTTGACAATACATACAACGTAGTCACGTTCGGGGTTATATATTGACGTGAGATGAATAAACTAGGAGAAAATGAAAGGACTGTGTGATGTACTTTATTTGTTTTTACGGATTTTGTATGTACACTGTACACTTTTTGTTTTTTAGAAATTTAATCCAGTGAAAGTTTGTTCCGCAGACAAAATGAACAATGATGCTAATAGATTTAATGAAATATTACCCTTAATCATTACCAATTAAAAGTTAAAGTTAAACGTTAAGAAACACTATAAAACAAACAGTAGAGAACACCTTACAAACTTGCCAAAATAATCGCTCCTAAATATATTTATATTGTGATAATTAGTCAATTCTAGAATGGAGGATCATTTGAGCGATGATCATTTTTCAAGCTCAGGTTGTACTAACAATTTTTCGCTCGAATTTATAAAAGAATCAACAGTATATTATGGGAAAATCGTATGTATCGATATTGTAGAAACGAATAATTATAATGGTCGGCTTTTAGCGTATTTGGATTATAGCATTAACACTGTGTCAAAAAAAACAGTGCTTTCACTTATGACTTTATAAATGACTTGGTACGACATGTATCACATGTTCTTTTATAATCGGAACAAGAAGTAATCATTCAAAATGTATATGAAGAAGAACACGGATCGCGAAATCGCCGTGGATGAAAGAACGCCACTTGTTTTAAAAGAAACTGAAGAGGACAATGATTTTGACACAGAAAAGGACGAGAAATTGTCCCCTCAGCGTCAGTTTGTTTTGGTATCAGCTTCATTTTTACTAGGTCTCTTTATTTTTGGATTTGGACTAAGTCTAAGTGTACTCTATCCAGTGTTTGCTGATGTTTTCAACTCTAACAGGACGACAGCAGCGTTAATACAAAGTTTATATTCAAGTATTGGTATGGCATTTTCTATACTATGGAACAAACCTGTCTTGCGATTCGGTTCTGGGCTATGTGTAGGTATTGGGACATGCCTTGTAGTGTTAGGAATATTTCTAGCACAGTTTGCTACAAATATATGGATTTTAATATTTCTAATCAGCATTGTAGGAGGCACGGGTGTTTCTATTGTTGGCGTAGGACCTTACCTTATCATAAACCGTAAAGTTACCAAACATAAAATGGCTGCTTTGGCATTAATACCAGCCTCAGGAAGCCTTGGACAGTTCTTTTTTGTTATCTTGACTGAGTTCTTCATTGAGTCATACGGTTGGAGTGGAGCATTGTTATTGATGTCTGCCATACAAGCGAATATGTTTCCTCTTGCTATACTTGTGGCCAAGATAGATGCCCAAACGGTAAAGAAGAAGAAAAACATACCAGTGAAGTCAGATCAGATGTTTACAACTGAACTATTTAAGAGTTGGAGGCTCTATATACTGCTAGTCACTTGCTTCTTTTTCTTGTTTAGTTCTTACGTTGAAACTAAATTCATAGTTGATTATGCAATTGATGATGGTTATGGAAGAGAAATCGGATCACAGTTGGCTTCCTACCTTGGAATTGCTGGTTTTATTGGGAGAACTGCGGGCTTCGGATTAAAAATGGTAGTTCCAGGTAAAAGTCTACTGCAAACATCAGCAATGTCCCTAATACTCGCTGCATCTCATGCTATAATATTGTATACCGATACGTACTCGTACCTTTTACTTGGAATTCTTATAAACGGTTTTGCATTAGGATTATTGATATCAATGTACAATGGTGTTTTGTTAGAGATTTTCTCACCGGATCAGTATCCTTCAGCAATAACTATAACATTCCTAGTGAATGGGTTAGGTTCTTTTCTTGGGGGATATGTTGGTGGGTATATACGAGACACTTACGGTGACTATGATTTATTATTTGAACTTGCTATAGGTTTTGGAATCTTGATGACATTGTTGTATCTTGTACTTGTAGTATCCGTGTCTAATACTTGGAGAAAGGTTTTCAAATGATGACAACATCAACACTCTGAACTCGATCGGATATGTCCATAGTTCAGATCACGGATATAGCCGAGTGGTAACGATTATAAAATTGAGACATAATATAGACATCGTATTGTTGGATGAGCGGAACAATGCATAAAAATGAGTATATTACATACGTGTTTATCTGAACAATTCATAGCAAGTATTTGACAACGCTCTGAAGGAACCAACAGAAATATGAATCACCTTGTTCATTTGTAATACTTATTCATAAAATAGATACAGAACAGACGCGATGACAAGTGTAAAACTTATTATACATTCCAATTCAATATTTTGACACAATATCATAAGAAAACAAACAATAATACGTGTCCGTTATTTATTCAAATCTAGTTGCTACAGTATCAACCGGATTTGAACACCATCTACATGTATTATAGTTCTATTACATTAACCTGTCACAACTTGAATAATTACACGGTCACTGAATGTGTTATTAATTAACCTCTTTTTAAACATTGAGCCACCAATCCATATTAATCATTGATAATCTAACTATATTTGCGACGATTTTGAATATCGGGGAAATAACAAGTTCGAAAAGGGGTTAAAGATAATAGATTCAGTGACCGTGTAATTATTTAAGTTGTGACAGGTTAATGTAATAGAACTATACCATCGTTAAATATTTTGGTCGACCTTGCATTCCGTTGTTAGAGCTTTAAAAGGCTAAAATAAAGTGCTATGAAAAGATATACATTTTGTTTATATAGTTTATTTTTTCTCAACTGTTAAAACATGAATAATTTCACGGTGACTTGTGTATGTAAAATGTTCGTTGTCTAGCAATCGTTATAATGCGATAGCGTGTAGTCAGTCACTGTGAAAATATTCAAGCTTTGACAGAACTTGAGAAAAACGGGCTAAATAGCGTTTGCAAATTGACCTGGGACCAAAATACAATTTAAATATAATTTGCAAATATCAATTAAAAGAAATGTGTTTTTTTTATCCAAGTTGTAATGTATTAATATATCTAATTTATTTGCACAAACTATAAACACACATAAAGTCAAAAACTGTAGCAGACGGTTACTATAAACATGCCAGAAATCTATTTGTAAAAAGTCAAATCTTGAATTTTGTTTTATCCAATTGGATTTGGTGGTTTACATAATGTTGGAATATCAAATACAGTTGAATCTTTGATACCAATGGTAAAGTTGTAGAAGTTGACAACCTCCATATATGGTGTGGCTGAAAATTAAGACAGAAGCATCAGTTTATCACTTAAAGAATGTAATAAGATATCAACTAAACACTATAGTCACTTCCAAAGGCAACCGACACGGTCTAAATTCAAAGACGCTATGAATGTTTATATAATTATGTTCATATAAGTGCTGCAACACGTATTATACCTAAAAACAGAAAGAAGCGTCATCTAAATAGGCCTTTACATTATATGTTTTGAACTTATACCATATCAATTTCCGTTTGAAATCGTAAAAAAGTTGTTTATACACATCGCTTTATGTTATGGCCTAGATACTGGTATTAAAATTTACTTTATTTACAAAGTGAGCCTTTTTAATTAAAAATACACAAATTTTCATAAATGCATCGAGTGCAAGGTTAGTAATTATCGTTTCTTCTGTATTATGTCTCTGCTACAATCACAACTATAACGAAAGAATACATAATCAGGAAAATAAGTAATGTCTTCGATAAGCTGACGGCGCATCCGAATGTCCGACAGCGACGTCATGTGGTAGTCGTCAATACCTTTGTTGCGAAACGTCAGTGACGTCACAATACGCTAGAAGCGACGTCCTTAGTTACTGGACGGAAGCCACAAGAATAAGACACGAAAATTAGATGCAAGACATAATTTTTACATTATTTGGAATGTTAAGCTTAAAAGATTATAAAATTTATCTAAACAGTTAGGTCTAACTTTGAACTATAAGGTTAGTATAGTGTATAATATTTTAAAGTCATACATAACTTAAACTTGCGCAAATTCAGATCTAGAATAGGCCTATAGATTTAAAAACAAATATTTCGATCTTCATATTGACCCTTGAATTGTTTGGTATTCATAAAAAGCTGTTGCATTTTAGGATTTTTTTGTTGTAAAATCTTCTATATTCTATTAACGAGGTATTTACGTAGTTCACAAATAAGTGCATAATAATTTAACATTTATTTTTAAATATCTAATAACTACAAATCTAATCAATAATATCGTTCATTGGCAACCGAATTGTGTCTTTGATACCTAAAAATATTATTGTTAGATATAATTGAACTTAGAAGCTGAATGTAAAGTCCTAAGGTGGCGTACGATAGCGGCCCAGTTGAAAGTTATAAAATATGTTTTGATTTAGTTCAATTTTGTGTTCATCAGCTCATCTTTATAAGCACGGGTCAATATCAGCAAACTGAATGTCATGTCATACTGTTTGCACTTAAGAAATGTTATTAAATGCGTTCAGATATGGTACATATATGTGTGTGTTTCAGAACATTTCTTAAAGCCACGATTCTATTTAAGCAAACTGAAGGTCAAGTCGTATTGTGGCGTACGATGGCGGCCTAGTTTGCATTTAGGATATGTTAAAAATGCGTTTTGATATGACACAATTTTGTGTTATTCACTAAATTTCTTTAGCCACGGGTCTATATTAGCAGACTGAAGGTCAAGTCGTATTGTAGCGTACGATGGCGGCCCAGTTTGCACATAGGAGATGTTAAAAATGCGTTTTGACATGGCATAATTTTGTGTTATTCACTAAATTTCTTTAGCCACGGGTCAAAATGAGCAGACTGAAGGTCAAATCGTATTGTGGCGTACGATGGCGGCCCAGTTTGCACTTAGGATATGTTAAAAATGCGTTTTGATATGGCTCAATTTTGTGTAATTCACTAAATTTCTTTAGCCACGGGTCAAAATTCACAGACTGAAGGTAAAGTCGTATTGTGGCGTACGATGGCGGCCCAGTTTGCACTAAGGATATGTTAAAAATGCGTTTTGATGTGGGACAATTTTGTGTAATTCACTAAATTTCTTTAGCCACGGGCCAAAATTAACAGACTGAAGGTCAAGTCGTATTGTGGCGTACGATGGCGGCCCAGTTTGCACTAAGCATATGTTAAAAATGCGTTTTGATGTGGGACAATTTTATGTAATTCACTAAATTTCTTTAGCCACGGGTCAAATTTAGTGGACTGAAGGTCAAATCGTATTGTGGCGTACGATGGCAGCCCAGTTTGCACTTAGGATATGTTTAAAATGCGTTATGATATGGGACAATTTTGTGTAATTCACTAAATTTCTTTAGCCACGGGTCAAAAAAGCAGACTGAAGGTCAAATCGTATTGTGGCGTACGATGGCGGCCCAGTTTGCACTTAGGATATGTTTAAAATGCGTTTTGATTATGGCACGATTTTGTGTTATTCACTAAATTTCATTAGCCACGGGTCAAAATAAGCAGACTGAAGGTCAAATCGTATTGTGGCGTACGACGGCCGCCCAGTTTGAACATAGAATATGTTAAAATACGTTTTGATATGGCACAATTTTGTGTAATTCACTAAATTTCTTTAGCCACGGGTCAAATTAAGCAGACTGGAGGTCAAGTCGTAATGTGGCATACGATGGCGGCCCAGTTGGCACATAGGAGATGTTTATATTGCGTTTTGATATGGTACAATATGTGTAATTCACTAAATTTCTTTAGTCACGGGTCAAAAAAAGCAGACTGTTCAAAGGTCAAATCGTATTGTGGCGTACGATGGCGGCCCAGTTTGCACTTTGGAGATGTTTGAATTGCGTTTTGATATGGTACAATTATGAGAACGTTACTTCAATTTTTAAGTCACGGGTCTATATTAGCAGACTGAAGGTCACGTCGTATTGATTTCTCTATAAGAATTTTCTTCCGTTCTAATCCTTTCAAGGAATATCTTATTTGTACATTTGTGTATCTCATATACATGTATTGTTGTAATCTTGTGATATTCTGAGAGTAAGTATTCGCACTTAGGATATTTTTTTAAGATGCGTTTTGATTTAGTTCAATTTTGTATACTTCAGTACATCATTTATTGCCACGTGCCAATATTAGCAAACTCAAGATCAAGTTTTGTAGTGGCGTACGATGGCGGCCAAGTTTATTTAAGTAAACGCAAAGTCTGGTAAACACAGGACGGCTAAGCCAAGATAAATGGGACCTTTTGATTTTTCCAATGTTACATTGAAATATTCTGAAAAGTTCATTTTAAATTAAATAAAGAGTATTTTTTTCCAACACGTTATCTTGAGAGCTTTCTGATGATGTATAGTTTTATATATGTTCTATTGCCATTTTTTAATTATTTAGGATTATATTCCCTAAAAACCCTGTTTTTTACACTGTTTTTGAGTCTCACTGAGGTTTTGTTCTTTTTTCATCAGTTGTTTTGAAAAGTGTTTGTTGGTTACAGTTATTTTGATGTGTTTGCTATCTCTGACTGACATACAGCTATACGGTGTTATTTACGAAATTTATTTATAATCAATATTTAAGAAAATATTCATGAAATAGTAAACATGTACCCTTGTAACGCAAGTTAGAGTTTTACGTTACCATTTTTGATAGACTTTAAAACAATGTTACTGCTTTATTTCACTTGTATCACTTTTTTACTATTACAGTTTATAATTATTTTTATCTAACCCAAATGAAGTTTTTCAGAGCATATGCATTTTCTTTTTGGAAAATAACTACTGAACATGGTAAATTTTATGTAGAGTCCGTAGCCCCTGTTTTAAACTGTGTGCTGACAAAATATATAGAAACACAGCTGCTGTTTTATTATGTTTTCTGTTTTTGGTTGTGCCATGTAGGTAATGCAGGAAAGGAATTAAATCAGAAGAAGAACAAAAAAAATCTAAAGACAAATAAGTGCTGTCCGTAGCCCTGTAGAGTCCGTAGCCCCTGATATATTTATATCTTTTTTCACACAGGAAAATTATAAAACTTTTTTAATTTTCTTAGTTTCGTTCTTGTGCTGACTAGCTATGCATCTAAATACTGTATGTCTTGACAATCTTCATTCTGTTGAAAATAATGTTAAATTTGACCTAATTTATAAATTTTCTGATAGATTTCTTTAATGGTCAAACTGATACATTAGACATTTCAGAAGATACTTAAATATATATTTGTAGTGTTTGTAAGTTGAAGTTTATTGTTTTTTTAAAGGATAATTACACTTAAAACCAAACAAACAGCTTTAAATATGTGATAGAAACAGATACTGGTGTGGTGCAGAGTCCGTAGCCCCATGTTAATTTTCACATATTCATTCTTTTGTGTTTTTTGCTCCCAAACTTATACACATGTATATGTATAGAGATAACTTATTTGATAGATTTTTGTTGTTGAAATATACATAGAAACAGTTAGAAATTCAGGACTTTGTTTTGTTTTGACATTTTATACAATATTAAGAAACATACATTTTTCGTGTTTTCTCAAGTAAAGTAAAGGAATTGTTTCTTCATATTATTGCTCGTTTTTTCAAAAGTCAGAAAATTAATACTGTATCAAAAGAATATTATTCCACGGGTCAATTTACATCAAACTACTTTCTTCAATCTACTAAATACAATAAAGTCAGTATGTAGAGTCCGTAGCCCTTGATATCCATTTTTAGGGGTGTAACGGTTAACCGATATATTGGTTAATATTGCAATACGACTTCTGACGGTTTTAACCGGTTCGTTTTTCTCAGAACCGGTTTTTCTAGTTATGTATCATACTGATTGTTTTTATCAGAGTCTGAATTTTAATGATTGAATTAATGTTAAAATGTGTTCGAAAACTTGAAATATTTTTCGTAAAGTGAGAGAATAATTATCTTTGAAAGTCCATTCAAAACCTTTTTTCTAACTTATTCAAACATTTGCGTAATACGTGTAGATCATTTGAAAATACAAATATCTATGTACAATGTTGTTAAAATTAAGACGATGAACATGAATTAATTTAGGCTATGCATGTATGCGCAAAGAACAATATGTATTGCAATATATTACAATATATTGCAATACGGGTTTCGTGTATTGCAATATATTGCAATACGGTTTTTACCGTATTGCTACAACCCTATCCATTTTATGATTTTCTTTATTTGGTCATGAAACATATGATTATTCATATCAAACTTGTTCTTTATATGTTGTGTACATCTTCGAATACTTTCAAATATAAAAAAACTTCAGTTTTGTTTCTTTTTTCTCATTTAGATGTTAATTGAAATTTTACATTCCCTGTGTATTTTGGGTATTTGCGCTGTTGATCCTGGTAAATGTTGCAAACAATGAGAGTCAGTGTAGATTCATTTCCAAATTGATAAAAACATAAATATAGAACTTATTTATAAATCATTTATAAGAAATATACATCTTTCTAAATTTTCTAGTGGTGATATAAATTATTGTGTAGAGTCCGTAGCCCTGGTTTCCAATTATATAATTTTGTTTTTATGGGCCAGCAAAACTATATGATTCATATTAAACATGGTCTAAATGTGTTGTCTACATCTTCGAATACTTTCAAATATAAAAAATCAGTTTTGTTTCTTTTTTCTCATCTATATGCAAATTGAAACTTAACATTTCCTGTGTATTTTGGGGTATTTGCACTTTTGACCTCGGTAAATGTTGCAGACAAGGAGAGAGTGGGCGTGGATTCTCTTCAAAATTTTAAAGTACATGTTTATAAAACTAAATAACAATTTTTTTATAAGAAATATACATCTTTCTAATTTTTCGTGGGGTGATATAAATTACCATGTAGAGTCCGTAGGCCCATTGGCTACATCTATTCAACCGTTCTTAACTTTTTTGTTCTACATAGTCCATCCAAGATCTTTTGGAAATTAGTGCCTAATAGACATGTCTGTATATTACTATAAAAGAATCTGCACTCTGATGGGGTCTGAAAATTGGCCTATGTGAGACTGAAGAGGTACCCTTTATCTTGGCTTAGCCGAGGAGCCTTCAGCACTATCCAACATGTTATAACATAAAAAGACAGTGCATATCTTTAGTTCTAGATTAAATTCTACGTTAACCTTAGAATACTGGGATACTTATTATCGTCTCTTCTGTATGGATGTGCCAGCTGCAATCACAATAACAGCTGTAGAATCCATAATCTAGAAAATACTCGTAAATTAAATCCAAATGTCCCACAACGCTTTCATTTGGTAGTCGTCAATAACTTAGTCTGCAACGTCACTAACGTCATAATACACTAAACGCGACGTTCTTAGTTACGGAACGGAAGTCAAAAGAATCAGACACGAAAATTAAATGCAAGGCATAATTAAACATTATTCCCGATGTAGGGCTTAGAAGAGTATCAAATTCACAGACGCTGGTAGTTCTACTTAAAGGTTTGTTTTTATGACATTTTTAAATCAAACATAGATTTAAATTTGCGCAAATCTAGATTTAGATATGATTTCGACCGAACTCATAACATTTTGGAATAAAATGTTTTAAGCGGGTGTGTTATAACATGTTTAATACGTTAGCAATACATAAGATATATTTTACTGATGAATACATACTACTTTAATATGAATCATCAATCTTAAATCAACACACTCTATGTATCATGTTATATGTTTTCTCTCCAGGTTTTAACTTAAGATGGAAACTTGAAGTAAAACGTATTCTTAAAACGTAAAACTGTCAGATATACACAAGAATATAGAAGCAGACTGAAGGTCAAATCGTATTGTGGCGTACGATGGCGGCACAGTTTGCACCAAGGATATGTTGAAACTGCTTTTGATATGACACAGTTATGTTTACCTTACTTCATTCTAAGCCCTGGGTCTATAGAAGCAGACTGAAGGTCAAGTCGTATGGTGGCGTACGATGGCGGCCCAGTTTGCACACAGGTAATGTTAAAAATGCGTTTTGATATGGCACAATTTTGTGAAATTCACTAAATTTCTATAGCCACGGGTCAATATTAGCAGACTGAAGATCAAGTCGTATTGTGGCGTTCGATGGCTGCCCAGTTTGCACTTAGGATATGTTAAAAATGCGTTTTGATATGGCACTAGTTTTTTTAATTCACTAAATTTCTTTAGCCACGGGTCAATATTAGCAGACTGAAGATCAAGTCGTATTGTGGCGTACGATGGCGGCCCAGTTTGCACTTAGAAGATGTATAAAACGCTTTTGATTTGACGCAATAGTGTGTACGTTACTTCATTTTTAAGCAACGGGTCAAAATTATCAGACTGAAGGTCAAGTCGTATTGTGGCGTACGATGGCGGCCCAGTTTGCAAATAGGAGATGTTTATATTGCGTTTTGATATGGTACAAAATGTGTAATTCACTAAATTTCTTTAGCCACGGGTCAAATTTAGCAGACTGAAGGACAAGTCGTATTGTGGCGTACGATGGCGGCCCAGTTTGCACATAGGATATATTAAAAATGCGTTTTGATATGGCACAAGTTTGTGTAATTCACTTAATTCTTTAGCCGCGTGTCTATATTTGCAGACTAAAGGACAAGTCGTATTGTGGCGTACGATGGCGGCCCAGTTTGCACATAGGAAATGTTTATATTGCGTTTTGATATGGAACAAAATATGGCATTCACAAAATTTCTTAAGCCACGGGTCTATATTAGCAGACTTAGGGTCAAGTCGTATTGTGGCGTACAATGGCGGCCAAGTTTGCACGAAGACGATACTATCAAATTCGTGCTTATATGAAACAATTATATATACATTATTCAAACTCTAGCCATTCTTTTAGCCACGGTTCAATATTAGCAGACTGAAGGTCAAGTCTGATATGGCACAAGTTTGTGTAATTCACTAAATTTCTTTAGCCACGGATCAAATTTACGGGACTGAAGGTCAAATCGTATGGTGGCGTACGATTGCGGCCCAGTTTTAACTTAGAAGATATTTAGAATGCGTTTTGATTTGACACAATTTTTTGTATTTTACTTCATTTTAAAGCCACAGGTCAAAATTAGCAGAATGAAGGTCAAATCGTATGGTGGCGTACGATGGCGGCCCAGTTTGCACTTAGGAGATATTTAAAATGCGTTTTGATATAACACAATTTTGTGTATGTTACTTCATTTTAAAGCCACAGGTCAAAATTAGCAGGATGAAGGTCAAATCGTATGGTGGCGTACGATGGCGGCCCAGTTTGCACTTAGAAGATGTTTACATTGCTTTCAATATGACACAGTCATGTGTACCTTACTTTATTTTTAAGCCACGGTTTAATATTAGCAGACTGAAGGTCAAGTCGTATTGTGGCGTACGATGGCGGCCCAGTTTGCACTTAAGATATGTTAAAAATGCGTTTTGATATGGCACAAGTTTTTGTAATTCACTAAATTTCTTTAGCCACGGGTCAAAATTAGCAGACTGAAGGTCAAGTCGTAGGGTGGCGTACGATGGCGGCCCAGTTCGCATTTAGGATATGTTTAAAATGCGTTTTGATTTGATACAATTAAGTGTACTTCACTACATTTTGGAAGCCACGGTTTAATATTAGCAATCTGATGCTCAAGTCGTTTTATGGCGTACGATGTCATCATAGTTGGCACTTAAGAGATATTATAAATGCATTTTAATTTGATAAAATTATATGTCCTTCACTACATTATTCTCCCAGCCACGTCTTAATGATAGCAATCTGTAGGTCATGTAGTAGTCTTGTGTATGATGGCGGCACAGCTAGTATAGATATGTCTAAAATGCGATTTGAAGTTATACATTAAGCTTTTTCAGCACAATACTTAACGCAACGAGTGAATTTCAGCAAACCGAAAGCGAAATGTCAGCACGATTTCGGCATACTGGTGCACCTTAGTGCTGTAATGAAATAGTTTTTTATGCTCAAGAATATCGTTAATGTTTGCATTCCTCCGATTCATCTGTATGTATACAAAAATAAGTTTTTCTTGCATTTTATTGCGTTTAACGTATATGTTTTGTTCTTTAAGTATCTTTGTATTTCATAAAAGTATCAATACAGTCATAAAACTTACTTCCGCGTGGCACTATAGAGACGTCCAACATCGGGAAGCAGTCATTTGTTGCTATAAGAAAAGACGTCACGATTCCAGCAGTGTTGTTATAAACTGTAAAGTCTCGTCCGGAATCTTGTAAACCATAACTGGATTTCATCAACTCGGTAGACGAGTCTGTAAAAAAAGATGGGTTACAGAAAAAAGAATCATAGGCGTCAAGTATTGGCTCGATTGTGCAAATTTTAGAAAGGTTTGATATCTGACACATGGACGATAGAATAGATTTTTTTAAATTTAAGCCCAGGAGACACACACGGTAGGTCACCAGGTTCTTAACATCCGAGATAAATTTAAGTATACAGAGTTTACAAAGTTAACTATGATATTCGAACGTCTCAGCACCGAACAAACATATCGGATTTTACAAATTGCTCGTGTTTGCTTATACATGTATATGTAGTATGTTGTATTCTAAGATTGATAGAGAGGTAAGCATTATGTAAATTACAGTCTACGAAATTAGTGGATGTCCGGTTGCCCGGGACAACCATCTTTTAGTTCGGGCAGCCAAAGATTTATTTTGGGCAACCACAATTCTAAATTACAGTCTACAAAATAAGTGGGTGTCCGATTGCCCGGGACAACCACTTTTTAGTTCGGGCAACCAAAGATTACTTTTGGGCAACCATAATTCTGCAAGTGAGATGTGTTTGCTCTTAAAATGATCTGTTTGGACAACCACTTTTATATTCAAATTTCGTAGACTGCCAACTATTGGATTCTGAATAAAATGGCAAATATAATTTATACTGAGCTTGTTCAGTATACAGTCAATATACTCGGAGACAATGGCTTAATCTTTATACGTATTTACCATAGTGAAAGTTTTGGCTTTATAGAAGTTATCGGAATTATAAATCATTAAAACGCTAAAATATCTATCTTACCTTGTATACATCCCTCCTTGAATTTAGTCAAAGAACTCTTTGTACAATGACCATTTGTGATGACATATTTTGTGTTCTGAAATAAGGAATAAGTAAAGTTGTTTTTTATTATACATAAAATGTTCACTAATAATGTTGAAATTTCTATGATTGCAGTGAAATCTCTTGTGATGTGGTTGTTATTGTTGGAGAGGCTGTTGAAGTTTTAAAGAATTAAGTTCTTGCAGACTTTAAATACCGTACAGATTTTAAAAAGTCGTATCACATGCCAATGACCAAAGCGAAATGCAATGTGTAAAAGCGTGTCTCTGTGATAAGTTATACTTACGCTTGATCATGGCATGAAAATAAGTACCACTCATCCGAAACAATTTTTCTGTTTATGGATGTAGTTTTAGTCTTATATCTCAGTATATTGAACAATTTGCAAACTTATATGAAAATAATTAGGTAAATCATGTCACGCCAACTCAATGGAATATTAAGTAAGATAGTCAAGCGTGGTCAACTCATTCGAAAGCTAAGAGAAAAAGTCAAGCATTGTCAACACATTGGAATATTGAGAAAAAGCAAGCATTGTCAACGCATTGGAATATTGAGAAAAAAGAAAGCATTGTCATCGCATTGGAATATTGAGAAAAAGCAAGCATTGTCAACGCATTGAAATATTGAGAAACAAGCAAGCATTGTCAACGCATTGGAATATTGAGGAAAAGGCAAGCATTGTCAACGCATTGGAATATTGAGAAAAAAAGTAGCATTGTCAACGCATTGGAATATTGAGAAAAAAGCAAGCATTGTCAACACATTGGAATATTGAGAAAAAAGCAAGCATTGTCAACACCTTGGAATATTGAGAAAAAAGCAAGCATTGTCAACGCATTGGAATATTGAGAAAAAAGCACGCATTGTAAACGCATTGGAATATTGAGAAAAAAGCAAGCATTGTCAACGCATTGGAATAATGAGAAAAAAGCAATCATTGTCAACGCATTGGAATATTGAGAAAAAAAACAAGCATTGTTAACGCATTGGAATATTGAGTAAAAGGCAATCATTGTCAACGCATTGGAATAATGAGAAAAAAGCAAGCATTGTCAACGCATTGGAATATTGAGAAAAAGCAAGCATTGACAACGCATTGGAATATTGAGAAAAAGTAGCATTGTCAACGCATTGGAATATTGAGAAAAAAGCAAGCATTGTCAACGCATTGGAATATTGAGAAAAAAGCAAGCATTGTCAACGAATTTGAATATTGAGGAAAAAGCAAGCATAGGAAAGTTGATAATCTAGTCAAACTATTGGAGTATTTAGAAAATTTCATGCGTTGTCAACTCCTAAGATTATTAAGTCGAGCGTTGTTAATCCATTTGATTATTGACTAAAAGTCGAGCGTTGTTAATCCATTTGATTATTGACTCAAAGTGAAACGTTGTCAACTCATTGGAGTATATAGAAAGAAGTCAAGCGTAGTCAACTCATTTGGATATTGAGAATAAGACAAGCGTTGCCAACTCATTAGAATATTGAGAAAAGTCAAGCATTGTCAACTCGTTGAAATATTGAGAAAATGGTCTAGATTGCTAACTTATTGCTATATGAAGAATAAGTCAAGAATTGCCAACTCATTTGGATGTTGAGAATAAGTCAAGCATTGCCTACCCATTTGGATGTTGAGAATAAGTCAAGCATTGCCAACCCATTTGGATGTTGAGAAAAGGTCAAGCATTGCTAACCCATTTGGATGTTGAGAATAAGTCAAGCATTGCCAACCCATTTGGATGTTGAGAATAAGTCAAGCATTGCCAACCCATTTGGATGTTGAGAATAAGTCAAGCATTGCCAACCCATTTGGATGTTGAGAATAAGTCAAGCATTGCCAACCCATTGGGATATTGAGAAAAAATCAAGCTTTGTCAACTCCTTAGAATACTTAGAATATGTCAAGCTTTGCTAACTCATTGTAATATTGAGAAAAAAATCAAGCTTTGCCAACCCAATTGTTCAGAAATACAGTAATAACTGAATGTTGATACCAATCGTTGTCAATTCATTGGATTACTGAGAAAAATTCAAGCGTTGTCATCTCACTAGAATATTTATTTAAAAAAGTCAAGCGTTGTCAACTCGTTGGAAAATTGAGAGAAAATATCAAGCTTTGCCAATTTAATGTAATATAAAGTTTGAAAAAAATCAAGGATTTCATTGTTCAGAAAAACAGTTGCAACTCATTGGAAAAGTATGCTAAGCCAAGATACAGATTATAAGGATGTTAAACGTATATTACCGTAATATTGTAATCCTTAATAACGACAATATCATATGGTACGTCATCTATGACAATATACTCGTTAAATCTTTCCCTTCTACTCACAGCATCAAACCAGTAATGTATATTACCCTGAAATATATAGTAAAATAGAATTTGTATTATAAGAAACACATGACCTTTTTCTTAGCAAGTCAGTGCATAATCATTTCAAAATAGTTAAAGCCTTAAAGGTATGTCAAATAAAATGCAAAATATGCAAAAATGATATTTGTTTCAGTAGAAACATAGGTAACAATAATTTGATATCAGCGTTCACTAAAATATATTTTTTATATAAAAATAGTTGTCGTTGACCATTTTTGTACACACGGAACATTTAACATTGGAAAAACTTACATGCGAGAAAACACACTTTTAAGTCAGCTTCCAGCTTAGTTAGTTTTGACAGTTGGAAATGGCCAGAGTAAGAAGTTTTGAAATTTGGTAATTTTTATACCATGACCACTGTATTCGTAGTGAGGCGTGCCACCGACCTAATGGGTTGCTCAGAAGTTTTCTAAAAATGTTTACAGATGAAGACTTCTATGCTGACTAGATTCTGGATTAAGACATAGTAATTGTTATAAGCATAATTATAGATCACGTTATTGCTACTACATAAAAATCAACATCATTAAAATTAATAGGAAGAAATAATTGGACAATAAAAAATAAAAATGTCTTACCGTCATTACAGAAAGCTGTCCATTTCTAACTGTTGCTTTAGCGATTCCTTGATTGGCCTCATATTGTCTTGGGAAACAACAAACACTTGCTGATGTTGTTCCAATATAAACACTCAACAGAATAAAACAAAGTCCCTTCATCTCAATGGATTTGTCAATGTATTTAAAGGTAAAAACACTACTTTGTGACTATGGTTTAAAGAATAAAAAGTAGAAAATTTATCTGTCCAAGAAGGAAATAGAACATGTGTTTTCTTGTTTAATGTATCCAATGACCTCATATGTGCATGTATTAGATCTCGTATTTGGGTGTGCTTGTTATTTGAACGAATTTTGTAGATGTCCTTGAGTTATCATATATGAGGGTTTTCATAGAAACGAAGTTATGTTGATTAAATTGTTTGTATAGTAAGCAATTAGCCACATTATATCGCGGTCATAGTTTCGACTGATACATAAGATTGTTTCCATTTTCTGTGGTTTTGGACTATATTCAAATTGTTTATTTATAGCTGTCACTAGCAATGGGCAAGGTCAATGTTAACATGCTATAGTAATCTAAATTCGTCTAAGGGAACTAACTCTGTGCATGAATATGTTCGATACTGCGATATTTGTTTCCCTTTCTTAAAGCAGTATAAACATGCCAGGCCATCAGTAATCTTGACATGCAAAGTTGCTACATGTACCTAGGCTCATGACTATGTATATTTGGGTAGTCTTCCAAACCAGCAGGGTAATCTTGACGACCAAGCGGCATGACTGTGTGGTATCAGTGCTTTGAACTTTTGAATGTTGAAGTTCTCACTAAATTACATTCTAAAAAAGATGAAATGTTTCTAAATCTTTAAAACGATGATCGTTAGCCCTAACTTTTAACAATATGTAACTCGTAACAATGTTCAGTGATAATTTTGATAAATATATGTTGAGTTAGTATAAAAGTAAAAGCGTCACAGCGCAATTTGAGAATTGGAAGGACAGGACCAAACAATAATGAATAAATTATATTACAGTCCAAGTTTCTGGATTGAGATAGTTGTTCTATATTCAGAACTTAGAGTCTCGATATCTCGGGTTGCTCTTTATTTTCATCAGTTTATTTTATAGTACGTGTATGAAGATATGATATGTTCAAGTCATGTACTTGCATATATTAGTGCAGTATTTTTTGTCTTTCATAATAAACTCATGTAGCTTAACTTGTTCATATAATCTTATTACCGTGGTCATAGGCACACAGTTTCAATTCACTTTAACAACACAACAGAAATGAGTGGGAAATATGAACATGATCATGAACTTGATGATCATAGTGAGCGAACACAACTGTTGTCTAATGATCGGAATAAACATGATGACCAACCGCCTGGGGATAAACCTAGAAATAGGAAGAAGCCAACAGTAGATGAGGTCGTTCTCGTCGCGTCCGCTGTTGTTCTTAGTGGATTAGCGATCGGTTTTGGAAACGGATTAAGTGTACTTTATCCCGTTCTGGTGCAAGTTTTTAACGTAGACCGGTCAATAGCCGCTCTTGTACAAGGAACAAATATCAGTCTCTGTATAGCAGGCACTGTATTGTGGACTAAGTTTATTGAAAGATATGGATGTGGATTTTGTATAAAATGTGGTATACTACTCGCTGTTACTTCTGTCTTTATTGGACAGTTTTCAGTCAATATATGGATGGTGATTGCTTTCGTTGGAATTCTCACCGGCGTAGGAATGTCCATTGTTTCACTTGGAATGATTTTCTTGGTAAACGACATACTCTCTGATTCTCCATGGAAAAATGCGGCACTGGCGGCGATACCAGTGGGTTCAAGCTTGTTTCAGTTCATCTCCACGTTTCTGATGGAAGTGTTGATTGAAGAATATGGCTGGCAGGGAGCAATTATGGTATTTTCAGCCATTATAGCAAATATGGCGCCATTTGCGATTAAAGTTCACGAGCTTGAGAAGAGTCACCACAAAAGGGGGACAACTCAGGAACGAAAAAAGGTGATTTTCTCGAGGGTTGTCTTTAAGAATATTAGACTGTACCTGTATGCTGTTAATATATTCCTGATTGGATTTTATACCGTTCTGGAAAATAGATTTCTTGTAGATCTGGCTATACTAAGAGGATTTGAACGTCGGACAGGGTCACTGTTAGTAACATATCTTGGAATGGCAAACTTTTGTGCCAGAACAAGTGGAGTTCTATTTAAGATTGTCATTCCAGGGAAGAACCTTATACAAATAACAATATTTTCCTTGTTGAATGGATTCTCTCATGCGATTGTATTATATTATACTACATACACAGGACTGCTAATTGGTTCAATATTATGTGGTTTCACAAACGGTATGATTATTTCTAATTTCACTACGGCGATACTTGAAGTGTTCACTGCTGAAGAATTTGGAGGGGCTATGATTGCTATTAACCTGGTTGGTGGCATAGGAAGCTTATGTAATAGCTACTTTGGTGGCTACATTCAAGATGTTACCAATAGTTACGATCTCCTATTGCTGCTTGCAATCATCATGTGTGGCGTCACTGTTGTTATATTTATCATACTAAATGTACTCTCTATGCGAGCATTTAAACATGTTTGTATAAGGACATGATGAGGTACTTCCCTCCAAGTGTATAAAAAATCTAATGCCTTGTTTTTATTGTCCTGATTCTCAGTCCCGATACGTACCGGTTTGGACACCGTGACAAACCAGAACTACAAGCGTTGCGACGCCGTTAAGAACCGCATTTAACCGGGATACACTATTTTAATTCGGCATTTACTGGGGAGCGGCCCCGGTGGTGTTTAAAATGGCAATACAACAGAGATTCACCGGAGAGCGAAACCAATGCCGGGTTATTCCTGGGAGATCCGGTGTACCACCGTAGCTCATCCGGCATGATCCGTCTCTCCACCTTAAAACCACCGGGTGAAACCGTAGTTAACCGGCATGACCTGTGTCCAAGGTAGAGATACGGTTATTCCCGGTTTGGCCACTCAATTTTCTTCACAAATCTTCCCAGTTAATCCCAGTCAACAGGCTATAAACTACGGGGGCGTACCAGCGCATACATCGGGGCAGTATGAACTAGGCATATATTATATATTTTTATAACTTAATTATTAAAACTATTTGGTCTCACATTCTCATGACCAAAGCGAATAGAAGTTTTGTAAAATCTGTCTTTGCAATGTCGTCCACACAGTTGAATATGGCTTGAAAATAAAACATGTTAAAAATCGATTTTTTTTCTTTGGCGGGTCTATTATATGTAAAGGTTGTCAAACAAAATATCCCAGATCTTTTTTTATTTTTTTTAATGAAGCTGCTTACATACCGAATGTCGACGACGGAAGCACGGACTGACGGACACCGTACAGCAAACTCCCTAAGCTACTCACCTAAAATGGTCCAGGAATCTATTCCCTAATCTCTAGGTGTTAAGCTATCGGGTGAACAAAAAAATTTAAGTTTAATGCGATTTTAAGTCTGCTTGTCCATACATGCATGTTTAGCCGTCTTTACAATTTTTTACTACAATCCCTGATCATTGAAATCTCCTACAAGCAGGTGATCCTCACAGTACTCATTCGCACCTTGGTGGAATGCAAACAAAATTTCTTGCTAAATGAAATTAGCAGTTTCTGGTGGGGTTCGAACACAGGACTTCTCGATCTTATAGCGCGCGTCCTATCACTGGACCATTGCTCCTTCGTAATTATTACCAGTCGTGCAAAATTCCCAAACATTCGAGTAGCTGATGGTTTCTCATCGTGCTGCAATGGTAAGTAGATCTATTAAGTTTTAGTTCATATTCTTGCAAGCTGGAGATGTGATGTTAAATCTAAGTGCACTTTCAACTTGTAACCTTAGTATTGAAATACAGAAAGACTTGCGTGCACAATGGAACCTAAAAGTACATACCAATGATTACTCCTTACACATAAGATTCAAGTAAGAATCGAGCAGGGCAAACCATGCGGGCGAAGTGTTTATTCTACCGTGTATTACTGGCAAATATTATAAAGATTTTATTTTCTTCTTCTTGTCATACAAAATCTTGAAGTACAGTTTACCCTGTACGCATACAAATTATGTAGGTTCGATAGTTTAGTTAAATATGATAAACGTGATACAATACTGTAAAACAACTTAAACTTCAAGTAATACAATAAATGACTGCAGTATCATTACATTAAACAGCTACAGACACTATCAATATATTAATCATTTTATTGCTCTTACTTCATAAACTTTTCTAAACCTCTAATTTGCTGAAGGTATTATCAAAAGATCAGTATAACACTAGATTGATCACTATGTATACTGCTTAGTGTATAAACGAGATTTGACTACACCCTTCCACACGCTTATCAATATAAGTAAACATTTGTCGCTGATCAGTGAAGCAATGACGAGTCAGATGATGGAACTACTTTTATCACCAAGTAATTGACTGCGTAGTAAATCAGAGACACATTCACTTCGCAAGTTAAACTGATCAGGTATTTTCCTCGACAGTTTTCGATTTGTTGTATAACTTAAGCCATTCGACGAAAGCGCCGAAGGTCTAAAACAGAAAGTTGTTTAATGGAGAGCTTAAACGGTTTCCTTTAGAATTGTTCGTGTTGCATGAAAATTGGCAATCACGTTTCCAATCTAAATTTGGAACATTCAATAATCTAAAATCCAAAACCAAAAGCACATAGGTCATTTCAACATTGAAATATGCTGACAGGGCATCGATACATAGTTTGATTAATTAGAATTAAATTGACATCTGCTTTTAGAGATATCATTGCGCCGAGAATGAACCATTTAATTCCATTCTATTCCCATAATGTAAAATTGTTTAAAACGTTTCTTTATGTAGATCTATTGATAATGATTGAAAAGTTTTATCTAAATAGTTCTTTATTGTACGATTATATTGAACTGTCCGATTGCATAATTACACGGTTAACGCGCACTGTATATATTATTTTCCGCGTTCTATAAATAGAAACTTGCAGTAAAAAATACTAAGTGTAGGTTAATTAAGTGTCGATATCTCATCTGGCTGAATGGTCGCACGGTTAAAGTGCAATGATACTAAACATCTATTTTCGAAAGAAGTGCGAGTCTGAAGCTAAATATGTCATTTTTATTTATTTTTTTGTTCTTCGTTTTGTATTTTTTGTTTTACATCTATTTTATTCAGTAATTTTGGACATAGAAACAAAACTCTTCAAAACAAACAATGTAAAACTCCCTCAATTTTACTGACTGTGTCGGTTGTGCTACTGTCATCATCACTTCAAGAGATGCCACCAAATTTAAAACTAAGGCTTCTACAAGTTTCATGATGCACGAGGGACAGTGAGTTTTACGCAATCCGCCCATGATTTAAATAAGAAAAAAGATATAAAAATAAGTTTCTGTCGGGATTCGAACCCACAATAAAAAGATTTGTAGTCTGACCGTCTCCCCACTCGGCCACACAAACTACGATACGTTTTGCAGATAAGATATAATACATAAGTGTTCTGTGCTGACAATACGCTCTACGTGAACTACCGAAATTAACCGAGTATTAAATATACCGTGTAATGTGACGTTTTAATTTATGCAATCGGACAGTTCAATATAATCGTACAATACACTCGTATAAAATAGATCGTTCATTGATAGCCCACTTTGTATCTATATCAGTATTACGGTCAAGTTGTGTGTATATATCGATGGCTTAATGGCACACTGCCTTAACTCCAATGTCTAATTTTCGGTAGAAGCAAAATCTGTCAACTTTTTTTAAAACTTAACTTAACCGAGTAGAGATTATCTGTAGTTGTGTATATGTAGTTGCTTTATTAATTAGCTATTTTGATCAAATTTGGTAGGTACGTGGATTTTAGTATTTCTGAAGGCAAATTTAACAAAAAAATCACTTTTTGATAAAAATGTGAGTTAGGACAGTTTCCCGTTTCTCAACATAGATAAGCTTATTAACAATGTAACTTTTTTGCTTGAAGAAATGCATACCTATATCTAGTGTAATGTATATATATAAAGTGTTTAAACATTGGTAATTATAAATACGTGTTAATCTTTGCCCACGCTGTTAGTCCTTAAAGTTAATATTGACAATATTTAAAACATTGTATGACACATTATGATCTAACCAGAGAGCTCTGTTATTGGATCAATCAATTTGATCCTCCAAAAATAAAATAGATTATATTGTATATCAACCTACATGTAAACCACAACGTATTGATCCGTGAGTAAATAAAAAACTTGAACAATAAAGAAATGTTGATTGAGTCAGCAGAATGAGGTATAAAAACTGACTTCCTACAGAAATTGACTTCAGTATAGACCATAACGTATTTAAAAGTCTTAATGACATACGTAATGGATAAAGATTAACTTCCGATTGAGTGATTGGGTTTTAAACAAGTCTTCGGCGTTCATAGATTATGAATGATTTATTAGTCTATGTTTTATTTTCCTATCGATAAGCTATAAATTATATATCGGGAACGTTTTGTTATAAATGATTTTATTCTAGTTTTCATTTAAATATTTTACGAACGCTGATAACTAATATATTCAGTGATTTATCTTAAAAATTGAGGACACTGCTACTTAAAGGATTGACATATATTTCACTCAGAGAAATTGGGACAAATGGACTTACGATTATAATAGGTAAGATTTAAGATTTTTCACTTACGACAATTTTGTGCTTTTATATGGGACTAAGTAAATGAGATTGAATATATGAGTTTTGAATATATACAGTTTGCAATAATATTGGAATGAATAATACATGCATTGATTTAAATCTAAAAACTTAAATATTTTGCATTAGCAATAAATTTTATTTTCAAAAGAAGTCTATAAGTGCATGGGTTTACAAAATATTCATACTACATGCATATGAATTTGCGTTTTTGTTTTTGTTTTGTCAATACCACTTGTATTCTCTTTGATCTTGCCGTTTGTTCTTGTTTTCATTGTTATTTATTTATTTTACTTTATCGATATGAATAAACCATTAATGTATGGTAAACTTCTTATGATTGAGAAATAATTCTAAAACCACATGTGATATGGTATTTAAAAATCCAATATGGAATTTAAATCTGTAGTTTAAATTTTTGAATGTATTAATGATATTAATATAAAAAAACCTATCATTCGCTTGAGCAGTCGGCTAAGGCTTACAATTATTACACAAAATATGTTAAACCTATTACATGATTACTGGATTTATTCAAAATGACAATATTGCTCATTACAGATTCAATTTGGATTAAGGAATCTGACACTAGCAAAACTGAATTTTCAGGTCAACGATTCTGAATAGTTATGACCTAGTGTAAGGGCATTCATATACACATGTATTATGAAACAGGCTCTATAATGTTTAATGTTTGTTTTAGATGGAGGGGATTGATATCGAACCGACAGTGGAGTACAAACTACAGAGATTAAAATGGAGTTTAGAACATGATGATATTAATGCAATTAGTGAAAACATACAAGACTTGGGACCACTTTTAAATGATACAAATGTTCGAGCATTGTTACCACAACTTCTCTGTGATGTCTATTACAAACAAAAGATAGACGCTGTTTTACTACTACTTGATATTCTAGAAGAAGACATCGCGGAAGTCAAGAAAGACCAAAAATCTTGGTTTCAGAAAATATTCTGTTCCGCTGTTGAATCGGGACAAACCAAGCTTGTAGCAAGAATGGCCAATCTAGGTGCTGATGTGAACGCTTCTAGCTTCGGTAAACCATTACTTCATACCGCAGCAACCAATGGACATGAAGTTATTGTGACAGAACTGATAGAAGAAGGGGCTGATGTAAATTTAGTTGATAAGAAAGGGGAACATGTTTTACACAGTGTGCTGAAGTCTCCATTGAGTCATAAAGTAAGTACGACTTTAATATATCAGTCATTAATTAAAGATTTATAGCCTACGTGTGTTTATTGCCAGAAGCCATGTTTGTAGGTGTTTTGCTTCAATGGAATTGTATGCATTTTAAAATCCATTGAACTTATTCTGAAGCAACGCATTAGACTGAGTATTCTTAGATCTTTTTTTTTCATTTATGTCTTGTGGTTTTGATTACTATAATGATCATAAAAAAACACTTTTATATCGAAGCTACACACATTGATAAGGCCAATCATTTATGTGGACCTCTGACTTTCGTTTTTTCTGTGGTCAATGATTAGCAACAGCTGTGCAATGAAAAAATGCTTCAATACTCAATTCTATGGGAATAAAACTTGGCATTTAATTCTTTTCAATTGCTATCGAATATTCAATGGTTGAAATAGTATTGAAAGTCGCATTGACCTGTATTAGGCGTCCACCTGGTTGACAATATAAAAAAATAAAAGTGAACATAAAACGTCATCGTAGATAATTTCAATTGTGATATTCAGACTCGGGGAATAATTTGGCTATAAAAACACCCATTTGATTTGCGACTTTAAAAAAAAGTTAATATTCGCCCACGCCTTACAATACTGTCAATTGTATCCATTAATGAACACCCTCTTTAATGTCTAAAGTAGTTTTGAACACCTTCACCTGATACATTAACCAATTTTGATAACGATCGTAATATAAATTCCCTATCTGGTAATATAAGACGAAGATGAGTATTTGATACTCAGTTATTTACTGATTCCAATTATTCAGACGACTAGAGGAGCTGCAGATAAATACGGAAATTTTCAGCTGTGAATTTAGAAAGAATGCATCCAATTCACATCAGCGTTGCAGATTGATAAAGGTCGATTAATGACAATTGTCCAATCAGCTTCATGAATAAAATTCATGACAATTTTTCATATCAGATAATTGTACTGTTTAGTGAAATTTTCTCAATTTTATCATATGTTGATTGAGTCTGTCAATTTGTTGATTTGTTAATTTGACCAATTAGTTACAAAACGTACATAGAAGCTGTACTTCATTTGTTGCACTTCGATTGTTCATCATAATGGTCATGGAACATGATATTTCAAACCCAATGTCTTTAAACTTTAAAAAACAATAACCATTTATTTTTTTCTGAAAAGGTAAAAACAAACCATATCGTAAGTGTGTGTCATATTTTTTTTCTACAAAAAGTTTATTCTAAATAATATGATAGCATACTGAACAATATCAAAGCATTATTAACACTGATTTTGTTGGAATTGCTTTGAGAAAGCACTGGACAACAATTTATGCGTGGTTTAACTTACGAATCGTAATAAGTAGTTAAGGATTCCTTTTTTGTAATATGTTTAAGAAAAAACTATTCTTTAACTCTCAGTTTTTCTATTTGTTTTCAGTTGTCAGTGACAAGATTGTTATTATCATACGGAGCAAATCCTCTGGTCGAGTCTATATCAGGAAAGTTGCCATTACACATAGCAGTGACCACTTCACCAGAAGTTCTAGAACTGTTTCTACAAGACGGTCAAGACGTTAATATCACCGATAGTGTTAACATAGATACTCCTTTACATATCGCTTGTGGTATGTGTTGTCATGACGCTGTTGTAAAACTATTGCAGTTTGGCGCTCGCATGAACCTTGTAAACAAACATGGAGAAACACCTTTAGCCAAGTTGTTAAAATTTACTCATAAAGCCAATGACTTCCATTCTAAAACAAGGATTAAACTTGCTAAGATGTTGATATCGATAGGGTTCCGTATAAAAGAAAGAGGTACCTCAATAAACAAGAATGTTTCTAGTCACAAAGGTCGAGATAAAACAATGGACAGGTATAGAGAAATAATGTTACAATGTAATGAAGTACCAACCTTGATGAATCTCAGTAGAGCTGTTGTAAGGGAAACCTTGAATTCAGGTGTACATGTACCTAAACTGGTTGATACTCTGGATATACCATCAAATCTTAAACCATTTCTTTTATGTAAGGAACTTCTTTAGGTTTACCTTAGACATATACGGGTAATAGAGGAACCAATCTCATTATAATAATGTATTGTGTAAAAATTGTGAAAAAACAATTTTGTTTGGATTTAATGAGGGTCCGTCCGCTCCATAAGGATGCATTATGTGCAGACCACAGGATGTGACTCCTGATCCCTTAAAAGATTGGTTTTTGAGTTTAAATTGAATCAAATTTTGAAAAATTCCTGATATTTTCATATCCGGATAGGTTCTTATATGCCAATATGTGTTTTTGTTATTGCCTAAGGTAGTTGAAAAACATATTATATGCGCTTTCTTTATACTATCTGAAGGTCATGTTCTGACATCAGCGTCAGCTTAAATTTATCCGTCCAATCAGTGAGGGTATTTCATTTAGTTTAAGTAAATCGCAAATTACATTTAACCTGATATGAATCTTCGAATTGATTTAAAAATGCGTTGATTGATGTTGTCATTATGCCTGTCGATCTATACAGTGACAATCTGATTAAAACCCGATCTAAAATTTTACCGCTCGCATACTCGCTAATTTAGATCTGGCCTTTTCCAAACGAAGGTCACGTTCAGGTGACCTTTTCTCATCATAATATTCATGACGAAATTGTTATGATACGTAACTTGTTTACATCGTCTACGTCACACAATTTGAAATGAGCCACCCAATCGCAGACTGTGAAAAATACCGCTGTTAAATTAACATGCAAACCTCGGTCTAAAAATAGAAATTACGAAATCAAAATGTGATTAATAGTGCTTTCGTCTAGATGAAAGCTACGTATTGATTGGTCGACACAAAGTTCATCTCGACGTGACCTTGCATTGACTAAGTAGAGATCCAGTACGACAACGCTCTACAGGATCTCTGTTTACGGAGATTGATACAGTGACATCTATATGTGTCTTCACTGTGTTCTAATGAATAGTCAACGATATGTGACTGATAAACGAAAGCCTTCAGATCTATTGTTGCGGAAATTTAGAGGAGAGTTGAGTTTAAGTAGTCTGACTTTAATTAATTTGTAGAAGAGCATTTTCCACCTGATTGTATATAGATACTGTTTTATGCATGTACCTCACTTTTAGTTTTGATGTGATTTTTATGTGTTCACTGTCCATAATTATAATACATGTTTCCTAATTTATTTATTTATTGAGTTTACGCTAGTCTTATAAATTATTAAAGTATTATGTTGTTGTCACAAAGTGACTTGTTTTCATGTCAAACATGATTGTATGAATAAAAGAAATAATCATTTTGTCTGATTTTATATATCATTTACAGCGTATTTACTGTACAAAAATCTTAAAAATCAACCCCAAACCCTATATTCAGCTAAATTGACTGTAAAGGATTTTTTCCATTGTTAATGGCAACGTGGAAAGTGCAGGTCAAATGAAGTGCTCGCTAAATCTTGGGACCCTAATTCAAATTTGCTGATTATATACAGTCGGTAACAGTATAGTTTAGAGCATAATCACATTAACAACGCTCATTCTCTCAGACTGTGATTACAAAGATAGCATCAGAGTAATCCGCATGCGAATTCGCACTATTCTTAATCGGACTGGTTCGGTTTTGTTCATAACAGTCAATCCAAATAGCTGAAACTAATAACCGTTTACTCGGCCCGGTACTTTGATAGGGCACCATCTAAAATTTGAAGTCATTTGACGAAATAACCTTACAAAAGAGATGCAATAATGAGGTGAAGTAAGTAGTAAAATGTTTAAACCACAGAAAATTAGTAAACAGATAAACAGATATTTTTCAATCACAAAAACAAAGCCAAAGTACATTTTGAATTAAAGTCAATTCAAAATGATGACGTCTTTTATGTAAACTCTAATAAATTTTGAGAGCAAAACACTTGAAGAAAAAAATGCATACCACGTCAACAAAGAGTGCATTTGTAAGTGTAAGGTATGTAATAACATTTATTGATTGTAAAACGTTTAAGAATTTTTATCAGACTGATAAAAAATGCAATTAATTGATAGATATTAAAACAAATTCCCTGCAATATTTATTTAACTAAGTTTTCTGACAATATTGGTGTCATCCTTAATTTTAAGTTTCCTCGATTGCATTGACATGTCTCACCTAGACAAATAAGGTTGGCCTCGCCATATGGAATAGCATTCAATTGACGCTTTGATAGCATAAGATAGGAGATGAAAAACGTTTGTTTGTACTATTGACTTTACAAGATTTATCTATTGTTAAAATTAATAAAAAGATAAACGTATGTATATATAGTCCATGGTTTATGTCGATTTTAGACTTTAAAATGTTCATTTTTTAAACAAAACGATATAAAGCATTTACAGTATTGTAAAAGCAATCTGACTATCGACTTCGTGTCGTTTTTTAATCTTCCCTTTTCATGTGTTCAGGCGTTCTATGAGTTTGTATGAACATTTGTAGGCTATATTCTGGACATTGTAGATTGAGTCAGACTATGTAAGAGGCGTGTGGGGATGACTTTCAAGTAAGAACCAATGTATATAATACATATGCGAAGGATCAAAATGCCTTATTGGATTCAGCAGGGTAATTAAGGGTTACGTAACCCTGGATTTCTCTTAATGGGTTTCTAAATTAAATATGGGTCTGCTGCTAGACCATTTTGGTATAGAGCTGGGTTGCATTATTATAATGACAAAGCAGAAAATAGAGTTTGTAACCAATACCTTTTTTCAAATGTTTGGCATGGTTGATATTTGTAACCAGCTTTACAAATCTGTCTTCGATTCGTCACATATGCCTTTGCTTAAAATGCCAAACTGAAATCTATTACATATAGTCAGTTTTAAATTTAAGTTTCTGTCAAAAATTAAATTTGAAATTGGAACGGGTAATCCACTACGTAGGCATAAATAATGATCTAAGTAATTAAATCGTGATTTTAAGCCACTGGTTAGTTTTAACTAACCGTTCACAAGTATATATCCTTTCAGTAACAGTCAAATAATGGCAGAAAAAGGGGATCTACCAAAAAGTACAAATATGATACTGGTGTTAAATATCAACTTGCTTGAAGTATATATTTCAAGTCTCAAATATATCTAATTATTTATAATTGGTCAATTATTCGTACATTGATCTGTCTTAGTCATTGGTTTTATATCTTGTTATATTTATAAATAAACCAGAAGAAAGTCTTTATATGTGAGACAAAAAGTCAAGTATGTGTGTAGGTTTACTTACCTCAAAGTACAAATGTACAAAGAAATTGATAATGTCGTATTTACTTATGTTTATAATGACATATCGTGTCAGTTACTTTATTACAAAGCGCACCTAGACTTTTTTCCAAGTTGAAATATACCAGATTGTAAGTAGATGGGACCGGACAACGAAGTAAAATTCTGAATACTTATAAGCGACCTACATTTGTATTTAAGCACAATATCATTGATCCAATTTTAACTCAATTTGCTAGCTGCTACAGCTTCACTAGTGGCATCACATGATCAAAGCAATTATTAGTTAAATATTGTCAATAATATTGTACGTGGGCAATATTTAGTTAAATATTGTCAATGATACTGTACGTGGGCAATATTTAGTTAAATGTTGTCAATAATATTGTACGTGGGCAATATTTAGTTAAATATTGTCAATGATACTGTACGTGGGCAATATTTAGTTAAATGTTGTCAATAATATTGTACGTGGGCAATATTTAGTTAAATATTGTCAATGATACTGTACGTGGCAATATTTAGTTAAATGTTGTCAATAATATTGTACGTGGGCAATATTTAGTTAAATATTGTCAATAATATTGTACGTGGGCAATATTTAGTTAAATGTTGTCAATAATATTGTTCGTGGGCAATATTTAGTTAAATGTTGTCAATAATATTGTACGTGGGCAATATTTAGTTAAATGTTGTCAATAATATTGTACGTGGGCAATATTTAGTTAAATGTTGTCAATAATATTGTACGTGGGCAATATTTAGTTAAATGTTGTCAGTAATATTGTACGTGGGCAATATTTAGTTAAATACTGTCAATAATACTGTACGTGGGCAATATTTAGTTAAATATTGTCAATGATACTGTACGTGGGCAATATTTAGTTAAATGTTGTCAATAATATTGTACGTGGGCAATATTTAGTTAAATATTGTCAATAATACTGTACGTGGGCAATATTTAGTAAAATGTTGTCAATAATACTGTACGTGGGCAATATTTAGTAAAATTTTGTCAATAATATTGTACGTGGGCAATATTTAGTTGGATATTATCAATAATATTGTAGGCGGAAATGCACTTTAAACGAGTTTTGAATATTCGAGAGGGGGTTCGGGCCTCCTTGAACTAAGCTAGTTCCGTAAGTGTTCTTTAAAAAAGTCACGTGATAATTTTAAATAAGTTACAAGAACACCGCCCTCATATATTACCTAACCATTTAAAATGAATACATAAATTTCTTTGTTACAAAAATGAATGAAGACATTCCCACCGTTAGAACGACCATGAGAGTATGACAATATTATGCTTTGATTAGTCATTTATATACCTGATCAGTCTTTGTGATTATGACCTTACAAAATCGACCTATGTAGGACTACTATTATGTATAGATTTTGGATTAGAAAGTTGACTCGGTGCTAGCTCTTGTCCTTAGTAGATCTATTCAGAACATGTATACAAAACTACAAAGTTTAGAATCTATCACCCGACTTCGTTTTTGCATCGTTTAGTTTACTATAGATATACATTTTTTAATATTTATTTTAATAGCAAATGCCTTGCCTTATCAGTTTTCTAGTACGCGTTTCTTTTTCTCAATAATTCTTACTATTCTACAAGGTGCCTAGAACTTATCCCCGGCTACAAGAAAGTAAATCGACTGTTATGGCGAATTTATTTATTCGGCTTGGTTCTGTTATCAATGAACATGAAAAATCGAGTATCCAGCTACCATGGGTGGTACTATAGTTGGCACAATTTTTGAGATAATATAACTTATAATACACATAAGTTCCATTACTAAGACCATCAAAATCGATCGTCCTAATAGCGGAGTGGTCTTAATATAAGGACCATTTCTCTTCTCAAATTGAGCATTTTGGAACTTAAAAAACGTCAAAAATTGCATGATTTTGCTAAAACGGTGGTCTTAATAGCAAAAATGTACTGTAACTGACTCGTCAAAAAAAACCACCAACTTTTTCACACGCATCTTGGATGTTTATACCTTGTCGTAAACGAGAATCCTCACAGAACTGCCCAGTATGAATGGAGTATCGCACGCCTTTTTTAACTTGACAACAGTATTAAGCGCGACTCTTTAGTCAAGTTTTTGTGTCCAATAAATAGATGTCCGTTATTTTAATCTGTAAAAAATAACAAATGCAGGAATGTTTCATCATGACAACGAGCATTGTATTCTTATTTCAAAGCTACACGCGTACACACTTAAATCGAATAGTTGCAATGTATCATAAGAATACGTAGCAACAACAATACAACAGTGGATAAGTGAGATTAGACAATATTGCCGGTTTGACAATAAATTTATGATGAAACTTTACTTCTCTTTCTAGTTTATAATTAGACATATGATCACCTCCTCAACACTATAGGTAGCGCGCCTGGATTTCGAATATTGTGTCCCTGGGGTACGGGTTCGAATCCTACCCGGGAAGGTTATACCCTTCCATGAAAATTTGACAATAATGTCAATTTCCTCCATTTATAAGATATATAATATGGAGAAGTTTCCGGCCCCGTGAAGGATAGGTGTGTACAGGTTATAGACAAGTGTTTAGGAAAGCTAGGTTAGATGCGCTGAACGCCTTTATATTCCTTTACAATGTGTTGCTATGGCGTTAAAGCCGACAAAATAAATAAATTATTCAACACTTTAGAGAACAATATACCCGAGCTATTATAAAATATGTCGTGTGCTTGTATGGTTTTCATGCTTCGTTATCAATGCAAATCCGGTTTTGCCGCGTATCTGTTGATTTCAAATTGCTATGATTTTACAGAAAAGATAGCAATTAGAAATTTTATCTCTGCAGGTTACGCACCGCCTTGCAAAAGACCTATGTTAATTACTCTTTTTAGTAGCAGCTTTTTAGTCATTTCTTGATTTTTCATTGTACATATCAACATACTAATGATTTTAAACAAAACTGACCACGTAGAAATTTTGCACGAGAATAACGTGCTAATTTCCCTTTTCGGCACATACACGACAAAATTGGTTTAAGCAGCAACCATGAAAACCATGCAAGCAGACGACAGTATTGTCTTGATCATTTCCTCTATCGATCGGACATAAATGATGATTTTATTTTTAAAAATCTACAATATTAAAATCAGGGAACTAAGAAGTTTCGTTATATATATATTAAACACAGTAAGATAAAATATGATTTAAACATTTTTGAAAGGTAAGCTCTATGTTGTATCCTGGCTTAAAGGAGTCCCGAATAGCGTACAATCAGGGTCTTGATTTAGAATCTCAGCTATTTCTAGTGTCGTGTCAAGGCGGTTAACATGAAGTGTATGTATATATAAGTCCTATAATGGTACTCGACCAGTTCAGTCAATACAATGAGGATACTCGACAGGTAGGCTTATAGGGTGTATAACATAGTCATCTAAAGCCATTACTAAAACACTATAAAATATAAACCATTGATTGCCATGTCAAATAAAACAGAAAGTAGTTAAAGTGGGTTCTTTACAAAATATACAACTTGTATATCTCTTATCATGTATTTGGAACAAACAGAACATGTAGTTGATTATTTAAAATCACCATTTCATTCTACTTATAATTTTGTACTTTAAATCTGTCAATTTACATATACTTATATTTTGAAAGACATTCGGTTAGAATAAGTACATAAATTGGTGGTTCCAGTGCAGGATCCAGGGATTCCGACTGCATAGGAAAATACAATACATGTACATTCCGAAACATCTCCAAACCGGAATTTATTTATTCTCGGTCCGGTTTAGAGGGGTTTTACTGTATTTCATACCTGGAGGTTTTACAATTATCAAAGTACTGATAGTTATGGTGGAACGGTGCTACTGAAGAAGTGAAAAGGCAAAGTGTGATCATGACGCTACACTTGTAGAAAACATCAAGCGAAACTAAAACAAATTTAGTGTATCAAAACTCAACGACAAACCCTTCGATTTAGCTGATAGCTGTTAGCTTGCCAGCAGGAATGAAACTATCGTCAAATCACACGTTAAATTACTACATATCAGATATAAATAGTTCGTTGTTAGATATTAGTCATTAACTACCGTTGAAATTTGATGACTTTTATCAGGACAAACACTATTTAATGTTATTTACCGGTGGTAACCAACAAGGAAGAATTTGCCTTTCTTTCAATCACGTGTTGTAAGGGTAATTCTAATATAAACCAATTATAATTGAAGACGACAACGGTCATTCGAGTCGAAAATAATCATTGCATAATTTACATTGTCACACTCCTAGCGCATTACCTAATTATGCGCTGTAATACAGGCCCGTAGGAAAAGGGGAGGGTACGGTCAAATGGGTAGGCTGTAACTAAATAAAAAAGAGTCCTAAGCTTAACATGCCTACGAAATCCTAAGCTCATTGACTAAATGAGCAATTAAACATGTGGTTCTGATAGAAAGTTACTCTCCATTCTCTTCCAATCTGAAAACGTTTTCTACGGTGCTGCCTCCAAAAAACAAATCCGAATGAAGAATCTCCCATATTTACATTACCTAAGATTGAAAGATACTTGTTTTAATGATCGTAATTGATAAATAATTATACCAATTGAAATAAATACATTACTTATGTTGATTTATTGATAATTTCCTTCCTAATTTATGGACAATTTTTAGTCATCTTAATCATTTCATATTGTTATCTAAATATACATATAAATATGTATTTCTGCCTAATCATTGTCACACGTATTTTAAAGGAATACATATGCAAAATTGTAATTCCTTCTTTTTCTTCATGTTGCATTTTATTATAACCATTGTGACTGCAAATAATCTCTTATGCATTACTTGTGAAACATTGATAAAATTGCTCAAAAGAATTAGTGTTTTTTTCTATCTTGTCCCACGTGGGGTAGGTTAGCATAATGTAAATGTGTTCAAATAAACATTTACTAGTGAAAAGATATGAATGTTCATTATTGTGCGTCATTAGTATTTTTTATTGGGTTTAACGCCGTATCAACACAATTTAGGTCATTTTACAGCGTCCAGCGCACCTAACCTAGCTTTCCTGAACCCTTGTCTATCACCAGTACTCACCTGCCCTCCCACAAGGCCGGAAACTTTTCCATATATCGTATAAATGGAGGAAAATTGACATTATTGTCAAATGCCATTAGTATAAATCTTTCACTAAGAAAATCTTACCGTAAAATACCCTCTCATAATGATGAACATACAAAAAAAAAACGATAAATAAAAATGCCAATGGCCAAGAAGTGCAATATTAAAACAAATCTATAAGTAGCTGAGCGATTCTATCAGTATCCTACTTTCAGATTCAAATAATTGTGAGTGGTACGGTTTAATTTGTTTTGATTGTGTGTGTATATATATAAATGACTTAGATCATCAACAAATGTAATTGCTTACATCATAAATAGCCTTCATCTATTAATTAAACTTTAAGTTAATAGTTCTGTAGTTTTAACTTAGCTATTTGTCTATGTGTTCCTTTAATAGTAGTCTAAGAGTTATAGAAGTGTTACACGCGATTTGATCATATTGATACAAAGAAATTATCATAATTTTATAACATATTGTCTGATATTAACTATATGATACTATTCGAACAGTAAATATGAATTCATTATTACGCCAATTTGAACTGTTATTGTTAACGCCCTAGTATTACCGACACGCTACGTCGTTATTTTTTTGCGTCGTAATTACCGACTGGCTATAATTATCGTTTTGTACGATAGCAGCAAGCAGGCTCAGTCATAATTAGATTTTTAATTCCACTCTCCTATTGCGGACAATATACCTAATATAGTCATAACATAGCAGAAAAAGGTATCTTGTTTAGTGAAACGACGAGCTTGATTTTGGACATGACTGAAATCAGAGAAAAACAATGCAGAATCAAGTTGTGGAGTGGTAATGACATTGACCATGCCAGTGCTCGTAACACCCAATGTGTTTTGTTATTCCTATTCGCCAACAACATTATCTTTTATCATTATACTCAATAAACTTGTTTAAGGTACTTAGTGTTTAAAGTAATCCATAAATGTTTCCGACAAAAACATGGTTGTGGTATATGAAAGTATATTTCATATGGTATTGAGTAGAAACTTTTCTGTTAGAACAATGTGACCTCGTTTTCACAATGAATCTGTTTCGCATGAGTATCAAAGTTAAAAAATAAATATAGCATTACCAGCGTATTGACCAGAAATATTATTTCTCTAAATCAATTAAAGGTAGTGTTTGATGACAACCACCAGACTGATTTACTAAGAATTGACACGGGAAATGGTGGTACCTAATAAAAGCTATTTCTGGAAGAAGGTTTATGTGCCAAATGTACAAATTTTGGAACATTTTCTGTCAGTTTCAAAGTTCGATTTTAGAGCATATTTGATCCAAAACTTGTCTTTTATACAAATAATTTAAAACCATACCACAAGATGGTATCTTTAAAACCCTTATTATATTTACTTACACTATCTAAGCTCAATTATATCTTTATGCACTGTACGATAAGAAATTACGATTAAAGTACGCTCATTAATCAAATATAAGTATTATATACACTGAATAGCATTTCAATAAGTGCATGTACGATACGTCATTGAAAGTCGGATTTTTGTAAACCTTCCCCACTCTTTTACTTTTAAGTTAATCACACACTTCAATTAAAATCTTAACAAAATATTTTACATTCTATGCATTGGAGTACCTTTTTCAAGTGTCAAATGTGGCGTATCACTCCTACATAAAAATAGTCATATCTTAAAAATGAAAACAAAATATGAATAAAGACAAATATGGAAAGTACATCATTAGCTTTCTGCATGACGTCATTGTTCCAGGTGTACTTATTAATTGAAATATTGGTATTTTCATTTTCTAAGAGCTTAACATAACTTTTCAAAATTCCTTGATACTTATTCCTGGTTATTAAATATATTAACTTTAAGTCAGTAAGATGACTATATCTCTATTTATATTTGCTTGGTCTGTCTGTTCGAACAAACTAATTTACCTTTTTAGACTCTATTTACCCATACGTTCTAAATCCGCAAGTAGGTCCGTAAGTAAATAAAAAGACCATTCTGAGCCTGTCATAACCATCCTCGGTAACCCAGGGTATTACATCGACGATAATATTCATAACGTATGAGTACCGTGGGTTTCCGACTATGGTCATAACTGACAATTTGTTTAAATTTCAGACAGTAAAAATCCGAGTCCGGTTTGATAGCTTGAATAACATCCAAATAATAGTGTTTTGTTTGCTATTTAATGCCAACAAATAGGTGCCGTAAAATAAATGTATAAATTTGTATAAATGGTAACTTTTAACAGAAGGTAACTGAACTGTACTGCAATGGACCCCTTTAACATTTGCTTATCAGGAATATTTTTTATTGGGTATAACGCCGTGTCAACACAATTTATGTCATTTTACGGCATCCAGCGCACCTAACCTAGCTTTCCTGGACCCTAGTCTATAACCAGTAATATCATACCCTTTTACAAGGCAGATAACTTCTCCATATATCTTATAAATGGAGAAAAAATGACATTATTGACAAATTCTGATGTTGGGGTATAACCTTCCCGGATGGGATTCGAACCCGTGCCCACTTCGGGGCACTAAATTCCTAATCCCGGCGCACTACTAACTGCGCAACCGGTCCGGGTTTTATTAGTAATCAAAATCATAGGAGGTAACTTTGGTGGCATATTTCTGCCATCAGATAACCACATAATTAACTAGTTAATTAAGAGGTTAACTAGTTACGGTAACTAGTTAACCACTTAACTTAATAAACTTAAGAAGTTAACTAGTTACCGAAACTAGTTAACCTCTTAATTAACTAGTTAGTTATATGGTAATATGATGGCAGAAATATGCCACCATAGGTAACTTCTCTTAATTTGATAATTATCTAATTACCCCAATTCTGTTAAAGTTCTATTTTGTAATCAAGATAAAGTCAGTATTTCAGCTCATAATTAAATAAAGTTTTTATTTAACTACATGTATAAATATGAACACTACAGTACCCACAAAAAGTTTGAAGGCATTTTCAGATTGTAGGCTACTGAACAGCTTTTGTCTCAAACTTGGTATCTGTTTACAGTACATGTATTTTGAAATGCTTTGTAATTTTGCTTTATTTTTGGTTATCATTTAATTATCACAAAGACTACAAAAATAGCATAAAAGCTATGTTTATGGAAAATAATTACAATAAACATACTGTAGTTTTCAGATGCTGAATCTTAAACATGTGCTGCATTAATTAAATTTGTTTTCGTATAATTACAAACCATAATTAAATATATCAAAAATAATGATTCAGCAAAAATAACCATCAAAATTCAAGAATTGTAGTAAAGTTCTTTGCAATCTGATTAAAACCCGATCTAAAATTTTCCGCTCGCATACTCGCTAATTTAGATCTGGCCTTTTTCAAACGAAGGTCACGTTCAGGCGACCTTTTCTCATTATAATATTCAAGACGAAATTGTTATGATACGTAACTTGTTTACATCGTCTACGTCATGCAATTTGAAATGAGCCGCCCAATCGCAGACTGTGAATAATACCGCTGTTAAATTAGCATGCAAAACTTGGTCTAAAATAGAAATTACGAAATCAAAATGTGATTAATAGTGTTTTCGTCTAGATGAAAGCTACGCATTGATTGGTCGAAACAAAGTTCATCTCGACGTGACCTTCCACAGAGAAAGTAGAGATCCTGTACGACAACGCTCTACAGGATATCTTTTACGGAGATTGAGTTCTTTGTTACCAAACTTTTGATGGGTACTGTATATTGTAAGTTTACACATAAAATAAACAACGGAGACTCCTACTTGCCAGTCTAACAGTCACATTTCATCAACATTCAACATAATCAATCTTAAAGTCGTACAGTATTCAGCTTACCGGCACGAAACCCATGGCTAGTGCATTTGATTCGGGATAGTCAAAGTTGCTTATATGATAAAGTCGAGCTAGTTGATAAGTCTGAACTCGACTATACAAAATGGCAAATTAGGCTAGTGGTGGAGAAAATTTAAGGCGATGACTAGTTGCGCATTTTGCCAATGTAAATGCCTTCTTCGCAACAGTACGAGTATTCACGTTTAACATTCAAAATAGCATAGTACAGCGGTAGCGTAAATAAAATTTGTTTTTATTGATACTGTGTATTACTTTCTGTTGTAGGAACGTTTTACTGATGTTCTATAGATATCGTAATATAAGACTATATTTGATTTAACTTTCTCGAGTTTTTTTATGATAAAACATTTTAGGTCATGGTTAAATACATGCACTGTGATGTCTTTATTTAAAGGCGTTTATAATGCTTGTAGCTTCTTGTCACGTGACCCGATAAACTAAAATACCCAATCGAATACTATTTTTGTAAGAATTAGAGGATCTTGACAAACACTTTTCCCAAAAAGTTCCAATTAGAGCGATAATAAAACCTTTACTTAGTCGCGGGTGTGAAGTTAGCAGTAACAGCGGTATCAGCAGGAATAGCAGTACTATCTATCTCACTGATGTTTTTGTTAGCAGTAGAATCGGAAATATTTGTATTGGTTTAACGACATACATGTAGCAACATATTATGTAGGTTATATCACGGCGGACAGTCCACCTACTCACTGTTCCTGGAAAGGCTAAATCTTTGGATTTAGCTGTTAACCAACTACTAGGCACATACTACCGTCAGTAACTGACTTCTGTCTTACATGATTTAGAATCATTGATAGGAGGGAGAATGGCCGTAGAAAATTATTTCATGACCTAGTTCCACGAAAGTATGCCCCGCTCGGGAATCGAACCTACGACCCCTCGAACCGAAGACTTGTGCGCTTACGACTGAGCTAGCCGGATGGGCAGAATCGGAAATAGCGGTTTGAAAAAATACCAGGTGACACCAATGTTACTTTAAAATTAAAGTTAATGTCAGATAAACAAAATAATAAAATAATTGTCGTTTATAAAAAAGACATATTTCATCTAAAAATACCGCTACATATAGTAAATTCATGTCTTATTATGAAAATCGATTGGTGGGCTCAATAAAGTAAATGTACTTAAGTTCAAATCGAAACGGGAAGTTTTTATTCTGAAACTTAATCTTTCAAACATTATTTCGGAGTATAACTTGACATCACTGTGCATTTATTTTCTGTCACTGCTCTTAATGCTGTTACTGCTAAATTCACATTATTTTATATGGCTAGATTGGTCTCAAGGTCGACTTTCAAGCAATATGATAACATTACGACCTTTTTTTCGGATTTTTTCTTATTTTACACATATAAACCATTAATCAACAATGCAATTTTCCTGCATATAAGGGTTGATAAACTCAAATGGTCTGACACGTTATGTAATTGTGGTTAAATTGTTATTAAGATAAAGTTTCATTTGTTTGTTTTAGATAGTGAATTGATTTCATTATTTCACATATGTAATGAAACGTAAACAACTTATTCTACGCATCGCTATAATTCTTTTGTGGCATTGCTTTCAAATGGTAAAATGTTTGTGGTATTTTGAAAACAAAATGAAACTTCGAGGTGAGTTACTTTTATGTTATTCAATTTCTCTTTATAATATGTTACTTCTTGAAAGTCGCTGTGTATCTTTTATGTTGGTCCATGGTGAAAATCAAAATACTGACAGTAAGTAAGTAATGGCATTTTATAGTCTAAGTTTAATGCTTATGCACGTTCACCAACTTTACAACTATTATACCTGGTCATCGGGCTGCTGGTATCTATCTATGAATCTCCCTGAGGAGTCTTTGACTCCGCTTTGTGCAGCCGAAAAATTTGCGTTACGGAATAATACCACCCTCGAAGGTACCCATTTACACCTGGGTTAAGTAAAGCAATCGTAGATAAATTTCTTGCAGTGAAAATAGGAAATAGGCAGTGCCCTTAACCCTATAGTATCGATAGGAGGATACTACTGGAATTATAAAAAAGCTGATCATGACGTTTCAGTATAGAATAATATTGCAAAAAAGTGTGTTTTTACCGCGAATGCGGTAAATTCTGCGACTCTAATTATCAACTGCTGGTGATAGATTTAAAGTCTGCTACAGTTTATTTTTAGAAACGTAATTACGCTGACGGTGTTTATATTCTCGGACTAATATTACAATAATAACACCGAAGTAAACCGCATGATATTTTGCAGTATTTTTAATCGGTCTGGTTCTGTTATTTTCGTACGAGTCAATGCAAACTGCCTCTTCCCGTTATCCTGATAGGAGACCGCACAATTACAGACTGGCGGTTTTTGTTGTGCACTATTCAATTGCACATGGTGTTTAAGTGATGCGTCATTGACCGCTGAAATAAGCAAACCCTTTTGTGTTAAATACTAGTTAAAGCTAAAAAATATCTCAAAAGCGCTGTAATATATACATGTATATTTATATGTTAACTAACTTATCATCGACTTATCCACGACTTTTTAAAAATACCAGTTTACAACAAATGGACAATCAGTAGTTCATAAAGCTATCAAAAATAATCCAGGACAAGTTTTAAAGATGACTTCAAACAGAAATAAATCTCCGTAGTTCTAAATATCACTGACGGAAGTGTGCACCTAGTAACTAGTTAACAGCTTAATCCAGAGATTAAGTCCTTCAAATGACATTGAGTAAGTTAGCTGACCACCGTGATATGACCTATAGGCCTACAACGTGTTTCAACGGCGTTAAACCAGTTTTAAATAAGGGAAATAATTCCTGCTATACTTTTTTGAAGAAGTTTGTTGAGTTATCTCCCGTATATAATTCTAGCACCAAATGGTTCATGTTGTTTATGATTTGACAATAAGTTGTCGCAAACACGATCTTATAACACTATAATCAGTGTCCTGCTGATATTTTGAACAAGTGGGCCCTTTAAAAAAATTGTTGGCGGCATTTACAAGTAATTATGACCAAAAGGTAAATCATGTTTTCTCTGCTGTTACCCTAAAAAATAATGAACATGTGTTCTAGTATTTATCCTTGCATTCTCAATAATAATAAATATTTAAAAACCGTTGTGATATGCATCTTGTCGTGAAGCTTGGCGAAAGAGCTGCATTCTACGTGCACCATATCGATTCTTCTTATGCAAAAAGAGCAAATGTGCGTCATACCTCACCATTTGGGCTCTACAGGGGTTCGAAAACATTTATGGACGTCCACTTTGACATAATGCTCATCCAGCCCGACCTATAAGACAGTGCTGTGTTTATAGTCTCATTCGACTCCTATAAACGTAGTCTAAGTCTATGTACCCAGTCATAAGGTCACACTTAACAGCTTGGACTATATCATGTATCGAAGCTAGCTGCAGAGGCGGATACATTTTTATTTTCAAAGGGGGTCCAAACTTTTGCTAGGATGGGGTCAAACATTCAAACCACATTATACATTGTTTGCAGAATAACGCAACATATTAATAATAAAACTATATAACTATTAGATCTATATTAAACAAGAAGGCGTACAAGAGAAAATTGCTTCTTGCAACTTAAAAATAGCTAACAGTTACAAAATACACTCATGGACAGGTTCATTTTGAAAATTTAAGAGGAAGTCTGGACCCCTCTGAGCCCCCTCTGGATCCGCCTATGAGCTGCATGTGATACATATCAACAGAACAATTTTACTTATGATAATTATTGGCCATGTCTTCAGTAACCAGCACTAAAAGCCTCGCGTCTGGAAAGTTTAACTTTACGGTTGATTAGCTATTTCATTCACAAAGTTGTATTTGATTGTACTATATACATGTGTAATGATTTCATCAGCTTTACAATCTTTGGAAAAGTAATGCGTAAGTACATAATAATACGTAGTTTATTGAATTATTCAGGCGATTGTCCTAACTATGATATACATGTACGTAAAATGTCAAGTTGTACATGCAACTAACTTAGCTCCAATAGTTTCACAAAGGATGTTGAGCAGTGAGCACATGATCAAAATGTCAGTCTAGTACAAACCCGAAGTATCTATGCAATATTTGCACGATTATTGTGTAGAATTTGGAATTGTTTCACTTTCGAACAAAAGTTTTACCGTGGTCATTTCGGTGCATGATGCATTATATGACAGATTGCATCAGTTGCACGTGATAAATAGTTTAGCACTTCTAATTGGCAATGACGTAACTATGCTTATGAATAATTATAGCTTTTTCCAAAGGCATGTTGGTATTTCATGTTCCTGTATATACCTACACATTCTCATCTATCATCAGTAACATTCAAAACTTACTCAAAAAGCTATTAGCTGACCTGGACTGATTTTGCCAAAAATAAAAGTACTAGCCACTATTACTTGTTCTATATAGAAGTAAGCTACGATATATTGAAGATGTGCCTGGTGACAATCTAACTACATTATGTAAATAAACAGAAAGTTCGTAGAAACTAGTAACGGCAGATGTTATTTAGAATTCAGATAGATTGAACACCCGGTTTGCTCGAACTTTTTGTCACAAACCCTTGAAGTCGAACTTTCCAACCACTACTGTACTTAAAGTTCTCTGAATTGTTCACTTTGAATAAGTTATACTATGACATATCACAACGATGTGTCATTTATACTTTTTGCGTCTACACCAAAGAAACATTAGTTCCTCAATTATTTTAACACGAGTGTCGAGTTTCAAACATTAATACAGTACAATAACCATAATCTTAAATTGAAGGTTTTTTTCAAGTTGATGTACACTATGCAACAATAAAAGTGTTAATAATGTTTAATAAACGCTAAATAATATATATGCTAATAAAAATCAAGAACCATAACTTTTCCGTTTACGTCTAATTTTGCTTATGAAATGCCAATCAGACTCTTCATAATTTTTTTAGCTGAAAGCCCATGATCATCAAAGTAGCCATAATAGCAATGTATTTAAGACGTCTTAAAGAGAGTTCGAACATCTGTAGAGTCGGAACTATCTGGGTAGTTTTAGTAAACGGAGATCGATTTGTCGCTTTCACTGATAATCAAAGCGCTAATAGCGCTGTCAGACATGGGGTTTTGATGGAATATTATGCCTTATACAACAAACGGAAGCGATACAAAGAAACTTTACCTTACATAAGCCAGATTAGATATATATGAAATTCTTATCGTTTGCTTGTAAACGTGTAATGCGGACTACATTAATTGCAGTAGTTATTATCCCTTTGAATGCGCACGCAAAGCGAAATGTAACCATCCGCGACAAATTTTGATAAGGATTTGCCACAGTCCACTACTAAACAAGGAGAAAACCCATGTAAAAATAACTTTATAGTTGCATGTTTACTTTCTGATTGTTTCAGTAATAACAAACAATGTCTTATCAGTTCATAACTCAATAAATTGAATACAAGGGTTTAACAAATAACATTAGAAATGTAGTTCTACACTTTTGGCGCACACATTCGTCTTTGTATACCTAATTATATAAGTTCCAGCAATTTGTGTTTGGTTATAATTCGTAAAATCTTGGTTTACTTGTGTAGTAGTAGAATTTAAAAGTGTAACGTAGTGGCATCATACATGTATTTTGATATATAATTTTGATTTGAATGATTTTATTCATATCCATCAGAGATGGAAATGTTGGAATGTTGGGACAAGTATAACTTTCAAAATTAACCGAATTAAACGTATACATGTATACATGTATATTTGGCTCTAAAGCAATTTAATAACCTTTTGATCTCACAGATGCTAGTGAGTTGTTTATTAAATAGAAATTTAAAAATAGTTATTGTTTGAATAAGTGATGACAAACCTTATAATAATATTTGAGTATATTATATCAAATTTGACACTTATAAAACAATATTTAAGTATGTTATGTAAAAAGATTTACAGTTGGTACAAACAAATTGACTAAACATTGGCATGCTCAAATAAAAACTTTGGCACGAGTTTCGTGGGAACTCTCTGACAGCATGTTTTGTCACAGTTGTATTGATTGGTTTAACTTTTTTTTTCTGTAGTCTATTAATATAATTATTATGATGTTATGTAAATAATCCCATGATGTATATAACCTGAGTTAAATAAAGTGTCTGTTCTGTTCTGTTCTAAGATGTTAAAGTTGATCTCATTGCATTATTAGGCAAGCCCTTATTTGTCACATAAATTCAGCATTGTCCATGAAACTAGTAATTAATACAAGTATTAGCATTTCCAAAAATGCTTGAAATCAACGCTCAGTCGTGTTTGATTTCTAGTCCATAGATGTATATATTTTGTGGTTAATATTCATCTGCTAACGGTGCGGATGTTATGATGTTATGAATATATATATGAATATAAAATAAATTTTGATTTCGATAAACAAGTCTATTCACACCTGCTAATGTCCGCTAATGACTATGCGCCAGCTTGATTTTAGTCAACAGCTTGTTCATGGCAATAGTCCATTTACACATCCTTTTTTATACGCCCGTTTTGAAAAAAAATGTTGTCCGTCTGTCTGTCTGTCCGTCTGTTCGCCTGACCGTGGACAATTGCTTGTCCGGATGATAACTCAAGAAAGGATGTACCTAGGCTCCTCAAATTTGATGTGTGGATAGCCCTTGTGTAGAGGAGGTTTCTTACTGATTTTGAGACCCCAGGATCAAAGGTCAAGGTCACTGGAACTTGAAATATGAAAACCTTGTCCGGACGATAACTCAACAACGACTGTACCTCATGTGTCAAGAATGTTCCCTATTGGTTTTGGGGCCCCTGGGTCAAAGGTCAAGGTCACAGGGGCATCATATTGAAAAACCTTGTCTGGACAATTACTGAACAACCAATGTACCTAGGTTCACCAAATTTTATGTGAGTAGCCCATGTGTCAAGGATTTATGTGTTGATAGCTCTTTGGTAGAGGATGTTCCCTTTTGATTTTGAGACCCTAGGGTCAAAGGTCAAAGTCACTGGGACTTAATTTATATTAAATCATTTTCCTTGTCCAAACCTTGTCCAACAACCAACTTTATCTAAGATCACCAAATTTTATTTAAGAAATAACTTACAGTTGTCTATATTTTGTTGTCTAATAAAATATAGGCACGAGTTGTAATGCGCGTATGATTAAATCACGAGTGCTTTAGCACGAGTGATTTAATAAGCGCATAAAACGAGTGCCTATATTTTTTTAGACAACAAAATATAGACAACTGTAAGTTATTTCGATTCTAACATCGTAAAATACATCCGTAGAAAAGATATATTTATATAACTATTTTTAACTGTCAGAAACGTCATGCTGTTGAAATCCACCCCAGTGCAAAGGCCGAAAATAGCATTTATTTACACAATTCTCACGGATAGGTGTTTCTTATTCCGAACAAAAAATATTAAAATCTTAATTATAGAATAGAAACCAAATTGTAAAAGTCAACCCTTATAAACTCGGGCGCCATTTTCGGCTTTGCGCATTTAACGTGGGGAGTAAAATTTCAACAGCCGTCACGAGCTATACTTTGTTGAATAATAAAGCATAGATGACGTCACATTAAATAAAGAGTGAAAACGCACGTGCCTATGTTAGAATTATCGATACTTGTTGGGTCAACGGTGTGAACTTTTGGTTCTGAGGCCGCAGGGTCAAGGTCACTTGAAATTTATATTGGAAAACTTTGTGCCGGTGATAACTCAACCATGGCTGTACATAGGTTCTCAAAATATTTGCTTTGGATAGCCCTCCAGTTAAGAATGTGACCTATTCTGAGATCCCGGGGTCATTGGTCAAGGTCACAGGGACTTCATATGAGATAGAACACAGCATGGACTGCACACGGGTGTTTTGTGAACAAACGCTATTCGAACGAGCGACAGTTCTTTAAACAAAAAATACTAAGTGCCTTTTGTGCTTTAAGTTCTGTAGTTAAGACAGAATTCCCCTTATACAGAGATTTTGTCACGACACTGGTATCTAATTGTTCTCTGTGTTTTTAACATTTTCATCATGTCAATTTTTAAAATTTTAGTTATTATTTTTGTATTGACACATTCATTCTGATACTCAGAGGTTATCAAGATTCTCGACCTAACCTCCAGCGCCACACGACGAAAATTGAGTGCGCGCATGCGCATTTGATAATAGTACCGAGTATCTTAATAGCCTCTGGGAACGAGACATTCGGAACATCCTCGGCCATTCGCTACGAATAATTCATTCATGAAAGGTCGAGGGTGTTCCGAATGGGTACGAAAATGGGACACATTACAAATTACAGTATTTTCATATCAAAGGGAGATAATAACTCAATTTAATACAAAAGTTTCATCAATGGCTTTGTAACAGAATATTGCTTTATAAATGCTTTAAATGATATAATAAATGAAAAATGTTGTGTTTTGTAACCATTTAATTTACAAATACGAAGAAATCAAAATATAACATGCATTAGAGACATTTCTTAAAAAGTGGGGTACTACTTTTATTAAAGCAAACTGTTCAATATACCTGATCTAGAATAGTTGTTTCGACCTTAACTATGTGAGTTTGTTTCGATAACATGACTTAATCTTAAGCATAGACCTACTGTGATCAAAACTATCGGTTCAAGTGTTGACGACCAAATTCTACTTTCGATTTCGATCTACTTTCACTTTTAAACGCAATAAATAACATAAACATATTTAAACAATGTTTGCATTTATTAAAAAAATCTTGTTCATTAGAGGTGTTTGAAATAGATAAATGTCTGTTTTCTTTGCAGTCCATAAAAACAGTGTTACTTAATATAATGAGGCTTTTTAAAGCAATTTGACAAGAGACAAAGAATACAATTTAAATTCTATTTATAATCATTAATTCACACCATACATGAATATTGAGAAGCATGTTAATATTGTCTGCAGGTCGTCTTATTATCAGCTAAGAAATATTGGTCGCATAAGACAATTACTTACCACAAAGACATTAGTAAATTCTCTGGTTACATCAAGATTGGACAATGGCAACGCTCTTCTTGCTAATACCTCAAAAAGTCTACAAAATACTGGGGCAAGAATCATCACCAGAACCCATCGTCATGGTGACATTGCACCAGTGCTGAAGAAACTTCACTGGCTCCCTATCTGTCGGCGGATCAGATATATATACATTTAAAGCACTTAACGGCTAATGTCCCGTGTATATCTAAGACCTAATGCAAGTTTACAAACCCAAAATGAAAAACAAATGTTGTCTAGTCACCATTTTGCGCCATTTTCTGCACTCAATGACCCCGCGATATTTCCCCGTTATTTAAAAACCTTAAGGACAGAGGGGAAACCCTCCCCTCCCCCCTCTATGATATATAAACATCTGAGAAAACTGCTATTTATTTATATCGCATTTGAAATATGTATCGATGCGAACCATTTCGCATAATCATTGTATTGTGTAATTCATGCATTTTTTTTTCTTTTTCACTTATTGCGTATTTTAAAAGATGTGTTTACAAATTGTACGTAATTTACATGTATACAGATCATATAATAGGTCGTGTGTGTTTTTATACTTTAAACAATGAACTTGTCCACTCAATAGATAAAGAAGCCGATGGATGCACACCATGTTTTGGATTTAATCGTATCACTTTGATATTTAACATTTTAGCTCGACTTTTCGAAGAAAATGAGAGCTTTTACTATCACCGGGCGTAGGCGTTGGCGTTGGCGTTGCAAACCAAGGTTAAAGTTATTACAAATTTAAATGACTTCAATACTGTCAAAGATATTTAACTCAAACTTGGAATACTTATTCATCATCACTACCCCCACCTTACTACAAAGGCCCATAACCTTGGCTCCACTGTTTTAGGAGTTATGCCCTTCTTTACTTAGAAAACATCCAAAATCATGGTTAAAGTTTTTACAAATTTAAATATCTTCAATACTGACAAAGATTTTCTACTCAAACTTGGAATACTTATTCATCATCACTACCTCCACCTTACTTTAAGGCCTATAACCTTTGCACACTGTTTAAGTAGTTATTCTCCTTTTTTACTTAGAAAACATCCAAAATAAAGGTTAAATTTTTTACAAACTTCAATACTATCAAATATTTTCAACTCAAACTTGGAATACTTATTCATCATTACTACTTCCTCCTTACTATTAAAACCCATTCACTGATTAACTGAGAAAAGTCGAGCATGCTGTCTCTTCTGACAGCTCTTGTTATTATCAATAAACGTTGTAAACTTCGTGTGATTTTGTATGATGAAATGTCAATAAAAGTTGAAACTAACTAAACTAATAAACTTTTAACATAGTTTACCCTAAATATTATCTGAATAAAACTGTTTACATACGCAATGTTTTTATGAACTACTCGTATGTGCATATGCATAGCATAACTACGATTTCACATGACCGGCTTGTTCCAAATAAAGCCCAGACCAAGCCAGGAGTTGCGATGAAGTTGGGCCAATGATAACAACAGCCATCTTATAAAATACGATATATTTGATATTAATTGAATTTACATATTATTTGATATTACACCGGAAGAAAACGATTTTATTACTAGTGTATTCAGCGTATAATGTACACACTTGATGTGAGTGCGGAGGAGACCACTTCCGTGTTCTGTCAAACTGTTCAATGTGGCCAAATCAGATAATTCGCCTGAGGGTTATAACGGAACATGCTTATTTTAATTAATATCCTTAATTAATTTGTAAGTGAGCAAAACTTTATTGAACAATTATGAGTTTGATTTCAATTTAGGTTTAAAGTTTTTAACAAGAAAATTGTGTTTATTTAATAATTTACTATTACTGAAAATTTCTGGATAATTATGCCGGCTACTGTGAAAATTTTCTGTGATTCTTATCGTATAAAGAGCTGAAGGTGTTTGATTATTTTTAAAGTTTGGGATATTTAAGTATCTATAATCGTTATACAAGAATATTGATAAAACTGCATTGTAACGAGATTGTAAGTATATATTCTAAGTATTCTAAAACAACACAGTAGAACTCTGCTATAAATGTAACCTTAGTTAATGCAAAGTTATGTGATTTTTTACTATTTTAAAGTCTTAAATGCTTAAATGGTAAAGTAATGCAATAATAAAACACTGTCTTATTTGAATATGGAATGTATCATTTGATATGGAATTTACTATGTTTACATTCAATTGACTGATTTCCGAGTTGTATATAGAGCGTGGAAAGGTAACTACGTAACTCGTGAACCAGTCTATATGACAGGTATTTGTGACGTCATTTTGAAAGTCACGTTGTGGCACTCTTTGAATTTTTACAGCAGCATTTCTTATTGAAACAAATAAGTTTTGTACATAAATCGAAAACTTTACCAGCAATTACTTGTATAATGAACTAGAAAAGAAATAAACTACAATACGAATAGACTCATACAGTCTATTTTGTTGAACACAATGAACTGTACAGTGAGTGTAGTGAATTCCATATTAAATGATACATTCCATATTCAAATAAGACAGTGTTTTAACTGGGATTTTTTTTAATGTCATAATGTATTAATCAGTATAAAATGGGATCAACTAAGGTTATGTACATTATGCAATTCATAAGGCATTGCATTTCAATTATAACTATATGGTCTATAGTGGGTGTACACCAAAGAAAACTTTATCATGTCTATGGCTTGACAACACCTACCGGCCCGCTTAAAGCGATGGAAGACCACTGCGTTATAGTTTGCTAAAACCGGGACCCGAATAGAGCAATTTCAAAAAGTGTTGATGAACATGGTGAAAAGCTTAGAAATACAGTATGTAAGCAAGAACACTCGTAATTATTTCAAGATTTTTTTCAAGAATCCTTATAACATAGTTTTCAGTAAGGGACTGTAGACCTTAAACTTGTACATAGATGGTAAGTAAATATCTTGTTGAAATCTAGCGACTCAGATTGCTGCAATTATTTGGTAAAGACTTTACAGTGATTTTTGTTCATGTGCAATAGTTGAGAAAATTTACAATGAGTAGGGTTTTTATTTGTTAATAATATATAAATCATATAGGCAATAAACTTGAAACTTAAGTACCGATAAAATTGTTGTAAGTAAGTTAACCCAAATAAAATAATAATGGTTTCAAGTGACAGTGTCGTCTTAAAAAATTGTCCTTTACAGAATTTGGACTGCGATGCTTTATAAATTACTGAAAGGGGCTATAGCAAGTACTTGGGTAATTCATTTATTAGATCAGTGAAATAAAGTTCTTGAATAAAAAATGGTCAGTAATGTAGTGAAAATAAGGAGTCAGAATAAACTTTTCATGCAATATTTTGAAATTTAAGTTTTTATGTAATAATATTCTCAACAATAACACGTTCGATCATAATATAATTCGTTTGAAGTCTGAATTATAACATTTGCTATCGAAGGTCTTTTGATAACATGATATATTGAATCTAAAATACAGTATATTGAACCTAAAAGCAAACAAATACGCAATAAAACTTTCAATTTCCGTTTATATTTTTTAAGTTAAAACGTCTAATAAAATCGAGAAATTTACTATTTAAATTACTATTAGTAATCATATCCGGTGATAATATATTAAAAAGCTCAGATGGTTAATCATGCACTTAGTAGTATTTAGTGAGTTATATATAAGACAACGATCCAGTTTATTCATAAAACACTGTAGTGGTGATGCATTCGGAACACCTCGACCATTCATGATCTCGGGAGGATTTATGGAGGTCCATCAAGAATACTGGGGCTGTGCTAAATCAATTTCCGTAAACAGATATCCTTTAGACCGCTATCGTACAGAATCCCAAATGGTCGCTCGCGCGGAGGGTCACGTCGTGATGACCTCTGTGTCCACCAATCAATACGTAGCTTTCATCTAGACGAAACATCATTAATAGCATTTTGATCTCGTAATTTCTATTTTTAGACCGAGGTTTGTGAACTAATTTTACTGTGGTGTTATTGGCAGGCTGTTATTGGACGGCTCTTTTCAAATTGCATGACGTTGACGGTGTAAACAAGATACTAAACATAATGATTGCGACATGAATATTATAATGAAAAGGTCACCTGAACTTGACCCTCGTAACGAAACAGTCAGATATACATTAGCGAGTAGAAGAGCGGATAATTTTAGATCGGGTTTTAATTAGTGATGGAGAATCGGACAAAAATCATAATCGATAATCGAATTGAATCAAATGTAATTAATCGATTAAAAATCGATTTATAATCGAAATTTGTACAAATGCTTACGTTATCTCGACAAAAGCTTTTCTGAGAAAATACAGGGAATTTATATTACAAGTAGCATTAAATCTCTGGAAAAAAAATAGGAAAACACTTCACTCAAGACAACATCCTTTATTTACTTAAAACAAACTATAATTGCATGATTAATTTCTTTGAAAACATTTTAAAAACAAAGGAAAATATTAAAATCACAATACTAAGATTTAATGCTTTCAATTTAAATCGGCAAGTAGTGTATCTGAGTCAGATAATGTTATACAATACGAAAACTATGTATTGTTGGTATGAATTTTGTTACACAATATCATTTTGAAACCGCTAGCAGTCGTTTGATTTACCTCTTCATCATCTAGAAATATCTTTCAGCAATAGTTTGTTTTTTCATAATATTCATAAGCAAAAGATGTTGGTACAATTGTTTAATAACATAATTCACAAATAAATAATTCATTCACATTCTGTCTGAGTCAATAAATATGTTTTCTGATAGATTTATCCAATGCTATAAATGTCCATTCAATTAACTATTTTCTGAACAATTCATTCAAGATTATTTAAAACTGATACAGGTAAAATAAAATTAAAATGTAAGTAACGTGTCGGTTACGAAAATTATTGAGGACGAATTTTTCACAACATAGAGCGTTATCCTATTAATCACCCTTAAGGATGGATCTCACCACCATGTTATGGAGAACCATCATGAAATAAGCTAGCTTGGTTCAGTTTCTATGTTTATTGGATTCTAGTGAGTTAATAAATTTTAAACTTCATTTGATACGAGAATAAGATTGTATCCGGATGTTGAACTTTTACCATACCTCACAGAGTTTCCCAAAGAGATTTGGTCGTAGATTTTAATTAGTTTATTGACCTGTAAATCGTAACAAATTGAGTGTGAAGATTTATAACACATCTGATGTACCAAATGTGTGTTATACAGCGTGACATTTAAATTATCACACGTATCAAGAAAGCGGTATCAAGACTCGTACATTACGTCATCAATAAAAATAAAGAGCTTTTTGTAAATTGCTATTTATCTTTGAAATTCGCCGACATGTATTCAAATTTTTGTTTGATATTTGACATGTGAAGGACGGGTGGACCAACGAGTTTGACTTAGACTGATGAGTAATTTACTAAATAAGACTGAAAATTAAAAGTAACGTTATTGTCCATTGTGTACAAGTTTAAACTGAGGTCAGTTGTGGCAAAATCTGCGGTTCTGAAACAACCAGCGACAATCGATTTTTCTTAAAGAAAATCGATTGTCGCTGATATAAGCGCCCAGCGACGATTATTCGATTCTACTCGATCATCGTGACATCACTAGTTTTAATCAGATCGGTGCTACATGCGCGAGGTGAAGCACAGGCCTAACGGTTATGCCAGGAAAGTTCTGTCGTAAACATACAATGCTTTGTAAAAATATTTTTGGGCGTTATATCATGTAAATAAATATCGTTCAGCAATGTCATTGAATCTCGCTTTTTTTAATTTGGTGATTTAAACCAGCCATTATTTATAACCTATACGATCGTGGATTTGTTAACTTCAACACCGGTTAAAGCAGTTTGTTCCGGCATATAACGCAAAGATAGTTCCAAAAGAGCGTCTTAATATGTTTGTGTTTCATGTAGTGAATGGCAGAGGAGTTCCGAATAAGTGGTGATGTTGCTACACTGTAAATCGAAACGTTAAACCTATGAAAACCTTTTGAACACCAAAATGCAACAGGTACTGAACGCGTCCATTTGTTTAAAACATGTTTCAAACTATAACACTTTGTGTTTGAATAGGAACGCCTTTAGAACACTGATGTTCAGTAAGTGGACGGCATGTGTTAAATACTTGAACGCTTAAAGTGTTCAGAAATTTTACGTTTGGGATGTTCAAATCCAATGCAACAGATATTGAACACCTCGAGCAGGTATAAAGGATATGCGTATATATTTTGAACACTAGTTGAACATTTAATATTTCCTAATAGAACATACAGGCGTTCAACTATTTTATGCGTTATACATTAAAACCTTTCTTTTTCATTTCTACTAGCAACTAATAGATAGAATAAACAAACATACAACAAAACACTTTATTTACCCATGTAGACTAATTTGATACCCATGAATTTGTAATTAAATTTTAATGAAATATCCATAAGTTTTAAATATAACAATTGTAGACTAAATGCAACTCTGTTCTAATTTTTTTGTTTTCAAAAGTTACTTCTCCATTTTTGAAAAAAAATCCATGGTATACATTACAATAAGACTGTGGCCAGATTTGAATTTTTTATAGATAATGAGGCCTGATGGCATATCACTTTAAGTGAAAGATATAAACTAATCTTGTATGTTTTAAACCACCTGGATATTTTGATACAATTCTCGAGTTTCCATAATCCCATAATGCCTTGCGATAACAGGACTTCCGGTTGAATTTTAGAGCAGTGTTGCATTCACTGGACCATATGGTAAAATATATACAAAATATTAAAGCTACAATATCAATACTATATAACCTGTACATAGGAGACAGGACTGTACGGAGCCCCTAAAGTGACATTTAAAATACTTTTTTATGTTCACAACTATTTCGTTTAAACGTAACAATATTACGTTTTTACAAAATAATTATTTCGTTTTTTCGAAATAATTATTTCGGTTTTTTTTCAAAATAATTTTTCGTTTTTTTCGAAATATTATATCGTTTATATAAAATATTCGAAAAACCGCAAAAGTTATTTCGAAAAAACGAAATAATTATTTCGTAAAAAACGAAATAAATTTTTTGTTTAAACGTAATAATATTTCGTATGAACGATATAATATTTCGTATAAACGTAATAATAATTCGAAAAAAAACGAAATAATTATTTCGATTCAACGAAATAATAAGTTCGTATAACGAAATAATATTTCGTTTAAACGAAATAATATTTTGTATAAACGAAATAATATTTCGTATAAACGAAATAATATTTCGCAAAAACGAAATAATTATTTCGCAAAAACGAAATAATTATTTCGAAAAAAAAACCGAAATAATTATTTCGAAAAAAACGAAATAATATTATTTCGAAAAAACGAAATGATTAATTCGTTTAAACGTAATATTATTTCGTTAAATCGAAATTATATTTCGAATAAACGAAATAATATTTCGTAAAAACGAATAATACAATGTATTTCGTTAAAACGAAATAATATTACGTTTAAAAGAAATAGTTGTGAACATAAAAAAGTATTTTAAAATGTCACTTTAGGGGCTCCGTAGGACTGCAAAATAAATATAAATAGTTTTACTGATATCATATATATACAGATGCATTTATGTTGTATCAATTTACCGAAAAAAGTGTCTATATCAACGTATAATATTTTACAACATTATTCATTTCATTCCAATTGAAAGTTGATTAAAACCGGAAGTAGAATTGGAAAATTATTTTACCAAAAATGAGTTTGAATCACGAACTGGTTGAAATAGAGTCTTTTAAGACTTTCACGTGTTGACACTTTTATTACGTGACCAAAATCACGTGACTAGTTATAATCGGAAAAGATCAAAATTGCAAAAAATAACGTGCGCCAAGATTGGTATTACTTTCATAGATTGTTACCTCTTCGCCATTGTTATTGGAAATGTAAAGTTCTGTATAAAACATATTTGATACATGCATTTTAATTAACTAATATGCACCCCTATAGTTTTAAATCATTTCAAATTATGACTGTGCGAATCTAATCTACTTTCCCTCAAAAGTTTCACACGTTCACTTTCTCATTCTGCTAAAAAGCTGTGAGCTAGCTGATACTTCTAATTTTAGATATATACACAAACATGTTTTAATCGTATGACTGCCACGTGGTTTTTAAAATAGATGTGTAATCGACTATTAGAATGCAAAAAAATCTCACGCCTATAATTTCAAACGTCGATATGCAAAGATGTTGGACAGTTTTGCATTAGTACTGTTGCATTTTTGAAAAATAATGGAAAATTAACCTAAAATGAAAGCAGGCATGTGAATTTCTGATCTTTTATCTGTAAACGTAGAGCATATTTAACTTAAATATAAAGTAAAGCTACGCAATATATGACGTCCTACGCGGTAGCATTCGTCACTAGTATGATCAAACCAAATACGGCGTTGTTTATCCGTCGATTTATACATATTTTTTGTCAGGTGATCGTTTCGACCAATGAAAATGCGTTTAAAGATTTTTGGTTAATAAATTGGAAATTTGTAAACTTTTATTGGTCGTTTAAAAGTTCTTAGTAAATGTCAAATCATAAATCGGCACCTGTTACGACAGCGTGTGAATGTAGTACATTCACTGAGCTGCAAGGGGAGCGTACTAGCGCGCATATATTTGACGTTTCACCAATCATCAAGAAACTGCACTGTTGTCTTTAAAACCGTTTGTACACGTATTTCAACTTTAGCATTTACTATTCTTAAACTGTCAAACTTGTAAAAAACACATTTCGGAAGCAGTAGGCTTAAGCAGTGCTTTGGATAATAAAAACTTGAGTGAAAATTGGTGTAAAATTGTTAAGGATAGTGATTGTATGTGAACAGATTACCTCGATATATGATTCAAGTACGGATTTGTGTTTTTTAAATTTTATTTCTCACGATTTATTTGTCAGTTTGCATTAAAATATTGAGAATCCATTTTTCAACTCATTCACAGACACTGAAATGTAATTTAAAAATATAGAACATCAAAATCGTGAACGAATATAAACATATAAAATTAAAACTGACTTTTTATCTCAATATCACGGATGTTTTGTATTATACATTTTCTTAAATTAAAGATATACATAAAGTCAATTTTTAGATACAGTATAACGTTTTTTTTTGGAGACATTTTTTAACAATGACTATTCATTAAGGGTGGTTTTATTATTTTTGTACCTTTTGAGTTAAGGCATTTAAAAAAACAATGGCTATTCATAAAGAATGTATTATTTTTTTCTTTTTGTATCTTTTGGGCATTGACTATGTAGTATAAGATATTATATTACATATTACATTGTTTATATAGATTTCATACTGATTATTAATTAAGACGCTATGTCTCGTATTGTAAAGATTTTTTTTAAAGTTTGCGTGACAAGTATTCAAATCTAAATTATAAACAATTTTTGTTCATCAGCTTTCAACAAAGATTTTGTACAGATCGGTGACATAGGACGTAATTTCTTAATGTTTTATTCACGTTCAATTAGATATCACTTTGTCGATAACTTCATCCATGTTGTGTAAATGTTGCAGACATATTAGGTATGTTTAATTTACCTTAATATTTGATGTTTCGGTATTGACATTGATGATATTGTATTTTGTAACAAATTTTAGGTAAATTACTATGTAAGCATTATATTTATTTTAAAGATAAATCGCTAACTAATGCTACAGTCCCATAAACATAAAAATAGCCGTGAGGGCACCGTACGGGCGCCGTGCGATCAAGCTCCGCAAGGACTCGTACGAGCTCTTGCGTACCCGTACGGACTGTTACGTTTTTACTAGGGTCCGTGAGATGAGCCATGCATGCACGTATCAGTTTCAAAGTCAAATCGTGAACACAATCGTGGGCGAGTATGGATTAAACTTGCATATCTGCCAGCTGCGACTCCGTACAGGTGTGTTGTTTTGTGCCATGTGCGAACCGTCACCTTGATACGCAAGGCTTCCCACGGCCTACGGCTTTCTGCACGTACGGGTCCGCAACATGCCACGATTTTATGGGACTGAGGCATTAGTATTACAATCAAGACGAATCGCTGTGTCAGTATTTCAGTTAAGGTAAATCGCTATGTTATAGCTCGTTTAGGATAACTTGAGACAAAATATGTACAACGATGCCATTTTTATACACAGGTGGATTTAAGTTTAGTACACCTGATTATCGAATATTATCAGTGTGTTTTTGATGTATTGAATTTAGTACAAGAACACGTTCCACGCATTAAGAGATGTTTAATACTTAAATCAGCTGACCTCCCTGCTTTATGTAATACCTGAGTCCTAAATATGTAAACTAACTGAGTCGTTTGTCTCAAGTTATCCTAAACGAGCTATAGAATTACGAATAACTGTGTCGATACATGTTATACATTTAAGGTAACTTGCAACGTTAGCATGATAGCACCACCTTTAAAGCGAATTCCTGTGTCAGTATTTCAGTTAAGGTAAATCGCTATGTTAGTATTACCATTTAAGGTGAACTACTGTATTAGTAATACAGAAGGGCGTTCAGTTACCGCGAACGTTCTGTAACGTTCTGTAACGGTTCATTTAGAGCTCCTCGGCCATTCGATGCGAAAAATCTCAGATATATTTAGACGCTATTTGGAACCAACCGGTGTTGAAGTAAACAAATATATGATCGTTTAGGCAATGGATGATGTTTCGTTTTAGTCCGTAAATTTTGAAACATCACTCATTGCCTTAACGATCGCATATTTGTTTATTAGATAAGATTATTCGCAGCGAATGGCCGAGGAGTTCCGAATGTATCATTATGTAACGTTCTGTAACGTTTTGTGTAATTGAACACGCTACTGTTCATGACATTGTATCGCTATGTGAGCAATACGTTTAAGGTCTATAGCTATTTGACTGTTATGGTACAGGAAAATCGCTGTGTATCACATGTAAATGCCAACAAAAGTTATCTCCTATGAACTTGGATAAACTGTTTGGCTACACAGTTTATGTTATATTTAACTGAGAAATATGTGCTCAAATAGCTATACAATCAGTCTTGAGGCTTTTCATTTTGGTAAATTATATTAAATATGGTTAAATTTGTTTTTAAATGCGATTAGAACAATTGAAATTGTGTTTTGTACTGGGGGCATGTGGGAGAAATATATAACCACTATGTTTCGTGTTGATTATTGTAAAAATTTGGTGTCGTACTCTGTTTTCCTGAAACTAGAAAACATGAAATCAGATATATCTTATTCAATATAATTCCATCAAATTTATTCTAAACCCCGTCCATTATTGTTTTCCTAATATAAACATCACTGATATGTAATTATGTACGATGAAGTCGACAAAGATGGCAGACAGCATACAATTGGGTAGGAGCGACTAGAGTAACAAACAGACAGGCGGACGAATCAACAGCACAAATACATAATACGTCGAATTCCGTGCACAAACGCGATTTTTTTATTTACAATATAGATACAAACTGTCAACTGGTATCCATACTTTTGAACCATACGTGCATCAAAAACTCCTTATCCTTAACGAGCCATAACGCTAATTACGCACGGAATTGAAATTTGAGACTACACCGTACACGAGAACTGTACAGAATGACACCACCGAAAAAATACGTGTACGTTTTGACTGCACCGTACACTGGCGACTCTGTCTACCATCTTGATTGACTTTACCTAACAGTGTTACATGATAGTGGGTATTCTCGCATGTATACCTTTTAAAATATCTAAAGTAATGAATAACAAAACGTAATTGTGAGACAAAAGTGTCTTACGCTTTCATTTTCTAGAGGGCTTTTTTAAAATCGTAGGTAGACTAATGTACCTTTACGTCGAAAAAGTATGCTTCGCAATTTTTTTATCAATAATGTACAGATAACAGAACATAACAGAACATAATTTTATTTTTTGAACGTGAACATAGTACATAGTTATGATTTCATACATTCATGATAGATAAATAGATACTTTATTCAATCAGCATAAGGCATGACGCCCAACAGTTTACATGTTTTAATACAAATAAAACATAAATACAATACATACTTAAATATAAATGTGGTATGAAAACATTTATTTTTTTAAATCGGTACTGGCGTACAAATATAAATACAGTAATGATGAGGAAAGTGCAAAACATCATGTATCAATTATCAGATAAAGAAAGTAATGAAACGTATTTAAACATATACAACACTATCTCGTAAATTAAAACTTATGTAAATATAAACAACAAAGTTTTGAATAATATTAGAATCGGTAGATAAAAATAGTTCTATAAATTTAGGTGTATTTGGACGTTTCCAGAAGTAACAATATATATATTTTTTCTTAAACTGAAATACAATGAACATTCTAATATGAAATGAAATTCATCCTCTAAATTTCCTCAAAATTTACATTTACGTTCTTGCCGTGGTACTTTATTCCAACATCATACGTTTACTTTTAATCTATGGCTTGACATTATTAATCTAGTAAAGTAAAATCTATATTTTTTATGTACATGTATATTTAAATAAATATAAATTTACAAATATATACTAGGACGAAAAAGAAACGCCGGGTAACCTATAATGATTGTTTTAAGGGATAAATTGTATTTTTGGATTATTATATTTATTTTTGTATGAAATGTCATCTGTATGGAACCAGCTGTTGAAGTTTCAATCGATTTCCGATGCTGATTATGTGAAAAAATACCCTCTTTTAACGATGACCCTTCTTGTTTTGCGAAACACGGCCGGACATGTGTTGCATATTTTATGTACCCGGCGTTTCTTTTTCGTGCTAGTATATTAATAAATATGCATAAATATATCAAATAAATTGCTTTCTTACAGTATAAGGCAAGATTTAATAAAATATCTTTATTATGCGACTGAATGAGTTCAATAAAGTTCAACATGCAAGGTATATCAAGGAAAAAATGTTTAATATAAGGAAGTTTACGAATGTTTGAATAGGCTGGACAGGTAATAAATCAAAGCGCTGAAGGCACTGAATTTGTTCGGGTTTGAAAAGTGAAATTAGATTTCCGGCTCCAACAACATTTTGTACACAAAGAACAGTTTAATTAGTTTGATAGGTAGAACAGCACTTTCCCAGTTAAAATGCTTCACACGATCGACCAATAATACAGCAGGTGAACCGGACAGGCGAACGCACTAATGTTTTTATCACACAATTGTCACTGAAGTCTCGAACAAATAAAAATGGTATTCATCTTCAATATCTAACAGGTTACAAATCTGACTATAGTATCATTTATAGGAATATTATTACGAAAGTACCTCCCAGTGTGTATTCTAAGAAAACGCGCTGATGCTTAACTGTCAAACTTGTAAAAAACACATTTCGGAAGCAGTAGGCTTAAGCAGTGTTTTGGATAATAAAAACTTGAGTGAAAATTGGTGTAAAATTGTTAAGGATAGTGATTGTATGTGAACAGATTACCTCGATATATGATTCAAGTACGGATTTGTGTTTTTAAATTTTATTTCTCACGATTTATTTGTCAGTTTGCATTAAAATATTGAGAATTCATTTTTCAACTCATTCACAGACACTGAAATGTAATTTAAAAATATAGAACACCAAAATCGTGAACGAATATAAACATATAAAATTAAAACTGACTTTTTATCTCAATATCAATGATGTTTTGGTTTATACATTTCCTTAAACAAAGTATATACTTAAAGTCAATTTTTAGATACAGTATAACGATTTTTTGGAGACATTTTTTAACAATGACTATTCATTAAGGGTGGATTTATTCTTTTTGTACCTTTTGAGTTAAGGCATTTAAAAAAACAATGGCTATTCATAAAGAATGTATTATTTTTTTCTTTTTGTATCTTTTGGGCATTGACTATGTAGTATAAGATATTACATTACATATTACATTGTTTATATAGATTTCATACTGATTATTAATTAAGACGCTATGTCTCGTATTGTAAAGATTTTTTTAAAGTTTGCGTGACAAGTATTCAAATCTAAACTACAAACAATTTTTGTTCATCAGCTTTCAACAAAGATTTTGTACAGATCGGTGACATAGGACGTAATTTCTTAATGTTTTATTCACGTTCAATTAGATATCACTTTGTCGATAACTTCATCCATGTTGTGTAAATGTTGCAGACATATTAGGTATGTTTAATTTACCTTAATATTTGATATTTCGGTATTGACATTGATGATATTGTATTTTGTAACAAATTTTAGGTAAATTACTATGTAAGCATTATATTTATTTTAAAGATAAATCGCTAACTAATGCTACAGTCCCATAAACACAAAAATAGCCGTGTAGAGGGCACCGTACGGGCGCCGTGCGATCAAGCTCCGCAAGGACTCGTACGAGCTCTTGCGTATCCGTACGGACTGTTACGTTTTTACTAGGGTCCGTGAGATGAGCCATGCATGCACGTATCAGTTTCAAAGTCAAATCGTGAACACAATCGTGGCCGAGTATGGATTAAACTTGCATATATGCCAGCTGCGACTCCGTACAGGTGTGTTGTTTTGTGCTATGTGCGAACCGTCACCTTGATACGCAAGGCTTCCCACGGCCTACGGCTTTCTGTGCTCAAATAGCTATACAATCAGTCTTGAGGCTTTCCATTTTGGTAAATTATATTTAATATGGTTAAATTTGTTTTTAAATGCGATTAGAACAATTGAAATTGTGTTTTGTACTGGGGCCATGTGGGAGAAATATATAACCTCTATGTTTCGTATTGATTATTGTAAAAATTTGGTGTCGTACTCCGTTTTCCTGAAACTAGAAAACATGAATCAGATATATCCTATTCAATATAATTCCATCAAATTTATTCTAAACCCCGTCCATTTTTGGTATCCTAATATAAACATCACTGATATGCAATTATGTACAATGAAGTCGACAAAGATGGCAGACAGCATGCAATTGGGTAGGAGCGACTAGAGTAACAAACAGACAGGCGGACGAATCAACAGCACAAATACATAATACGTCGAATTCCGTGCACAAACGCGATTTTTTTTAATTTACAATATAGATACAAACTGTCAACTGGTATCCATACTTTTGAACCATACGTGCATCAAAAACTCCTTATCCTTAACGAGCCATAACGCTAATTACGTACGGAATTGAAATTTGAGACTACACCGTACACGAGAACTGTACACGACCGAAAAAATACGTGTACGTTGACTGCACCGTACACTGGCGACTCTGTCTACCATCTTGATTGATTTTACCTAACAGTGTTACATGATAGTGGGTATTCTCGCATGTATACCTTTTAAAATATCTAAAGTAATGAATAACAAAACGTAATTGTGAGACAAAAGTGCCTTACGCTTTCATTTTCTAGAGGGCTTTTTTAAAATCGTAGGTAGACTAATGTACCTTTACGTCGAAAAAAGTATGCTTCGCAATTTTTTATAAATAATGTACAGATAACAGAACATAACAGAACATAATTTTATTTTTTGAACGTGAACATAGTACATAGTTATGATTTCATACATTTATGATAGATAAATAGATACTTTATTCAATCAGCATAAGGCATGACGCCCAACAGTTTACATGTTATAATACAAATAAAAATACAATACATACGTAAATATAAATGTGGTATGAAAACATTTATTTTTTAAATCGGTACTGGCGTATAAATATAAATACAGTAATGATGAGGAAAGTGCAAAACACCATGTATCAATTGTCAGATAAAGAAAGTAATGAAACGTATTTAAACATATACAACACTGTCTCGTAAATTAAAACTTATGTAAATATAAACAGCAAAGTTTTGAATAATATTAGAATCGGTAGATAAAAATAGTTCTATAAATTTAGGTGTATTTGGACGTTTCCAGAAGTAACAATATATATATTTTTTCTTAAACTGAAATACAATGAACATTCTAATATGAAATGAAATTCATCCTCTAAATTTCCTCAAAATTTACATTTACGTTCTTGCCGTGGTACTTTATTCCAACGTCCTACGTTTACTTTTAATCTATGGCTTGACATTATTAATCTAGTAAAGTAAAATCTATATTTTTTATGTACATGTATATACAAATAAATATAAATTTACAAATATATTGATAAATATGCATAAATATATCAAATAAATTGCTTTCTTACAGTATAAGGCAAGATTTAATAAAATATCTTTATTATGCGACTGAATGAGTTCAATAAATTTCAACATGCAAGGTCTATCAAGGAAAAAATGTTTAATATATGAAGTTTACGAATGTTTGAATAGGCTGGACAGGTAATAAATCAAATCGCTGAAGGCACTGAATTTGTTCGGGTTTGAAAAGTGAAATTAGATTTCCGGCTCCAACAACATTTTGTACACAAAGAACAGTTTAATTAGTTTGATAGGTAGAACAGCACTTTCCCAGTTAAAAACGCTTCACACAATCGACCAATTATACAGCAAGTGAACCGGACAGGCGAACGCACTAATGTTTTTATCACACAATTGTCACTGAAGTCTCGAACAAATAAAAATGGTATTCATCTTCAATATCTAACAGGTTACAAATCTGACTATAGCTTTCATTTATATGAATATTATTACGAAAGTACCTCCCAGTGTGTATTCTAAGAAAACGCGCTGATGCTTATTCTTGTAACAAAACAACGTAAATCAAATGGTAAAATGTCTAGATATTGTTCGTATTCAAATGGAATTTTACAATTATTACACAATAACAATACACTTCTTTTGGAAGAACAGCAATCGTGAATAAAAGTATCAATGACACGTTGTTTAAAAAATATTATTGAATGATTTAAAATTTGTAGAAACAGGGTTTTCCCAGACATAACGAAAGCCATAATTATGTAACATTTGTTTTAGATTGAAAATCCAGTTTCTAGCACCTGTGTTAAGTCTGCAAAGACTGTTGGTAAACATGAAGAGCAATAATATTGTCAGATTGCAGAACTTTAAACCAGTGTTTTAGAATTTTAACTTATCAGTTGATGTATAAAGGGTATCTATCAAATTCATCTTAACATAGTAAAACTATATCTGACAGCAAGCGTGCTTGTAAAATTGATAAAATTCTGTTTATGGACAATTGGTGATGTCTTATGTATACTGGATAAACTAGTTGCATGTTTTTTTCAATAAAATAGTCGAGATAAAATACTTGAATGTCTATTTTTGTATGTCTACTTAAAAAGCTTTCAATACAATCGAGATACCAATTTTCAAAAAATGAAAAAAAAAAACAAGGAAATTTTATCACAATGCAACGTGTCATGCATGTTGATACCTGAGATATTAACACAAACATTTAAAACATTTACGTACGATATATTATTCAAGGGTATGTGTAAAATCTGTTGACTATGTGTCGCAGTCCTGTTATGTCTGGACCATCTCAATGGATATTTTTCTAAAATTGTATTTACTTATAAACTTACTGATGGAAATATAACTTTTTGTGTCGTCTGTGAAAGAATCAAGTAAAATAACTTATTTTATGAATTTGGTATTTATAGTCTATTTATTCTTTGACTTGGTTCAATTCTTTCGCGTTCATTTTATTTATAATTTGTTCTTGGTTCAAACTTCTTATTATCTTTACTTGATTCAGACCTTTTTATTGTCTGTACTGTTTTCAATTTTCGCATTCTTTGTTATTTGGTCAATATTTTCGTTTTTACAATTGGTTTAATAAGTTGGTGTGTGCACTATACTGAATTTCTAACAATTGTAAATTTCCATGCAAATATTGATCTCCGAAATTTGCAACAGCTTACCGATTTTTATTGTAGAAGAAGATTATAACTCCTTTTCCTTCCTCATGCCGCAGTCCCATAAAATTGTCGCTTGTTGCGGACCCGTACGTGCAGACAGTCGTAGGCCATGGGAAGCCTTGCGTATTAAGGTGACGGTACGCACATGGCACAAAACAACACACCCGTACGGAACTGATACTGGAAAATATGCAAGTTTAGATTGTGTTCACGATTTGACTTTAAAACTGATACGTTTATCCATGGCTCATCTCACGGACCTAGTAAAAACGTAACAGTCCGGACGGGTACGCAAGAGTTCGTACGAGTCCTTGCGGAGCTTGATTGCACGGCCCCCGTACGGTGCCCTCACAGCTTTTTTATGTTAATGGGACTGTAGCATTATATAGACAAGTTAAAATATTCCTTCATACGATCAAATTGGAACCTTGATCAGATGTACTACGAAGAGCAGCCAGAAAACCATAAACCAACCAACACTGATTAAGGTCCGACCAAGCACAATAAATATTCTAGTAACATTGTCTTAGAAATTGTTTTATTTAGAATTATTTTCCTTTCTTTTTCAGTATGGGGACACGCAGAATGGGTTCTCAGTTCCGAATAATTTTCATTGTATTTGCAACGTCAGCCACTGTTGCCATATGGTGCTTCTATGGAATGTTGCCACGTTCATGGCCACTTATGAAGGATGTCGGAAATGGGTTTAATCACACAAATGAAAACACGGGCACATTGATGAATAATTTAAAATCCTTTCTAGTTACAAGTGGTTTACATCAATCATACAATAACAACGAGGATGAAAAGACAAAGGGACACAAGGAAATGATTGGTTATGCACGTGATAGAATGAAATCACCGTTCATAGATCCCATATTACATCTAGACGACAGTTATGAAGAAGACAAGATAATTATGTGGTGGAATGCACCTGGATGGTTAATACCGTGGCAGGAGAAGACAGATATGAGAAGGTGCCAATATAAGAATTGTAAGGTATCGTTCGATAAGAAAGACTTCCAAAAAAGCAATGCTGTCGTTTTCTCAATAGGGGATTCAGGTATGAGTCACACTCCACCTGTAACAATGAAAGAACGCAATCCAGACCAAGCATGGTTGTTTTTTACACTTGAATCTCCCGTTCACGTCAAACGAGCTAATACAGCTATATTAAGTCCACATTGGCACAATGCTTTAAACTGGTCGTGGAACTACAGACCTGATTCAGACATATTTCACCCGTACGGAAGACTTAATTTGAGGCAACAGCCTCAGGTTAGAAATTATTCGGAAATATTTAGAAAAAAGACTAAATCAGTAGCATGGCTTGTCAGCCATTGTGGCGCTATAAGCCAACGTGACAAATATGTCGAAATTCTGAAAAAATATATTCCAGTGGATGTTTACGGTAGATGTGGAATGCCCGCGCCTAATAATATAGACGAAATTATTAGTAAAAATTACAAATTCTATCTTGGGTTTGAAAATTCATTATGTTACAACTACGTTACAGAAAAATATTTTCATTACTATGCTATGGACACTATAACCGTTCTTAGAGGTAAAGCAAACTATAGTGAATATTTTCCTGCAAATTCATTTATAGACACTGCTGACTTTTCAAATATTAAAGCATTAGCCGAACGCTTAAAAGAACTAAGTGAAAATGAAGAGGAGTTCATAAAATATTTGAAAATAAAAGATCAGTATACAATCTCTGAAAGATGGGAAGTGTACAAAGACGCTGTGTGCAACGTTTGTGAAAAATTAAACAATTTAGAGAAGAACAGACGCATTTATAAAAACGCCGATGATTGGGTTGGAAAGTGTAATCTCCCAAATGATATCATAGAAAAGTAAAAAAAAATGACTTCAATCTAGATTTAATAATATTATCTGGATAACCTATTTGGGAGCAAACACTGTATTTGCATTTCATAATAAAATATTCCGGTAAGCGTTCCAGTCTGAAACGCGTCGGACTATGAATGCTGTGGTCGTCAGTTCTAATCCTTGGCTAGACATTCATTATCAACGCACCTGTGCGTTGATATAAACAATTATCAAGATTTGAGCATTTTGTAGTCGACACCGGTTGTCTTAAGCCAATCAAAACTATGCATTTGAGGTCACATGATAAGAAAATGGCCGTGAAAAAGTAAAAAAGGGGTGTGATAATGGACTCGTCTAGTTGTTGACTAAAATCAAGCTGGCGCATAGTCAATAGCGGGCATTAGCGGATGTTTAGGAAGGCTGCACACTACTAAATATTTTAGCGGACGGCGGAACGATTTACCACATACTCCCCATACTTATTGTATGTTTAGGAAGGCTACACGCCACTAAATATTTTAGCGGACATAAACATTTTCACGCAAGTATTTTTGATCGGAAATAAGTAAAATTTACAAAGATAACTAATGAATAGTAAATAGAATTGTTCATCGAAATCAATATGTATTTTATATTCATAACATCCGCCCCGTTAGCAAATGAATATTAACCACAAAATATACACATCTATGGAGAAGAAATCAAACACGGCTGAGCGTTGATTTCAAGCATTTTTGGAAATGCTAATACTTGTTTCTTTGTTATATTTCATCATAAAATTGTTTTATTCAAATACAATTCTCCCCCCCCCCCCCACCTACATCTTATCAAGTCGCGCATATGTCGGCCAACGTTTATGATATTCACATGTTACTTTTTAAAGCACGTGGGTCCAGGAATCAATGTTTCTCAATGGACAATAAATAGAACGGCTGACCGCCGCGATATGGCTGAAAATTGTTGAAAACATTATATATTATTCATGACATTAAATCAAAGCCGATATGTCCAGATTGCATCCATCATGTACACATACTGGACCATTTTGTCGTTTCATTGTCCGCAATTGGCCGAGCAGCTATGTCTATGACTGAAACTACGTTGTTTTTTTTATAATTGCTATATTTTCTGGACTTGCCGCTGCAAATATGGGCTACTTTTCTTTTCCATTTATTCTTCTCTTTCCTTTCGTCCCTCCCTGCCGCGGCCGTGGCGCAGTGGTTAGCATGTCTGAGTTCGAATCCGGAGATCGCGGATTCGAAACCGGTCGCGGTAGGTCAAACCCTATACATGAGTTGTCGGCCTCGTACAGGTGATAGAAAAGTGTTCAGGAATCCTATTGTAGGAAGAGCTGGCCGTCGTATTTATGAGCTTTATATGTGTTGAATACGACGTAAAAAACCATCCCTCTCTAATGCTTGCCACTACCTGCCTATCTGACTATCGCATTGCCTCCCTGTCTCTTGCTTGTGAAGTTTTACGATCAAATCACTTTACAGTTTTAAATACATCTGCAATACGCGATTTTTTTTACCAAGAAATGCTTATCTTATTATATTATTTGTCTATTGTTTTTGCTTAACAATATCGTTTCTGTACATAATTTTGTATTTAATTTATGGAAAAGAAACTCTAAGTTTTTCTTAAAAAGTGCATACAGTGATTTATTTATTTGTTTTGTTTGTATTCTATTAATTTATTAAAGATAAATATATATTTTTGTGTTTGTGAGTTTTGTTTTAACATTTAATGTATTCCGCAGTTATTGTTTGCTACATACTTAAAATATACTGAACAAATCTTCTAAGTACCCTGATTTCAATATTGTAGTGTTTCCATGTTCATCATTCTCTGTACAGAAGACTATATTGTGGTTTATGACTTCTATTGAATCATTTATAAAAGGGAAGTTGAAACAGTTACAAACATAACAATATGCATCTGTTAAAAAGAAAGATAATTAATAAAAGTACAAATTAACTCAAGTTCCTGAAAGAAATAGGCATGGTCCCAAGGTCATACACGACTTTGACAAAAGAGAAATAAAGATAAGTAATTTAGTGTCCTTTTGTAAATTTGTTACTGAATTCAAACAAATGTCCACTGAATGAAAAGTATAATAAATATTGCTGTAAACATATACATATATATTTACAAGGAAAAATTGATGCAAAGCATCAAAGAGAGCAAATAAGAGCCCAATAATCGTGTCAAGCATTGTGTCATATAATCAGGTATAATCCAGAACGTGTAAAACATTCCATGTTTAATTGGCAAAGTTAATAAATCTTTACTTAATTCTAATAGTTTGCTTTCTTTTATAAGCAATAAGGTGATCATTCTCTGCGACAACTTAGGCGAGAATGACAATTGCTTAAAGAACAAATCTCGTGACCGATAGGGTTTTCGATTTGCACAACGGAAGGTCTGCTGAATTAAGAATACTCTGTCCTTTCGATTTGACGACTTTCCGTTTTTTTTTTGCAAATCTTAGCAGATCTTCTGAGCATTCCGCTCGATATTTGGCAGAGAAATATATGACATTCGCTGAACAATCATGGCGGTCAGTGGAAAGCAATGTAAATGACCAAAAATGGTTGATAATGTCTCCATAACTAGTATTTTTATTAGATTAGAAAGTACAGAGTGTACCTACAAGGTTAATACGACGTTAAAAAAGAAGAAGGATTCTTTCTGATATTACCAATTTCTCTAGTGTGACAAATGTGTACAGGACTTTAAGATTTAATCTAAATCTAACACCTTATACGATACCAGTGCTCTAGCTTTTGAAAAACAGAGGTGTCAACCAACGCTTTGATTTTTCCGTTTGGATGACAGACAATGTTGAGATTCTGGAAAACGTATGGTTTAGTGATGAATCTCACTTTTACTTGGACAAGAAGTTAAAAAAACAGAACCATCGCCACTGGTCAGATGTCAGACCAAATATTTTTGTAGAGAAATCATGACATGCTGAATAGTAACAGTATGGGCAGCAATTAACTCCACTGCGGCGTTTCACTAACATTTGTGTAACTTTAGTTACGGCAAGAAGATACGCAAATCTAACTAATGTCTAGTTACGCTCGCATAAATGCTTTAGTGAAACGCCACCCTAGTGATAGTAAACGCCTAGAAAGATAAAAAAACAAAAAACATTAAGACATATTTAACATCCATGTTGTGTTGTATCTTAACTTTAAAATGTCTTTAAAACAAATCATATCATTTATATATTATAATAAAGAACGCACAAATTATTATAGTTTTCAATGATATCAAAGTTTGATCACGTTACCGTTTTAATCAAACTTTTCATTATTTGATATGCTTTATAGACTTTATACAGAAAGTTAAGATTCAACACTGTGGCGTTTGTTTATTTATCAATAATATCTTTTATAATAAAACATTTCTCTCGCATACACACTAGATCTATATCAAGTGTTCACTATAATATTGTTATAGATGACAGATTGAAAATGGGTCAGCAGCACCATTGCCTAGAGAAATTAGTTCTTAAAGATGCACAGGTATACATATGATTTCATTTAAACGTTAGTTGTTTTAGTTTGTTGTTCCTGTTAGTCTTTGAGTCTTCTTTATTTCTAAACAGTTCTTATCCCTTCTTCCTTGTCTTGTTTCGACCCATTCCCTTAAAGGCTGTCTCGACTAATTTCAATAAAAAAACAAAAAAAAACAGTAAATATATAAAAATGATATTCTTTTCAAACATTCATTTTAAATTTTATTCATCGGCCAATGGCGTATACATTAACTCTCCTGATTAAATCTAATTGTATGGATACTAAGTAGATCTAGAGAAATACTGTAATACATACATATGCAAATTAGCGAGGTTAATGTATACATCTGTGACAGTTGAATTAAATGTAAAACATATACATATACGTACATGTACATATACAAATGAAATACTGTCGATGACAAAACAGGTCAACATTTAATCATTCATTTTTTGCGGAGAATACTATTACATTTCATCGATATAGAATTCTTTGCAAACTTTTTGTAACTTGATTCCAGTTTTGAATCTGTGAGAAAAATCAAGATATACATTTTTTAATATAAAAATATTATTTCTAAAGTGTGGTCATTACACATAATCAAACCACCTAAAAGCGAAATAGAATATGTAAACAAATTTTATTGATTGAAAAAATAGCAGAAATTGTTTACGTGGAATGTCCTTCCCTTGCCAATTCATTAACGTAGAAATTTGATCAGAAAAAACTTATATTATAGGGCATCAAAAGAAAGACATGAGTGTATCACCTCGGTTCGACATACGTCGGACATGAATCGGTCATCAATCAATTAATAATTTCTCTCATCTGATCGGTTGTCATCGGTAACTGCATTTCAGACCTTATGTGTAACCGGGTATCGGCGATGGGGATCGGTGATAGGTTGTTTATTTTTTCCAGTTAAGAGCGGAACCGACAAACACCGATTCAGCACCGACATCTCCGATTAGTCGCCGATTTATCACTTATCACAAGCTATTGGAAAAAGATGAGTTTCATCGGGAAAACTAACCGCCTTTTTCCGTCGGTGATTCATATCTGTACTCCGGTGGCTTATGAGAGGCATATCGGTGATATCGGTCATACACAGCTTGTCAATCGGTAATTCGTTTGAAATTTTCACCGATCGAGAATTTTAAACATTTCAAAGATCCCGGTCTGTTAGATTGTACCGATGAAACTCATCCCCTCCCAATAGCTTGAGATAATTGATAAATCTGTGGCTAATCCGAGACGTTGGTACTAGATCGGTGTTCGTCGGTTTCATTCTTAACTCGCAAAAGCGAACAACCGATCTATCATCGATCCCCACGTGTAACCTGGCCCTAAGAAAATGTAACTTGTCATGAAAGATATTAGTAGAAACTTTTAAGAAAGGAAAGTGATTAAAGCATCTTATTCACAGATTTGGTTAAATGTTTTTGAGATTATAAAATTTCTGGTCAATTTCTGTTATTCAAATTGTATAAAGCAAATGAACTCTTAATATTTCGAGGCAAACGAACGTATGGAATATAAAATAAAAGTTACAAACACTCTTGAAGTATCTGCATGGTATATCGTTATATTACTAAAGGGGAAATACTTTACACGTAAAATCAACAGTTTTTACAGTTACGTGTTAAACTGCACGAAAGTTACCATTCTAAGAACACTGTTTAACTGCTTCCAAATGTTTGCTTACAATTAGGGACTTTAGTCAGTTATCTTTCCCTGATAAAATCTGAAGCAATCCAATTGGCAAGTAGGTCCTTACAGTTGGAATCCTCGGATTTTATCATTGAATTCCTATGTAAGGGTGAAAAAATATTTCATCTAATATCTTTCTTGTTAATGAAGATATTAACAGAAGTAATGAAATTTAGATAGTTTTTTAACTTAAAAATAATTAGCTTGAATTTCAAACAAATTAAATGATATACAAAAAAGTTATTCAAGATCAAATTTGGCAAATTAGCATTGAAAAGTAAGGGTAAAATCCGAGTAATCCAACTAATTAGACCTACCTATTTTGATGAGTATACAAGGGGAAATAACTGACTAAAGTCCCTTATTTCATAAGTTTTAGAAAAGTTGAAATCTGTGAATGAGTAACTTTAATACAAAAAGTTAAGAATCCATTGTATTACTAACTCTAACTTTTCAATAGCAGATGTTTCATCTTGTTTATCATCTACAGACGCTAGCAATGTTTTTATATCATCTTCAATAGAATCCATTGGTGTATCCGGACTGTATCTATACTTTGGTGAACCTTTCTTATCTGTCAGAAAAATCTCAAAATTCCATCGTACATCACTAACAGACAGCGGATCATAAAACAACCCACTTTCAAATACTTCACTGGTTGGACCACATTCACCCTGTCAGCATAAAAAACCATATAGATTACAAGAAGAACTTGATTGAAAGCATAAAAGAACGTAAATATGGTATTCTTTTATTTTTTTACTTTGCACAAATAAGAGCCTAATATTATTATAGCATTGTGCCATATACTAAGGTGCAGGGCTGTCACGATACGCCAGGAGCGTATCGCGGTATATTGTGATGCGCTTGAACCGTGCCGCGATACGTACCACGATATATTGCTTTGCAAACCAAACACACGACTGCATAATACTCCTGTCTTAAAGGACTTATTCAACTGTTCAGTATTGAAGTATGTTATATAATTTTGTAGGGAAAGTGCCTGTAGTGGACTGGACGGGAAAAATGGGCATTTTAGAGTAATGTGAAAATTCCGAACGCGCCCAAATTCTTTGAACTTAAGCTTTCATCGAATGAACCATGGAAAATTGACGTTTCGCTTTTTTCATTTGGCGAAGGGAAGAATTTTTCTATGAAGATTAAATATATCGCTAAATACAGGTACATTAAATTCGTACCGCGGTATGTATTGCCGCAACTGCATATTGCAATATACAGGTATACAGGTATATCGTGACAGCCTCATTAAGGTGTTATACAAAACATTCAATGTTTAAGTGGAAAAGTTCATAAATATTTACTTAATTCTTATAAATAGCTTCCTTTTATAAACCTAAAAAACACAGCTTATTGGCCGTTGATAAAAGCAATATATTTATGTTAACTAAAACATAAGCATCTATATACAATATATAACAGGATTATTATCAGTCATGGCCCGATAATCTTTCTCTGTATATGGTGTCAGTGTATCAGTCAGTGATTTAGACCCCAAGAAAGTATCTGTACGAACGTATTAATAGATGGTGAATACCGTTTATTCGTGTCTAGCTGCACTATCAAATTTTAGTCTAACCAATTTGACCGCCCCATGATTAACTGAGAGTAATGTGTAGAGCAGTAAAACCGAAAAGTGCCGCATGCAGCGACAATATCATAACTGACTACAGAATAGGGGTGTAACGGTTAACCGATATACCGGTTAATATTGCAATACGAGTTCTAACGGTTTTTAACCGGTTCGTTTTTCCTTGAACCGGTTTTTGTAGTTAAGTGTCATACTGCTTGTTTCTATCAGAATCTGATAGTTTAAATGTTTAAACAAATGTTAAAATGAATTGAATAATTGAAATACTCTTACTGTGCTTTTAAAGGTTAAACATTTAGACAATTGAAAGAAAAATATCTTTGTCTGTTTCAAATCACGCATGTTTCTAACATATAGACCATTTTACATTTGTAATTCAAACATTTGGATAAGAGATCATTTGAAAATACCCATATGCGTGCTATGCTGACCCAATTAGGACGAGGTACATGCATTAATTAATGCTTTTTATGTCTAAGCGAAAACCGGTACGTATTGCAATATATTGCAATACGGGTTCTGCATATTGCAATATATTGCAATACGGTTTTTACCGTATTGTTACACCCCTACTACAGAACGTATTGCTAGAGCGTTGAGCCAATTACAGTGTAACAGGAGCAATCTGAACACCTACAGGTCAGAAATAGTAAATATACGACTATTTCTGTTACATAAATTAATGATTATTATTATTTATTTTACTCGACAAATCCGATTGAATTAAGACACTTGTTGGCACATACCAAAATGCTCAGATTTTGGAGGTTTACGGACTTCTCTGGCGTATGAAATCCGCGAAGACATGTTGCTTTTCAATGTGTTATAAGAAAAATTGACCAACGCTTAGGTAAATAACATATTTTTACCAAATAAAAACTCAACGCCGTTTACTCAGTGTTAAGATATCTATCCATAAAATTACTATGTAAAAATAAATGCATTTTTTGCATAGTTCAAATATTCGCAGGCCAGTTAATTTGTTTTGAAACGCCATACTCAGTTGGAATTTCTCAGTTAAACTGCATCGACAATAATTCCGAATTAGTGTTTTTACTGTTTTATAACGTAAAAGTCAGATATTCTATAATAAAAAGTTTGCATCTACATCGAAAACGAACATAGAAATATGGGACTGAGAAAATAGTTCGGAGTACGCAGGATTCTAAATTTGTCAAGAATTAAAATACTTGCTAGCTCTGCTAATATATTGTGTATTAAAATTTGTATCAAAAATGAAGAAAAATAAGAAAATACCTTTAAATATTTATACAGAGGATGTTCGTTCTTTCCATTAACGTCTATCTTTTTAAACATTTGAAAATTAGGTACATATCCACCTCCAGGCCGGACATACTTTAAACCGTCAAGAATTTCAGTATAAGAATCTCCAGGCTCTTGCTGCAAATTATAATAGAAACTTCACAAACATGTACTTCATATGTTCTATACCGACATGTGCGCATGTGATTGACCGGGTGGTCACGTGATGGTCTTTATGTTACACAATAGCACTTATTAATATATTGAGACAATAGAATAGTCGAACACAAATTTCGGCCACAAGAAAGGAAACTTAAGTTTGTGTCCATAGAGAAGAGTTAGAGACGACAGTCAGAGAAGGACTGCTCGAGCAGGTCACACACAGTTGAGAAGTCGGTTGACAATTATCAGCAAACATCTTATACTTATCTTTTATTTAATATTTAATGTTCAACAAAAGTGAAAACATATTGAAACTACGCAAAATACATGTAATGTAATACAAACTATATGTAAACATAAGGAAATCACTTACTAGGTAGAAATCATTGCTGGGAAATCCAAGCGCAAGAAATCCTTGGCTTCCATATTTCTCCATAAGTGCGTTCATCCCCAAATAATGAGGGCGGGTCCCGCCTCAAAAGGTGGCCGTGTTCATTACAGCCAACACTTTCCCGCGGTAATTAGAAAACTGTATTGTCTCATTCTCATAAATATTCATGGCACTAAAGTCATAGACTGTTCTTACGTCAGTAGGTATGCAGTCTATACGCAGTCCATAAGTATACGCGAGCAACCCAAAAAGAGTTGCTGCGTATAGGTGGGCCTTCATGGCCACACTTTTCTGATTTGGAACGATCTGAGTAAATGAATAGCTTGGTCGGAAGCCGGCCTCCAAAACGATGTGAATGAATCGCCTTACAAGTTTTATTTGAAATCACTAAGAGGACCCCTTTATCTGTTTAAATTTGAATATTTAACTTATGATAACTATACATATATGTATGACCAAGTTACAGGCGATAACGGGGTTACTGATAAAATTAAATTTTCATCTCTATAAAGCTTTATTTGTATTTGTTATTTGTATATTTGACAATATTATTGTGATAAGCCTAAGTTAATCAACACCGTGTACCAATCTGATAAAAACCCGCGATCTAAAATTTTCCGCTCGCTAGTTTAGATCTTGCCGTTTTCTTATGAGGATCACGTTCATGTGACCTTTTCTCTTATGACGAAATCGTTATGTTTAGTAACTTGTTTTTATCGTCATATGTCACGCATTTTGAAATGAGCCGTCCAATCGCAGACTGTGAATAATACCGCTGTTAAATTGTATCTCAAATGTACATAAAAATATAAAAAGCACTGAAAATCACAACGTATTGAATATGGAACACTTAATCATATAGAACACCTAACAACATTTATTTGTGTTGTTATTATGAAATTATTAATATAAAACGCGTTGACAAAACTAACATAAAATTCAATAGTGTACAAAATGATTCAGCAATATCTCATCTCATTAAACATGACATCGATGAAACTACTTAAGTAAACCAAGTAAGTAAAAACTTGCACAAGCGTGGAGCTGTGCTTAATGAATTATTGTTGATGTTTTAACTTAGATAAGTTTAAATTACTGATAACTGGAACGTAACAATATACAGACTAGCCTGCATTAGCGACCTTGGCATTTAAACATATTATTCAAGGTACACATAACGGTCTTAATGTCATTCTGTGAAGCTACAAGGTCGTCCACATAAACATTGCGTATATAAACATAGCCAGTTCCATTACACACCTATATTTAGGGGTGATTTTATTTTAACAATTTTATAGTTTAATTAGTTTACTCTTATTTTATAAACATATCATTATATAAAATTTACAATGTGCATACGCATTTTTGAAGTTAAATGTTACATATAAAAATGGTATGTTTAAATAAATAAAATGTTGTTCATGCATCAGCATATTTACCTATCTAGTGGGCAAGTCGATTGTTTAAAGTACAAAAACACGCATGACCTAGAATACGACCTGTATTATAATAGTAATGTTGTTTGTTTATATTACAATACCAATGGTCTCTATATACGGGTTAGACTGCATATTATATTGTAAGCTACACTTTATTTGATCGTCATTGGAAATAATTGTAATATGTATATTATATGTTTGTATTGCCTGTGGACAAATGTCATTTTTACATTAAAATTATGTCTATGTCTAATACACTTAAAACTTAAACTTGAAGGAGGGGCGTGGCCGAGCGGTTGCGACGTTGGACTGGTAATCATTGAATAGTCAGCTCCGCGTTGGTTCGAATCCCATCTAAAACCTATCCCGTTATTTCCTTGAGCAAGAACCTTTATCCTACTAGCTTAGTACTTTGGGACCAGAAAGCGGACTCGAATGTGATATAAATAAGTTGTAAGAACTTGTTTCACAATCGAGCTAAAATAAATTACTTTAACATAGTATACACTTTAAATGAGACAAAAGAGTCAACACATACTTCAATTTCTATACATGTATTTCTTTATGTATTTAAAAAAATGATCTGGTGCAATGTATTTCTAAGGCCACAACAAGTTGATGATGTGTTCTACGGATTTTTTGTGGAAAAAATTGGGCGAGCGAGCGAAGATTTAAAAAAAAAAAAGATCTTAATTCAGTTGCTTTATATTGCGGTTTGACCAAAATTTTATAAGCGAGCGAGGAAATAAAAGTATTTTATTCCGTAAATTCCGTCAAAATTAAGATCTGAGCAAATCAACAGAACATATGATCAACTTGTTGTGACCTAAATCTGAATCACTTATCGGTATGTATAAAAGCATGTTAATTTGTCTTCAAAGAACAAGAGTTTCACTTTTGTTTTTACACAACAATGACCATTTGGTGTCCTTTAAACAATGGAATCTGAGGTCGTCCTCAGCTGTTGGTGTGACCTGAGAAAGCTTCTTGGTCAGCCGTTCCATCTATAACGAATATCTAAATATCTTATTTGTTTGGGTAAACATTATCCATCACGTTCGGAAACCTCGACCATTCAATGAATGAATAATCTCGGAAGGATTCGTGGGGGTCCGCCAAAAATATCGGGATTTTAGGCTACTACATACGCGAGGCGAAGCAAAGGCGAATCACATAACGGTTATGCAAAATAGTTCTTGTCATACGCATAAGGATTTGTAAAAAAATACCCATTTATTATGCTATATATATGACTATAATAAAATTATATTGTTCAGTAGATATATTTAAATCGTGCATTTCATACTTATGGACAACATACGAGACATTTATCACCGCCTAAACGATCGTGGATTTGTTTACTTCAACACGGGTTGAATAACTTGTTTGGGCATGTGACGCAACATTCGGAACGTCCTCGGCGATCATCTGCGAAGATATACCTCGGATATCAGACGTAGTAGGACTACAACCAAGTTATGAGGTCAGGCGATTAACTCTAGGTTAAGTAGTGCCAATGTAAACAACCAACATGGCAGATCATTTTGCAGGAAGTATCGAGTACACAAAAATGTTTAAGGATCAACTTTAGTTAAGTGAATATCAGTTACAGGCATTGAAGAGCTTAAACTGCCCATCATCTTCCATCATTTTTGTTGTGCGCCAGCGTTCTATTGAGTAAACGTCGGGAACGAGGCTAGATTCTATGTTGGAACTATTTTCGCTCCTCGTGATATCCGAGGTGTATTTGCGTGGAAAATCGCCGAGGTAGTTCCGAATGGTGACGCAAATAGAATTCCAAAATGGCGTTTATTAAATATATCCAAGGTTATTCTTAGTGAATGGCCGAGAAGTTCCGAATAGGAAATTTCATTGTATTGTTTTCTTTTGTTGTAAATTTCGTGTGTATATACTCCATCAAAACCAAATGTCCGACAGCGCCTTTAGCGCTTTGATTTCTTTGTTACTATTCGGTTTTCGCAGTCTTTACAATGAACGCAATTTAAATCGTGGTCTTTAGCCTTAACGAGACTAAACATAGCATACACAAACAAGTATATATTAAATTCATATAAGCTAACAATCGTGGCTGTGAGTTCTTATTTCCACATTTTGTAGGTCCACTAAATTCCTTGTATAGAGCATCGGTTCTAAGATCACATTGTGAATAGCTGTGCCACGATTTTATAACTGATTTCAGCACTAAACCATCTTTGTACGGACACTTGTCATTCTCTGGATAGTCAATACATGAATTGAATATCCCAGACGCCCTGAAACAAAAAAGTTATAAATAAACCGGAACAAATAAATCGTATTCAGCTGAAAAAAAAACAACAACATTATATTGAGTTTCAAATTAAATCTATTTAGGACATCGTTTCGCCAAACAATGTTTCTTCGGCTTTCCTAGAAAATATGATGGCTTTTGAGCCAAAGTCTGCAAAATACAATTATGAGGCAACTGGTCTAAGTGAATAGTTAGAATGTACAATAACAAAACACAAAGTGTGTTGAGTGTAAGAGTAAGAAACAGGATTATAGCACAATCGATAGCTAAAATTAGTTTTCTATGATGACCCAAAGAGCAGAAGTGAGTTAAAACTGCTGACGAAAGTATTTAAAATTCTAAATCAACCGACTTTTGAAAGTATATCATCCCCAAACCATCGGTACATCTGCTACTAAATTAGAAAATGATAACATCTGTATAAATATAAACAACGAACGATCTTTCCAATTAAAAAGAGATAAATGATAAAAAATTCAGCATGAAACTCATTTGAAACAAGAAATATCTTTAAAAAAGATAATTGGCGCTCTGCTGGGTTAATTTACAACGGTTTGAAGTATAAATGTTGGTCATGCACGGCGTACATGTATTAACTATAGGTCAAATGTAGTTTGTCCGAAATTGCAATTCAGCCTCAACTGACAATTTTTTGTCCGAATATATTGCCACTTCGCTGATTTGTCAATTTGGAAAATCTGTCCGATTCTAAAATTAAAAACATCTTTAATAACAATGCCATATTCGCAGTTTAGTTATACCGCAAGGGGCGTACCACGACGAATGTGTGATCAATTAGCATAGTGAGTCACTCATTATACACAGAGTAAATAGTCAGCAGCTACTGTACGTGCTACGCACCAGTTTATCACAAATAGCCAATGGTGTCATGTGTTTTATCGATTTCTTTATACCGTTAAGGATTTTCATTGGACAAACAGCTATGGTAGAGCAAATTGTATTGGTTGAAATATAGGTCAAAAGTTGACTTAGACAGCTGCGCCGAAAAAAATAAAGTCTTGTGACATATTTTAAAATAATTTACATTTTGGGCAATGAAGAATGTTTTCACCAGATGTTAACGGCTCTAATTTGAAATCTGTCATCAACAATATGTTTATCTAAATATTCATCATTTTATTTAAACTGAATAAATAATGAGTGAAGCACCGGCTTAACGTCGCAACGCCGCTAAACGTCGCAATTGACTCTAAATGTCGCAACACTAACGCTTAATTTCGCAACTTACGCTAAACGTCGCAAGCGAGTGATAGAGGTGGCATTGAGCATTTGTGTTGTTGGTAGAGATTAATCACTGGTCACTAAGGACCTGAAGGTGGTTGCTTTAGATATGTGTATGGCTGTTACGGGTATGAGGGTAATGCCTTGAAGTAATTTTGTCATATGTAATACTTGTGTGTTGTTTACTTTTGATACTAAACCTTCGTACCAAAATGCGACGTTTATCGGCAAGGTTGCGACTTTTAGCGTCAGTCAATTTTTGTGCTAAGTTTAGCGTCATTGTTGCGACGTTTAGAGCTGGGCAATGGCGACGTTTATTGTTAGTTTCGACATTGAACGTCAGTGCTGTGACGTTAAGTGTCAGATGCGACGCTTAGCAGCGTTGCGACGTTTAACGGTACTACATGGACTACGAAATATGAAAGACATTACCGACAAGCAGTGGTTTTATAAGCTGCATATTTATTTTTCAATATCAAAGTTTCATAAGCTTCAGCTAGTTGTGCCTCTAAATCTTGAAAACATTTCATGTTTGACATACGACATTTTTTCATTGAATAATTCATCGCTGAAAGTAAAATGATTAGAAAATAAACAACGTGTTAACATTGAAATGGTGCAAATGACCTCGTACTATGGTGAAAAAACATGTTCTTAAGAGGTAAAACTGGTGGATTTTTCTGAGTAGAATTATTGCATAAGGTTGGCTAGTTGGGATGAAATCGACAGAAAGAGTCTCTTTACTATTTCAGAGGCAATCAGGTGATAGACGATGTGAATGTATGAACCAATCTCCGTAAGCAGATATTATTTTAAATAGATCGATGTAATATGTAAAATTACAGTGTATCCGACCCGAGAATTTCAATTCAGATTTCAATCAGATTTGACATACATATCATATCCAAGAAAGATAGGAAATGATCGAACGTATTAAACCACAATCATGTTTGAGGAACAGGACCGAAGACAAACGAATGTAGAACAATGTTAAGAAATGGCTCTTTTTAATAGTAACATTAAACTTGTTGTTTTGAACGCATTGTAATTTCGTATGACAATGTCAAATGCCTTCTTTTTGTTGTGTTAAACGCCGTAGCAACACATTGTACAGGTTATATTACTGCCGTCAGTCCACCTACTCACTATTCCTGGGAATGTTAAATCACTGGATTCAGCTTTTAACCAACTACTAGGCGCATACTTCCATCAGTGACTGACTACTGCCCTACATTATTTAGATTATTTCATGACCAAGGTCCACGAGAGTATACCCCGCCCGGGAATCGAGTCTACGATCCCTCGGTCAGTTGACTAGTGCGCTGAGCTACCCAGGCGGTGTACAAATGTCTTCAGATGGTTGTTAGTGATGTAATAGTGGTTACAAAGGGCGCGACAATTAAAATTGTTCAAAATTGTCAAAAGATAGAATAAAATCAACACTAGGTCCGTTAGGTATGTTAATAGTTTGTATACTAACCATTATAATGTCTACATGTAGCTCTAGCTGATACCTTTAAAGTTTCTGGATCTAACATAATAAAATGATTCTCCTTATAACAGTCACCTATTGTTTCTTCATAACACTGAGCTATACATTCAACACTGTAATAGAATAAACAAATCATGCTACAGTACATGAAATACTTTCTACGACCAAGCCACTGGCACCAGAGTCCATTTCTTATGATCATAAAATAATGCGTTCGTCCCTCCATAAATTATAGTTCCCTGCGCATACATACATGTACACTATACCTTATATATAATACAAATTATTATTATGAAAGTATAGTTAAAACTCGTACACGTTAATGTATACGGGACCAATTTTCGGAAGGAATTTTTTTTCAAAAATTCCTTTCTGTGTCAGCGCTCTTCGAAATTTGAAAAGAACGAACAACACCTTCAACGCAATAGAAATCATTGAGTCAATGCGACCAAGAAATTGTGCACCAGAAAAATATGTATACTATCAAACGTAGAGGAGTTGAAAAAACACCCAGATTTAAACAAATACTTTAAATTATCATATTAAAGTTGTTTTCCACATTAATCAAACATTATTCTAACTGTGTACGGAGAGTAGATTTTTTGTATTATTGCGCATTAGTATCTTCCACACGCTCGTATGTATATAATACTACTTTAGCGAGAGTTTATCACAGTTGGAGTTTACTTAGAGAATACATGTAAAGCGATGGGCAGATTTAAATGTTAAACCGCGCTTCAACTATAAAAGAGTGAGAATCTTGAAAATGGCCACTTCTCTCTGATTCTCTGAGCAGTGAACATGTTAAACCAGAGAGAGAAAATCTTGAACTGTAACTTATTTACTGATCAGATTTTAATGAATTTTGTCATACTGTTTCTTTGACACATTTTCAATACTAGTAGAAATTTTTACTTTTCAATGTTACCTAGAAATGGTACTTTCAAAGAAAAATTTAGAAAATAAATTCAAAAAATTCAAATTTGACTGACATATGTTGGGAGAAGCTAAGGGGCTCATGACCTTCACTAAGCCAATCAAAAGAGAGTTCGAAAACTTCAAAGAGCCAGTAATATTATTTTCTCGCTGCCCCCTCATAGAGAGTTCCCATGACTGTTGATTCATAGATAAAAAATCTGCAGTATTTTAGAGTCTTACACTCTTTTTGCAACACATTTTGGAATTTACAAAGTAAACACTGTAGTAAGATTTGCAAGAATTTGTTTACAATCATAGAGAATCTAGCCGTTGGTGACCTCTTTTCACATAGGTCAATCCCTCCTCATTTCTCCTTAACGGCTCAATTGCTTACCACCCTGTAAATTGAAGAAATGAAGTCCGGCCTTTAAGCAACGTACGGTAAGGTAATGGATGGATGGGTGACCGTGGGGTGTAATGCACGCTCGATACACGTAACATACTTGTTGTTGTTTTTTGTTTTGTTTTGTTTTGTTAAGGCCCCCAACAAATTGATCATATGTGCGTCGGATTTCCCGCACCTTAAAATCTATAATAAAAAAAATTCTTGTTAACATACATCATGAGAAATTAGGCCTACAATGGCACAATCCTTTGTTCAGAAAGATGATAACTGCACTATATTTAATACATTTTTTTTACAATTCTTAAATATTCTCCATAAACTTTTATACATGTACCCTTCTTAAATTGATTTCACATAAGTTTAACAGCGACATAGACTCGACTTGTACACTCTCTACTAAGTTTTTCTGGATGTGTGACGGCATACGTGTCTTTGGAGTGAAAATAATATGAAGGTTGGTCCATTACTTATAGAGCAGATAGGTCAGGGAGAAAACTTATGACGCCCCAAAAATACCTTACAGGTTCGATATAATTCTAATCGTACTTTTTAGACAACAGCATAATTTATCAAAATAATGAGAATATAATTATACACAAAAAGTGAACAGGGCTGGTGCATATAATTTTAGTGTGGTTCTAATAAATTCATGGCGTCTCAATGCCGTGATATTGTGATGTGTAGTTTTTGGTAGCAATAGACAAAAGTCACGTGACAAAATCCTTTCGATTTCTACTGCCGACATTTTATTGGTTTTTAATGCAATCATTGTACAGCCCATTTCCGTTAAAAGTTACATAGAAGATTTAAGAAAAAGCATTTTTTTCATAACCATATAAACAATATTTTTATCAACACACGAAATATCAGCGTTTTATATTAATACATTTCCACCAGAGTATTGCAAACTTTTAAATATTGCCACGTATTTTCGTTTCTTTTGTGTCATATGGAAGAATTCAAAAAGATGCTTAGATGACAAAAATCAATAAAAATTATATATTCATGTTCTGTATTCAATGTACTTTTAAAAAAGCATAGGTTATGATAAGGTCAATTCACAATAAAAGATAATTAAAAGCAGATAAACACAACACCTGTCACCAGGGTATCCTCTGATCAATATCAGCTCAATTAATTCAGCAGTGGGGTGGGCTTATTAGTAGTAAGGTATAATGTATAGCATGATAAGGTTTGATAACCATCACCTCCGATAGGCCATTACTCCCGTAATTAACAACGAATAAAAGTGTATATATTTGGTTACAAGCCTTTGAGTACCAAAACTCGTGCTACATTTACCTTTAAACTTTTTCATTTGATTAAACGCCTATTTCTATATTACATATTCAATGGCGTTGTACAAGAATGTAATAAAAAATAAATACATGTAAGTAAAAACCCTCCACCATAAAAACATAATGTACATACAATAACACAAAAACAAAAAAATATCAAACATGATGTTATATAGTGTGTGAGTTTATTTTTTATTTTTTCTATTGAGCTTTTATATTTCATATCCTATTCATACCTATCGGAGCTTTCAACCAAGGGAAAGTAATTTTCGTCCGTCTAATTCAACATTTCAAACGACAAAAATTTCATTTTAAGGTATACTGAAATCAAGCTGGCGGACAGTAAGTAGCGGACATTAGTGCAACAGACGTTAAGGCAAGCTACACACTACTAAATTTTCAAGCGGACATAACGTTGCACGTAAAAAATAAAAATGCAATAAACGTTAATTACTTTGAAGAATAATTAATGATTCATAACTTTTTTTGTCTTGAAAAGATTGATGTTTAAAGATTTCATTAAGTACGACTTTATATAAATCTGTATAAAAACATAGAACTGTTAATAAGCGAAAAATGCAGTTTGGTTCAAACATTGTAGAACACTAACGATAAAGTGTGACCCTTGAAGACCGGGTATTCAGACGTATGTTATGCGAATACCAAACGAATAAGCAACATCATACAATTTCATCTTGGGGCTCAAAGGAGGGGTGTGGCCTCATAGAAGCCATATAATAGATATACTTACTATAGACGTTTTTAAAGAGAGTTCGAACCCCTATACGAGCTCAAACTTTCATTTATTCATCATAAAATTATCATGTATTCACGGAGGCAATGTCACGTGATAATAACATCACAATTGCCACGGTTTAAAGAAGAAAGTGGTGAAATATCGGACACACAGGAAACATTGTTTTCGGCGTGCTACAATTACAAGTCGTCATCCTTTTTTGAATGGTAAAAAAACCTTGGTAGATTTTCAAGGGTGTTTGCAAATTGCAAAAAAGTATAAAAATGGCGTTAGAGATGTGATGCGCATCAAATAGAATACTCTTTTCTGCTTAGCCTCAAATAGGTATCATGTAAACCCAATAAGAATCTGACAGCTCTTAAAACTGAGTCGAGGCGGAATTTTAGCTGTTTTCTTCTTTAAACTGTAGCTTTTGTGATGTCACAGGCACGTGATATTGCCACCATGGTATTTATAGCAATTTATACATAGCCAAAGTTCATTCGGACACCCTCGACCTTTCATGAATGAATAATCTCGGGAGGATTCGTGGGGGGTCTTCACCAAATTTTGGTGATTTTACTACCTACGCGAGGCGAAGCACGTAACGGTTACGCAAAATAGTTCTTGTAGTTTACACACAGATCTTCGTCTAAACATATTTATTTGTTTTAAATTGAAGCAAATATTGTTCATCGGTGTCATTGAACTGTGTAATTTTAAATTTACGGATTGAAAACGGAACTTCAGTCATCGCCTAAACGATCGTGTAATTGTATACATAGTTTCAAAATGGCGTCTAAATATGTCCGAGGTTATTCGTGTAGCGAATGGCCGAGGATGTTCCGAATGAGCCAAAGTTGCGACCACAGGGAATTGTCAAGTTACCTCCCGTTGATTTTTCAAACATACCTTTTATATACATATATACAAGGGGTACAACTGCCTTTACTAGTCCATTTCATCTAGATTTATGATTTTGTGACTCACAAAAAATACTGATACCCTGGTAGAACTTTAACCGCACGATTAAATCGATTAAACATAACTCTTCGAGCTATGAATGTTTAATGTTTCAAAGCGCAGACCTTTAATACGATTGAATTATCAAAAACATAAAAAACAGCACAAAAATCTCAACTCGGACAAGTTTAGACAAATCTAGATGAAGTGGTCAAGTAAATGCAGTTGTATAGTAAATAAATATTAACCTGACGTTGGTACCCTCATTGTAATAATTTCACGCTTAATTGTCTGTCTATTTATACCTTCGGTAGATTCCGCGTATCATTCATACGAAGAAGCACGTGTTAACTGATCATGTACTTCATATAAGTATGTAATTGTTTGTAAGTTATAAAGAATGACTCTATAGCGCCGATGATACCGAGATGGACTGTGAACTACTGTAGTTAAGTAGGTGTTGGTTCGTGCCCAATCATGCACATTTTTTTTCATTTTTTAATATTTGTACAAACAAAATATTGTTAAAATTGTCCAAAAAATGTGTTATTTCATACACTCTTTTATTTTTTGTATTTTTATTCATCTATAATTTAAGTTTTATTATTTTGTAATTAGATCTAATCACATTTGATTTATTACATCAATTGCACGACACAATACAGAAATACAATAAATATCAATTATCATCTTCGCTGCAATCAGATGAGTCGTGTCGCCAGCTCATATTTTAAATAAAACACAATGCACGAGAAAATAGTCGGATATATGTATACTTTAAACGGTACGATGTATTGCTCTTTACTCACTTCAATTTTTAACTCGCGACTCGTTCAACTGTATCAGAAATAACGGAGATTATCGAGTCAGTCCGTCATTTCTCGTTTGGAGGCCGATTATTGATTTATACCACGTCATCTCGATTTAATTTTATTCTGCATAAAGGTTAACGTCAGGTTAATATTTATTTACTATACCCCTTGTATATAAGTATATCTAAGGTATGTTTGAAAAATCAAAGGGAGGTAACTTGACAATTCCCTGTGGTTGAGGTTATTGGAAAAATGTGTTATATTCAATTTGATTTATATATGTTGACAAATTACTGAGGCCAGCCTTATAGAACACCATCTGCTCATGAGGGAGATTTCAGTAACCCCAGCCTTAGGACAAAAAAGTTGTATTATTAATATCACTTACTTTTCACAGATGGATTTTTTTCCTTTCATCGGAGACTCCAATATATGAAATAAGGATATAAGTTCACATTTGGATACTCTGTACATGAGAGCGGGAGTAAAACAGCTGGAACGCTGAAAAAAATGAATGTAGTTGACTTTAGATGAGTCCAAATGTATGTAAAATGCAATCGTTTTGTAGTAGTCTCATGAAAATATGTAATTAGTAACGCTTCAGTTTTGTCTCCTCTACGATTGAAGTCATATTGCGGTAGCCTACATAATATATCATCTCAATTTTATTGGTTAGCAGAAGATGTGAATGTTAGACAAGGGAACCATGACAAAATAAAGTAATATTTGTAAATGTACAAAAAGGATAAGATTTATGATATGAAAGTATGGAACGACGTCTCTTATTAACTTGCTTATAACAGAACAGAACAGTACTAAATTTATATTCATAATTTTCAACAACAACAACAACTCTTTAACAACAACAACACTTTAACAACAGCACTCTCCAAACAAAATCCTCCAATCAACAACAATAACATATGAGTTCAGTGTGTTCCATCCAATATACTTTTAAGTTGGAAAAGTCTACATGTAATTCTTAATACAATAGTCTCTTTTGAAATAATGCGACTTTAGAATGAGACATTCTCTAGTGTCCTCCGTAGATAACGATACATTTCGACGAACAATTTGATATAATTATGTAGAAAAATAAGTTGTCCTCTAAGGATGTACTGCGGCGTTCCATACTGTAGGCAGTTGTAAAGAAGTGTACCCCCCCCCCCCCAAAAAAAAAATTAAACTTAAGAAATGACGTTTTCTACAATGTTGGATTAATCTATTTGACATTTCCTATTAAGTGCATGCCTAACATTAGTGAGGTTGACCAGAATTTGATGTATGCAATACATTTTCTGGTCAGCAAATTAAATGACCAGACATTGAAACTATGATTACTGGAAAAATTAATTGAAAAACAAAAACATGGAGCAAACGCACAGGGTGATTAATTTTATGAGCATTACTTTACAACGAAAGTACCTAATTGTTATAAATACACCAATGTTTGATAGGTGATACAATTAAAAAGTAAACAATTTGTTTATGTTGTAATAAAAGTCTGTCCGCTCCATAATGATGCATTTTGTGCAGACCCCTCCTCTTAATAAACAACTTGAGGTCGAGGACCACAAACAACAACAAGAAAAGATTAATGCAAAGCATTAAATACCGCCGGATAGTGGTAACATTATGTGTACATACATCAAAAGAGAAAACAAAGATATATGCAGCAAAAAGAGTACAAAATTATGTATTCTGAGGTATAATACAGAACATGTAGAGTGTTCCATGATTAAATGGCAGTTTATAGATATACAATATCGAAAAGTTCAGCATGCAGACACAGTATCAAAACTTACTAAAGACAAGTACAAATAATTAACTTTTACATCATGCATTTTGTGCTTCGTATACGATAAACCCGATCAATAATTCCTAGCAGGAGTACTCGCTTATTTACCGCGAGTCTGCAGCAAATCTGTTCACGAAGACGTGCGTGAAATATGTCGGTACGTGTGGTTTTTAGCATGAACCTCAATTTAGGGGAGCAGCTATTTTACAATGTATTAAGTTATAAATTAAGGACAACATGTTCTTTGAAATGCCCCTCAAAAGCAGAATTTTATATTGCAGTGCTAGAAAACTTTTATAAGAATTACTACAATTTAGCTCAGCATTTGTAAATAAAAAGGAGGACGCAAGTAAAAGAAGCCATGAACTGCTCCTACCACGGTCATCAGATTCTGACGATACCAATATACCACCGGCCTTCAGGCCGGCGGTAAACAAGGTATTGCAGGCGAAATCTATGATGGCGAGAGAAGGCGGGTTAGTAAATAAGTTAACGCAATAACAGCGCCATCTTTCGAAATTCACATTGCTCGACAACATACTTAGATTGTGAACGAATTCAAAGAACGACAAAACAAACCGGCCTAGTTATATTACAATGAGATGTTAATGAGATGTCATGCTAGAGCTACGCCTCTTTGTCTTGGTTAAAAATTGCTAAAGCGTGAAAGAGTTATCTTATACTCCCTTGTTGCCATTGGAACAATGTTTAGACATCGTTCAAAACTACAACAATTCATACTCGAATTCGATAGGAATTCTGAATGAATTTCGAAGTATTCCGAGTTCCATGCATGCGAATGTAATATTTCCAATGGTCGTTAGCCATGTGTATTTATTGTAGACATGCTTTTCTCTATATTTTTAATTGTTAATAAATTAAAACGTTGTAAAGTACCGCCAATATGTTTATTAGCAATGAGCTTTGTTTATGCCAATAAACTTTTTATGACCAGCATTGATTAATGTATGTTTCACTAATTTATTTTAGCTCGATTGTGAAACAAGTTCTTACAACTTAGATCTATCACTTTCGAGTCCGCTTCCTGATCCCCCAGTATAAAGCCAGTAGGATTAAGTTTCTGGCTCAAGGAAACAGCGGCTTAGGTTTTGGATTGGTTTTGAACCAACGCGGAGTTGGCTATCTAATGGTAACTAGTCCAACGTCGTAACCGCTCGGATACGCCCGCTAATGTTTGTTAATGTTAATAAGTCAGTTAAACTCAATCATATACGAGTAGTTACATGTACATAACTTGTACTTACAATTTTGGGTTTCTTACAATTAAGAGGAGCTTTATACAGATCAAACATATAATGTATTTGTCTAACACCACATTCTTTAACTGAATGTTTCACTACATTGATAGCGGTAACTAACTGGTCCATCTCTGCTGTACATTGACTACTTAGAGGTACGTCAATACATACCATCTTTGCTTCATGTAACCTATTATGTGAAAAAATATAAGAAGTTTTATTAACGTCACATACATGTATAATAAAAAAAATATTATTTGGCCATGTCATACCGGAATTTTGTTAAGCGTCCTCGAGCGCGTAAGTTTTAGAGTCCTAAATCCAAAACAAAACATAAACAAAATTGCTGGTGAAATTTTCTTTAAAAAATCCGGTGTTCCGGGATTCGATAAGGACAATTTCGTTTGAGGAAAATGTGTTCGGAAATGACGTTATTCTTCGTAAGCAATTTATCATACTGATCGTGCCATTAATACAATATATAATTTACGTGATAAGAAAACACTAGTCATTTTATATTAAATCATATGTTTTAAGTCTATGCTTTAACTAGTCATTTCATAAGTATTTCAGACCATATATATGATATATATGCATTGTTTTTGACGTAAAATATTTGTGTTTTCGCTTCCGGTTTTTAGTGGTTTTGTGGTCATGTGGATATATACCTAGGTTTATCAAACTATAGTTGACGCTTCACAAAATTCCGATTTATCATAACCTTAGCTATGAAACTATTGTGCCACAAGCAGATACTTACCTGGCTGCTTTACTCTATCTTCCTGACACAATGCTGAACGCCAAGCAAGGGAATTGCTAGAGCTACTTTATCGTCTGACGCGGTCGGAAATCGAACCCACGCCTAGAGCGGACGCTCTACCACTGGGCTATCAGGGTGGTTGATACTTGTGCAAATAGAAAACATGGCAGCATGACTGAGCACGGCAAAGAATGGACCAAATAGTGAAATACTGGTTTCTAAAACAGATTTTTGACCATCGTTTCACCGGACACCGAACTATAAAAAAATATTTAACCTAATATATATGACTTTGACCTAAATATCATAACCCTTTACCTACATCAACCTACAAATTAATGTAATACCTCTTAATGTTGAACATTAATAGATAAAATAATTTGTGACACATATATACAACACGTGCTCTAGTTGAGCCAATGACATAGATTTATCACAGGTAAATGTATAATAGTTTTATATGGCCGCTTCAAACGCTATAAATATCTGTTTTTGTGTTTAAGTTTAAAGCAGTGCCAACACAAATTAAGGTCGTTTAACGGTCGGAGCACCCATTCTAGCTTTCCTGGACCCTTGTTTATAACCAGTATTCACCTACCCGTAGCTGCCACGAGACCGGCATCTTAAGGTCGTTTAACGATCGGAGCACCTAACTTAACTTTCCTGGACCCTTGTCTATAACCCAGTTCCTGGGATATATATCGGAAACGTGTGACAAATAAACTCGGATTTGATTGGTTGATTGATGATTGAAGCTTAAGTTATAGTAAAATTATATAGTTTGATAGTTTATTTTTAGATATTAGGCCGTTGGCCTAATATATGACCAATTAGTCTAAAAATATCATTTGTCCATTGCGAGAACTTTTGGAGGGCACTGTATTATAGAAGTAATGTATGCTGAGACTGAAGATAGGTAATTTGACAATAATGTCAGTTTTCCTCCATCAATAAGGTATATGGAGAGGTTTCTGGCCTTGTAGAAGGGTATGTGAGTACTGGTTACAGACAAGGCTCCAGGAAATCTAAGTTAGGTGCGCTGGACCTAATATAACCTAAATTGTGTTTTATAAAATGACGGAGGGTTATTTCATTTTGGTACTGCCACCTGAAACAGTTATCGCTGTGATAAATATTTATCGCAAGCCATAACTTTGACAAATATAATTTCTTTACAGTAACACTTAATTTACGCTTATTCTGCATGACGCATTAGTATGACCTTTGACAACGAGAGTGTGGAAAATATCGTGATTCGCTTTCAAAGTAAAAATAGGACGGCATTCTTTTTAGATTACTCCGTTATTGTCACGAAATAGTCGTTAAACACATGGGGTGGTAAATTTCATGAAATGAATTTAGTTATTAAATATGAAAATTATGTCATGAAATGCATACATCAGCATAAACAGTGATATGAATGGGTTTCATGACAGAAGGCCAAATGTATAACATGTATCAGAACCATTAAAACCAGTCTACACCTTGCTTCAACATTTTCCGCTGCTGTGGATCTGTCGGTTTTACTAACGGGTCATAATCAGTGAATTTCAATACCCAGAAAAAAATATTAAATTGACTAAAATATCCTTTTACAATGTTATGAATCGACCTATGAAAAAAAAACGAAACCCATTAAGTAATGCTCTGTGCCTTTAGCTAAAGATAACAATAGTTTCGGTGATTCTAACTCATTTACAGCCAGATGAAAGCATCTCGCTGATATGGCGAATCGTTTCAAGAAGTAATATTCGCAAAGTGGTTTAATAGTATGTAATGGTCAACGAACATGAAACCTTGAAATGTCCTGAATTTAAAATGTTAAAAGATGACAATGAAGTAAGTATACAAGAAAATGACGATCAATTAGATTATTAATTTAGATTAAACAAAGGTTTGAAGTAGAAATTCAGGTTATACTCTTCCATGAAAATTTATCAATAATGTCGATATTTTCCATTTATAAGGTATAGAGAGAATTTGTCGGCCTAGTGGAATGGTAGGTGAGTACTGGTTGTAGACTGGGGTCGAAGAAAGCTAGGTTATGTCCTCTGGACGCTGTAAAATGACATGAATAGAGAGCGCTTACCCAGTACACGGTGGAATCATAGTCTCTTTATACACAGAAAAAATCTCAGAAATCTGGTATAAAATGAGGTCTAAAGTGCCAGTACTTTTCTGAGACCGACAAGCATGTTTTCTTGTCAGCATTTTGCGCCATTTTTTCTGCACTCAATGACCCCGATTTTTTTCAGGAGCCCCCTTCAAACACCAGCGACAAAGGGGGGCGGGTCCCCCTTTGGGACCCCCTGAGACATCTTTTGATGGGGGAGGCGCGCGAACAAATGTCATTTTGATTTAGTAAAACACTAAACTCAAGGCCGGTGGCGATCATTTTGAAAGGAGTCCAGACACGTAAAAATGCGGGATTTATCAGTTAAGGGTTGTTCAATAAATTTTATCCACTACTAACAATTAGTACATAACTACATTAAGTGCGACAACATTTTGAAAATAGAGTTTATCAAAAGATAAAAAAACATACAAACATTCAAGACGTTTAATCACCATAGGGTCTGGCTGTGAGGTGTTGGTAATGTTGTTCTGTGCCAAAAGATCTGTAGTGTAAGTATTTCCCACACATGGTGTCTGTACTTGGCAACCACTTTCTGCTTTTCTGTAAACTAAATCACAAAGAGAAAAATCATTCTGAGAACACAAAAATATATAATATGGAAATAATGTACGTTCTTGAGAGCTATTGTCCATTATACATTGTAATACATGTGGTATAAAATGGGTGTTTGTGTGGGTTGGAATTTACAATCCACGCAAAGAACGCACTGTTGAACATTTGATACTCTCCTTTGCATCGCTTAAATATTTCATTCGTTCACTTTTGTAGTAGTATATTCACTGAGCTCTAAGGGGAGCGTATATAATTATAATTGACAAAATATCTCGACAGAATGTAACCGAATCGGTTCAAAATATAATGATCGGCCTAAACCGATAAACTGGCAATTTCCTAGTGCCTGATCTTATTGCACTGAGCGGGTATATCGCAGTGAGTACAACATTAGTTTGGTAATCTCTGATAGTTGTTGATTTAAAACCCATCCAACGAGGTAGGAGCATTGGTAGAACGCGTGCTTAAGGACCCAGATGTCCCGAGTTCGAGTCCCACTTAGGGCACTGCAAATCTCCTTTTAGCCAGAATCTTACCTACAGTCACTCAGCTGTAAATGGATACTGTGAGAGATCGTCTGCTTGAAGATGATGCTCATGATCATAGGTCATCGTGCGAAATAGTAAAGTCAGTTGAACATGTATACGGAAGCAGACTATAAACCGCACATTAACTTTTAAAGAAATATTCTCATAGATTTTACTTACACGATGGGTTGGAACATATAGCTCTGTATGTGACCTTCAAGATGTTAATATCTTCATTAAAGAAAGCATCTCTCTTAGCACAGTCACCAATAGCGTCACTCATACATTGTAAGAAACATTCAACACTAGATACAATGAACATAAAATATTTATACAATATAGGGGTTTCATTTAAACTTCCTAATTGATATGCGCTTTTAAACTTGTATTAAATTGTATTTTCAATATGAAAAGGGTTCTATTCAAATGTGATATATAATAATACATGTATGCTCAAAAAAGGCTTCGTACATTAAAAAGTATTGGATATTTTATGTGTAACGTGGATGCCAATCTTGCCCACTAGCTCGAAGCTTGGGGCTTATGAGTATTAATTATGGCTAGTGAAAATGTCTTATGCCATACATAAACGCCTACTGAGGAATTGAGAGGTCCTTTATTTCGAATCCTATCAAGACCGTTGCCTTATTCCTTGAGCAAGAAATTTATCTCCGATAATTTCACTTCACCCAGGTGTGAAATGGTACCTGAGAGAGTGGCATAAATCAGTAGCACTAATTTGTCAGCTGCAAATAAACAGAGTAAAGAAGTTCCTAATGAGATTTGATAGATATATATCAGTAGCCTAATGACTGGAGCGGTGGTAAGTGTTAAGTCGATAAACGTGCATCAGTATGAAACATAGACTATAAAATGCTATTCATTTATTATCTAAATAATATTTATATAATTGTTTTTCTTTTCTCAGGCCAATTTGAACAAGCTATGAACGTAAGAACTACATACTTAGAACAGAAATCCTCGTCATTCCCTTGACCAAAGTCACCGTAAGCTTTCCTACACAATTCTTTATTATGATCTATGTCTGACTTTATACAAAAATCAACGTCCGTCAAACCCTCTACAACTATAAATCTTGTCACTGTAACAAAAATCATGTACAGGTCGAATATTAGGTCATGCGTACGTATGTAGTTGGAATAATGGACTAGCTCATTAGGAAAATTAGAAAGGCCTCTCGGCAAAATATAGTTTGAAACAAATGTTGATAAATTAATTCATACTGATTTCGAAATTTGCTCAGATAAGATTTACCCAGATTTACTCTTTTGCATGGGGTATTGTGACTCAGTTTAATATAATATCTCGTAGTGACGTAAAACTTAGTATTACGATGTACATTTATACTTGTGGTAAAGTTGTGTAAAAATCTCAGCGCCAACTTTAACATTTTCTACCGGGCTACTTTATCGTTTCTTTTTTAACGTCGTATTCAACACATATTTACGTCATATTTACGACGGCCAGCTCTTCCTACATTAGGTTTCCTGGACACTTTTCTAACACCCGTTCTAACTCACCCTTACCACGAGGCCGACAACTCAAGTAAAGAGTATCACCTACCGCGACCGGGCTCGAACCCGCCATCTCCGGATTCGAAGTCAGACATGCTATATTGTTCTATATACAGCATACATTTAGCAACAGTTTAACATTTTACTTTCTATAATTATGAAGAAGTCCAGCCAAAGGCGGCCGGCACCGTCCCGATCTATAAAAACACCCTATGTGTATATAGCATTTACAAAAATAATGGGTGTCTGGTTGTTCGGGCAACCAAAAGTTTCTTTTGGGCAACCAAATTTCTGAAAACAAGATTTGTGCTAGCTGCATAAATGACCTGTTCGGGCAACCACTTTCATATCTTAATTTCGAAGACTGGTATACTCGTACAGTGTCTTTAATTAATCGATACGGTACCGTCCGCTTGTGATTCCATCCGTGATACTACTATAAAATGTTTTATGACTGTAGTATGATAGAACTTCAACAACAAATGTAAGACTTTCAGCACTAATGATGACGTGACAAATTTATGTGGTCTAAGTATAGGTAACTATCGCAGGTTTAGCGAAAAACGGTCGTAACTCAATATAAGAAAAATTATAATACAATGTATAAGATAATATAAGAGTTACGACCGCTTTGTACTAAATCCGCGATATGCATTTAAACAATGTATAGGATAGTTTTTTCATGATAACTTTTTCATCGGATGCTAAAATCTTCATTTACATGGATATTGCATTCTAAATTGTATAAATGAAAGTTCCACATTAGGACCATCAAAACTTGATGGAATCGGTAGCGAAATGGTCATAATATACCGACCTTTTTCTTCTCAAATCTAGCATTTGGACTTAAAATCGTCAAAAATCGCATGGTTTTACAAAAACCAAGATGGTCTTTACAGTGAGTCTTTAGGTATATACTGTACCTATACATGTATATGCATAAACCTATGTAGCTAAATTATATAAAATGACAATATGTAGTTAACTTACATAAAACGATGACTGAGAACAATAAGAAATGTCTGCATTTATCCATAGTTAGAGAAATTAAAGTTTTAACACTTGGCTAAAGAGTCCGGCAGTCAGTATAATCTCACCTAGCTCAGCAAACTTCGTGAGCTTACTGCCTACATTTGTTTCACGAACTCAGACATGAACACTCTCTCATACTCACATTAGCTGAGTACTTTAATTAATTAGTAATACTTAACAAATGAATCATAAATGAACATTAGATATACGTCATCGAAAGAAAGACAAAAAAAAGTTTTAGAAGAAATATTAATTACAAATGTGATACTGTCGTGTCCTTAATAGTTTTGACTATAACACCGGCGACTCTAGTAGGGAAAATGAGATTCCGAACTTCCCCTGATAATTTATGGTAGATTTAATTACATTGGTGATATTTAAGGATAATTTTGGTGCCTATGCTGCTTTTCTGACATCAGTCATGTAGTGACAGTGATTCGATCTACTGTTCCTAGTCAGGTTTAGATATATGGACCAAAGGGTTTAACCAGCATTAAGCACACAATCTTAGCCATGCAGTGGCTGAAAGCTACTTGGTACATGGAAAAATATTTGTCATATAAATATGTCATTTGTTGTTAAATAAACATGTAGTAAAAAGGTGACACTGTCTTCTCCTAAAAACTGTCTGAGACTCAAAGTTTTCAAAATGTTTATCCTCTATGTCTCAATACCTACTCATAAAGGTACATTGTACATGCAACCAAATGGAGAAAATTTCGCTCCGTCCCTGGTTAACTTTCTCCATCATTTTACAGTATTTTACAGACATTTTACATTTTACATCACACGAAAGTGATTTGTTTGACAAGAACATATCTCAAAGTACATGTCATAAAAAATGTGCTTAAACATGACCGTGTAGTAAATATTTTATGACAAATGCAATTAGTAACTCAGAGTAACAGATTGGGTTTTATAAATTACAATAAAAAAACCCTCATTACTACACCCTCTCATTACTACACCCTCTCACTAGCAGCCACCTCTTAACACTTGTCAATAGCTTCTTAACCCATCCGCTAGATCAGTCGGTAGCACGCAAGTTTACTGATAGAGGGGTTGTTGGATCGAATCCTGGGCAGGGCATACGTTCGTGGTGTCTGGTAATGAAATGATATCGTCGACCATTCTCCCTTCTTACACTAGTTCTTAATGGTTTAGGACCATAGACATATAAATAGATAGACTGGTCACTCTTTTGATTTCTATCGAACAATAATCCGCCATATTGGAAAGGCGCATGGTAAAACGCATCTATAACTACCCTATATAATTGCATCGTAAAATCAGTACATTATTATTTGATAAGAGGGCGCTATAAATCATTTTTCGTTTTAAAAATGTAAAATAGATGTTTTCTTGTCATATCGTTATGTTTATCAACTCAAAAAGAAACAAAAAAACGTTGTTCTTTCTTGTATCAACACCCCTTCCATCTTGATTTACAATCAAACTTAAAAATTATTTGTCACGTGTTTTAATAACGCTCAATTCAACCAATGAACTGGAATAAAATATAGATATTTTTTAGAAATAGGGAGTGTTCTAAGAATAAGAAGTGAATGTAAAACAGGTAAAGCCAGGAGATTTTAAGAAGTGGAACACCGAAAATGTAGATAAAACGTACATAACCGATATTTCCGATAACGATAAACAGAAATTGCAGAAGAAATTTTTAAGTTAATGATTCTGACCCACGTGCACATTGGTTCAACACCATCCACCCACATAAAATAATTTAGATACATTTTACATTAATTCTTATATAAATATCAGATGGTTTTTGAAAATTGAGTGTTTAAGGGGGTTATTTAAAGGGCGGTCATTCACTCAACTGACGGAGATTTATAAATCCGCTTATGATTTTCAGGTACATGTACAACGTATTTTATTGTAAAATAATGTATAGAAAGCTGCGTATTAGACTTTCGGAAATTTCGCCGAAAGGCTTAAGTATACCACAAATACTATTGACAAAAATGCCTAACCAGTTTAACCTGCGGAATGATACATGTGTCTCTGATTTACTAAGCAATTTATAGGCGATAAAAGTAGTTCTGTCATCTGACTCGATTAGTGAAAAGTGTTTACTTATATTGATAAGCGTGTGGAAGGTGCGTAATCAAATATATTGGTTGTGTCTGTAGCTGTTTAATGCAATGATACTGCGGTCATTCATTGTATTATTTGAAGATTAAGTTGTTTTATAGCATTGTACCATATTTGTCATATTTAACTACACTAATGAACCTTCAGAATTTGTATGCAAAGTGTACAGGGGAAAACTATACTTCAAGATTGTGTATGGCTAAAAGAGGAAAATAAAATCTTTATAACAGTTGCCAGTAATACAGGGTAGGATAAGCTTTTCGTCCGCATTTGTTGCGCTGCTCGATTCATACTTGAATCGAATGTGTGAGGAGAAATCATTAGTATGAATTTGTTAGGTTTCAATGTGCACGAAAGTCTTTCTGTATTTCAATACTTTGATTTTAATATAATTCCATGCACCGCTTGGCTTGATGAGTAGAACTATTTAGACCACTATAGTCACTTGCGTCCTATTTGTCAAACTAAAAAAGTAAGTAAGTAAAAAGTAAGAAAGCTACTAGCCCAGATAACAAACCGACAGATGGACTATTTACTTGTATCTCTTTATTTTATCAAAATGCTAAACAAATATCTACCTTCTAGAAATTCCGACCAACAAGTGTCTCTGACTAAATTTTGATACAAACTGATCACAATGAAACATCTTGACAAATTCAAGACTACCACACAGCTTTAGAGCCGAAAAGAATAGCAAAATTCAACTCTCTACTTTTGTATATGACTTAGCATCATCCGTTGATACCGAAGACTGACATTTGAATATGATCGACTTTTGTAAGCCCATTGATCGAATTCTTCACAAGCGTCTTCAGAAGGATATACATGCGTATCACTATGATATATGGACGGTCGGTCAAATGTACCCATGGATTGCCTCATTTTACTTAACTGGACTCCGGTAGTATTTGTAAGGATGAGAGTCCAGATGAAGCGCTAACGTCTTTGGAGTCCCCCATAGAATCAGTCTTATGTTCACTCCTATATAATTATTTTGTTTATTAATGACATCCTTGATGGATATCCATCTGACAACTAGGCTGTTTGTGACTGACTGCATACTCTACCGCAAGATCGGCATTGGCGACCATCAGCAAAGTCCGCCTTGTTGCTCTTTCAATATTTTTTTATTTATTGGAGTTAACGCCGTATCAACACAATTTAGGTCATTTCACGGCGTTCAGCGCACCTAATCTAGCTTTCCTGGACCATTGTCTATAACCAGTACTCACCTACCCTTCCACAAGGCCGGAAACTTCTCCATATTATCTAATCAATGGAGGAAAATCGACATTATTGTCAAATTTTCATAGAAGGGTATGACCTCTCCGGGTTAGATTTGAACCCGCACCCCCTCGGGCACGAGATTCCAAATCCCGGCGCGCTACCAACTGTTCTTTCGACCCGGGTTGCTCTTTCAAGATGGGAAGCCACTCGGCAAATGGACTAGCATCCTCAGAAATGCGGTGTCCAAAGAGGCATGTGGTCTAAGCAATATAAGTAATACCAATACTATTTACAGTGGTGTCGTTTAACATAATGAGCATTCTCCTTTCATTAAACTTTCATTGTTGCATACATATAGCTTCCAAATCTCTTGTGTGACTGCATCTATGTTGATTATCATTTAAAAGCCTTTTATCAGCATACGTGTAAATGTTTTGTCTACCATGATTGCTGTAGTATCATTTAAAATGGTCGATTTTCATGCTCAAGAATGCTGTTCCTTATATAGCAACAAATAAATAATAATCAAATAATCTAAAAGAACGTAATTGGGTACAGAACATACATGTACATTGTATTTTTATTGCCAGTCGGTCTAGTTAAAGCGCCGACTTCACGGGCCTGAATTTATTAAAGAAAATTTTAGCATTAAACAACAAACGCATACTTAAAAGCAGACACAGATTCAAGAGTGAAGAGAAATATTTATTTACCCACAACTACGTTTGGGTTTTGATAACTATTTAACAGAAAGCCAGAAAAGCTACTATGGCCATAACCGTATAGAGAGGTGTCAGCATCACCGTTACGTACAGTAACAACATCTCCTTTACCTAATTGTAGCACAATAGTAGAACCTGCTGTATCATATTGCGCTTGAGCACCACTTGAAAACATAGTATTGATTTTGTCACTATTCTTAAAGAAAGAGGTATGCGCGTTATGGTTACCAAGGGTAACCATCGTTGTTGAAAATACGTAGATTCCATCAACTGGTGCAATAAAGGTTCCTACGCTACCATTGTATCCATTACCGACATTAGTAATGATGCTATCATAAATTATAATTTGGTTGACTCCTCCATGCTCAAAGTGATGATTGCCTATATGTGCATAGAATGCGACTGGGGATTCAAACTCTGCTTGACGGATTCCAACAGCCGATCTCTCTGAAATAGACATGAAAAGTGTGTTGTTGTGAGCAGATTCCAATTGGCATATTTATCAAACGAATATTTTGAAAACTGCACAATAACTGAATATTTTCTTTAGTTTTCGATGGGATTAATGTAAAAAAGAGTATCATGTGAACATCAAGGTCTAAACCATCAACTATTTTCATAAGCTTACCATTCTAGGAGCAGTGGTTCAGTGGTGGGACGCGCGCTTAGGGATCGAGAGGTCCTGGGTTCGAATCCCACCAGGGGCACTGCTAATTTCCTTGAGCAAGAAATTTACCTTGCTTCACTTCACCCAGGTGTAAATGGGTACCTGCGAGGGTGGTATAATTCAGCTGCGCCAATTTGTCGGCTGCACTAATAAGCAGAGTAAAAAGACTCCCCAGGGAGATTGATAGATAGATACCAGTAGCCCAGTGACCAGGGGTAATTGCTGTAAAGTCGGCGAACGTGCGTAAGCATGAAACTTAGACTATAAAATGTAATTACATTTTTACATTTATTACCATTCAGTACACATTGGCGACAGTAGAAGTAAGCAGATAAATCTTGAACTTCAGATACATTTGTGTAGAATGTGACAAGTCATATTAACAATCAAAACTAGAAGCCTGTAGTGAGAAATGTATTTTGACATACTGTACTTGACTGAACATATCGATAAAGAAATAACTATTTTATCTGAAACAATTTATGACAATTGAAATTTGTTTGTATTATGTTAACCAACATAAAGTTAAATTCAAGAGTTATCTCAATTAAGGGTCACAAGTAAAACATGAAACGATCTGATTACATGTATATATAAACCGAAGTGGTTACTGAAATTACATGTTAACATTATCAAAATATAATGTGCAAAGACTTCTTCCTCTAATTTACTGGCAACATCAATCAATAATTCATTCAAATTCAGTTTCCGTTTTAATAATTGCTCGTCGACAGGACCTCCCCCCCCCGATACACATGAGATACACAAAGCTTTGTAACTGATTATATACAAAGTGAAATAAATGAAATCAGTTTGGTTGCCAATGATGATTTTGTAAAGTCATGTATTGTATTAAAGAACATAATACTCATGGAGGTAAATTGGAAAGGTATGCTAAATAACTTTTTTATTGAGTTTAACGCCGTGTCAACATAATTTAGGTCATTTTACCTGCGCACCTTACCTAGCTTTCCAGGACCATTGTCTATAACCAATGCTCACCTACTCTTCTACTAGGTCGGATACTTCTCCATATACGTATCTTTTGATGGAGGAAAATTGACATCACTGTCAAATTTTCATGGAAGGGTATAACCTTCCCGGGTGGGATTCGAACCCATTCCCTCTTTGGGACACGATATTCCCGATCCCGGCGCGCTACCAACTGCGCCACCGGCCTCGGTTGCTAAATAACTTTTAAACAAACCTCTAATTCTGGACAAATATCTAGATTTTCTTGAGTTGCCATCTGTATTTAGATTCTTAGAATCTGCGGACGATTGATCAGTACTTGTAGACTTTGCTTCTTCTTCCAATGTTTCTATCAGTTGACGCTGTGTCTCTACCTCAGTAATAGTAGCTTTTTGGGTTTCTTCCAAAGACGCAATCAGCTGTCTATGCTCTTTGACCTCTTTTTCTAATGATTCAATAGTGGCTTGTTGCAATTGGTCACGTGATTCGAGAACATTGATTTTCTGAAGGTGAAATTTTTCGCGTGACTCTAGATAATCAACACGCTGTGATAATTCTTCAAGTCTCTGAAGTACGGCATCATTATCTGAAATGAGAAGCAGAACATCCAAAGTGATTTTTGTTGGTGACTGAAGGAAAGTGACGTCGTTGTTTGTCATGGCAACCAGAGAAATGGAAGCTGACCAAAAATTAAAATGTTGTGAATGCATGGCTGCGTGCAGGATCATTTGAAATGGCTGTACATGTATGGCATTATTTTTGTTACCATCACCGAATGCACTTCATCTTAAACATAATACACTTTGTGTACATGTAAATAAATCATTTCCGAGCTAAAATATTTTTTCAGGTAACGTATTTATAAATACACCATCTTTATTAGCACCTAACGAAGAATACATGTATGCTAACTACATACTCGATAGAGCATGGTACTTATATATACATTTTATTTTCTCTTTTATAAGCAAGAATATACATGTACATATAAATTACATTTCATAAGTACAGAAAACATAAAATGTAGATTTTACAAATAACATGACAATGAATTAATTACAGGACAGTGAAACAATTACAGAACAGTGAAAATGAACATGGAAATTACATGAAAATGAACAAATTACATGAATGAATTACATGACATATAGTACATTACACGACAAAGAACAAATTACATGACACTTAATAACATGACAAGTGACTTTATGACTTTAACCCAACTTTAACGTCTAGAAAGGTTATCATAGACAGGTGTTACCTCTAAAAGATTAAAGGGCAGCACTTTTGTCAGACACTATCTTTAAGTCCATGTGGTGCTGTCTTTTAGATAGCGGGGATTACTTTTTCGATTAACGTACGCGTGTACTTTAGTAAACAGGCCGAGATGTATTATTGTCAGTGTCGTACCTTACGTGCGTAAGATCGAATGGAAAAGAAACAAGAAAATAATACAGCTAATACATTAAATTTCGAAAATACGGACCAAATGAGACCACACAAGTAGGTACAGGAGTTGAGGTCGGCGCTTTTATAAGTAATAGAAAATAATACGTAAACAGTTTTTATGGTTTTTTTAATGTTTAATATTGTGCAAGAAATCGGTGAAACTGGCCAAGAAGAAACTATCTCGGACTCACAATTGGAAACAATTCTTGGAGAAGGACTCCCTTTCTCTCCCTTGTGTGTATGAAAGTAAAGCCGTGTGTAACTTAAAAAAGCCTCAAGCTACGCCACTGTTTATAAAACATTGGTAAGACTAATTCTTAATCTTGTATGTTAGAACGTGGAACCGTAACATATGTTATAGTTGGAAATTTAGTTAATAACTAGGACTCAAATCTTGATAGCCTATCGTCGGTCAGCTGCCAAAACCTCGTATCTCAATTTTTCAATGTTTTCAGGAGAAGGAAAAAACTATTTCATTAAAAAGTTGTATCTCAAAATTATCCAAACTTAAAATAATCATGTTTCGTTTCAAAATGTCGTAACTCGCATTTGACACCCATAAAATTCATGTATTGCAACATTTGTCAAAGATAACTGTTTCCCATGTTTGCAAACAATAAAAATGTAATAAATGCATTATTTCTGCTTCTTAATTTAATTACTAGTGTAGAATAATTGTCATTATTAGTGGAACAGAAATGACAAACTATTTTCAATCGTTTTAGTCGAAATTAATAGTCATAAGATGCAAATCATAAAAAGATAAACATACAAAATAAAGCTAAATGAATGAAGTGGTTGAAATAAAACATATTTTACCTATTAAACGGAAGAATCTAACTGCATGATCATTTTTTATCAACAATGGAGTGTTAAGTGTGAGATGCGATATTTTGAACGTTGTTCAAAAACCTATCGGAGTTACGATATTTCATCTCATGACAATATTTCGGGTATTGATTGACTTACAGGTAGGGCTCTACACCGTTATACGATATATATCGAATACCGGTATTGTAGGTTCGATAGATATATCGGATCGAACGTTTCCGTATCGAATAAAATATCGATCAAAGATGGTCATACAAATAAAATCCATGGCCTGGAAATCAGTTGATATTTTGTATCGCCAAATCAACATTCCACTAGTTCCGGTACGGTATGAACTAATCTGTGGGCGAACAATCTCATTATTTGACAACATTCCCCAAACGTCTTACACTGGTTACGTCATGTTTATAATTTGTTCTTTTCAATCAAAGGGAAGTAACTGTTGCGGTTAGAAAGTTTTTATATGTATTATACTTTCGTTTTCAATTAGTCAGTGAACCAACAAATAGTATTTAGAATACAGTGGCCTGTTCAATTATCCCGGGCGTTCCGTAACGTTAGGTTCGGAACAACTCAACCCAAAGACAACTCAACCCGAGAAAGTTCAATCGCCTACTAACGGGTTGAGTTGTCCCAACTTTGAGCTGAGTTATCCACGGGTTGAGTTGCCTTCGGGGTAAGTTGTCCCGTACCTGTAACGTTCGTTAACAGTCGTTACTGAACACGCTGCATAACAATTCTGGGAACCAGTAAGCACTCGGATTTGTTCAGGCAGATCCGCAATGTAAAGAGAACTTGATTGTACAGAAGCGATATGTCAAGTTGATAGCTTAGCTTCTGAAAAAAGTATTTTTGTTCATTTGCCAAATCTAGACCCAGACTTTTAAAATATGCAAACGTCAAAGATTTTATTATTTAGATATTAAAAGACCGTGAATTTATTAGCAAGGTGCTTTTACAATAAATTAAATGAATAAAACAACACTGTTTGCTGTTTTATAAAAATTATATGTATTACTAAAACATCATATGATATATCGAATATCGATCATTTCGTATCGATACGAATATCGTATCGATCATTCTGATCGATATAGAGCCCTACTTACAGGTACGACGTTTTGGGACAAGACGGGAATCGCTTTGGCGTACTTTGTGCAGTCAAAAAGTCATTTTTGTCAAAAATCATAGTTACGACCTTTTGGCAGCTGACCGACGCTATGTTTGCAATTTTTCGACCGAGGCGCGATTAAAAATTACGAAAATATTCAATGACATATAGGCCTAAAGTTTGCAATAAATGCCATATATATATATACTATATGTACTATATATATAACTATATATACTTTTCGTCAAATAGAGGCTAAGATAATAACTTACCTGCAGCGTTCACTGCCCAACAACACAATATCGATGCAAAAATAAACAGATGCCGCATTTTATATCTCAATTGAACAACTTGTTTTCAATGAATACTGAATAGTTGGTCAAACACGAAATGGAATTACCTAGTATATTAAGGACTAATTTTTCTTATCATATAAAATTATCATTACTATAAATAGTGATTAACTTTAGCTTTCACCATTCTTGTACATACGATATATGTATGTATCTACTTTAAACTATAGGCATATATCAATGCCATTGTTTTTAATCAAAGTACTGAAAGTACTGTTGGAAGGAATTTTTGAACGATTTTAGGAGTCCAAAGTTACTATTTCGATATCCATCATCATATCTCTATCATTCATAATCGAATGTGTTTCATATTTCATTTTACACGCATATTATGCTACTGATCGAGAAGTTGTATGTTTTGATTCATGGGCAGGGCATACTTTCGTGGAGCTATGCCATGAAATAATTTCTACGGTCATTCTCCCTCCTACCACTGATTCTAAATCATTTTAATACGGCAGTGTTCAGTCACTGAATTGCATCTAGTAGTAATCCAGAGATTGAGTCTTTTCAGGAACAGGTGGATTGCTGGTCACGATGTAACCTAAACAATTTGTTGCCATTGAGTTAAGGCCACAACAAATTGATCACATGTTCTATGTATTTTGTTCTAAAGATTTAGCTAAAGAGCAATTAAATTCTTTTTCCATATTTTGAATTATGAGAAGCGAGCAAAAGCGAAGAATAAATTTGTGCGGTTTCTTAGACATTTTTTTTTACCATAAGTTAAAAAGAGCAGAAAAGGTATGGACTTTCTTATATAACATATAACCATATATCTATAGACTATAGTGTAATCACGTAATAATTAGTTCTAGGTAATATAAAGCAAGATAACAATTACTCTAGATGAAAATTCAATTGAATTTAAAACTAGTTAGAAGTAGGGTAGAAGAGGTTTACACCTTCATCAGTTCATACGGAAATACATGTATAACTTCATTTGTCTTTGGTATTACTTTTGTTAATACTAGACAACTACGAAGCACAGATTACCCCGGTTCACTATTTGTGTAAAAAATGTAATTAGATTTTGGTAAATTATGCTAATGTCTAATAATATCACAAGAATTAAATCAAGCCTAATATGTTAATTTGGGACATCAAAATTGTAGGAAATTCAATGTAATTTTTTCTCCCTGTCCTATCTGCTCTCTATGGATCAATCTTCATATTTAACACTACAAAGACACGTATGACGTCACACATCAAGATGAGGTGTATAGAGTGAGTAAATGTTCAGTTTACGGTCAAAGAGAAAGTGCAGTTATCATATTTCTGAACAATGAATTGTGTCATTGTAATTTCTAATGCCGTATGTTAGCAAGGATACATTACTGCTTTACCGTAACAGTGAAATTTTCTGATTTATTTTGCTATTTAGAACTCAAATTTCTAATTTTTAGTTCAATTTCTACTTGGTCGTGTGGAAACTTCTGATTTTCCGAAATTTATTATGCGTCAATTTCAAGGTGCGGACGCATTTTTTTATTTTTTTTTATTTTAAGGTGCAAGAAATCAGGCGATCATAACGGTTAATTTGTTGCGGTCTATTAAAAAAAACAACAACAAAAAAACATTTATGATACTAGCTCCGCGCTGTCACTAAACCTCTACGAACACCCATCCAAAGATTAACCGTACATTTCGTTGCTTAACTTCGAAAAATGTCCAGCGCTCTACGCTCTCAAAGTAAACCCCTGCTGAGATAAATGTTCGTTAAAATTGTATATATACCAATGGACAAAAGTCTTGTCCGGTCTACAAAACCTATAATATCTTTTTTGATTGTTATTGCACACTCATACATTTGGTGTCGTTTGAAAAAGAACGTTATTATGCATTGAATAAAAAAAAATGTGAAATTTGAGCCAGTTCTGTAGGTACAGTAATGTGTCGAAAATTGACATTGAGTATTTGCAAGTTACAAATGAAAAAGTCAGTTTTAAATGAAACATTTTTTTCAATAGTGTGTGTGACCCCCATTAACCCGAATGAGTTCGGTGCTCCTTTTACGCATCGATGCTGCAAGTTTGCGAAGGAAGACCAGAAAACTCATTCGGGTTAATGGAGGGTCACACACACTATTGAAAAAAATGTTTCATTTAAAACTGACTCAACGCACTCATGTGTAACTTGCAAATCCTCAATGTCAATTTTCAACGCATTACTGTTCTGACATAACTGGCTCAAATTTCACAATTCTTTTTTTTTAATCAATGCATAATAACATTCTCTTTCTACCAATACCAAATGTATGAGAGTTCAATAACAAACAAAAAAGAAATTATGGTTTTTGTAGACCGGACAAGACTTTTGTCCATTAGTATATATACAATCGTGTGGTAGATACTACTTCGCAATAATACAAAAAACTTCTTTCCGTGCACAGTTAGAAAGTTGTTTGATTCACGTGTAAAAAAATCATGTAATATCATAATTTTAAGTATTTGTTGAAATTACTTTTTCAACTTATCTACTTTTGATAGTACACATATTTTTCTGCTGCACTATTTCTTGATCGCATTCACTCGATCATTGATTTCTATTGAGTTGAAGGTGTTGTTCGTTCTTTTTCAAATTTCCAAGAGCGCTGACATAGAAAGGAATTCAAAAGAATTCCTTCCAATTACCCACTGTTGATGTTGGTGTGTGGGGGGGTGTGCGTGTGCGTGCGGGGGGTGCGTGCGTGCGTACGCGCGTGCATGCGCGTATGTACGCACGCACGCACACGCACGGGCCACCATCTTGGTTTGATACGTAAATAGGAAGCCGTTTCCTATGAAGAAGAGCTACAAGAAACTTAACCCCCGCCTTTTCATAGCGATCCGTAGCGAAATCGTTAGGCAACGGACCGCATTAGTTTGTCTAGGGGAGGTAATACAGTGTGAATTTAGTAATCCATACAAGAGTTGTCGTTCGTTACAACGAACCGTAACTCCGGATAGTGATTAATGTAAACAAATGGAACCGAATAATCGATGGCCGGCAAATAGTTTGTCTGATTACGTGCGAGTGTCTTGTTTTGTTGTTTTTTTTAACACATTAAACCATTCAGAAAACCGGAATGATCATTTTATTCACACATGCATTATCATACTGTTTTATGTCAGAATATTTCAATTCGCACCAAGTTTATTCGTACCTGGATTCGCTCCTTAACCAATTCGAACATAAAATCATTTCACTATTAGTAATTTATTTATATTCAATTTATATTATTTATGATCTCAACATTGAGTGACATACACTGTATTCAAAGCAAGGAAATACAAAATTCTATGCTATGTACAAATCACCTTTACAAGTTACATTACAAGAATTTGTCCTAGCTAGAATGTCTATAGGGGTGTGGTTAAAAGAGCTGTGCTAAATAGAACGGTTTCATCTCCCTAGCTTGTATGTGAATACAGTCATAACAATGGATATTCCTCAATGTTCTTGCTTTTGTGAAGTTGTGACAGAGTGTCGGCTAAGTCGGGCTTACAACTTGGAAAGGTCATTGGTACAATCCCAGCTTGGACGATGGATTATTATCAGATCTGGTTACATAATATTTCGATTTACTTTCAGGTTATCAAATAGCTAGAATGGAGCATTTAGCTGAGTTCTATACAAGAATTGAAGAACAAAAAATAAAACATGAAAAGCTTATTCAAGGAATAAGACATCTTTTTAAAACATGGTAAACATATCAAATTGTCTATTGTAATAATTTACTTGTGGGCATTGTAATGAAATTGTAATATGTCATTGTATGTTAACAAGTATCTATTGAATAACCAAGCAATGGTTAGTTCAAAATCAATTGTAAACCCAATGGTGTCCATTTTTTGCTTTTAAATAGCAATATTTGCACTTGTTGGTCAAAATTACCATAGATTTTATGTTGTATGTAAATTGGGCAAGTTGTAAGTAGTTAGATTACATGAATTAAGATGTTTTCTCTTCTCCTGGATTTCAGGCTGGTGTGTTAATGTAAAAATTGCCTCAATGTTCTCTTGTGCTGGAATTTTTCGGCAAATTTTCCTTACTTTTATATGTTTTCATCTTAGAAGTTGATAATACTCAAATAAAATTATGTTGTTGTTTTTTGTTGCAGGACTTTATTGAGTCACTTCTACAGGTGCTTGACACAATTATTCCTTTTTATTAAAATTTGTGTCTGGCACCTGTGCTTGTAGATTTTTGTCTTCAAGCTAGCTGTTAAGCACCCTGTCACAAGTTCAATGTCTTCTTATTTCTTGAAAAGTCCTGGGTTTCATTCAATTACATTTTCTTTCAATTTTTTGTCTGAGAGCTTATTTAACATTTTTATATCATAGTGTTTTAAAGTGAATGATCCCTGGTATGGAATTGTTGCTATCTGATTGCTGTGCAATTTATAAGCTACTGGTTATTCTTAAATGCTTGACTGTCTTACTGCCCAATTAATGAAATATGTTGTATAAGGTACCAAGTATTTGTTTGTATTAATTTAATATTGTTTTAATCTTAAACTCAAAATATTTTGTCTCTTCAAAATTTTATATTTCAAAATGTGTCTTTTCAAGGCCTAGTACAGAACAAGAATCAGATACTAAATCTCAGAATAATAATCAAGTTCCAGGTAAGTATTTTCTTTTTTTATGTAATTGCCTTAACCACTGGCCTAAAGCTGGGGACCAGTAAAATTGGTTTGGGTTAGTGAGAATAACTTATTTCATATAGTCAGACTAGTTGAAAAAAATTCCTTAACTAAAGAATAAGTAATAAATCAAGCTAGTGCTCATGAAAATTTATGGCAATTACTTTATTTTGTATTGTTATGAAAAATCAGAGTGTAAAAATACAAGTTATCCTGGCTTCCAAAGGAGTCTTTTCCATTTAGACTACCAAAAATGTTCCTTTCACTATAGCAAAGTAAAGTGATTATTTTTACCGTAAATGAGGTATATAATGCGGTATATTCTTAGACAATTACAGTAATATTAAGAAAAGATATTATAAGCAGTTAACCGCACCTGCAGACAACTCTATTTCAAACCCTAAATTTATAGACTGAAAATTATAATAATATGTCACAAACCTTGCATTTAAACTAGATCATCACTTAATTATCTGCAGAGTTTGTGTTTTTAAAAGCTCTTACTTACATGTCCATGTCTAGTTTATTTGCCTATTTTTAGTGGAATCTTAAAAATACTGCTGGATCTTGGAGCCTTAGTATATAGAAGGGGCAGACAAGATAAGAATCTTGCTACAGTATAACGATTAACCTCTACAGAACAATTCCTCTGCACAATAACAGCTTGTGATATTTCCCTTAGGCATAATTTTAATTGAATTTAACCTCTGCAGAGCAACAACCTCTGAATAGCAACACTTTTTAGTCCCTCCCAATGGGTGTTGTTCAAGAGAGGTTGTACTGTATTAATTTTCTACAACCTTATGTGAATGTTTTCAGGAAAAAATAGTTCTAATAATGCTGAAGAGAAGCAAGCTCGGGTTTTAACATCTGCTGAACAAGAAAGTTTAATGTTGGTTGATAAAATGCTTATGAAAGCTGAGAAAGCCAGGAACATTCTAAAAAAGGTACAAATATGCATCAGTTGCATGATTTATCACCTGTCACCTAGGTCCATGGGACAGTAGACCATACACAGGATTTTAATCTAGTGTCCTGAATTGATGGCTGGTTAGAAACCAACCAGGGTTGTATATGCTCTCTGATGAAAAAATTGACAATACTGATACATCATTAATAGGTTATATTGAGAAGTTATTGGCCTTGTGGAAGGTTAGGCAAGTACTGGTTATAACTTAGGGTCAAGGAAAACAAGATTAGATGAGCTGGTCTCAGTAAAATTTAGATAACTTAACACTTAATACAGATTTCTTGTTCAAAACATTGCTACAATGAAGCTTTAGATGGCGGGTTTGTTTTCCTAACTGAATACACTCAGTCATTTCAGAGGCTGTATTTTGTTTTTGCTATCTTAAAGCAATTGCAAGGCAAAAGTTCAACTGCATATTTCCTGATTTGCATTATATGTTTTAAAACTGTGAATGCAAAAGACACACATTTATATTACTTGGCAAAATATTTCTTTATTTTCTCGTAATATTTGGGGTGTTTCCTAAATAGACCCACATGGGTCAGGTTAGCTAGAAATAGATTAGTATTAAAATATGCATTTACTGATGAGAAGATACTAGAGCTTGTTATTGTGCAACGTATGTAGAATTCTATTAAAAAGATATCCTAACCACCTAAGAATGATGAAAAGACAAGAAGCGACCAATGATAATGTCTAATTTCAGCAAGTACGACAAATAACAAATCTATTAATAGCTTGGTGATTCCCTCAGTATCCTACTTTCGTTTTCAACAATGTGTACACATGTTTTAATTCGTTCAGTTGAATGTTATAAGTGACAAATGTTATTAGTAAGTGATTTCTTATGTTCTTAATACTGTTTTAAATACTGAACTTGGTTCTATACTTTTGGCACAGTCATTTGCCTGTATATCCCTTTAAACAAAACCATAACATAGTACAGTACTACTGTACTTTAACTAACACATAAAGTGTTTCTTTCAAAGTTCTAAGTAGTAACTTCCTTACACAACTGGCTTCTAAAATCTATTTATTTTTACAGCTTGAAGAACCCAGAAAGTCTCATACCAAAGGTGTGTCAAACAGAGAAACTAAGCTAGATAAAGCTGTTAGTGATATGAAGATTCAGAATGAAAATGATGTGCTGGGTTCTGAATCAAAGACTTCACTAAGATCAGAAAATTCTGAACCAAACAAAGAAATTAATGAGAATTCTAAGTTAAAAACAAATGCTACACATTCTACCTCTATAGCTAAGTCAGGGAAAAATGTTCCTAGAAGAGTTAAACCTGACACATTAGGATCAAAGTCAACTGCTTCAAGTGCTTCAAATAAGACCAATGCTTCTAGAGTGACAAATAATTCACGAGTGTCAAGTAGTTCAAAGTTATCACAAAGACCACAAAGTGCTTCTAGTCGTAAAGGCAATATTCCAGTGCATGCTAGTGCTCCATTTAAAACTGATTCAAATCTTGGAAGTTCAAAGTTAAGAACTACATATAGTGCTACCAATGCTAAAACTTTCAGTAAATCTAGAGGTGCTACTAACTCTGCCAGGGGCAGAGGGAGATCTATTTTAAATCAAGCTAAAGTGGCAATTAAAGCTCAAAGTCATTCTTCAGCATTTACTCACCCATCCAAATGTGATACATTAAAAAGTGAAGAAATTTCAAACACTTCTCATAAGGAAACTAAGACTGTTGACTCTAACCATAGTGGGAATAGTAACAATGAAGTCTTAAGAAACGAGGAAGTAATACATAATATTGGAGACAGAATTGAGACAAGAACAGCAGAAATGTCAATTAGTCCAAGGGAAGCTGATATGAATGTCCCCACCACTAGCTGTGTTCCATCTCGACATATTGAAAGGAAAGGCTTTGATTTAACTAAAGACGGGTATGTTTGGTTAATATTGTATCAGTGGACAAGATTTCTGCTGGCTACCAATTTTGAATCAGAAATTGGCACTGCCCCCTGTGTTCGAACCTAAGACCTCTCAATCCCTAAGTGGCATCCTACCACCGGACCATTTCTCTTAAATAACTCATGCTCAGCCCAAGGATATCAGCAATGCCCCTAATGGGGTTCCAATATGTAAGAAATACACTTATTCATGCTGATGTAACAAAATATATGAATAAATTGTTGATTGATTGAAATAATTACAGTGGAACCTGTATTAACGGTCACCTTTATATAGCGTGACCCTGTCCATAACGGTCAGTTCAGGGTCCTCCCGAACAGTTTTGTTCTATTTTGACCCTTTATATGGCGTGACCCTCTTCAACGCGGTCAGCGGCCACTAGTTTCGGACCGATTTGCGTCGTATAGCGGTCAGTATAACGGTCAATTGACTGGAATAAGTAATTTTCACGGATGTGTAAAAATAACGATCACCGTCAACAGTTGACTGAATGTAAACATTTAATTCCGCTAAAGGCGTGAAAAACATACTATTATATTATATTACAATAGATTATGACAATTATTGTTATTTAATCTGTTAAAGAGAGTTTTGTGTGTTCTAACAAACAAGATTGAATGAAAGTTATGTATCTAATAAGACAATTATAATGTTTATTTTGATTATTTATCTCAACATCGGAGATATTTTCGTTTCGAAATTATTTGCTGGGCAATAAGTAATGATTTTTCGTCGACATGACCAGCGATATCTGTATATTTATATGATTTTCAAGGGAAAATGACAAGTTATTAAATATTTACATCGCAATCAGTACATCTGTGGATATTCGGCTTGATAATACAGTTTAATATTTTAGCTAAATACTAAACTAGCATGATTTATAATTTCGTTTCCAATACAATTCATTGTCCAAAAAATATTATGTCTTAACATTATTTTATATTTAAAATGAAATATACTGTTTATGTACGACTAAAGTAAAATTATTGTGATGAAACTACATAGATAAAAAACATTTCCTGAATATATTTGTTTGTTTCGAGAGACCCTGTATATAGTGGTCACCTGTCTATAGTGGTCACTTTGAGTCAGTCCCTTAGCTGACCGCTATAGACAGGTTTGACTGTACTTTTATTTATCAAATATTGGTTTAACATATGCTTGAAAATCTTTCTGATAAAATCTGAATATCTGGAGCAAACAAAAACGCTATCAGTAGCATTCAAATGAATACATGCAATGAAAAACCTAAAACATGTACATGTACAGAAACATTTTAGTGACATAGCTTTTAATCTAAGATCTTTATTTCAGTGCTACATTAACTATTCCTGTAAAAATGAAGAAACTGTTACATCACAATCAGAAATTAAGACAAAAATTGACTACATTGAGACTGAAGAAGAAAGTGGACTCTCCAGATACTATGGAACAATTTCCTGCCTTGGTTGAACAGTTTGTAAGTTCTACCATTTGATTTCTTTTATTGTTTAGTAAAACTTGAGCGCTAGCCAATAGGGTTTTACTCTAAAGTAATCAGTAAAATAATTAACTAGCTCAACTGTATAACATCAGTAATTTCAATTAGCTTGAAGTATAACATTAGTAATTTCAATAAGCTTGAAGTATAACATCAGTAATTTCAATAAGCTTGAAGTATAACATCAGTAATTTCAATAAGGTTGAAGTATAACATCAGTAATTTTAATAAGCTTAAAGTATAACATCAGTAATTTCAATAAGCTTGAAGTATAACATTAGTAATTTCAATAAGCTTGAAGTATAACATCAGTAATTTCAATAAACTTAAAGTATAACATCAGTAATTTCAATAAGCTTAAAGTATAACATCAGTAATTTCAATAAGCTTGAAGTATAACATCAGTAATTTCAATAAGCTTGAAGTATAACATCAGTAATTTCAATAAGCTTGAAGTATAACATCAGTAATTTCAATAAGCTTGAAGTATAACATCAGTAATTTCAATAAACTTGAAGTATAACATCAGTAATTTCAATTAGCTTGAAGTATAACATCAGTAATTTCAATAAGCTTGAAGTATAACATTAGTAATTTCAATAAGCTTGAAGTATAACATCAGTAATTTCAATAAACTTGAAGTATAACATTAGTAATTTCAATAAGCTTGAAGTATAACATCAGTAATTTCAATTAGCTTGAAGTATAACATCAGTAATTTCAATTAGCTTGAAGTATAACATCAGTAATTTCAATAAGCTTGAAGTATAACATCAGTAATTTCAATAAGCTTGAAGTATAACATTAGTTATTTTATTAGCTCAGAATCAATTTTCACTAGTCCTAGGTTATGGGTTTGTATGTTCTGGCAATAACTATGCTAACATTATACTCACTGATGTATGTTCTGTTCTATTCTGTTTTGTTCTGTTCTGTTCATGAACAAGATATTTAAACTATAGTTACTAGTATGTCAGTGTTGTATTAGCCTATCCATTCAGTGACTATCGGAAAGACACTTCAGGAAAAATCAAATGGATTGAAAACTGTTTTATCATGATACTGTAGGCTACTATTTAAGATGTTGTTTCCAAGATCTTGAATGGATTAAGTGTATAACTCATAGATTAAGTCACATAAATTTCAAAAAGTAAAAATATACAGTAGGCTTATATTCACGGTGTATAAACGAAAACGAAACTGTATGATCGCTGTTGATCGGTATTTTATGATTTTCCTCAATACCCTATCTAAACACTGAAAACTGAAGTAAAATAAGATTAAATTCTGTACGATGTCTGTTGATGTGATGTAAAATGATGTGTACGACGTCTGTTGATGTGCTTGTCCGACTACTGTTGATGCAAATTTTTTATTTGTTACATTCTGTACGATGTCTATTGATATTAATTAATGATTATATACTTGTTTCTTTATCATTTCCGCCACCATGTTATGAAGATGTGCATAAAGAATATAACCTCTGGTAGAATTTTAGATAAGGGAGATATTTCTCTTTAATTTTGTACAATAACAATTGTAAGCTTGAGAGCAGAAGATACACACAAAATTTGCATACACTGACCACAAAAAAGTATACAGTCCATTAAATTTTTTTTTTTTTCTGCATTATATAGTGTTTTATGATCTTCACTTTTGCTTTTGTAATTTTATTTTACATAGTGGAAAAAACATGCTCAACATTTATTTATATTTCAATACAATAACAACAAATTCAATATAATTGAACTATCAAATTTCAATCAAAATTACAGGAGAGGTCCACGACGGCAATACAAATAACACTTAAACACAGTTAGTATTTGGTGTAACCCCTTACAACAATCCTGCGTGGCATACCTCTAACCAGCCTCTGGTACTTCTCCACAGTGGTTCTGGACTAGTTCGATTAAAGATTAGCTTCCAGCTCTGTAAGGTTACGTGAGCAATACTGTCGCACAGCTTTTTTCAACTTAAACCACAAGGGTTCAATAGGGTTTAAGTCTGGGCTCTTCGGGGCCAACATATCAGTTCCATGATGTCATTATTCTCTTTCTGTTTATGTGTTCATTCATTCTCCTGCGAACGTAAAACCCACCATCATTCTGGAAGAGAGTGAATCTTGAATCATCCGTACACAGAACATAACTTCAGTCTACCCTGGTCCAGTCTGCATGATTGTTGGCAAATTCCATCCGTTTTGCACGATGAACAGCTGTCAGGAGTGGTTTCTTCACTGCTCATTCTGCATTAGAAAAAAATGTTTAACTTGGGTCAAATAGGCAAAAGTGTAATTATATGCACTTAGTTTCAGAATCAATCTGATAATAACCCCAATCAAATTTCCGCTTGCATACTCGCTTATCCTGGACAACAACGCCCTACTGGATATCTGTTTACAAAGATTTTTAAGGTCAAAACAACAATGAAAGTGAAAGAAGAAAGAAAATACTAAGCAAAACCTCACCTTGTTACTCCCTTTCTTCGGCAAACTTGACAACAAGCTCCCTTTGCTGGAACTTGGCCGCACACTCAACCCTCTGTTCAATTGTTAGTCACATTATCACTTTTCTTCTTGAAAATAAGTGTCAGGAAAAGTGAATAACTACCAATACCATTATTTTAAGGCATTTTATTCATTTGATGAGTACCAAAATAAACAAAATTTTACCCCCCCCCCCTCTCCTAGCAGAATACTGAAAAAAAATTCCTTCCAACCTATGAAATTGTGTACCTTAAAGAAATTACCCCCTTTTTTTAATTTAATATACTCCTTTAATGGATAGTTTTCTCCCTTCTTAAAATGTAATGTTTCGGCCTTCCCATGCAGAAAAACTGATGTTTGGTCATATTTTGTCTGTAAAATTAGTTTTAGACACTGTATACTTTAATTAAAGGGTACGATTAAGTTAAATATAACCTGTTTTATGAATTATGCATTGCTTAAGATAGTGGTACATGACCAAACTCTTAAAACGCAATAATATCATATTAAAAATCACACAATTAAATCAAACGAAGTCGTACAATACTTTAAAGCCCGTGTCACATATTCGTGAGTTGGTACTGCGAGTTTCCGCGACGATGGGCGAGTTTAATCTCGTGGCCACAATGAAAGAGTTGTCACGACACTTGGTTATAAAGAGTCTTGCACGACATCTGCTCGAGTGTTGTACGACACTCACACGAGACGTCCACGATCATCGACGGTCAGCGACGATTTATAGCGATCGACATATGAGCGACATGTATACGATATTCTCTGGACATCTTACGACATTCATACGAGCTTCTACGAGTTTCAACGATTTATCCCGATTTAAACGCGACATATTAACGAGTTCATTACGATCTGTGGAGAGAGTAGTGTGACATACATTTTTGATGACTCGACATCTTGCGAAGGCTGTATAAATAGCAAGCAAAGCGCATGAGCACCAAAATGTGAAAGACATGCAGGATGATCAGACTGGTGGCATTGATGGCGCATGTTGATGAAGAAGATGCCGATGATGAACTTGAAATATCAAGATTGATTTAAAATCGTTTAACAAGAGATAGTATTGGCAGAGCGCGCCGACAGTGTTGGGTTAGACCACGGATTATGAGAAGGGTTGACTTTGGACATATGACCGTCTGATGCGTGAGCTTGAAATGGAAGACAAAAATCGTTTACCAACTTTCTGCGTTTACATCCAGGGATGTTCATCGAAATGAATGTTGACAGATTTCTTCAGAAGTATATTTAACTCGCGATAATGTCGTGTGATTGTCGCAAGGAGGTCGCGCAAACTCGTGAAGATGTTGCAAAAAACTCGCAAAGAGTCGCGCACATCTCGCGGTGGTATATTTCACGGCGACATGTGACGACATTAGTACGACACGAGTACGAGTTTTCACGACATGCATACGACATCCTCTCGACATCTACACCAGATAAAAAGTTCGGCGATCCCCCGCGAGAATTTTAAACGGTTTAAAATTGTCGCCGCGACAAGCCAAGACCCTGCGACATGTGGAGAGATGCATCGACATCAGTACGAGATCTACACGATACCAGCCGAGTTGCTGCGAGTTGCAACTCGCCGCAACTCGCGGTCAAACTTTTTGCCTGTGTGACATGGACTTTACATAAAATCGTTAGTAGTCGTACACAATCATTTGTCGAAGTAGTACAGTATGTCGGCGAATGCACACGACATAAACGTCAAGTTTACACATAGTTGCATTCAACATTCTGATAAATTATTGATATAATACAATAAATAATTTATTTTATACCAAAAAAGTCTTCATACAATAACATGAATGTGATTTGTTTTCTCGAAATCGAGTTTTCAAGGCAAGCTATGGATGTCAACAAAGCAAAATAGTTCGTGATTTGGAAGTGATTGTTAACGATTTTACTATAAAAGAACGATATGGAATCAGCAAAACTGCTGCAAATAGTTTATCACGAGCTAAGGTTTATTTTGAAAATCTGTCTATGTACCAGAAGATTTGTTATCCCATAAAAACTAATAAATTGTATTTCTGTATAAATTCACTACCAATCGCAATCACTGATGTCGTACAGTCGTTTATACACCGTGATATTGGGAATGAACCAAGCCATCACATCACTATGAGTACAATGTATTTATGAAAAAGTACATCTATCAGTTGATAATCCTGTACTTATTAATGGTTGGTCAACCGAAATAAACCTGATTTCCGAAAAAGAATATAACAACATTTCTTATAACTATTTTCATGATATTGGTCTGCTTGATAGATTCGTGACAGAAAACTCTTGCACTATAATAGTAACTTTGTCAATGGAACCACAGGTGACAGACTCAATTTTTCCTTATTATAGTATATATAGAGATATCTCTATATACATGTATACTATAATAAGGAAAAATTGAGTCTGTCACCTGTGAATGGAACAATAAAAAATATAGATATATAGTATTGCATACCCTTTAAAGGTCTGTGGTTTTAATGAGTAATGGTAGCGGTAATCAGATTTTAAATAGAGTATGTTATATATTTCCATAATTGAAGATTACCAGTTGTTTATTATCATACTGAATGGGGTTATGACCTTCACCTTGATATGTTGGTTACATCATTTACATTTAAATGTGTTATTTTGTTTATTTAGTTCTGTGATAAAGAAGATCAATATATTCAAGATGAAGGTAGAAAAGCTCAACAAGTTCTACATACCTATGCACATCTTACTACTTTACTAGATAGTCTGAACCTGGAAAAACTTACTGGTAAGTTGATACTGCAGGGGTTTACACTTTGTTTTGTAAGCTTCATGTTTCTTGCAACCTTAGGTAGTCTCCCAATGGAGATATGCAAATTGATATGATTTAACTTGAAGAAGTTTGATAAAATTCAACTGTTAAATATAGAGAAGTTCATGTATTTTGAATGGATATTTTAGTTGTCAGCAATGTTATATGTTGTAATTGATGTGATATAGATGCAGGAATCTGCAAAAATTTGTGCGAAAGAAATATTCCATAAAGGTATTTCAATTAAATTTAAATTTATGATGTTTAAATAAAATTTTGTCTGGAGTATCTAATTAGGAGTCACATGATTTATTATCCTGTTATGACAGATTAACTGTATATTAAAAACACTATCATAAAAACATTATGCCTTGATATTATCCTTATGTTAAGATTATCCAGGTCTTACCTTATTCTTTGATCAAGGTTGAGACCTAACTGTTTTGTTGAAAGGGATGTCAGGGGCTCCACACCTGACAGCCCTGGTATTGGTAGTGCAATTACTAAAATATGTTAATGTTTCCATGATCAAAAGTTTTCATGACTGATAATAAAGTTCAGGAATTTATAAACCTTAGTAAAGATTTTTTTCTGAAATACCTGATTAAAAACTAAAAAAAACATGACTCTCTGGATTATAAAAAAAATTATCCTTTGACCCTTGTATCTTTTATTTGTAGTTGACACACATCCTGCAGACATATACAGATGTAAGAAAATGATGGAATATATTCTAATAACATATCAAGAAGCTGAAGAATTGCTCCATACAATCAATTTTGGTAAATATCATCATATAAGTAAAACAGAGTATATAGTCACAGGATCTTTAGAATGTAAACTTTTGTTTTTCATCAGATTCTTTTAGCAGCCAAAGATTAGATAAACTAGTGTATAAAATAACTCTTAAAATGTTCACATTAATCTGTGAGTTTTAGTTTTTTTGCTTTTGAATCCTTTGCACATCTTTTTTGCTCTTGTCTTAGTACTGCTAAATTAATTTTTGTACAGAGAATTAGGAGGTTATGATCAAAACTCACAGGATCAATTTGGATTTCAAGGAAAGAAAGGTTGAAGTATTTTATTTGCTATTTGATGTCATTCAGTTATTTGTTTGAAAATGGAAATTGGAGAAACTCATTTTTGTTTACCTCATTATTACTTGTAGATAATCTGGCTATATACCCTGAACATTTTCAGTTGAAAACTTTATTTCTTTAATCATCAATCAATCTGCAAAATTTATCTCTTCAGAAATATTTGAAAATAATCGAAAATATTGCAATTTCTCATGACAACCTGTAATTATTTTGTCTATACTCATAAAACACCTCTTATGTTTAAAAGATTTAAAATTGATAGCATAACAGACTTACATGTTTTACAGGGACCTTTCTACTTTCAAAACCAAGCATATAAGACTTAAATTTCATCTAAAAGTGCATGATTTTGCAATAACCTACTGGTTGATAGTCTTTATAGCAGAGCATTACTATATATGAACTTGAAGATTTGTTTTTATTATCGGGATTTTCCAACTAAAGAATTTGCTTTATATCTTGGCGAAACCCAGACGGGCGGGTGTCCGATGTCATTAACAGTCGCGTTTAAGTTTTTTATTTACCATATATTTCTGCCATTTATTGTCAGAACTTTATGAAACTTTATACAATGATAACATACCATGTGATGAAGAGAATTTGAAAGTAACCGCAACCCTACCTAGCTTTATTATGGGTTTTTTCCCTTTGTAATTTTTGTGTTAAAGTTTTTAAATCCAGCTTTAATGTGGTTTCCAGATCTTGTTTTAACTTGTCTTCATAAGCACCATACATTTATGTAGTTGATATTTCAGGTAAACTATCAACAGTATCAACATTTAAAGGTAACAAGGAATCAATCACAACAGTACCAGGGGGAGATAACTCATATCTATGGTACACCAGACATTTTCCTACTGGTAAGGTTCTATATTACAGTTGTGGGGAAATTTTATCAGAGTTGCAGTCCTTTTTGATCATTTCAAAAATAAACAATTAAAAGCATCAAGGTTTCACAAACATGTTTCAGAAGGACAGGAGATCAAAATCAATTCTACTGGATTACAAGGTCAAAGGGTGAACCGTTGGGTTAACTGTGTAAATATATTTAAAAATGTTGGATTGGAAATAACTCACATTTTTCTATGTTTGGAAGGGGAATGAATTACCAGTGTAGGCCTTCATACATAACATGCTGCAATATCTGAGTTATTTTCCACTTAAAATCATAATTGAAGATTGTTTGACTCGGGGAAAATCACATGCTTCAGTGAAATATCCTGTTTAGTACTCTGTTTAGTAATTCTCTGCTAAAGTTTACAGTGGAAATTTTAATTTAATTTTTTTTCTATTTGGCAACTATAAATTGACAACAATTTGGCAAATAAGTAACTTTTCTGATATGCTTTATATTGTACACTTAAAATATGGCTCAATTTAGGCTCTTAATTCACTCTTGAAAGGATACAGAGTCACATCCCAGATTGCTCATAATGCATCCCTTGGAGCAGACGGACCATCATTAAGGCCACAACAAATTGATCATATGTTCTATGGATTTTGTTCGAAAAAAATTGGAGCGAGCAAGCGAAAAAAAAAAAAATTTTTTCCCCACATTTTGGATTTTGAGAAGCGAGCGAAAAGCGAAAAATAAAAAAAAGTTCCATTTTTATGAAAATTCATTTACTTAAAGTCAAAATGCACTTAAATGCAGAATAAACTTTAATGAATAGCATTCTTTATTATTTCAAAGTGCATATAAGCCACAATAATCACTTCAATTATAGTTGTGGATATAGACATGCTTATTTATATATAAAACATGGATCGATGCTGTACTACTATGGATTTATTCTATTTCTTACATGATACAATTTTAAAATCACTGCATGTATTTATTATTTTTCTCTCAATTATAGTTTCATATTTTATAGTCTTTTTTCCTTGGGTTTTATCATCTTGACCTTGGATTACAATGAAATGTCTGTTTAGCTCTGATTATCTTGTAGTTTGTTGTAAGAAAGATTACTCGCTGTTCATATTCATAAAATTAATGCTTTTAATATGATACATACAAAATAAATGCCTGTATTTTGTTCCATTTGCATTTAGATGAACTGTACTATATTATCATACTGTAAAATATACTGATTTCATTCAATATTGAACTTCAAAACATCCAATATCATTGAAAATTATAAAGGACCTAACCTGGTGACTTTTTATGTAAAATAAATCCCTATATTAACCAAATAAATAAGAGATGGAATCAACAACACACAGCTACTCAGCAAATTTAAATCCTCCTGAATGAAAATTTTAGGCTCTGCACCCCTATAAAATGATGGACCAAACCTGTTGAATTTTGGTGTATAAATAAAGTTTTAATATTCCAGTAAATAACGGATGGACTCAAAAACATAAAAATTATGTATAATTATATTCATATACTCAGTATACTTAAGTTCCTGAATGAGAATTTTAGAATCAACACCCCTGTAAAATGATAATGAACAAAACCTGTCAACTTTTAAGTGCATAAATACAGTCTTATTAATTAGGAAGAAGAAGATTATTAATTAACCAAATTATGCTACAGACTAAACAACATACAACTGCTAAGTATACCTAAGTAATCCTAAAGGAAAAATAGAATCAGCACACCTATAAAATTAAATGGACTATACGTTTTGGTGTCGAAAGTATAGCCTTTTGGTAAATAATACAAAATACAACTTAACTTTAAATCAGTCTGTTCAAATATCTCCGGCATGAACATTATTAGAAAATGAAATCTTCTATCCTGTCCTACCTCAATTCATAAGACATGAGTCGACCTCTATTGTAAATTATTTTTACACAGAAGGTGAACATAATTATGACGTCACACATCCAGATCATATTTGTAGGGTTGATGGAGCCAGTCTGTCTACCCCAGATAGCAGAGGGTAGTTGGCCCAACGTTGGCCCAACGTAGTGCACTACGTTGGGCCATCAACAGATGCCAACGTTGGCCCAACCTCATTTTGCTCATCGGCTCCACGTTGGCCCAACCGTTGGCTCATCGTTGGCCCAACAACGATTAAACGCATTTCAGCGTTGGGCCAACGATGAGCCAACGGTTGGCCCAACTTAGAGCCGATGATAAAAAAAGTGTTGGCTCAACGTAGACAACTATTGATGGCCCAACAACGATTAAACGCATTAAAGCGTTGGGCCAACGGTGAGCCAACCGTTGGCCCGACGTGAAGTCGATGATAAAAACAGTGTTGGTCCAACATAGAAATACATTAATGGCCCAACATGGCATTTAAGTGTTAGGCCAACAAAGAACTAACGGTCAGCCCAATGAAGAACTAATGAATAAAGTGAGCATTGACTTACGTAGCATTCATCCTTCAGGTATGTGTATCTTTATTATTGCCCATTGCTTTGGCTTAAAGCAATATTTGCCACCGTCGTTCCACTTTCATAGAATATATTATTATATTAATATGTTAAATAGACAAAAATATGGAATTATATAACTTTTTATTCAATTCTGGTAAGGCATATCATGTTTAGCTGTCAACAAAAAAGTAAAGACACAATCGACACATAAGATTCCATTATATATATTATATATCAATTAGATATAAATTCATGGTACTATAAGGCATTGAAACAAGAGTGGAAGACAGGTTTCAGACATCTAAATTATAAGAATATATATTGACAAAATAGTGTGAATTATTTTTACAGGCGTATTACAGCAAATAATTTATGTGTTAAGACAAACACACATAAAACAAGTCTGTAGAAACTGCAAGAGGGGGTACGCAAATGTATCAAGTAAATATCTATACTATGAAACACTCCGGTATAAGTCAACTAAAGTTTTTAGGCACAAAAAGGAATTATTTTTGTTGTTCTCCTTAATTTTTTTCTCTGCTCTCCCTTTTCTCCCCCCTCTCTGTCTGGCATACCGCATCCACTCACTCATAGTTCTTTCAATTATATTGTCTGTTGCTTGTGAATGGTTATTTCGAACAGAATCTGCAAGAAAAAATGAATTCTGTGTTAGCTATCTTTCTTGGGGTGGGTAAAATAAGACATGGAAATAACCATAAAGTCTTTGTCTTAGTGCTCAGGAATATTGAAATGATTAGTAAGAAGATCATTAAAAAGTTCGCCGATCAATTATCTATCCAAAGAAGGGCGTAATATCCCGTGGATTGATGTAAAACAATAATAAATATGTGAAAGGTTTACACTATTTATTACACAGCAAAAAATGCAAGTAAAATATGCAAATGGTTTCCGCACAATTTAGATAAGATATAATAATCTATTAACTATATAACGTGAATATTATTGACGGGTCAGAGCTTCCACAAATCAATGTAGCGCGGACAGCAAGTTAAACAAATTATTATAAAAGAATACAGAATTTAATTCAAGTGTAGTTCTTATAAAATCATAGTTACATTATTAAACGATGTCCTAGGTTCCAAACTACGTCCAGTGGAGAGATCTTACTTTCTCCAGTTCTAACTATACTAACTGCCGAGAATAAGAAACTGCAATGCGCCGTGACGTCATTACAGATAGATGGCACGCGGGAACAACGCTGTCTGACAAGTGCTCTCTAAATAGTCAATTACATGAAATTCAACGGTCTAGATCGTGAAAATGGCAGGCATTAAACATGAACATGAGGCATAAATAACTCACATACACGTATACGTATGTAATAAAGTAGCTTCCGGTCTATGAAAACATATATACCCGTCAAAAACGCGTTTGTGCCGTATTTTCGCGAACACGCGAAACTACCACTTAAACGTTCATTGCATTTCAGTAAATATGACATGAATTGACGTAAGCTCTGAACAGTATAAAATTAATGATTCGTAACTAAGACACTACTGTTACAATAATATCCACCACTGATTTTCCCCACATTGTGTTATTCTCTATTGTGTACATGTATAAACATGTACATCCCAAGCTACTTCTAATCATGCATTGTCAAGAGTATTAAAGACATACATCCGTTACATGAACTTTTTTGGTTTAATTAATAATCAACTCAATGTTCATTGAATTTTGTAAACAAATTTATTGGTTAGTGTTTATACACTAGTAAAAGCAATAAGTGAGATTTATGACTTCAGTCATTGGGCCATCGATGGCCCAACTAAAGGGTTTCCGCTTGTGTTTCACTTGGTTGGCCCCTGGTTGGCCCAATAATATGTTTCTCTGTAGTGTTTATCTATGATGGGCCTCTGTTGGGCCACTGACTGGTTGAACTACAGTCATCGCTGACATTGGCCCACCGTTGGCCCAATAAAGATAATACTTCAACGTAAACACGTCGTTGGCCCAACATACCTCTGCTACGTCACTGTTCAACTTCTGTGTGTATCAAGAGTTAAAGTTTATGGAAGTTAAGCATTGCATTTATTACGTATAAATTTAGTATACATGTGTTAAAACGTGTACTGAATATAATTTAGGATTTAGAAAAACAAAGGATCGACACGATCATCATAGTGGCGTATGTAAACGTGAATATTTTACTGTTTTGTTACAAATATAGCAATGTAATGGTGATAAGCTTTGATATTTAGACCAAAAATTATTGATTTTCTCCGTAAAACTTCTTGGTTGAGTGCCAAAAAATTGACTTGCAAAAAAATCTTGATGCGGTAAAAATTTTGAAGTGCGGGAGCAAAAAAAAAATAAAAAATTTTTTTTTCCATTTTCGGATTTTTAGGTGCGGGAAATCCGACGAACAAAAGATCAATTTGTTGTGGCCTAAAGTGAAATTCATACATACATGTAATTTTATTTTGTTGTTTCAGGTCGCCCTCCACAATATGGTTATAAATATAGTAGTTATAAACAATTAGAGAAATATACAGATATTGTATACCATATACAACTTACACAATTACAAATTGATGTCATAGATACTGTTGCTAGGTTATTACTACCATTGTTGAAATCTCTAGATCCTGCTTCCAGGTAATATATTACATTCCAACACTATTGGTCATTTTCCTAAGCATATTGCTAGCTAGCGTGCTGCCCTCTTGTACCCTCAATTTGATATTGCATACTTAGGAGCAGTGGTCCAGTGGTAGGACCCACACTAAGGGATCGAGAGATCCCGGTTTTGATCCTCACTAGAGGCACTGCTAATTTCCTTGAGCAAGAAATTAACCTACAATTGTTCCACTCCTCCCAGATGAAAAATGGGTACTGTGAAGGATTGCCTACCTGAGGGTGATTTCAATGATCAGGAGTTATCATACAACATTGTAAGTTGGCTGAATATGTATATGGAAGCAGACTTTAAACCGCACTTTAACTTTTTAACTTATTCCTTTTGGTGTAAGAAAGGTACCAGAGGACAAAGTGCTAGGTAGCAATTTCTTTTGGAAAATGGCCATCTATCAATGGGTCAGCACAAAACCAATCTACATACTTATTTATTTACCACATAGATTAGTTTTGTGCTGGACCATCAATATGATTACCCATCTTGATTTGCTGGTGAATAAACCTCTGTTTGTTCTTCAGATGAGGGAAAATTGACCTATCAGGTCATGGATTATGGATGATCAATAACTACTTTAACTTACAATATGTTGAAAACGAACATACATAAATGATATTAATTACACATAAAACATTGATTTTCTTTAATTTAAAGAATTTGTAATGAATCTCAGCATTTTCTTGTACATAATTTCGGTTTGTTGTTAGTACAAATATTGTATTATATCAAAGGTATAATATGATTGGTGAGCTCTCTATTCCCTGTGTAAATTGTTAATATTTCATGACATTAGATAATGAAATAAAATGACATCTGTTGGTGTTATTCAATTTCCAGTTTAGGTCATTCAATAGCATTTTGTCTCACAAAATTGTTCACTCTAAATATGTATGTGAAAAGCAAAAGTCAGCTTGTTAATGTGAATGTCTTTCAATTCATCTATGAATATTGATTTTTTAATCTTATTGCTATATTGTTAAATTTTATTTAACTGTCAGTGGCACATACTTTAACCCAGCTAATTTAAATACTCAGTATTTTTTTCAATTATGTATCTATTTATATCAATGGCCAGTACAGGGTACTGTAGTGTGTGTTCAAATCAGCCAGATTAATATATGCGCCACTGACAGTTGAATAAATTAATGATATTTGCTTATTTCGGTGTTTATATTGATTTTTTTTTCAAGATTGAGTTAAGGATGCAATATTTTCAGGAGTGGCAAAATTAAATATCCTTAGCTCACAAGTGAAATAAATGAATCTTACACTGAAATAAACAAATTTTATGTTTATTATATGGTTCAAACTGGCATTTAAAGTCTGCTATGCCTTAAGAATGGCCCATCCAAGCAGTAAAATTACAGAATTATTTTCATTGTTTAAAACAATTGAATATTGATTTTTATTTCACTGATAAATCCTAGTATTCCACTGGAAAGCATATGATAAAATGTAACAGTATCTAATATTTGTGTGCTCTTATATTTCAGTGACTATGTACAAGTATTACGTGCCAGTTATTCCTTACTATCAGTGAACCACCATTGTGTACCTGTGATAGTGAAAGATACTATACAAGATGAATCTACACAAGAAATTTATAATGATAATGATGGTGATTGATGATAACGATGAAATACCTTAAAATTTTAACTTTTTTACCTCCCTTAGTCTATAAAAAAATTCGTTTGATGAAAATATCTAGACTACATACAACAGTCATCATGTTAATATTTTTCTAGTGCCAGCTCGAATTGTTATGAATTCTTTCATGCTTTGTGGTAAAAGGATACATTATTCGATGAAAATAAATGATGAAAATATATATTCCATATTTTCATTGTAGTGAAAATTTAATCTTACATTTTCATCATCAATGACATAATCTTAGAAGTTAAATGACATCATCTTTGAGAAGAAATGACGTCACTTTACAATTAGTGTAAAATACATCCAATAAAACACAAAACTAAGAATGAAAGAAACAGAATATTTGTCAACTTTGGTGTAAGATCTTTTTTATCCCAACTTGTGAACTCAGAAAATGACATTTTCAATCGTAGCTATGCCACTTGTTAAAATATGTTTTCTGAGCTCTCTCAGTGAAATAAAAATTGATCTTTTATCAAAATTGACAAATATCCTCCGTATAATTAAGGTAAAATGTTTATTCTACTGTTCAGTATGAACTTATATGGCATAACATATTACACTTCTATATATTTTAGATCTGCAAATAAAGCTTTTTAAGTAGAAGTTTAGTCACAAATTATTTATCATTGCTGTATTGAAATACCTACATATTAACTATTAATCGAGTCTAGTCACCTTGTAGTTCACTGTGACATTATACTTGACTACAGAAGGATCATTTCTTGTCTGAAGTCTTAATGAAATATTGAGGATGATTTATGTAAATAAAGTGTAACATATATTTTTATTGACTAACCCTAACTTATGATAATACAATTTACTGTTACAAATTCAAATGTGTAGTAATTGGACCACCAAAGCTTCAAACCTGATTGGTTGATTAGCTCATGTGACATCTGAACAAAAACTACTGCTTTACTAACCATCAAGTCACAATTTGTTCAATACTATTTTCATTCTTACTTTGTAATTGCTAGATGATGATTTTTATATATGTATTGTGTGTAAAGTTTGACCCCGACCTGACCTTTATGCAAGAATATTCATTACATTGAATACGTTTTTAGTATTAATACGTTTGTTACTATATATAGTAACAAATGTGACAAGTCTACACGGACATTACGCGACTTTTTCCCGTATTATGCGATTTTGGCCGCCTGCAACTCGCCCATTATGCATAATAGGCGCCGAATGCTTGCACGCGCATTGTTTACGTCATCAAGCAGCAGTTTTTTCAAACATGGCGGCCGAAAGAATTCTTGAGTCTTTGACTTTGTCAAATAGAATTTTAGATTTTGACGTACATATTCAACAAAACTATAATGCATAAAAAGTCTTATTTGTAATTTTACAAATACATGTAATTTCATTATAAATCACTTACTTCACCATTCAAATTCAGCAGACTCAACCGTTGTCGTTGACGCTGTAAAATACCAAACTCCGAAATTTGCACTCAATTCCTTTCCGTGTTTAATTTGACGAATATCCAGCCATTATAAAGTATATGCGTAGGTTGACTATTGTTTTACCAAAGTCAAGCCATGCATAAATTAAATATAATGGAACTGGCTTCTAAAATCATCATGAACGTCCATGCCATTTTCGGTAAATCAATGAATGACTCCTCCCGCTGAATGTATGTGTTTCCATACATAATCCTTATCTCCATATCCTCAATTTCAAGTTTGAAAAACACATATACTGGTTCCAGTCTCCTGATAATATCGTTTTAATCCATGATAAATGAAAGTAAACTGGTTACAAACGTTTAAAAACACGACCGCCATTTGACAACAAAGTTTACATTATATTCTACGTCATTGTTACATTACGTCATCAAAGTACTGATTCGTCCTCGGAAAATTCGCTAGTGATCTATTCGTCCCAAAATAACTGTTCTTAGTTTACTTAAAATTCGAGACCGGACTCTGAACAAGCGTATTAAAGACGTTAATGATTAGTTGCTACTCGCCATTATGCGATAATCACCCTCGAGTCCATAATAGCCTTCGGGCCAAAGGCCCTCAGGCTATTATGGACGTCATCGGGTGATTATCGCATAATGGCGAGTAGCAACTAATCATTAACCTCTAATTAATGCTTGATTATACCGTGGCGGTGAGGATAATGTGTTGAAATTTAACACATAAACATACTTCCATAATTTTACAATCGCTGCCAAAGTGTAGAATAGGCGTGGTTCTAATTTTCGTCGGGATATGCATAGATAATAATTAGATGCAAATGTGAAAGGTCAGATCGGGGTCAAACTTTACGCACAATATAAGGGAACAATGTTGATATTCTATATGATTGTTAAGCATGTGATTATATTTATTACTGTTTTTTATATTTTAAATATATTAGTATAAACTATCATGGTTTTTACTGTCTTGTTTAGTCTAGCTGTAGCATACAGTATTTATATTTGCTTCTTACAAAATGTTACTGTAAATGTTAGCACTTGTTGTAACAAACAAAGGGTTGCTGTAGTGTATGGTAACCATGCATTACTTTGAATCCATCCATGGATACAGGACTTCAGAAAGCAGTGGTTTAACCCCAGCTAACAGTAATGAAGAAATGGAGAGCTCTCCTACTCACCCTAGCGTCAGCGTCTGCATCCATATTTCTGATTTAAGTTTTTGTGCAGTAAAATATATTTTACTCTTTTTTATTTCTTAAGGTATCAACTTCTAATATATGTTCCTTATTATCAACCACATCTCATGTGACAAGGTTCATAACACCTTATACATTTTTTTCAGAATTATCTTTCCTTGAACTTAGAATTTACTTTAAAAAAAAACATTTTTCCTTTCTTACCTTTTTCTTAAGGTATCATTTTCAAATATATGTTCCTTATCATCAACCACATCTCATGTGACAAATTCTTACTTAGTTGAGCATACTGTCTCTGACAGCTCTTGTTACAAAATGCTGCTTATTTACAAATAAAAGTTTAAACATGGCATTCAGGGCTATGTAGAAATTCCTGAGTTTCTTAATTTTAGCAGCTTTTGCCAACAAAAAGTCTTTCTTTGGTCGTCCATAATGCTGAACTTCAGGACTAGTATTGAAAAGTTTCACCCATGTAGATCTGAGAATGGTGCAAGTTGTAAAAACTTGTTCTACAATTATTTAAACTTGTGTATACAGGTAGGTACACAACTGTGTGCTTAAATACAGTCATTACCTCGTCTAATAGCAATTTAATTTTACTGAAAGAATGACCTCAAGGTCACGTCTGTTCAGTTGTGGTTTATCTATATGATTGCTAAATTATAACTATTGAATTGCTCTGGCACATAGCCAATGTCAACATTTTTTATTATTTTACTTTACAGAAACTGATTGAAAATATAAGTCTAACAACATATTTATTGTACACCTTTTATTTTACACTTTAAAAAGCTTTTTTTCAACACAGAATGGAGAAAGACATACAAACAATGAGAAAATTTATTGGTCTTACATGAAAACAATCGCCCAGTGTAACGGTTTTGGCTGTGTAAATAAAATAAAGGTTTAAACCCATTTTTTGGTGTATATCATTAAAATACTTACTTTTTATGTATCCTTGAGCATGTCATATTTTCTAGTTTAATTAATTATGCTGTTATATGTATGTGAATATCTATATAAAGAACTATTTTGTAAACTCAACACAAAGCAGTAACAATTTACATTGCAAAAAAAACTTCAACAAATTACAAAGGAGAAAAATTAACATTTATAAAATAAGACTTATCACAGATTAATGATAATAGTGCACCCACTCGACGCAGTGAAAGGACATACAAGAAAAAAACTACAACAATATAAGTACATATGCACTTATGAGATAAAAAGGGGGCGGGGAAAGCAGCAAGCAACGATACATAAGGTTTTTTAATACTGATGAATCAAATATTGATTGGAAATATAAAATACTTGTACATATACATTATATAATGAAATAAAAATGCTTTCAACACACTAGCAACCCTACTGTATGTATAAGTTACTATAAACTTGGCTTCCAAAAATACAACAAGTCTGATGATGGGAACTCACTTCACACACTCGCTGCATGATGAAAATATTGTTCATTAGGATAAGTACCCAAATATACCAGAATATGTGAAAAAAATAATGAACCCTCACAAAAATATCATATACAATTTGTAAAACACATAAATGTTTTATTTATTAATAAATCTTGACAGAAATAAAACAGTTTTGATCATGATTGACACTGATAAATATATTAATAATACTTCAAGTTTTTTAAATATCTTAGTTCATATGAATTTACAAATGTACTATTATAGTTATTATGTTTTACTGATAGCCCTGTAGTTTAAGGGTTGTTGGGTATCTGGTACGAACGCTCATACACTTGTCTCTGTCGATGAAAAGACTGTTCTTCTTGATGGAGATTTCTTTCTCTAGACCCATTCTGTTGTCTTGTAAATCTTTCAATGAATTCTTGGCTTGGTTAAGTTGGTCAGTCAATGCATCAATTGATGAATGGATTTCATTTACTTCACCCACCAGTCTGTAAGAATAAACATTTTGTTAGAGTACAATTTTGACATCAATGACTTTTAAATTTTAAGCTAGTCAGCAATAAAGCTCATTAAATTGCACAACAATGGGTGAATACTACGCTGCTCTAACTTAGTTTTTCAAAATATTTATGTAGCCTAAAAACTGAATTATGTTGCATTAAAATATAGCTTAATTCACTTAGCACAAAATACCATATGGCCTCTAAAATTTAAAATCTGGTCAAATCTTATTATTGAAACAAGAATGAATTGTATATTACTTATATAAATCAAATTTGAGTCAAAACTTCCTGATCGTCCTGTTCTAAGCAATATACTAACTCCAGAATACAACTATGTGGGTCTTGGATATCATTCAACAAAATGTGTAGCTGATTAGTCAATTGTAGCATTTCCAGCTATGTGTTTTCTTGCCTACTCTCCTTTTAATTCCTTAGATCTGTCCCAGAAATTCTTAACTTCCAAATAAATTACCTAGCAAGATTCTGTTAATATAGTTAGGAAGGTAGTTTATCTAAATTCTGTAGGCAATAAGCTATGTTGTACATTGGTATAGTTTGTTTTTTCTCAACTGTCAAAACATGAATAATTTCACGGTGACTTCATGCTCTTTATTTTACACCCATGGTATTGTGATAGTGTGTAATCAATCACCATGAAATTATTCAAACTTTGACAGTTGAGAAAAAATAGACAATAATCATACAATTGTAATATGTATGTGTAATATTGTATATAAAAGTGTACATTTATGTGAAGATATTTATGATAAAAAACCTACTTGTATTGCACTGGATCTCTACATAGTTCTACTCCAGGCCTGTATGTTCTATTTTCTAGACGTGTTTGTGATACTTTCATTGGATTTTCTTTATCTCTAATAGCTTTCTTTAAGTTCTCAATGTTCTTTTCCATCTGGGTGATTTCTTCACATATCTACAAGAAAATTGTTTATTTTGAATTTAGATAAATCTGTCAGAAAATTAATAACTCCAAAGTTGAAAGTTTGGACAGTAAACTTCTAGTATGTAGGTTTAAACTTAATAATTGAATTACATGTTTTGTTTATTGTTAATTGGTGGCCAGTTTTAATGACATAATGAACAAAGATTAGCTTGAACTACACAGTTACTAGCAAAATTGACAGATGTCATAGAATCAAATCAACACAAATGAATACTGACTTTAACATTTAAAAGTATGAAAATTTCCTTTACAATTTTAAATATTTAACATATAAAGCTATGAATATCATGATATTAAATTACCATATAATCTTCATTTAAAGACTGCAAGGCGTGACATTTTCCAAAAAGGGGGCATTATCAAGATTAATATAAAATAGGGAAATTACAACATGAAAGTCATAAGTTTTCCTTTTTCAATAAAATAGGGTGGAACATTTTTTAGTGGAGGGCTTTTAATAGAATATAGTCAATATACAGTTTACAAACCTTCTTCAAGTTTTCTTCCATCTTAGCCTTAGCATCTTCCATCTCAGTGACTCTCTTCTGGAAGGCAACATCTACAGTATCACATTGTTCTCTCATGTCACGTGATGTATCACCTAAGATATTATCAATCAATTGACGAAGTTGCATGGAGGCCATTCTCTCATGCTCAGCTCTGACAATATTATCATGTGAAAACTGTGCCCAGGATTCTGGTGTAGATTGGCTAAAATAAAATGATATGGGGTTATTCTTAAATTGGCAGTACTTAATGCATTAAACTATAACAGTAAAATAAGGGCTATCATACTGAAATAACCTAGTCTGGCAAACGATCCACAATTTATCAATTTGAAGTCTATAAATTGATGATATAAAATTTGTTTACTAACAATGTAAGACAGTTTATTCGGCATTTTTTCAAGTATTTTCCAATTAGGGGATTTTTGGCAGATTTTTATATTTAGGCATTTAGAAGACTTGTTTTTGAAAGCAAACCTTTAATGAGAAAAAAATAGTTCACAAGCTGTATCATTGAAGGCATACGGAAAAAAATACTGTTATTCAAGCTTTAATAGTTACTTATCAAGTTTATATCTACATCTACTTGGTCAAGTCCAACAAACAATTTCTGGTTATGAACTTATGACCCAGGACTTTGCTAAAGCTAGCAGTAAAATACGAGTTGATGTAATAATCTGTATGACTTTTCAATAAAAACTTGATATTTACTTACATTTCTTGGAACTTGGCTGCACCAGGGTAGAATTGTTTATTAGTATGATGATTTCTAAGGGCTCCAGATGCAGTATCTATCTCTAATGCTTCTTTCTTATCACTCCAATCCATTTCTAAATTCTGCTTAGCATCACGATTTAATCTGAAAAAGGAATTATCATGTTTTATTACCTGTAAATACAAGTTTTTGATATAGATTGTTGATGACATTTACAGCATGGTTTTTTGTAATACTAATAAAATCAGGATTAATCAGGATTAATTTTGTAACATGTTTGAACATCAAAATTGTATGCTTGTTAAATCTACAAATTAGAACATCTGTAGACTTTTCAAAAACCAAATGATTGCAAACTTTAGAGGCTACTTTAGAGGCAATTCATATTTATACACTAAATAAGCAAATTTTATCATTATTAAATTTTAATTAGATAAAAGAACCAGACAAAGCCTTTACTTTAAATAATGAATCTTAATTCAATAACCGTTTCCTTGTGCTTTTATTATCTGAAAATTAAAATTATATCAAGTAGCTAAAGACACTTTTACTTTTTAACCTCCATGAATGACCGCACTGTCTCAATTTTGTATGTTAACAATTTTTGTGATGAAGATTTTAATTACCTACCTTATTTGTGTTTCTGCTTGGTTAATTGTCTTCTTGAGCAAATCTTGAACATTATTGATAATTTCTACTTCCTAAAAAATAAAGTTTTGTATGAATCAACAAATGCTTATGCATGGACAAAGACTCCAATAACAATGAGCACTTTAAAACAAATTTTCTCGATAACTTTAGTACTGTTTTGTAATTTTCATAACAGAATAGAATAATAAGAAACTATCAAGTATTCAATTTTTATGTTCATCATGTAAAGTAAGTAAACTCAAAGGGCATTGTGTTAGCCCTACTCATTACTGAATCAACAATTTTGTTTTGGTAGTCTTTAGCATTTGATATTTCTCAACATGAAGTGCTTGAGACAAGACTTAAGTATAATCTTGTTATACATAAAAATAAACATATTGATAACTAAGTGAAATTTATTCCTTATTTTGTATGTATGTATTGAAAACTATAATCCCTATACAAACATCATTGTATCGCTGAGCAAATACCTATGCTTTATGAATAAATAAGTGCTTTTTTACACTAGCTTTTTACAGACCGGTAAACTTTTAATCTAATCTAAGGTGTTAGAAATTAAAAGCATGAGTCAGTTGCTTATGAAGATTTAAATTTGACTAAAATATCACTTTAAACTCAAAGGTTGGGGAATCGTTTTGTAATCAATCCATATATTGACATCGACTTTGAACAAATCTGCAAGATGAGAGATCAAGGCTACACAAAGTGTCAGCATATTACAAACAGTAATGATAAATTAAACAACCTACCTTCAACAATGAAAGTTCCACATCATCCTGCACAAGATCAATATTCTCACGTCTTTGTCTACAGTTAAGGTTATCTGTAGCAATATGAAGTGGAATTTCAGTGGCTCTAAGAGCATTTTCCAAGCGCTTCTTCTGAGCTAATAAAAGCTCTGTTTCATCAATAACGTCTCTAGTTTCACGTTCAAGCTCAAACTTCCAGAAATTGATATCTTGAAGTCTCTCACCTAATTTCTTGGTTACCTCAGACTGTGTCTTGTTTGTGGTAGATTCAGTTTCGTTGATGGTTCTTTTAGATTCATGACGAATTCGTTCTCCATTATCTCTGTCAACAAAAGACTGATAATACTTAGCATAATTATTTTCATGCCATTCTGTTGGGTTATACTTTGAAGATCTAAACCCCATGGTAGAAATGCCCATGTCGTTTCCTGTGTTCCCAGTGTAAGTTATCTCCATATTATCATTTCTTGCACCTCCTGATGTTTCTGCGAGAGGTGCTGGCCTTTCAGGTGGAATTTCACGGCTCTGTAGAGTCGCTGTTGCCATTTTTTACGTTATTATTCCTTCAAAACCTTTAAACACGTATCATGGATTTACTATTTATCTCAGTACGCAACTCCTTGATAGCAACACGATCGTTATGTTTCCTGTATCCATGGACGCAGTGACTTCCTGTTCACGCTTTCAAAGGGAGATAATTTGAATACGATTCGTACCCAGACATATTCGTACTTATTATATGCGAGGCTCAATATATTAAATTTATCGATTGAAAACTCATGTGTCCTAAAACCTAGTACTTGTCGTCGGGAAATGGCTATTCAAAATATTTAAACATTTAAGGTTCCACTGGAACTTTCAAATAATACATATATCATTCATTTTTTTTTAAATAATAAAACAAAAATCACCCTGAATCTTTGCATATAAACACATACATAGATGTGACTTTACTTGCCCATTTTTTAGATATTGCTCTAAATATCATTCTCCTCATTCAAACGTGCTTAAGAATAAGTTAGGTAGCCAAGCCAAGGCTCTACAGGTCAGCGAAATTGTGAGCTTAAGCCAGAATGGTTTTTCTTTTTTAACCTGCCCAGTTAGTTCAATTGGTTGTAGGGGTGTAACAGCTAGCTGGTTAATATTGCAATATGAATTCTGACGGTTTCTAACCAGTTTGTTTTTCTCTGAAGCATTTTGTTCCATACAAATTGTTTAATTTGTTTTTATCAGAATCCAAGATTTAAATGCTTGAATAAATATGTACAGTATTGCAATATGGCTTTTATAGTTTTGTTACCCCCAATTGGTTGCTTACTAGTATCCGAGTTTCCACATGTGATTGCATGTTTCATACCAGGTAGGTTGAATCAACATACTCCTGTCAAGTTTGGTCTTGTAGTATTTTCTATGTTTATTGTTCCACCTATCTCAGTATCTATAAGGGCAGCTGTACACACTGGCGAGTAGGAATAGGCTAAAAGCTTATATCAAGAGATTTAGGCCTGTTTAAGGACAGTTACTAATAAGGCTGATTGTTTTCATTTTAGGTTGACTTACCTCAATAAACAGTTCTACTTTTACTCCTGACAAAACAGCAATACTGATTAGACATTAAACTAAAACTTCCAAATTGTAGTTGAACAGTTTTCTAACATGTTCTATCTTTACAATATAAATAACAAACACTATATAAATGTTCAAATTTATTTTTTATACTGCTATCTTTGAAATTATTCAAAGACAACAACTGTTGGAAACAAAAATCATAACATCCAATGTTGTACATATTTTCTTTTTAAGATATATACAACACAAAATTATCTGTGTAACAATATACACATGCAAATATACATAAAAAGGGGAGGGGATAACTTCTCAAAAATATTAAGGTGAAGAAACACAGAAAAAATATTCAACATTGAAGATTTTAATAATAAAATGAGTCTATAATAAAATGAGCTAAGACAAAAAGGGGAAAGGGGTGAATAGTTAAGCTCACATGTTTACAGTGAGGAATATAAATAAATAAACTATAATTAATATTTAAGAAGTTTTTTTTATCCTATCATTTTTTTATTAGTTACAATATCAAAGTAGCCAACAATACTCAATCATCAAAAATAATATACACTTTAAAAATTATCAGTTAACAAATAAAATAAAACTAAACCCATTTATAAATAGGCATTGGTCTGTGATACTGAACAGTACTTACATGTACAGGCAATGGACATAGGACCAGATATCATATAATACAACTCTAGATAGCATTTGTTCTACAACTCAGGTAAGGGCATGATGCCAGGAAAAAGGGCAGAGGAAATCAGTTGGATGCATGTTGGTTCAGGTTTTGAATAAGACTTCATTGACCATGGATGAAAGAAAAGCGGAACGGTGATAAAAAAGGGGAAGGGCACAGTACCCTTCTAATCTGATGAAAAAATCACTTCTAGACGTTTTTATAATTTATAATGCAAAGATGACAAGAAATGAATGAATAAATTTATCATAACCTAACACTTAAGTAACCAAAAACTAATTGACTTTTACATAAACATTGACTTCCACAAAACTACCCAAACACCAAACAATACCAGCAAGGAGATACATGTAATAATGTAGTTATACCAAGCTTAACTAAGTTTTCATGTCAATGTCATGAAATGCAAATAATAAATAACCATCTAACTCATTCATTTGTTCCCAATATTCAAATTGCACACTGAAATTGTACAAAGACTACAAAAACAAATATCTTCAAAAGCAACATTCCACGACACATGTCATGAAATATTATGTATGTTTTACAGAAATCTATCATATTAATGATCATGTAAAAATTACATCTGTACATGAGCCATGTGAAAATCCACAAAATCTATTTTGTTTGAACGGTCAAATACAGGAGATTATGTTTGAAACAGGCTGAATACGGAAAAAACATTTTCTAAGACATTGTGACCATGATAACATTATTTTAATATTAAGAATGCCTGCTGTAAAATGAGAGTTAAGTTTGAAAGTTTGACAAACTTTTGAAAATCTGTGGGTTGTCATCAAAAATTAATGTTGAGCCCAGGTCATTTAGTTTCAAAACATCTTAAAAAGCTAAGTTTATCTTCTTCTAAACAAAAGAAGTCAATTAGAATGTTTACTGTATAAATTTTAACATCAACACAGATATCTTGACAATTATATATTTTATCCACGAACAATTTACATCTCACAAGAAAGATCAACCTAAGTCAAGACAAAATGTCTGAGATGTGTGAGCTAGTAATTTATCGTTCAAAAGTAATTAAGCCAGAAATTAAGAGAAATTTACAAATGATTAGAAATTTAAAAAAATCAAAGAATTTCAAAGAACTCAACGAAATTAAAAAGAACTCAAAAGATATTCAAATATTTTCAAAGAACAAAATAAAAATACAAGATTTATTGTTAACTATGAATCATTGGCTCAAAAACAACATCTGAAAACAGTGAAGTCATAACTATAAAGAGAACTAAAGTAACGACATATGTCATAAATGAAATTGATAATGGGTATGGGTGAAATTTTCAACATCCTAACATTCAAGAAAAATCTGAATTTCATGATTTCATCAGATTTCATCAAGTCCAATAACCTCACTTTAGGCCCCTAAAATTTTAATCTTGAAATTCTTAAATTACTTCATTGAAGCAGCTTTTAGACATAGAAAAAAAAACACTTCTAAGTCCCAAAAAACCTGAATTTCATACTGCTGCAGCTTTTACATTGGTAAAGAATCCATTCTTGGGTTTAAGATATTCCTGAATCCTATCATTTAGGAACCCATCTAAAAAAATTTCTAACATAACAAAATGAATTAAGCACAAAGGATATAGGGTGTTCACAAAACATTAAAAGTTATCACTCTATACACTATCTAGGTTCCATATTACAACACACCAGTCAGTATAGAATTCATTATCACATTAACGCCAGAAATACAACAACATTTACACAATGTACATCATAAACATGTAGAATAGATACAAAGATAATAGCAATGTTAAGTCAGCACGTAGGTTCATTTATATTTACATCTAATTATTAGATAAAATTGTAACTTTGGTAACATACAGGTATAGCTTGAACAAAATGACTTCAGACTGACTTATACAGTAAAGCTTCAATAAACGTGGCTTACAGCTTTCATAAATAAAGATAATAGTTCATTGTATTCCTCACTAGTCAAAGGTCAATGCGACCAAGCTATTAATGATAAAGAAATTGTATTCCTAGCTTGTCTAATGTCAATATTAAAATAGAGTGACTTGTCCTCAGCCAATGTGAACAAGCTATAACTGATACCAAAAGAAGTATTACTTGTCTAAGGTCACAGTGAACAAGCTATAACAACTCCACAAATGGGAGAGCCAGAATTTATTTTTATAAGTAATTTCTTATGTTAATCAACAATACTACAAAGCATACAGCTCTGAACTGTATATAAACATGTTTTATTATAAAAGTAAAATAATTCTTATTAAAAAAATGATCTCAGTAAAGAAGATCAGACTACAAGAACAGAGAAATATATAGAAAGGTCTATCAATTTAACCACCTCATGGTGAGTAATTTTACTAACGAGAAACAAGCATCAAAACATGTTTTTAGATTACTTAATTTAAAAAAACTGGTAAGGAACATATTGCCAAATAGTTTTATATGAAAGTCTGGCAAAATATTCAACTGACTTAAATCTGTGATACAAATGTATTAGAAGTATAGGATAAGAATGCATTCACTTATAAAGCACTTAATGCTAAAGACTTACTACAACTATAAATCATTTATAACATAACTAGCATTTCTTTGAGCAAACATTTATACTGGTCTCATATATACTTTATTCAGGTATCTGGAATTCCTACATCATACTTGTGCATTTTTGCCTGTCAACAATGTAAACTACCATCCCACTTCGCCGTCTACAAGCAGTATTTTGCAAATTTCTTGGCATGACAGCATGCACTGATAGTGGCGAACCTTTTTTCAACTTACAGTACAGAAATTATCTTCTAACACATGTAATGACTAAACAACAAGTTTTTGTACATTGTCAAGTAGTTAAAGAGTGGACAAACAGATTTTTAGAATTCACTTGTATTTGGACTAGTGGGAACATTTTGGAATTCCAGTTACCCTGTTTCCTATCAAATGATACGCAATCACTATCAATTAAACAGAAAAAATGCCCTATAATTGTACACAAGTATACTTCATGCCAATGACATCTCATTTAATTCTTACACACTTAAGTTGTCACCATAGCTGGATTAACATGACAAAAAATATGGACACACTCAAGATAAATATAAAATACAACCTTTTCATCTTAAATTACAGATTGTGAAATTAAAGACTATGTATGAATCTAGGTTTATAGATTACCACACAGGGAGTGAGTCTAGTACCCACTACTCACACTCATATAAAACAAGTATTTAGCACTAAATAAAATATGCAACAAAAACTGCATGTTATGATAAAATATTGATGAATAATGATTATTATACATTATGGCCATGAAATGTACAGAGGTACTCAAACCAAAAATACTATGAAATAGAACACACACACTATTATGGAAACAAATAATGAAATTATGTTTTCATGATTAATGATTCTTAGAACAGATATGAAATACAACATAATTTTTAAATTTTGGTAAGTTTGTATAAAATCCTTCAATCAACTTTTAGACCAATTAAGCTTAGACTTACACCAAAATATGTCTTCAATCAATTAATGACTTCTACATGTTTTACTCATTAAACACATTATTTTTTATCCCAATAAAATAAAAGCACAATACAAGTTCTATATTTATGATACAGATATCATGAACTGCACAATGAGTAACATTTTCATAATCACGAACAGAGAGTCTAAAGGTGTCACAAAATATGCCTGTCACAAGATTTAAGAGCTGTTACTCTCATGTTTTACCCTTGGTAGATTGGCCAGGATATCAAACTCACCCAAGCTACTTTAGTAACTAACTTCCTTACCAAGTATGACGAAGATAAGTTGAAATATGTATGACCTGAGAGAAGATAACTAGAAGCCTGCCAAGGGTGTTCATATGATGCTACCTGTCTTAGATGGTCATGTATGAAATGAACAAAAAAACATCTAAGTCCAACTGATAATTAATACTAAGTTGCCTAATCATTTAAACATTGTCTATGTCACTCGGGATATTTTTTATAATAAAAAATGAGATATGATACAAAACTTTGTTCAGATGTAAAATTAACCCTGGTTGGCAATTTGGACCACACCTTAACACACAATTTATAATAGAATGAAGTATAATACTGTCAGCAATAATGAGTATGTTTTATAAGAGACAAAAAGTCAAAGCAAGAAATTTCACTAATATAATTTATTTGTCCTAACATCTAATAAGGAAATAATAATTTTAAAACAAAGCAAACTGTTGGCGACAAATTTAGAAAAAATTTGCTCACAGGAAACAAGCCAATGACTTCAAGATCCAGCCAAATCCTTGGGTGCAAATTTCATTCCCACCCACCCAGCCACCCACCAAACAGAGATTGAGAATACAAAAATACAAATAATTTGTTTTGGATCATAAGATAAGATTAATTTTTAGTATTGGTATACTAACTACCATGGAAACATGATCAGAAACCGAAAATCACAGTGTAAGATTTAAGACAAGAACCAATAATTACAAAAAGAAATATAAAGTTTACAGGAACTCCATATAAAAATGAAGTAAGAAACTAGGAAAATGGTACTCAACAATTATAAAAAAGTAGCATGAACAAAGAGGCTTTAAAAGTCTGATATTCATTCAAACTGGTAATTCCGAGACCTAACCGAGTTATGTTAAAATTAGATTAATTAAAATTTTACCAGCTAATTTAAAATCAGTTCTGATTTAATTTCAATGAGATATCATTTTCTATACACAAAATAGGTAAATTGTTCCAATATAAAAATACTGACACTGACCAGAAAAAGTAAAGAAAGTATTAAATATTTCCAAATCTTCATCAAGCACAATGACTTATGGATGGGAAATGTTGTTTGTCAGAGATAACTTGTGATAGTACAACAAATTTAGCCATACTGAACAAGAGTCAACATCTAACAGACATGTTTATTTCTATTTTTGTAAATTCACATAATCCATTGGCATGAATCTAAAATAGTCACTATTTAATAATTTGAAATATTAAAAAAAAACCAATTTGCTCATTCCATATTTTCGTAATCATGATGACCCAAGTTTAAAATGAATTTAATGTTAGTAACTGATGTTAGTATTCTAAAATATAGAATGTCTACATGTTAAGTCTTGATAGGACACTAAACAGAGTGATAGGAATACTGACACCAAATAACAAGTAGATACCATATTAAGTAGCAAGATTCTATGTCTGGTTAATGCCGAATAAATTAAAGGGTGTTTCCATTAGAATACTTGAGATCATTTTGGGTCTGAACTTAAAGTGAGAAACATAAAACTAATACAGTAAATCAATGATACTACAGGGATGTAAATACTACTCACATAAAAAACTGAACATTTCTTTACAATTGTCAGTAGACCTAGAGATAGGCTGATAATTCATTATAATCCAAAGTCATTAAGTTATAACCTTCTACAATTCATGAATAACAACTAATAATTGGTCAGTTTTTTTTAAGACAAATAGTATTGTTACAAGAATTTTCCATAACGCCAAATAATCTTTTTTCACCAGTCAGCATATTTGTAATAGTTTTTAATGGTTGCCTGAAAAGCCTTCAAAGCTTCAGTCTTTATCATTTATTTGTGAACTACAGGTTACACAAGCAGAATTTTCATACTTCAAAATGAACAACTGGTTGTCCCAGACAACTAAATAACAGCTAATTTCTCAGACTGTTATTAAGTTTAATACACAGTTAAACATTATACATGAAAACCAACCAGTGTTACACAACATGTATACATAACACATTCATAAAATCAAGTCAACAATAGGACTCAACCACAACATATAGATAACATGTCAGATTGGTATGGCATGTGTACATATTACAACAGGGTGTTCAGGATGATAATAAAAAGTTAACAAATAGCACATTAGTCTGAACAACAGCTGCCAAATATAACAAACGAAACTACCTATGACCTTTAAAATACTTAAATAATTACATTATAACATTTTTATCATGTTGTTTACAGTCCACCTTCCATGTCATGCCTTAAAACAAGCAGCAAAAACACATTACAATACATGTTTTCATATTGAAAAGTTAATTACAACATGATTTCCACAGGTAGTTTAAAATACATATACATACATATATATAATAAACTATACCGTACAATTATTATTTCCAAACTCTGTATAAACAGAATACTATTATCACATTTTTTTTTCTTCAAGTAGTAAACTACAAGTATACACCTTTATATAAATTAATACAAAGATTTTGTCACTTGTCCCAGCTTTCTAATTAGTTAAATGTTTATTGTGCATCCCTCACCTCCTAGACTTCAAAGCCAACAGTGCAAGCACACCACACCAAATATTGGCTTATTCAACTGTTTCTCATTTTTAAAAACATTTTCGACAAAAACAACATGTTTTCTATTATTCAGTAACTTCCATTGTTTCTGTTTTTATTTGTTTTGTGACAGGTTCCTCTTTAACATTTTCTATTTTTATATGATCCTCAATGGCTCGTTTAGCAGCGATAGAAACTGGTGCATTTGTCAATGCAGTTACCTGAAATAGAGGGAAGGTATAACATTGTTAGAAGTGGTAAGTTTGGCTAGAAATGTCAATATGTACAATAGTGATAACTTAGTGTAACCAATTCAACATCCCTTTTGGAATAATTAAGTTAGTAACTTAACAGGTCTCAAAGCAAGCTTTCAAAAAATAAGTTTTTTTATAAAGGTATGATTTTTTTTAAAATTAATTTTTAAATTAAGGCCATGAAAAAAAATTCACAAATTAATGATAAAAAGTTGTCTACTTTCATCTGGAAATTGATTTGGAAACAGTTTTATTAAGGGTACAATTGATGCCAATCCTATTTTTTGGTGTGGTTTGTACAGACATGGGTGAAAGTTAAGAAAACTGAAAATACTGAAGAAAATGCTGGGGGCAAGGGGGCCACTAGGACCCCCGGTGGGTCCAGGGCAACGCCTTGGCGGGGGTTCAGGGGGCCGGAGGCCCCCGAAAGCTGACAGTGTAGAAGCAAAATAAAGCAGTAAAATCAAGCATTCATGGAAGCTAGCTGGAACTTTCAGGACTTCTGAGTAAAATATCTATGTACATATATTAAGCATTTTGGTACTCATGAGTACTTCATAAGTTCTTAACTTGACCCCCTCATCATTCAAATTACAAATTGTATGGTATATAACTATCTTAATTCTTAAACATGCCATCAAATCATTTAAAGTTAGTGTATAAGACCAAGCTGAATGTACACCGAGAATAATTTCAATCCACTTTGCAAGTGAAATTGATAGATAAGTCTTTTTTGGCAGCAGGTATATCTTCATTGAAGAATGATCTAGTTGCTTTCTGATTGCATGTAAAATATTTTTTTCACAGACCAATGTCATGCTTATTTTGCACTAAGAACAGAACAAGAGCTGTCAGAGACAGCATGCTCCACTTAGTAAGTATTTGTCACCGGAGATGATGTTGATGATAAGGAACATACATATTTTAAAATTTGAAAATATAACCTTAACAAATTTAAAGTAAATAAATAAATAAAAGAAAAATAAAAAAATAAGTTCTAGCAGCTTCTATTACACTCCTTGTCTGACTTGATATTTTGATGTATCACCAATAACTATTGTTCAATATATTGCTACAAAATTTTATATCAATGGCAGCTCTTTTAGCAAACAGACCCATGTATTAAATTACATACACATTGGTAATGCCTATGTTGTTACTCAAATCTTGTTTTACATGTTGTCCAGCTGACAAAATGACACCCGAGTTCCAAGACTCACAATATTAGAAATTTTGAATGTAAACAATTTTGTCTATTTAATCAATACATATGCTGATCATACAATATGAACATTCAATTTAAAACTTCCAAGATTACTGTATAAATTTAGAATCAGTTCTGCTTACATCATCATGGACCAAACCTGTTAACTTTGGTGTATAAGTAAAGTCTCAATGTTATTGGGTAAATTATAAAGAGATAGGCTCAACAACATACAACTGCTCAATATAATTAAGTCATCCAAAATGTGTACCAGCATCCCTATACAATAATTATGGACCAGTCCTGTTGACTTTTTTGGAGTATAAATAAAGTTAAAATATTATTTGTGAAATACGGGATTGCCTCAACAAAAAAACAACTACTCGGAGTACTTAAGTCATCATGAATGAGGATTTTATAGTCAGTACCCCTATAAAATAATAATGGACCAAATCTGTTGACTTTTGAGTGCATAAATACGGGCTTGTCATTTGGGCAAATTATGCTTTAGACTAAACAAGAAAGAACTGCAACATATATACTTTTATTACCTCCGAGATCGGAGAGCAAAGAACATGTACATATTAATCAATTACATTAAATGAAAAAAAACGTACAATACAATGGCATATATACAAAATTACAAGAACAGGAATGTACATAAATGTATTGTTCGGCTTTATACATCTGTAATCAATGCATACATCATCCTCAATGATTTTAAAAAGTAATTCAAACATAACGGTACTTTAGTACTCATGGACAATAAAGGATAGATTGCCATATTCATGTACATCAGCGGGGTTGGTGCATGCATCCCATACAGCTAAACAAAACAGAACAAGATAATTTTTACAACCTGATAAATACTACTGTTTATATAAATACAACGAATTACATTTTGTATTGAGCAGAAGATTGCAATTAGAATCTGCTCACCCCTTAAACGAAAATGGACTTAACCTTTTGGCGTTATGCAAAATACAGCTTTAATTTAAATGAGACTGTTTGAGTATTTTGGGGGTATTAACAGTAGAATGTGAAATCTCTTTCCCTGTCTGAATTACCTGTTTGTCATCAGTAGTAGTGTTAATACAGCAGAGGAACATATGACGTCACGTACACAGAGCTGTGTAGAGTTGATGCAGACACTAAGTCTACGTCACTGTTCAACTGAGTCTGATTTCAAATTAATTTAAGGTGTATCATGTGTTAAACTCTGTGTTTAAGTTAAAGTGCATTGCATTTACGTATTCATTTTGTAATTAAATATAAAATAGATAGAATTTCTAGGATTAAAAAGAACAAAGGAACACAGGCTTGTGTCTTTATCATTGCTTAGTTATGACGTATGTTAACATGACTGTTTTGTTACAATTTTAGTTAAGTTATAGTGATAAATGTTGATATTTAGACATCAAATTATTGAATTACTCCATAAAACTTCTTGGTCGAGTGCCAAAAAATTGTCTTTGAAAAAATGTTTGTTTCGACGATTATTTTTCTGTGGCATTTTATTATTTTGTTTACTCTCAAAATAGAGTAAGTGTTTTTTCCCCAAATCGGTCTGTTTTTTTTCATTTTCGTCGATTTTTTGGTCGGTCGCAACAATAACAAAAAAACTGGTGTTTCTCATTTTTTTTCCATTTTCACGAAATTTACGGTCGCCGGTTTTGTAAACCATTAGTGTCCTTAATATGTAGTAAACATTACTATATCTGTGTTTCTGCAATCTTTAAAACTTAAGAGTCATTTTTACCCCTATTTTTATTTTTTCGAGAGTCATTTGAAGTTTTCAAGGGTTTGAATTATTTCAAGGGTTTGAAATAATTCAATAAAAATGGCTGACATTTCTGAAGAAATCGCCGAGCGTAAAGTTGTATAAAATAACCAATTTAAACTGTTTAAAAGTAAACAATTTAAAGACAGTGCTATTTTAAAAGTAGGTGAATGTAAACTAAGGAACATGCCGATCTGCATTTGCCATATTTGTTTTAATCGATCATTTTCTTTTGATCATTATAATCTAGCGGACAATTAAAAAAACTAGGTTATTCTTGTTTTAAGCATAACTAATTATATAAACAATTAAATCAAACTTAACGCTGTGATGACACACTGAGACGTTGCATTTAAGACATTGCTGTGTAATAAAACATCAAAGAGTGTGAAAAAAGCCGACAGGACACACATCTTAACAATGTCAAACATGTGTAAATTTGTAATCAAACAAAGGATTAAATTGAATTCAATCGCTGGTTAATAATGAAATATAAAGACGATTTGAGACAAATAGTAAAGTAATAAGACAAGATCACTATTTTAAATTGATGCCTCGTAACCAAATGCCTGCGTCGTATGCAATTAAAAGCCGTATTTAGTGATCTACTGATCACCGAAAAAATGACTTGTAATTCCGTCAAAGTTATTTTTAGCAGATTATATTTGTGTACCGTTGTTAAATTAAATTGAAAAAGTTACGTCAAATGACGCATTAGATACATTTTAACTTGTCACTGACATTGGTAAATTCCGTATTTCCGTCAAAATTACTTTCCTTTTTCGTGATTACGATCGCCAAACACCGATTTTGACACCCTCACCCCCTACCCCCCCCCCCCTCAAATTTCTCAACGGATTTACATGAATTGGAAAAATGGCCTTGGCGGCCGTCGAAAATACGGAATTCCGTCAAAATACGGAAAACTTTCACCCATGTACAGAAGCACTAAAGAATGATTCCAAAGAGACTTGTTTTTGAATACTTTATAAACAATACGATTATTAAGTTTCGATATGGTACAAAACTGGCCATATTGGATGACTGTCCAGTTTTGCAAAATAATATTTACATGTTGAAATAAACAGACGTTTCTTCATTTTAAAGGTTTTCAGGAAAAAGATTTTAAAATATTTTTGCAAAATAAAGATTTTTATAGGTTTCTCTAGGAGGCATGATATAAGAAAGTAAACATGGAAGCATAGATTTTATGTCATGTTACTTACTACTTAACCCATTCAATGCTGAATATCCACAATGGACTAGTCCATCTTCAATCTTTAGACATATCCATTGTCATTTTAGGGATTTCAGGATAAAAATTGGACAATGAACAGTCAACAGCAAAGAGTCTGGTTAACAGGCATGTGTTGTGTCTGCTGACCTGGCTCTTAGATGATAGCAAAGGCTTTTCATATTTGCCTCCAGCATTGTAAGGGATAATGAAGACAAAAACCTTGTTGTCTGACTTACTAATAAAAAAGAAACATAAAACCCTATTCTATGACTTACTAAATTAGGATGATAAGAACCTACCAGTACAGGTTGTTGAGCAGCCAATGTACTAACAATCTGCTGCTGCTGTTGTTGTTGTTGAATATGTTGTTGTATTTGTTGTAAATTAACTGACTGTGTTTGAGGGCTACATGATATAGCTTGACGTACTAATGATGGCGAGATCAGTGTCAGTGGTTGCTGACCTACCTGATTTCCCTGGCTTACCTGAAATATACAAATATAGTTTCTTTAATGTCAGAAAAATATCACAGTTTAACAATCCTTAAATTTACAGAATCTCCAACATCTGGGAAAATAGTCACATTAGTTTTCTTTGAATTTTAGCATCAGCCAAAATATAGAATTGATATGATAGTGTATGTAATAACTGTTACATTTGTTTCACAAAATATGGCCAGTTTAATAATATGTGAATTGAAAATGTTTACTCAGAATCCACTGCACAAAAAAATTGAAAATGGCCTACTTTACCATCTGACTCAATTGTTTGTGCAGAGAATTAAACTAAACAATATATATTAAGAACATAACAGTAAATTTACAGAGAAAGAAAAAAGTAGTTTTTTATGGGCTATTTGATGTTTAAAATGCTCATAGAAATCTAAAATAAAGGACCAAGATAAATACTATTATCTATTCAAACTCCACTAACCTGACTATAAACAGGTACACCAGTTGCTACTGAGGTATTCTGTGCTGCCAGTGCAGACATTAACTGATGAGCAGCTTGCTGACCAGCCTGGGCTGCTGCAGCCAACTGTTGTGGTGTAGCCGTACCATTACCAGTACCAGTTTGTATCTGTCCACTACTTGTACCAGACTGCTGTAATTGATTTGTTAAACTAGCTACCAGTGTAACAGGTTGAACCATCTGACCACTAGTTATAGGGACTACCGCTTGCAATTTCTCTGCCAAAGCTGAAAATAGTAAAATATAAAATAAACAATTTGTTTATAAAAGTTTAAAGTTCATGGGTGAAAGTCTAAATTTTTTCATTATTTCAAAGGCAATGACAGACCCTAAAAAATCTTGAATTTTAGGACCAGCAGCACTGTAAACAGCAATAAATCTTTGATCATAAACAACTTAAACAGACATATATACTACATCTTATATTCATTATCATACAACAATAACAAATTATGAATCTTTTGAAGTTTGAATATATCTCTGTGGTGTTCTTGGAAAAAATATGTACAATATCCACTTTGAAAGCCAATAGGCAAAATCAATCCAATCTAAGTTGTCCATAAAAAATACATCAAATGACATATCTATTAAGTAGAAGAACATAGTCAAACTAATACTTCTTTCTCCATACATGTAACTTTTCAGTCTTGTAGAAAAAACAGAGTCTTGTTGTTATTTTCTTACAATAAAAGCAAAACAATATTGATTTTGATAGTATGGAATATTTCATAAATTTTGAATTTAACACTTAAAAAGATAATAATAAAACAAAATTCTCTCAGTAAAAAACTATTTTCATTTTCAAAGTGAAACGTTGATAACAAGGCAACATAATTTTAAAGCATTAACATAATAGCAAATAGAAATAACATTTGTCACAAAGGTCATATGCATTAAAAGTTTTGTATTTTTCATAGATTTTAAACACATGGAACATGTAATTAAAACTGCTTGAAATGATTCCAAAAAAGGCACAACTTTAGTTTATCAAGAATAATGTACACTCAAACTTTTGTTCAAGTACCTGTGGCAATAAAACATTATTTCAAACAAGTTTACAATATATTCAAGACAATTTATGTATCGCCCAGTTTTAAAAATTAAACTGCTTATGGAACTAAATTTACGATAAGGATAAAAACATTACATAGTTGAAATGGTCGTAAACAGCTTTGTGCAAAGCAAAGCGAAAGCAAAGAACAGAAACATACAACAAGCAACAAAAGAACTTTTCAAAACAGTAGACTGGTTGCTTACATGGATACATATACCGGAAAAATCTTCTGCCTATGAAAACAAGGAACCAAACAATGTATGCCAGGAGATTCATAGAAATCAATACATTAGACAAATGGATATGTTTTACATAAGTTTTTAATAACTGTCAGTTATTTAATATTTGCAATTAATAAGGAATGCCTTTCATTCTGTTAAATAGCTTGGTGACATTTATGAATAAGTTTACGATCTGTGGACAAAAGTAACCAGTGTGCTTGAAGATTCCATGTGCATGATAGTAACCTAAAGTAACTATAAATTGCAAGCCAGTATGTATGACTGATAATTCATATGAATTCCTTCAGATGTTACAAAGGTAAACTTACAAGCAAATTACAACTTACAAAGTGCAATGCCAATACTAACATGTAAATGAGCAGGATAGCTTTAATAAATATGTAAGAAGTGTAGCTATAAGCCTAAAAATCACTTGAATGCCTTAAAATCTGTGGTCAGATGTTTTTTTACTGTTGCAGTTCCTGATATGTTTGCTTACACATTTTCAAAAAAAAGCTGTCAATTTTCAAGCAATGATCAAAGCTACAACACACCACAGCAAATATTACGAAAATTGGATGATAACAGGAAAACATTTAGTCAACTCCAACCTACCTGGATTTTGTGACGATGGGTCTTTTTTAACTTCTACATGTGTAGCACCGTTAGCCAAAGCTGTAAGTCCTGAGGGACCATTCAACATGACCTGAGTGCCATTAGTGACTATAACTTTAGGTTTACTAATAACTGATGGTAACTGATGAAGTGCTGCCCCAGTACGTGGATAGGCAGATGATGATGTGATGGACACAGGACTGAAGACACTAGAACCTATAAACATAATATAACAATGATAACAATTGCTTGTAATAGTTGGTGCAAAATGACTTGAGACAGAATTATACATTACACACTCTGGTTTATGCAGTATTTTAGCTTAATTATTGAATTCAAATGATATCTGAAATAAGTTTTGTCTCAGGTCAAATTTCATGATATATTTACAGTATATATTAAAAGTCAATTTTCAAGGAAAAAACTCAGTTATCAGGAAACTCAACAATTTATTTGTGGACAGTAGGTTCTGTGAACATCAAAATTTTACAGGACCAAACCAAGTCTTACAGGACCAGACACTTTTCACTTATTTTGAAGAATAAAAAACTGTGTGAATGAGAAATGTTTTGCCCAACAGTTGGTCCTGTATATCTGCAGATCTAGATCTATATTTTTACATGATTTGTCTGTTGGTCCGCCATGTTTCACAATGACTGAAATACTTAACAATGATTACCTTGAAAAACAGTATTAGCAGAAGTAGCTGAAGTCTGATTGATCCTTAACTCTTCTGCTGACGGAGGTAGCATTGGTTGTGATCTCTGAGTCACAGTTGTTGATAATGTAATTTGCTGCTGCTGAGGCTGTTGTTGTTGTTGTAGCGTTGTCTGTTGTAAGAATTCATCTTCTGGTACAGGACTTCCTTCTCTTGATAAACTATCTGGTGTATACATACCACTCATGTGACTAGGTGATGTTGGAGCAGATCTGTTGTATCAATTAGATATACAGAATATTAAATAGTGAAATATCTTTCTACAGTGTTTTTTCCTTATGTAACAGATTTTTCCCTCTTCAAAAATTTCTTTAAAGAATTTCAGTTTTCCCTAAATTTTGAGTTTACAATGGTATTTTCTATCCCTTATCAATGAAATTGCAATAAAATTTCCCCAAATGTTTTATATGAAGCAAGACCCCTGGTCCATACCCAACACTAAAAAAGTCCAGTTCTGATATTTCTTAATGTTTCTTACACATTTAAACATGATTTATCATTACTAAGGAAATTTTCACATTAAACATAAGACTTCAACTTCAAGGTTTGGTCAGCAGTCCAATTTAAGAAGAAAATCTTATGACTTTGTCCTTCCGAGTCTGAGGTGATCTTAGGTGAATAAGCCCTGCTCTTCAGAAATTACATCAGGAAGTTTGATTTATAAACCTGCCCTTATTAGAACATTAACCTTTAACTGATCACATTAGTCATTGCAAAACTTAACTGTTTATTACCGGACAGTAGGTCCAGAAGATCAAAATTTACAGGATCAAACCAAGTCTTACAAGACCAGAGACATTTGACATATTTTGATGAATTGAAAACTATGTAGATGACATCAAATTTTTTGACGGACAGTCAGTCCGGTAAACCTGCAGATCTAGGACCTTCTATTTTTTACAAAATTAGTAGTCTGTTGATCCACCATGTTTCGTGGTGACTGGATCAAATCATTTTATAGTGCAATGATTATAGGTCTAAAATTAACCCATTTCCCAAAATTCTAAGTTCTTGTACAGACCTGAGAAACATGACCTCAGCTTGTTCTTACCTAGATGAAAGTCCACCAAAAGGTGCTCTAAAACATGGTACTCCTCTCTGTCTTCTACGTCTGAATGCCTGTGCTGTTAATTTAGCTTCTGAAGCAGGATCTATTCTCCAAAATGAACCTTTACCAGGCTCCTCCTGCGACCGAGGAACTTTCACAAAGTATCTATTAAGTGATAAATTGTGTCTAATGGAATTCTGTGAATAAAGACATAAATTATAAAATACAAATGTATCCTTAAGTACAAGCTTAATTATCATGAACTCTTTAGTTTTTTTTACAACACATGACATAAATGATTCCAGTTGCTCTGAAAAAAATCCTACCCTACCTAACTCTTTTGTGACCTTTGCCCTAAACACACTTAACATAGAGTTTTGGGTCTAGTCATGAATATTCATACAAAGGCTTCAGTACAGACAATGAAGTAAATTAATGAAAATATTTAAAGATGCATTGTCCAACATATCAGGTTCAAATTATTCATTTTGAGTACAAGACCTCAGACAAGAAAAAAGTAGGTAAATTAATACATTGAATGATCAAAACGTTCAAAAGTCATTCCTGCTATTTATAACCTATTTTGAATGAAAAATCTTCCCCAATAGTTTTACGTAAAATATGATGTTCATTATCAAACTAGGGGTGTAATTGCATATATATATATATATGCAAGAACTTAAGAAGTGATAAAAAATTTAAGTCATACAAAAATATTTACAATCATTACCTTAAAGCACTAGTCCCAGAGCTTGACATTAAAGGTCCTCCTATTGCCCCTGACAACCAAAATTTGGGTTCGGGCAACCTGTTACTGCTATTAAAGATATGGGTCGGGCAAGTTAAAAATATAGCTGGCTGTCCATTTGGGCAACTTAGTTTAAAAATTAGTGTCAAGTACTGTAATCGGATTAATTATGTTACATAGTAAAGAGCAAAATTAACTAGCCTGATCTATAAAAAGGTATTAACAATTTTTCACTAGCCCAATTAGCTTTTCGCTAGTTTAAGACTTTGGGCTATCGTACTGAGTTAAGGCAATGATTGTATTATATGTTATAAAGTTCAAGGTCAATAGTCACATTCATCTACTACATTATCTAATTAGGTAAAAAAAACACTTGTTTATCACTGATTTCTCTAACAAATGTATGACATCAAATACTCAATAAGATAACAAACAGTGAACTTTTTTTTTTTAAAACATCAGCTCGAAAGTTGAGTTCAGTGGTAAACTAGGTCATTGGCAGAAATATTTTGTGAATACCATTCAGAATCACAATAACAATTCCCATACTAAAGCAAGCATTTAGTTAAAAGTAACAGTTATTTTATGTGCGAATTTATTACCTTCTAGTTTTTGCTAGTGAAAAACAAGTGCTTGTTTACCTTCTAAAGATCATATAACATCGAAATTTAAGCATGTATTCAAAACTTAGGTCACAAATAGTTATTTTAAAACTTGCAACCCATTGATTAACCCAGGCCTCTTTACCTGCCTTTTTGGCATTTTCTAAGCAACCACTTTGACTGCTATATAGCATATTTGCCATGGTCAAGAAGAATAAGGCCTGAAATTGTGGGTTTTCTACTACATGTATACACATAGAAAATTAAAATCCTATAAACATGCATAGGCCTAAAAATTAGTAGACCTGAAACCTATATAGAACTTTATCACCTTACCTGCCAACCTTTATCTGCATTTCTATAATATGGATAATTCTTTGTAATATAAGCATAAATTCCACTAAGTGTTAATTGTCTATCTACGGCTGAAGTTATTGCTTGGACTATTAACTGTGCATATGAATATGGAGGTTTTGATTCATCCCTAACACTGATTTCTGACGTTGCTGATGGTGGGCTCTGTACAATACTGGGACTTTCTTTCTCAGCTTCCTGACGATGATGTTGAGCTGCAGCTGTTAATGCTGCCATCTGAATGTCACTCATACCAATTAACCGATGACCAGAACCTGCTCTTGGACTTGTTGGGCAAGAGTTTGCAGCACTGAAATTAACAAAATACTTCAAAGTTAAGACTCATGATTAACAACATTATGTTTCAAGTGTCTACAGAAATTATATTAAATAGAGTTCATTATGACGATAAAAAATAGTTACAAGTTATATCGACAAATACTGAATAATAGAGCATACATAGTGTTTTCTCAAAGTTGTTGAAAACAGTTGCCAAGGACAACCAACTACCCGTTAAGTCAACCACATTTGGGCTTGAGCTTAATAAACCACAAACTCAAAGAGAAATTTGATAATAACTTTAAACAGGAGCTTTCAGACAGACATTACTTAAATCTTGAATATGTAGACAGATTATAGACAGATAAACATTCATGACTACAAAATTATCTTTATTTTTTTGGAGGGGGGGGGGGTTAACACCATAGCAACACATTGTCTAGGTTATTTCTCGGCAATCAGTCCACCTACCTCCTGGAAGCTAAATCTCTGGATTTAGCTGTTAACTAAATACTAGGCACTTACTTCCATCAGCGACCGACTACTGCACAAATTGATTTAGAATCAGGGGTAGGAGGGAGAACGGCCAAAAAAAATGATTTCATGACTAAGCTTAACCAAAAGTATGCCCCGTCTGGATATCCAACCTACGACCCCTCGATCAGTAGACTTGTGCCCTACCGAAGAACTATAAAATTACAAAACTAAGTAGAATTCAACAGAAGCTGCTAGCTGCTTATTTGTCATGCCTAAATCCTATCAGTTATATATTATATGATTCAATGTCCAATGAACATGAAACATTATTGTTTCTTCTTTAGAACCTGCATGTATAGTAGATATGATCTAAACAATATAATACAGCAGAGTCTCACCAAACGACCGGTCCGATAATAAGACCAACTACATAATACGGGCAGTTTTTGAAAGACCCGAATTATTTCCTCTATATTTCAATAGTCGTGAGGTCCGATAAGACCGGTCCGCTATTCCGTAATACGACCGCTTTTTTAGACCCAACCACTCTAATTGCACTAATTTGGGGTCCAATATTACGACCAGTCTACAGCAGTCGTTGACACGTTGTGTAACAACTTTTTATCAAGTGTATACAACTTAATTGATTTTTGACATGTATACAATTACATAATAGGTATGACAAGATACCCATAGTAACCACAAAATAAGTGATAAAAACATCGTTAACATTGATCAATAACAAAAGAATTGTTTGTAAAATGTAATTGTCAATGATTGCAAATGTTTGGTGAAGTGAAACGGCCCTCAAGTCCCTTAGTCCCTAAACTGAACTTCGTCGCGAATTATTTTTTTAATAATTTAAGATTAATTAAAAATAAGGTTAAACAGACGGACTGCGATAATCTATTTTTTTGTTTGATATATCAAACTCAAATTAGTTAAGAATGCGTTTCGTCTGCTTACGTAAGCGTTCTTACAGAGCGTTCTAAACAAAGAAAACGAAAGTAGAATTTCCTTAGCATTTCACATAGTTGTAATAACTATGTGAAAAGTCGTCTGTCTCATCAATTTGCATACGGATTTTAGCAAATATGTTCCAGTTATCTGATTATTTTGCGTACAATTCTAATTTTAATTTGTTAAAATAACTGCCAAAATTAAAATGAAACATAGCATCGTGTCGGATAGGTATAAACTCCAGTGTACGGAACAGCGCGATGGTATAAAATCTTGCGACGGTACGGACTTCGTGAATTTTGCGGTGACGAAATCATATTGTCAGTCAGTTTCTTGATTAGATTATTAATTCACAAAATATCATTAAGGCATAGGCGGATCTAGCGGGGTGGGGGGGGGGGGGGGTCTGGATTTTCTCCGAGAATTTCATAAATGGACTTGTCCATAAGTGTAAATCTTGACTTTAAGTTATTTTTAAGTAGCATGAAGCAGTTTTTTTCAATGCTTAAAATAGATTTAATGGTTATGTAGTTTTTATTATTAATATGTTGCATTATCCTGCAGAAAGTGCATAATGTGGTTGTGGTTCGAAAGTTTGGACCCCCCTAGAAAAAGCCAAGACCTCCCCCCCCCCCCCCGAATTTTTTTTTGGATCTGCCCCTGAAAGGACTGTGATTTAAACAGTGTCTGAAATTTATAAGTTAAATGCATATGTTTAGAAATAATAACATGAGTATTCTTATTTTCTATTTGTACATTGTAATCATTAACAAGACATTTTAACTGTATAATTAGTCACTGGCAACGTTAATAATTTTTGGTACCTAACTGTTATACTCAATATATTAATAGGTGGGTTCGCTATTAAGACCGACTCGCTATTAAGACCACTTTCTGTAAGACCGCCAGGTGGTCTTATTAGCGGAACTTTACTGTATTAGCAAATATTCGTTCAGAAATCTAAATCAAACAGAAAAATCAATATGATATTGTTTTGGCACACCCAACTGTCACTTCCAGAGACAACAACGACCTGGCCAAATAAATGTTATAAAATAACATGCTGCTTTTGACTTAATCTATGAACGCCAAAAATAATCTGTTTTTTCCAAGCATGGCATTAAGCATGTGTATGACCAAGTAATCATTGAATGATTACATTGAACCTCGGTCAAAAGTGCAAAGTTATGGATAAGAGTTGCAAAATAATATATTCATTCGTATAAAAAGTATCAACATGGCACTGCTCTCAGTAAATAATTCAGGCTATTTTGGGGACCAAATTAGGCATATTCCCAATAAAAGTATATTTTCCACATCCTTGAAGTGAAATTCTCCCCTCTTAAAAGTTGAAACAAACATGTATAGAAATAATTCCTTTGAAAATTCAATTCAGAATATTGTCAAAAAATGTTGAAAATATAAAAATTGATCAATTTTTCAATTGTTGTCATCATTTTCTCATAGAAAGGGCCTACACCTTTCCACATAATAGAGCGAAAAAATAAACACCAGCTCTACAATTCCTTTTACCAGTGATTTTGGTACCAGAATAAGAAATGTGTTTTCCAAAAGAACTGGACCACTTCCTTATTTTGCAGACTAAAGTAAACAATGATATAATTACCTAATTGTTCCAGTAGGTGAAGGACAAGGACTATTCTGAACACTATTCACATCAGCAATGATTTTTAATGGTGGAAGTATCTTCTTCTTAGGAGGACTAGCAGGTGGTGGGGGTGCTTGCTGTATAGGTGGCACTACCTCCTCTTCTACTAATGACTGAAAACTTATCTTTATATTTGTACTTGGAAATCTCAACACACATCTGGAAGAAAACAGACATAAATATATGCATGCCTTTATAAGAGCCAATATTTCAATTGCATTGTTTTATTGTATTATCAATGAACACCATATGTTTTTGCTGCTGGAAATAATCTTTTTTCGGGTGTCATTTATATTTCAAGATGGTAAATTAATTTAATATAAATTTCAGTATTTTTAATATGCTGTGTTGAGTACTTTGATAAGTTCTTATTAAAAAAAGGGTGAGTCAAAAATAACCCCAATTTGATAGATCATCATGCATTTTTAGATGTTGATTTACAATTTATTGAGGTTTCCCTCAAGATTACAACTTAATTTCACATACTCTCAGTTAATTTGCTGCATTCTGCAAGACTTGACACTATAAGTAAGGTTGTCTAATTGCACCAGACAACCTATATTAGTGTTTCGGCAACTTGTACTGCTAGTAAATAGGGCTGGGTCGATATGGAAAAAAACCGATACGATACGTATTGCGATACGCACGAAGCAATACGCAATACGTATTGACAATACGATACATAGGTAAACTTTTGGAGTCATTGAGAATTTATATTAACTTAGTTCAAATCCTTATCATATCATACTCAATGTAGGGGGAAATAATTTCATAATAAAACAACACATTAATATTCTTTGATACAGTTGATGATGTTAATGATACATCATTAAGAAAACAAAACATCAAAAGAAAGGTCAGGAAGTTACAAGAACTTACTTCTATGACGAGGGTAAATGTAAAACAAAATGTCTGAAATTGTAAAAACAACATCAGTACCCTTATATGACTATTTTGGACAGTTCATGTTTTTCTTTAAGAACATGAGGCTATTGACTGCTTCGCATTTAAGGCATGACCTAGTTGCGGACAAAATATCCCTGGAAGTACTAAAGACATGTTCAGGGGCAACCGACGTTGCCTGTACACAAAGGTATGTTTGTGCCATGCGGGACAAAAGAGGTAGGTTGTCATGACTTTTCCAAAACTCTAATGGATTAGAGGTCATTGCGAGTTTGCCCAGGTTCTTGTAGGACGTAATTTCGCGCTTGACCTGCTCTGTCAGTGGCAAGAGGGGATCCGCAGCAACTACAGCAACAGCAAAGCTAGCAGTCGTAGTTTCGAATTTAACAAAAACAGGAGAAAACTCTTCATTTTTTTTCAAATTCTAGGTTTGAGTTGCTTCCCTTTGTATCGATACGCCGCGATACCGATAACCGAACCGTATCGAACTGCAAAATACTGGTACAAATCGGTTTATCGATATAGCAACACAGCCCTACTAGTAAACATGTATGGTTCCGAGAGGAGCAAGTTAAACATTATGCTTGTAGTCCAACCAGGCAATCTACTTTTACAACTAATTTCGAGCCATGGGCTGTAATAAATGAAATTCATCTGGACTGAAAGCGGAGTAGAGAGATGTGGACTTTAGTCAGTTACCTAATTTAGAGAATATAATTAATAAATTATTGATTGAATCATTCAATAAATAATGAGAAACCAATGAATATAATTCTTCACTCGATTAAAGACTAATAAATTTCTAAAATCATCATTAATCAGTGACCTGACAGATAATAGCTATGACCTCATGACCAATTTCTCCTATGTAAACAATGATGACAGTTCACAAAATATTATGAAAAAATCAATAATTTATGAACTTAAACCAATCAATCATTAAAAGTCATCATCTCGTCATACTTTTTAGTGGAAAATCATGTAAATATCATATAATCATTATACACATAGTATAATACAACTGCCCCACACAGAAGGTGTGTCATTGATAATCTTCACTTTTTGTTTACACACGCCGCCATCTTGAATCGACCACATGGTAACATAAACTTCCTTGACAAATTCATAGTGTAAACACTGGCAAAAATGCATAACAGTCGACATACATAGAAAAATGTTAAGCTAAATGATACATTGAACTATAGGGACAACATCCCTGAATTCACAATAGATGCAAATTCCTGTTCTAGATGTTTATTTTGTCTGCAAACTGGTCCACTTACGATCTGGGTAGTTGTAGCGGCGGTGCTCCCTTTCGCTGGAAAATTCCGTCTATGAACACACCGTTTTTGCCATTACATTTCATGAAGAAGTTAGGATGGTCAAATGTAATCTCTAAATGAACTCTAGAAATAAAGCTTGAATGTCCCATGTTTACGTCAACTTCGCCCTTGCTACTGTTACGGCCAATCGTGATGCGCGTTTTGTGCATATCAAACTTAAAATCCCTTCCTTCCAGCCGCGCTATTGATATTCCACGAGGTTCTGGAGCCCATTGTATTTTCGAAGGACTTGCCGGTGCTGACTTGAGCGATAGCAAGGCCCACACATCGTTCTCCGAAGGTTGTTGCACAGACATCACGAGGTCGAAAGAACCACCAAAATGGCAGCTTGAGAAGAAAACATTCACCTCGTGCCTCGCTGTTTACATCAAGATTTTACCCACAATGCACCCGTGGCTGTCTAAAGTCTGTTTCAAAATAGTAAACGTAAAGTAAACATAAATTATAGAAGGTCGAAATACTACGTATAGTTCGCATTCATTAAAAATATATTAGAATAATTCATTTATATGAACAGTAAATATGTATGCATGTTAAACTTGCATTGAGATGGCAGGATAAGAAAATATTGGAAGAGCGAAGTAATGAGGTATTTGTTTGGCGCGAATAATGAAACAGCCTATAGCTCAGACACGCATAACATTGCCAGATATCAATAATATTTACATCGTAGTGCGCAAAACAAGTGCCTGTCGTTGACACAGTGTTGAGTTAAACGGTCTTTATCTTATCAGATTCACTTTTTTAATCTTATTTATTTACATAATTTGCATTTATGCGATATCAAATGACCTCGGCGCAAATGAATGGACCGACCTGGGGTGCCGAGCTCTCCTTTGCAGGTACCGCGTAATGTTTATGTAAGTGCCTCTCGTGGCGGACGACAATTTTCGTGCGTTTTTACAAGAATCACTTACATAAAATTCTAATGGAATACACTGATTGTCAATGATGCAGGACATTTTTATGCGTGCATGCACACGAGTTAATGATCTAGTCACCCATGAAAATGCATTAGAGCTAAATATTACAGTGAAAGAAATTAAGTTGCATGATTATCAGTCATGTATCTATGAACACATACAAATATATACCGTAAATATACATCGTAATGTTTTACTTGAAAAATGGTCTTGCTTTTGTGTTTAAAGTATTTTAAATCAGGCAAGAGGTTTTTTATTTGTTCGGGACTTCAGTCCTGAACAAATATATTTACCGTATTTCAGACCCTTAATACACTAGTAATCCGAACTATATTCCAAAAGTAAGAATATTCGCTATAGTGTGCGTCTCAGTAGTGATGATTACGTCATCTTATATGTGATAGAGTGGTATCAACGATTCAGCCACGACCCGTCGTTTGTGCCAGTTGTCAGTAGAGATGTTTCCTCATCTTATGTAATAGAATGCTTCTATAGGAAAAGTTTAAAGATCGTTGTAAATGACTTTGAATGATGTCTGAATAGTGGACTGCATTTATTTTACATACAGATTCAGTAGAATAAACGTGCATGACTGATAACTTTTAAGCGGCAGTTATTGAATAGTTTTAAGAATGACCACTTTGACTTGTGGTGATTGTGCGAAAAAAAACCAGTAGTGTGTCCGCCTGTCCGGTTTACTTGTTGTATTTATAGGTCGATTGTATAAAGTGTTTTGAACCGTAACAATTATGTTGGTCTACCTATCAAACTAATATCACTGAACTGTTCTTTGTGAACAAATGTTTTGTTGGAGCCGGAAATCTAATTCCACTTTTCAAATCCGAACAAATTCAGTGCCTTCAGCGCACGGTTGTTATTAATAAGGCTTTATTTATGTTTACTTCTTGATTTAGCAAACAATGATTCAAGAAATGAAACGTTGATACATTTTGTAATTTGAAACAATTTTTTGGGCATTTGCAGTTTAAATATCCCCCATCATGACATTTTTTTCCTTTTATGCTAACAACATTAAATTTTGTAGGCCTACTGGTAATATTTTTAATATTTTAAACATTTTTATGTGTATTTTGCATAAAACGTAGATTTTTTACACATTTTCTCTTCAGAAGGTATCTGAACATTTTAGACTAAGATCGTGACATTTGCTTGAAAAACAGCATTTCTCAGTGTCCAAAACATCTGGTGAATACGTAATACAACACAATTATCATTGTGTTGTTATCTGGCATAGTTAGGCCCCTATCGGATGTGGTGGGGTATCCCGGGACTCTAATAGAAAGCCGAGACCCGGGATTGTATTAAACATAGATCGTTTGCATTATATGTGATTATGATCTAATTTGGAGATTTCCATTTTTTGATTAGAAAAAAATCCAACAGGAGGGCTCGAGTATGGACAAATAAAATAAAACTGACCAAGTATTTACGAATTAACCTTGTTATTGACTGTTGTTCATACTATAGGAACAGGGAGTAATTAAAATTATTTTATTGTACATATTAATGCCTTTAATACGCGCGTAATTTATTTTTTACCCATCCAATTCAAAAATGGTTTCCCAAATGAATGGAAGATAAATGAATGAAATATATAGTCATGAATTATTGATATTTACTAATAATTGTTTAATCAACAGTTACTAACAAGCTAAATTACAGTTTAACAATTAGCTCTATTTAATAATTATTTTATATAAGATTTTAGTTAACTTTGTAACTTTAAGTCCGTAATTTATTGTTGTAACTGTCGAAAGAAATCTTATTTTGCCAAATTCGTTATTCCAATTATGCATGCACATTAATGTATGTAAAGATTTTTTTATTGAATTAATCCGAGTTTATTTAAAAATTCATTACTCCTTTAAATAATGATAATAAATCAGTATAATAAACTGACTGGAACACTTCTCCTGTAAAATAAGGTCTGACCACATGGACATATCCTCTAACCATTTCATGATTGGCTTCATGATTCCTTTCAAGAAGCTGCACTGAGGAACTTGGTGCATCGAAGCACTCAGTCTCTGTCGTTGATTTGTGTCTATAAGTCACCTGTGCTAAATACTTAAACTATATATGGCTGTTATATACTATGTTAGCCATTAAAAATAAGCCCAGTTTCAATATTCAACACATCAATTAAGATTTCAGACAAAATTATACTAGTGAACGAATATTTTCTATTCATATTTTCAATTATATTCATAATTTCATCTGTGACCGCTAATCTTGTCCAACCTGTCGTCGAATCTAAATGTTGAGCTGATATCTACCAATAATGTAATCTCTTGTTTTCATTTATGGTAACACAGATAAATTTGAATTCGTCTTTTATCACAAACTGTTTGCCTGATAGCCCGCTCGACTAACTCAGTCTGTAGCACTCAAGTGAACTGGTTGTGGGTTCGATTCCTAGCCTCCACGAAAGTATACATAACCTTTGATACATGTACATTAATTTTTTCTGTGATTATTTTTGTGATTATCAACTAAACTGTGATACTTAAATATTTTCTGTGATTAATTTTGTGATACCGTATTACACCTCTCTGGTGCCTATTATACATTTAACGTCGATGCTCATTATCTTTTATAATTAGTTTTATTTTGAATTTATTCATTGTATTGGTATAAATCAGATTTATTTCGTTATTATTTTATTATTGCCTCTCTATATATGCATGGGCGGATCCAGCGGGGGTGGGGGTTCAGGGAGTCCGGACCCCCCTAGAATTTAGAAAATGTACAAGTCCATTAGTGTATTTCTTGCTTGTAAGTCATTTTAAGTAGTATGAAGCAACTTTTCTCGGTGCATAACATAGATTTAATGGTTATGTAGTTTTTATTATCAATATGTTGCATTTTTTCTGCAAAATGTGTATAATGTGGTTGTGGTTCAAGGTTCGGACCCCTCCCCCCTAGAAAAGTTCGGACCCCCCCCAAAAAAAAAAGTTCGGACCCCCTACAAAAAAATCCTGGATCCGCCCCTGATATGTCACGCCACAAACACATAGGGATCACAATGGAAATAAATGGCTTGCCCTTTTTTGTGCTATCCCAGGTGTTGGTGTGCTTGTCATGGCAAATTACCACACGCTGCATGTCTGTGATATTTGTGTTCTTAGTAATTCTGCTATGTGTACACAATACCAAATAAATAATAATATCATTGTTATTATTGTTATAATAATAATTATTATAATGTTGTTGTTGTTATTGTTATGATTGTTTTGGTTGCTATGGTTATTATTATGATTATTATGAGTATGATTATGATTATGATTAAATGTACCAACAATGTAAATGGTTACAACACATGAATACTGGTAATGAGTTTCCTTATTTAGAATGGCACATCCTGAATTAACTGTATTGAACGTTTTAGAAAGTTGCTCGTGACAGTTTGTCATGTTTTGGGCTGATGTCATTTAATGCTAAACAGACAAATGCTGATGATGCCATCATATACAGACAGACTAATTCTGACATCGACCAGCATCAGCAAGATATGGGTCTTCTTACATTTTGAGAGCATATGTATGGGGCATGGAGTCCAACCCCCAGAACTGTAGTGTTCTGTGCATGACAAGATCTAATGTACCAAGGATTCACCAGTACGTATTATCTCAAGGATACCATGCTCACGGAAGAACAATCTTCCATGTATATATAGGCGTTGACTTACAAGTCAACTTACCATGGAAAGGTCACATTAACCTATCAAACAGGAAAGCTAAAAGCATGCTTGGATTTCTTCGCCGCAACTTTGGTCATGCCAAACAAGACACACAAAAGGCCTACCTTTCCATGGTTCTTCCTAACATGGATCATTGTTGCTCAGCATAGTCAACATATCAACAGGACATGAAACAATAGATAGAGATGATCCAAAGACGAGCTGCAAGATTTGTCAGAAATCGTTACCCCAACACAAGCAGCGTCTCAAACATCATCTCGGCTGGGAAAGTTTCGAATCCAGACGCACCAAAACCCAGTTTGCAGTTTTACAAAATACTTCATGGCCTTGTCGACATTGATGGCTCCCTTTATTTGACTCCAGTTTCCAGTTAGAACCTGTGCATCACATCGTCAGTACTATTAACGCTATTCTACATCAACAAATTACTATCAAGTCAGTTTCTTTCCACGGATCATCCCTATTTGGAACAGTCTTACAGCCGCTGTGGCTAAGACCCTTACCTTGGTATCCTTTAAATTGATTTTTTTTCCAGACCAAGCTATTGAACTGATAGCTAATGAAACCAATAGATACTCTCTTCAGTTCTGTGACAATCCAACAGGACTATCCTTTGATTCTGTTTTCACAACTGGGTTGAAACCGACGCATAAGAAATTCAAGTCTACATTGCCTTACAGATATTTTACTTTACTTTTTTACAGATATATTTGGGGTTATGTCAGAAAAAGCAGCAAATATTACAACAATATATACTACGGGTTGCGTTAAGTTACATTACTGAATGGCTACATCGTATATTGTTAAGATGCCGGTGAATGCAGCAAAACAATATCTACAAAATAATTCAGAGAGAAAGTGATTGATAGACAGCTGGAGGATTATGAAAAGAAATCCAAGCGCTAAGGAAGGCCATCAACCGATATGCCTGTCAGACTGACTGAGCGGCATTTTGGTGGTCAGTTTGAAGATCCAAAATATAAACCAGGTTGTGTAGTCTGCAGTTCTAAAACAACGCCTGCATGGCTGGAAAAGGAAACATACTTATTTTAAATGCAAGCAATGTGACATTCCTATGAGTTTTTTCCATACCATGAATTATTTCACACTCATAAAAACTTTAAACAAGCAGCAGTTTGGGTTGTTTACAATTTGTAAATAATATAATAAATCGGCTACAATTATGAACATTTTTTGTACAAAATATTTACTATTATACATTGTACAAAAAACCCTAATTTTTATTTGACATTAAATAATGTTGTAAATACATAAAATTAAACATTTCTGTCTTTTTTTACGTCGAGGCCGACAACACATGTATAGGGTATGACCTACCGCGACCGGGCTCGAACCCGCGATCTCCGGATTTCTATCATCAAAATGTTTCACTAGGGAAAATTAAATATCAAAGGAATCAATTTGATGGCAGGAATATTTAATTGTAATATTTTGTTTCAGAATAGAATATTTTACCAATTATGGAATATTACTGAGACTTAAATGATTTAGAGCTTAGATCATAATTTGGGAGTTTTTATTCATGTATTTATTTATTTTCTAATAACTCCAACTTTTAGAAAGATATCTTGAAATATAATAAAGGTATGTCAATTTGAAATCAGAGACCATTATTTTCTGGATAGTGCTAAATAAACTTGGCGCAAACTGGAACTTTCTGTGACAAACTTGGCACCAGAAAGGTTAAGGAGGGACTTAAGGACCTAACCTTTTAATGAGGATCATCTTTCCAATCAATAAGTACATTGTATATCCAAAATAAAGGACACAAACTGTCAGCAGGCATTTTTTCTATTACTTCTGCCTTTTTATTATCAATATTGGCTTACATTCATATGAGCGTGTCTATTTTCTCTCTTTCACTATCCTTTCCTCTAGCGCACCATTGCAAAGATGACAATTTATAATATAATATGATATAATTTTCAAAGTCAAATTGTAGTAAATACACTCTACTTTTCTTCGAGGCATTAAATACTGAATTGATCATTTCATTGATCATTTTTAAGCCACAGCATAGTACTAATCACTTTTCAGTAGGGCTTGGAAAGAACACAAATTTTAATTAAATCGAATATTTGTTTTTGATATTCGAATATATTCGAATATTTGTTTGTATAAAGCTAAAAAAGCTTTCAAGTATGTCAGTTCCTTATATCACGATTTTCGTGTTCGAATTTGTTTATCTGAATTCTAGGCCACTTTGGTTTATATAGAATTAACAATATTCGGTGACAAGCCGAGTATTCGAATATTTTTCCCGGCCCTACTTTTTCGGCGTTAATTTTAGAAATGGCGCTATAAGACTCAGTCCAAGTTTTCTTTTATGGTCATGATGTATATTTTCATATTCGTTACAGTGTCTAGGGTATCTTATTTTCTTAACTATCATCTGCATAGGATATCTGAAACTTTAGGATAACTGTTATTAACACTTCTCTATATTTTATTGACCAAACAGAAAAAAATGTCTGAACACTTCAAACGCTTTAAAGAAATTTTTCATGGCAACACCCTTCTAGGCTCGCTATAAAGACTGTAATAGGTCGTGTACAAAACGTACAAGTTGGGTTTTGCAAGACCCCTGGCCACGGAAACCATGTTGGTTTTCAACAAGAATGTCATGACAGTATTGGATTTTATTCAGTATTTCATCATGTTGTTAGCAGCTGATGTTGGTCTAATTCCAGATATATTACTCATTGTCCTCTGTAGAACTTTGTGTATATTTTCATCTCTTACTTCTTCATAAGCTATGTACAGTCCCATAAACATAAAAATAGCCGTGAGGGCACCGTTAGGGCGCCGTGCGATCAAGCTCCAGCAAGGACCCGTACGAACTCTTGCGTACCCGTACGGACTGTTACGTTTTTACCAGGGCCTGTGAGATAAGCCCAGGATACACGTATCAGTTTCAAAGTCAAATCGTGAACAAAATCGTGGCCGAGTATGGATTAAACTTGAATATCTTCTAGCTACGGCTCAGTACGGGTGTGTTGTTTTGTGCAATGTGCGCACCGTAACCAAGGCTTCCATGCACGGCATATGGCTGTCTGCACGCACGGGTCCGCAACAAGCCACGATTTTATGGGACTGAGGCAATACCTATCCCATGTGTCTACCGTCTCTGTACTTCTTTCTTCTTAATAAAATTCCGAATCGCTGTTCTCATGATCACACGAAACACACAGCAATTCTTTGGCTTCCATACAGAACCTTAAGTCCATGTCTTCTCTATGTACTTTATCACATTTTATACAGGTCCGGTGTATGTGTGGTCACCAAAGGTTTTTAAAACTGGTGAATGCTGACCGTTTTAATTCGTGTGAAAGGTAAGGAAGTGATATCAGTAAATCGAATTTGTATCTTTGATCCAATAATCTGAATTGATACATTTAAGCATCTAAATCTTCTGTATTGTGCAAAATTCCATCTGGGGCATATCGTCACTCTTCGGTCTTTCTTGTATTTTTTTAGTTTTTCCTATGAGATTTTGCGATCTTGTAGGTGGATCAGAAAATAGTTTTCCTTATTAATTTTATCGTACTCATCGATTAGTGTGTACGTTTAGAGCATATAGTTCTTTTTCTTATGTACTCTAACGGTTGGAATTAAGTCTTAATTCTCTTAATCTTTGTGGGTAAGATAAATGATGAAGTGTATGTATCATTCTGGTAGCCCTTCTCTGGACGCTTAATTACTCTTTCTTCGTTAGTGTTTCCTGTTTTCCAATGTTGGAAGGCCGAGAATGACTAGCCTATTGGTTACAGTCAAGGCTTTGGAGACTACGCACAGCTCTAGTTGCTCTCCTGTGGACATATTTTACGGCTATGATCTCCTTTTTGTAACGTCGATTCCATAACACTGATGCGTACTCCAAGCGTGGACGTACTAGGGCTTTATACAAGGGTTTGAATATTTCTGTATTCATGAATGTAAAGTTTGTTTACAATTAGTCCAAGATTCTATGTTTATTGAATGTTAACTATTTTGTATAGTGAGTTTTATTATGTTAACTCTTTTGTAGGCTTATGGTGTGTTTGTTATCGATTAACTTGAATAGCTTGATTAGCCTTCTTTTTATCATTTCCTATCATATAACTATTAAGAATTGGAATTAACATGTGTAAGACAAGATACAAGATTTTATTTATAGTCGGTATCATATACAACAGTTAACATTAGCTATGAATAGCTATTAGCCGACATAAACATAGTTATCAATAAGTACAAATCAATAGAAATAATAATAGAAAATAGTAAATGGCAATGCGGAATTTTAAAAATTAGATAATGAATACAATGATGTCTAAAGGGAGACAATTAATATATAGTGAGTTCAAAAGAGCAAACGCAATATCCAAGCCAGTGTTGCCTCCCTTTAAACGAAATTGAAACATGCAAAGGGAAGTAATCAACGCCAAGGATATAGGTGGCGTTGTTAGGTCGCCATGATTGTTACCGGTAGCAACCAATAAATTTCGAAGCTGTGAGATCGTGTTAGATCGACAAGGAGGTATACGAACTGTTTCATAGCCTCCTAAGTTTTAAAAATGGAGCAACAACAGATGGAAGATACTTATGAAGTGCCTAGATTGCAATTAGAACGTGTTTGTGGATTTAACGGTAAATACAAGCGAATATTTTATTATTGAATAGTGAAATAATTGTCAGTGTTTGATCAAAATAGGTGGCGTTTCGACAGCATCTGAATTCATTGTTTTGCTGTCTCCATGTGATATTTTGTATGTTTTAATGTCAAAATCTAAGACTACTTTATGTGAACTCATTTATAATGAGTCTTGTAAGATCTTTAGGTTGTCAATACTGTCAATGCATGCTAAAAGAAACCACCATTTCTAAAGATCAACAGAAACAAACATGCTTGGTTATTGACACCTGTCATGCCTGTGACTGTGAGTTTGTTTATTATTTTTGACCTATAGTAAGTACAATTAAGTCTATGAAAAGAAAAAAAAATTATATCAAAAATGGGGAATGGATGGGATTTTGAGGATAAACCAGTTAAAATTTATTGAATGATCGATATTTACAATGTAACTTGTAGTTGTAAGATCTACTGACTGGCAAATGATTTCTCATTGTTCCAATGTTTCTGTGCAAAAACACACACTTGTTTTCTTTTAGATATGTTATAATTGTCATGTATGTTTTTACATGAAGTAACATACTCTACTTAGGTTTAGTTACGTACATACATGTTTTTTTTATTTAGGATCATTCTGTTCCTTTATATTGAACTCTAAAATACACAAAGTCTACATATACTTTTGGTGGTTGGTGGTTTATTGTCATGGAAGAGCTGATTTTGATTCTGCCAGTATATATTAAGTCTATTTTTGAACAAGTTAGTAGGTGGTGCATTCCAGTTTTATCATGGTTTTGTTTATAAAAACCCACATACTCCAGAAGAAGACATCAGATTCCATTTTACCCTAAAGAAAAAGCAGCCAAATAATTGTTAATGTTTCTGCAAACTAGCAGAAAATAGCAAATATAAACACATTTGTAAAACATTGTGCTTGCATGAAGTTTTTTAAAAGATCATAACTGGAGTATTCTTACTTGATGACAAAATGGGAACATGCATGTTTACACTGTGACTGTAGTAGATTATCTCTTAATACTGTGATAAACTTTGACTTTAATATGCAAACAATGGGATTAAACTAATAAGGAAGGTTTTTGACCAGTTTGCGCATGTTGTATTAAAATGTGACATTTTGACAGTGTTTTTAAAATTACTTGTTTCAATATAAAATCCACACATCCATTTATGACGGGATATGATTTCAATTTGGTGGGACATCCATGATCAACAAATAATTTTTTAAATAATTCAATTTTAAACTTATTGAAACAGAGAGGTTTAAGAACAAAAGTCCTATCAAAAAAAAGTTTTTTTGACATCATAACTTTATAAGTTAGATGTAGCCTAAGTACATGTACAAAACTTAGTATCCAATTTGCTCTTTGACTTTAGATTTTATTACAGAAACTCTTTCTATCTTCAAAAAGTATGATATTTTTCAACCACATTAAGCATACAGATTATAATTATGTGAATTCATTCAGTGTTTTTTTCAGGCCATTTTGGGGCCAAAATTGGCCCCCATCCCTCTCTCCAAAAAGTATATATTTTTCCCCTTACCAGGTAAAAAATTCCCCTGTTAGAGTGTCCCAAAACTTCATACTTTTTTATAGCATTTTTGCCCATTCCTCAAGCATCACAGAGAAATCACAGATGAATGTTATATGGGTTCAATAGTTGAAATTTTTCCCCCTAGTTCGGTTTTTGTCGCTATTCTCCCCTCAAAAAAGGCCCTGCCACCTTTCCCCTAAAGAGTGAAAATAAACACTGTCATTGATATAATGATTCATTTATTTCCTATATTTGTTCACAGGAAAAGTATCAGATGGGTTAAAGGTTCATCCAGACAGACAACACATCATCTATCCTTTGGGATGTGCGGTTGTCATTGAAGATATTGGTGGAAAGGGAAAACCTAGTTTACTTTGGGGTCATACTGATGTAGTCACATGTATTGCTGTTTCAAATAAAGATGGAGATCTTATCGCATCAGGACAGAAAACTCATATGGGCTTCAAGGTAAATATAATCTAAAGCCATTTTTGCCAAGATTGAATATTAAATTTCTCTTTTTGAATTTCATGATTACATTTTAACAGAAATGTTACCAGTAATTTTCAGCATTTCAGAGTTGTATGTAAAACTTCTTAGTTTATTGAGCTGAACTGTTTGGTTGTAACTCTTATATTAGTGAACCAGACTTTCTGCACAACTTCTTAACTGATAAGTTTACTGTTAATGTTTTGATAGGCAAATTAAAATTGGTAAGAACTCTCTCTTTAACATTGGCACTACACAATTTTTCAGTATTTGGGGAAGGAACCAGTGGCCCGTATTATCAAGCGTCTTGCGACCGATTTTAGTCGTAAATCCCTCTACAATGTATTGATAAATTATTGTAAGATGTTTGATAATATGCAACCCAGGAGCTCAACTTTATATGTAGCGTAAGGGGAAGTTTTATCACAGTTTCATTGACAGGGGATAGAACAATCGGAGATAAACTCCAAATTTAGGGAAAACTGCACGATTTTTGAGGAAATTTCAGAAGGGGAAGGTTCCTGTAAAAGGCCCTTATCAAATGAGAAAATAGTCCCTAACTGCATTATATTAATATTTCTTTTTCTCTTTCAGGCTGCTGCTATTGTATGGGATTATAGATCACAAAGACAACTGTACAAATTAGAATTACACAAAGTTAAAATTGAAGCTTTAGTATTTTCACCAAATGATTTATATTTAGCCTCTCTGGGAGGACCTGATGATGGAAGGTATTTACAATTTCTATATTCATGGGTCAACACTGACTTGTCTAACTACATGCAAGTAAAGAAAGATATAGACAAGTTTTGTGCTGAACCATCGATTTGATATTATTACAATGCAAATTCTGCAATATTTAATGCAGTGTTCTGTGTTTATTTGTGCTTTTCTTTAATTTTGGTCAATTTTATAAGTCATGATAAAAAATTATAACTTTATGGACCCTTTTTTAGGCATTGAGTACTAAGTTTAATTGTCTATAAGATAGTTATTGTTGTAGAACTTAGAAAGGGACTTAGGGACAGATAACATGTGTATGAGAAAAAGTGCTTTAGATACAGATTCCATTTAGTAAATATTTCTGCTCCATGATTAGCAAAAAATGGGCAAGGTGCAACAATCACAATACAGTCAAGCTCCACTATTAGGACCATCAAAAGAAAAGGTCTTAATACAGGAAATCAGGGGCAGATCCAGGATTTTTTTCTAGGGGGGGGGGTCAGAACTTTTCTAGGGGGGGGGTGTCCGAACCTCGAACCTCATTATACACATTTTGCTGAAAAAATGCAACATATTGATAATAAAAACTACATTACCATTAAATCTATGTTAAGCACCGAGAAAAATTGCTTCATGCTACTTGAAGATGACTTACATGCAAGAAATACACTAATGGACAGGTACATTTTCCAAATTCTAGGGGGGTCAGGACCCCCTGACCCCCCGCTGGTTCCGCCTATAGAAATGGTCTTTATATAGGAACTGTTTTCTTCTTAAAGTATATGTAAAGCATTTGGAACTTAAAAAATCACATGATTTTGCAATAACTTAGCTGTTCTTAATAGCAGATTTTTTCTGTGCAAGATTTACAAAATTTATATTTGAAAACAATACAATTGACTATTTCATTGTTTGAAATATTTGTGTTGTTTCATAAAATAACAACTAATTATTTATTTGTTTTTTTACTTCAGTGTAATTATCTGGAACATGAGTAATGGTCAAGCTATCTGTGGAGCTGGTGCACAGGTTGAAAGTGCTGGAAACACATGTTGTATTAGTTTCTCAAACCATAGAGATGATATATTTGTTACTGGTGGAGAGTATGTATTTAATATTTGTACATTTCATATCATAGCCTGTTTTACTAATCTTTTAGGGTGGTTTAGACTTATTTCCACTCATTCTGAGCATTTATTCTGTAGGTATGTGACATTGGGGTTACTAATAAAGTCTAGCAATATCATTGGTTAGCATACTTAGGATTGGTTCAAATTCCATCCACATCTCACTGTTTGCTTTAGCAAGAAATTTTGTTCACATTGCATGGAAGAGGCTAGAAAAGGAACCAAAGTGGGGTTAATGCAAATTAAAAGGCTTATTTTTGCAACAGGGCTATTTTAATGATCTAACAACTGAAATTTTTCTGTGTGAGAGTTACATTCCAATACTTAGAAAACTTTCAGATGACTCATGCCCAGTAAATATGATAAAACATAACAATTTATAACTCTTAACAACACCTATAAAAGAAATTTATTAATAATTATTTGAATTCCAATGTTTGTATTATGATGTTACTCTTGAATAATGTTGAATAATTGATGTAAAATAGTGCCTTTAGTCTTTTTGACCCAATATTATTTTCCATTTTTTTGGTCAATTCATGTCAAGTAAATGCTTAATTTATTTTGATAGATGATTTCATTAAACTTAAATTCTGTTAAACTTAAAGTAAATTTTTTATTTCAGATCTACATTGAGAGTTTGGGAGTTAGATGTTGAAAACAGAAAAATCCGTCCATCTGAAGTAGACATGGGTCAAATAAAGAGAAATATTAATTGCATATCTGTAAGTGACATCATGTCACATCATAATAATATTATTATTAATTAAAAATGTATAATAAATTTACGAGACTACTCATTTAGATAAATTCAATCTTGCATGTGAATCTCTCCAAATATGCAGAAATACCTATTTTTAGTAGTTTCCCAATATGCAGGTGGTTACAGTTTTGCTAGTTTATTTAAACAAAAATTGCATAACAAAAATAATTTAGATTTATCAATCGCAAAAAGAATTATAATAATTGTTATGAATTATGTTATATTTTTCTTTAAAAAAAAATGAGGAAAGGGTTTCGGACCTTGGGCTATTGTGGATAGATACTTCCTTACGTGTGTAATCATCTCAAGCAAAAAATAATCATTAATGTTTCTATATGTCATTATTTAAATATAAGTTGTTGCATTTTGAATGTGATCAACCCTTGTATACTATTCCTGTCACATTTTTTTTTAATTTATTTATTTTATAACTATTTTTATTTATTTTTACAGATGGATGATTCTGATCCAAAAAGTCCATTCTTTTATTGTGGTACAAGCACTGGCGATGTCCTTGCTATTAATATGGTTACAAAACGCTTCCAGTACAAAGCTCCAGAGAAAAATAATTTTGAACAAGGAGTTACTGCCCTTGCACAAGTGAAAAATAACAATTTCCTTGTCGGTACTGGGTGTGGTATGCTGTTTGAATTGAAATTTCCACTGCCAACTGAAGATTGTAAGAAACCAGGCAAACCTAAAATAATAAGGTAAGAACCAATAAGTATATTCAGTTTTCATGTCCTCTCTAGCTTTGTGTGAAATATACATTTATTAATTTCAAAGGGTTGAGCAGAAAATTTTGTATCTTGAAATGTGCTTTCATTGGCCTTTTCTAATATTTCCACTTTAATTAATAATAACTATTTTGACAACTTAGGTCTTTGAGACATTTGAGAACTTAATTTCTGAAGTAGAAATGCATTCAATCCAATCTTATCTTTTTCCAACATTTAAAAAAAACCCTCACATTCATAAGGAAAGGTTTAAAATGTTCTAATTGGTAATGACACCTATTCATAACTTATGATCAATTCTTGATTAAAAAATTCTTGGTATTAATTTGTCAGATTTCGTTCATTCTAGGATAGTCAAAGTGAGTAATTTATTCATAGCTGTTCATTTTAATTGTTTTCTTCCAGACAATGGCAAGACGAAACAGTAAAAAGTAACAGTGATGCTGGTATTACATCCATAGCACGTCGTGGTGCTGGTCATCAGGTAAAATAAACCATAAAATTATTACTCTATAGGATTTTATCAGTAATTTGGGAATGGGGCTTAGAGCCTTATTTCATGGTACATTTGGGGAATTTTTATAGTAATTTAATTGAAAGGAAAAAATATCAAAGGAATTCTCTAGATTTTGGGAAATCTTTATGTTTTTAAAAAAAAAAACATTAGAAGGGAGGGGTCCTTGGAATGGCACCTGGTATAGTTCTATCAGCCATGGTATTATGAAGCCACACATCTTTATTTGTATAACACTTTGCAGCATTACTTGCTGATTAATAAAAGTAAATATCTTAGTACTTGACCAAAGCAGAATCAAACCTTTAGAATTGTATTTAATTTTCTATAGTTTTAGATTTCACAAAACTTGTGAAATCTAAGTTACCTCTTGCTGAGTTATAATTCTGAAAGTCTTAACTTAAAATCTTATCATTTCAGTTCTTTGTTGGAACCAAAAATGCTCGTATGTATAAATTTGGCTATGATTGTGCGAACAAATCTGGTGTACCAAAGTTTGATACCTGTGAGCTCATTAAAACATGCCACTCAGAAAGAGTCAATGATATTCTGTTCCCACCGTAAGTATAACTTAATATTTCGTACATTTCTTAGTTATCACCAGAAGCATTGCTTGGGAAAATTCTGATTTAGAATTTAAACATATGTGGTTTAATTAAGGTAAAATTTTACCTCATCAATGCTCATGAAGTATAGTCTTCCGGTATCATTGTGCAAGTGTTTGCAATTTGAATTTGGGAGAGGTAAAACATGTAAAATCATTGGAAGCAATCTTGTGATTTAATGTTCAATTTGAAATGCTTGACTTCTTTTTAGAGTTGTCAGATGTATTATGCAACTACAGTAGGACACTGTTTATGCTTTATTTCATGCCGTGACTTCAAATAAAACAATTTTGTGAAATTGAAATAAATTTCAAAGTCTTCCCTTTCTTAAATGTTTTGTTGTTATGTGATAACTAATAAAATGAAACTAATGCTTTGTTTGCAGTGGTACCTCTGAACTTATCGTCACATGTCAGAAGGAACAATTACGTATCTGGTCAGTGAAGGATATGAAAGAACTTAAAAGACATGTTATAGGAAACATGACATGCAATGCTATTGCATTAACATGCAATGGACAAGCTTTTGTTACTGGTAAATATCTGTTTATTTTTTCGTTGATCTATAAATTTTCCCTGAAATTTGTTTTCTAAGTTTTGGATTAAAGTTATCGATTGCTATGACTTTCAGTACATCAAAAATGTCAGCACAACCAATCGTTAAAAACATTTTTTGAGTGTGTGTGATATTTGAAATAAATGGCTATTACTTATTGGCAATATTTTTAATTGGAATTTTTAAGGAACTAGTTTCATATGCAGCGAACTTTATACACTGTGGACATCCATTATCATTTTATTAAGGATCCCTTCTCTCTTCTATCACAATAACAATTTGGACTTGGACATTCCAAAATAAAATGTAAATGACAATTATAATGCTTTGTCTTTATGTGAAAAATCGGAAGAATATATTATCAATTTAGAATAAGTGCTTATAGCAGAATCATGTCACATATGCTACTGGGGAAAGGTCTTATCATCAAATTCCTGATTTCATTGACTTACACATGTATGCCCGTTCTCAGAGCCCACAAATTTTAGTCTACTGGATGAGTCCAGAAAAATTCCAACAATCTATTCCATTTTGTAAACTGAATAACTTACTTGATTTCTCAACTTTCAGCTTGGGATGATGGTATCATTCGTGTACTTGGTTTAAATGCAAAGAGTGGTAATGATTTTGTATTGAGGAAAGCTATCAGTGCTGCTCATAACAAAGGTGTCACTGCTGTTGCCTGTACCAGTAATGCTGATAGTAATGGAAGATGGGATTTCAAGATCATCTCAGGTGGTGGTGAAGGTCAAGTTAGAATCTGGCATTTCCGTTATGACGGACGTAGCGAATCTAGCTATACCCTTCTAGATACACTTAAAGAACACAAAGGATCAATTTCTGACATCAAAATTCGTAGAGATGAAAAAGAATGTGTATCTGCCAGTACTGATGGTACATGTATCATTTGGAATTTAGAGTAAGTACCTTAACACTTGCAGGATCCCAAGTTTGATAAAACTTCTTGTTTTGAGAGTTTCCTTGATTTTCTACAACAAATATGTGCCATTAGAAAATTTAAAAACAAAATATCTGAAATACGCTAATTCAATGGCAGCTTGACAAATGGTGCAGTTATTTTTTTTAAGTATTGAGAATTTCACTTAAAACCAATCTCATTTGGAATGTCTTGTTAAACCTGGCCTAGATCTTTTTTAAATAGTAAAGTGTAGTTCACGTCTCTTAAAAGTCTTTCTTTAATGATAAAAGTTGGGATTTATATAATTATAGTGCAAAGTGGTTGCCAAACAAAAGAGATGAATATGAGAAAGAAAAAATTACTTGAGTTACAATCATAAATTGATAATGTAAAAAAAATCCACGATTTGATATTTTCTGCTTGTGTTTAGTTTTAGTATCAATCATAAATATTAGCAGTATACATGTATATTGATGTCTTGAATAATTTAAATGTAATTTTTACCATTGAATTGTATTGTAATGTCTTTTTCAAATCTACTTTTGTAGGAAGCGTTCAAGAAGTCAAATTGTATTTGCCAATACGCTGTTCAAGTGTGTAAGTTACAGCAAGGATGAATCACAAATCATTACAAGTGGTACAGACAGGAAACTTGGTTACTGGGAAGCCTTTGATGGTTCATTAACTAGAGATTTAGAAGGATCAAAGACTGGCTCTGTTAATGCTATGGACATTTCTCCTGATGGAGAATACTTTGTTACTGGTGGTGATGATAAATTATTAAAGGTAATTTCATTCTCATTCTTGTATAAAAAAGGCATAAACAATTCTATTACTTAATGTTAATTTTGTCTCTTAGTATTTTGCTCTATTGGTAAATTTTATTTAACTCTTAGCACATACATTAATCCCACTGATTTAAATACTTGATTTCCCTGGCTGTACATTAATATGGATATCTATTTTATGGAAAGTAGTACAAAAGTACTGTAGTGAGTATTTACAGGGAATATCAAACAAATTTTGAGTATTTAAATCAGTGGGGTTTAATGTGTGCACCACTGACAGTTGAATAAAATATACCAATACCAAACATTAAAAAATGATGAGATGAAATTTTAAGAAATTTGCTTCTAAAATATAAACTTTCCAAGTACTGTGCCTACATCTTATTATACAGAAATTCTCTCAGACAATGTCTTTGTGTGGTGACTTGACCATCTGCACAATTAGCACATGTTTTGAACTTGAATTTTTGACAATCAAAATTGTGCAGCAAAATCATTTTAGCCAACCACTCATCTCAGGCATTAGATTGTATGTACGAGCAGATTTTATAAATTCAAAATCAGACCTACTGTTCATAATTCAGACTCTGTGTAAGTAAATTTTCAAAACAAAGATTAATTCTGGTGAATAGTTTCTAAATATTTTTTTTTACATTTCCTTGTTGTTTACTTTTAGGTTTGGAATTACAATGATGGTGAAGTTGTAGCTGTTGGAGCTGGACATAGTAGCACTATCACTCGTATCAAGATTTGTCCCAGGCAGAAATCCATAGCCAGTGTCAGTGAAGATGGTGCCATCCTTGTTTGGACTTTCCCATGCTAAGCTGACTGATACACTAAAAAAAAATAGTAAATAGGTGATTGATAAACAGAAAGAAAGGACAATTTCAATAATCCATGTAAAAGACTTTATGCGAAGTTTTTTTAAAATGCTTTCCACGACACATTATAGTCTATTTCTATTATATGCTTATTAATCCCGTTTTTTTTCTACAATTCCTGTCTTCTGTTTCACTCATCTTTCTCATGGAAGGGAAAGCACTTTATAAGTATAGAGCTTGGGTTCTTCGAAGTAAATACCACATTGATGAAATTTAGGAAAAGAATCTGAGATGATGATTAAAATATATGTATGTGAATTGCAATGTTTGTTGTATGTCATTGTTGTTTTCTTTTGCATTTTTTGTTTATAAACAATATTTGTTCACATTTGTTATATGTGTAGAATGTATTATCCATATTTATTGGAAAAAATCCACTAGAAACCTGTGATATCAAATTTATACAAGAAAAACTGTTTTAACAGTTTGTTCAATAGGGGGCACCACCTGGCTTGACATTAGAAAATTCTACCCCCTGTTTGTGTATTATTTATTTATATTATTCCCTGTTCTATCATTTATACATTATGGTATTACAAGAATGTGTGCTAAAATTATCCTTTTATGTCATTTTTCTATGTACAAGTAGTTTTTTTTTACTTGAGCGTTATGAAATATGTAAATTTTATCATTATGTTTTTTTTCACAATGTTTGCGTATTTTGCTACCGAAGTATTGTTTCAGCCAAAACCGTTGATTTTTAAGTTAAGACTATTTTCAAAATAAATGGTACACAAAAAATTGTCGCAGACTATACTTTATTGTATTCCGCTTCAAATTTTTGCACTTTTGTTGTATTGATAATCTATTTTAAATAACTTTTAACTCTTTATTTGATTATAGACAAGTAGATATATGTTTAATTATGTTTGTGCTGAGCAGAGGTGAATGGTTGATGACATGAACTCATTTTATGAACTTTGTATACTCAAAAAACCTCTTGACTGTTCAAAGTCTTCAATTCTAGGGTTTTCAATTTTCTGCCATTAAGAGCTTCATATTGTAAAATTGTTCCTTGAAATTTCATGTGGGGTTAACATGTAACGGTTTAAAAACATGTTTTTTGAGTCCTTAATGTTATGCTTCATTTTGTACATTTTAATTGCATTTTTTTTTTAAATTTCATGGTATAAATGAATGTGTATATTTAATAAAATATCTATTTCTATTTTGTTTTATCGTTTTTATTTGTCTTAAATTTGAAGCTGTCCAGTCAGTTTAATTAAGATTTGAGTTCAAAATGCAAAGTTAAGCAGCCATTATGATTAATAAAGAACTTGGCCAGACTTCACATATGAGTATGCTATCCGGTAGGCAAATGCTTTGTAATGGCTAATCTCCAAAATTCAAATATTTTGGGTTTTCCCTGCAGTACAAAAAAAACATCACCATTACAGCCAAAATATGTGTATGAACAATAGGATTTAATCTGTGTTTCATGCTTTTCAGCAATAATGTTACAAACTTTGTGCCCTGTGCATAAGTGTTAAAGCCCAAACATTGGAGATCCAATGGTAAAGATTAATATTTATTAACATGGTTTGCCATTTTATGATGTTGACCAGTTCGGAATATCCTTACAATACTTCATTGTTTGGATTTCATGATTTTTGCGCCTCTTACCATTTCTTCAGTTAAAGAGATCAACTTCACATTATTAGTTCACTGAACAATCTAGTCTGGTCTCCAGTCGTACTTTGACAGGTAAAAGTATGTCAGGCAAAGCATGATAATGGCTGCGACTGATGTAATGAATTAGGTACATTTTATATTTGATAATTATGTTTTCAACATTTTTCACTACACACGCTTAAATCAAAGGATCATTGTACAAGAATAATAGTTGATACCTTTTTTTAGTTGTTTGGTTACATTTATGCTAAATAAAGTATCCGAAATTCTAACGAGACTAATCCACGCCTAAATTATGTTCACTTGAGACATGTTTTTTTGTTAATAGTTTGCTAGATATACGTGTAATCAGAAAAATGGAAATCAAATGACCAATATAGTACCGAACTCCTACTATAGTAACTATCGTCAGCAAATGATCACGCAAGATTAAGAAAACGTAATACCTGAAAAATAACTGTTTGCCTGACCCGATAACGATAGTGTTAAGGGGCAGGTAATCCAGACTATCTTCTATCCAGGACAACAAACTGTTTTGTTAGGAGCCAACAACCGCCTTTGCCAGGTACCCAATTACAACTGGGTGTAATTGAGCAATTAAGGTGATTTAAAGGAAATAAGCATTGTCCTTAGTGGATTTTGAACTCGGTACCTCTTGATTCTTCAGTGCAGGTTTCTACCACTGGACTTCTGCTTTTATAATTGATCTAACATAATTCAAGCAATCCTAAACTTAGTGATGAGTAGTCATAACAAACAAAAGTAGATTTTGTTTACATGTACATCAATTTATTTCATACAAAATTTAGCATTATAGTAACATAAGACATGTTGATCAATGCATACAGGATATGCAATAAAAACAAATATGAAGACATTAATTTTGCATTAATATATTAAGCAAAATCATTCAATAATACATATAAAATAATACATAATACAGAAAAATAAATACCCAGTGAAACATTACACAGAATTTCATAATGTACTCTCAATAGCTACAACCTAACAATAGTAATAGATGGTTGTATCATGGTATTTAGCCCGTTCTTAAACAATGACTCATTTAAGCGAAGAATGAAAGATGTATTTGTAATGCACATCAATTATTTAAAAAAAGTACAAAAAATAATCATTAAATATTAATTATGTCACGGAAAATCAATGGCTTTGAAACAATGCTTTGGCATTCTCTGATAATAAACTTCATTTTAAAATTCTACAATCATAAAACGGACACAAGTTTAAAGGAAAATCTTGCAGACATATGCTTAAAACATGTTATCTTGTTGATGAACTGAATCTGAACAATCTATGCCCTATCTAATTTATTGTGCTTGGAACTGAAAGTTAAACTGAACATGAAACTGTAAAGAACATTAAAACCTACTAAAGGGAAATGTAAAGTTGAGTTAAGAAATAGAGGATATTCGTCAACTTTGGTGTAAGATCGATTTTTATTTCACCGAGTGAGCTCAGAAAACATATTTTCACAAGTGGCATAGCCACGAGTAAAAATGTCATTTTCTGAGTTCACGAGTTGAAATAAAAAAAGATTTACACCATAGTTGACGAATATTCCGTTTCTTTCATGCTTTGCTTTGTGTTTTATTTGACGTATTTTACACAAATAATAACGTTTAGTCATTTCTACTCCAATATGAAGTCATTTATCTTCTAATATGACGTCATGAACGATGAAAATATAAATTTATATTTTCATTATTTTCATCGAATAACGCGACGTTTCACCGTAAAGCATGAAAGAATTCTGATTTTTACACAATTAGGAGATGAAATAAATAGCACTTTAATATATTCTAAATATAGAATGAAGCATTACGTGGGTTTAGCGCAAAACGGTCTTACCTAAATATAAGAAAAGACAGAGTTACAACCGTTTTGCACTAAACCCCCAATTACCACTCTTCCATGGTAGTATTATAACTAAATTACCCAAAGATTTAGTAGGTGATAGTAGGAGCAGTGGCCCAGTGGTAGGACACACGCTTAGGAATCGAGATGTTCCGGGTTCGATCCCCACTTGGGGCACTGCAAATTTCCTTGAGCAAGAAATTAACCTACAATTGTTCCATTACACCCAGGTGTAAATGGGTACTGTGAGGGATTGCCTGCCTGAGGGTGATTTCAATGATCAGGAGTTATTGTACAAGATTGTTAAGTCGGCTGAACATGTATATGGAAGCAGACTTTAAACCAAACTTTAACTTTTTTATTTTACATTCATGATCAATATACTACAAAGAATATTTCTGTACAATATCACATTATATGTTACATTCAATGAACTATATCACTTGATTGAACATCACACAACTTTTGACTTGCTATTAAGGTTGCCATTAGTCATGGTACTTTTAACTTGGTTTCTAAAGGTTGTGTTCCTACTTGGCAATTTAGGTACAGAGCCATTAAGTCATTAAAGAAACAATGTTCTATCCACTGATTAAATGGATAGATTTGATTTGAAGCTCAAGTTGATGGGTTTTCCAGCAGTTTGTACCAGATGTACCCATGGGGAACAAAGTTGAAACAAGAGCACCACTAGGCGGAGCATTATATGCCCAAAAGTGTTGTTTTTTTAAGTTAAGATGAAGCATTTGTAAGACATGAGAATATTTCAACTTAAGTTATGCTCCGGTAACTGTTTTCAGTTTTAAGGTAATAGTGACTTTGACCTTGTGACCCCAAAATCAATAAGGGTCTTCTACCCGATATGGACAATCATCATATGAAGTTTGAATATTGTGGACCATATGGAACTTAAGTTATGCTCCGGAAACTGTCTTCAGTTTTAAGGTAATAGTGACCTTGACCTTTGACCTTGTGACCCCAAAATCAATAGGGGTCTTCTGCCCGATATGGACAATCATCGTATGAAGTTTGAATATTGTGGGCCAAATGAAACTTAAGTTATGCTCCGGAAACCAAATTGCTAACTGACGGACGGACGGACGCCAGGGGTATAACATAATATGCCCGAAATTCTTTCGGGCATATAATAAAAATGAGTGTACACAAACAATAGGATTTATGCTGTGTTGCAAACATTTCAGCAATAATATGTAAAATAACTGCTGTATGGATGCATCCAGTACAAAAATACTTCATTCAGCAGGAAAAAACATAAATTTGAATTCCAAACAAGTATTTTTACTGAGATTGTACTTATTGCTACCATATAAAATTTCTTATGACTGTGAAATAAAACAACTTGAAATAAGAATGTCTCATAACTTAAAAGATCTTGTAAAAATATCCACTTCAACATCTCGTTCATAAGTACATTTTTCTAATGAAAATAAATAGGAAAATATTGTTCTTGAGTCAACCACAGGAAATGCCCAATCCAGAAATACAGATCAATGATTATATCTAGTAAAATATCATCCTTGTATAATACATCAAGATGCCAACATAGCCTCAGCTGGTTGCCTCTCTTTTTCTTTTCTTCTCTTTCCTACAATAACAAAACAAAATACTTCGTAACATTGATATTAATACTGGGGTACATCCAACAATTTCATAAAATTATGATATTATACCCCATTTTAATTTTTTTTGGTACAGTATCAGGGTTCATTCAAAATTCTCACAACAAAATTAAAGGACTTTCAAGGTAGACTTAGTACTTTCATGGCATTTGTTTCTGAACAGTTCATGCAAAGAATACAAGGAGATAATTATAGGACCTACATGTTTCATGAACATAAACATTATGTAAATCTTGATTTCCCCACCCAGTATTGAGCTAGTAGAATAAAGCATTTTGCTCAAGGAAACAAAGAGGTATTTTTTAATGAGTTTCAAACCAATGCAGAGCTGGCTTATTTAGCTATCCAATAGGGCTCCAACGTTTCACTGGAAAGTTGAATAGTTTTTTTTTTCGATTTGATTTTTTCAAGTTAATTTATTTGATAATATAGTTTTTATATAATAATATACTTAACATCAAATGCAACTAAATCAGTTGAGCTTAAAGCTAACTAATTTTAATAAAAATAAATTATTACTTTAATATTTAACAATTATTTCAGAACAAGATCAATAAAGCAAATAAATTTTCATACTGATTTATTTATCACAAGGTTACCATTGTAATTAAAAGTCTTAAATCTGTATACCCGTAACTTTTTAGATAAGTTTAAAGACAAGTAACAAAAATATAATTGTGGGTTCCAAGTGTTGCAATTGATTTTTAATGTATGGAATCAATGCAGCACTACTATCCAAAGATTACCAGGTCAATGACATAATAACTTATGCTCTTCATCATTACTAATAACATGAAATTATATAAACAGTCTACGAAATTAGGATATGACAGAGGTTGCCTGAACATGTCATTTAAGTAGCAAGCACTGTATCTTGCCCAAAAGAAATTTTTGGTTGCCCAAACTAGATAGTAGTTGTCCTGGGCAACTGGACACCCACTAATATCGTAGACTGTGTAGATATTTCCAAAATATTTATATGTAAAAAATCATTCATACCTTCAGGTAATTCTTCAGGCACATCAGGTAATTCAGGAACTTCACCATCATCTGCTGTAGCAGGTAATGAGGCCTGAAATAAAAGGAAGATAAAAATGATATGTGTTTACAGACAGAATTGATTAATTTGTTTATTTTGTTTGGTTTAATGCCATAGCAACAGATTGTATAGGTCATATAATGGCATACAGTCCACTTAACCTAGCCGTTTTCTGGACACTTGTCAACAACCAGCGCTAACCTACCCTTCCACAAGACTGGAAACTTCTCCATATACCTTATAAATGGAGGAAAATTGACATTATTGTTAATTTTTTATGGAAGGGTATAACCTCCCTAGATGGGATGATTTTTGACTGGGTTTAATGCTGTATCAACACAGTAAAAGGTAATTTTATGATGATCAGACCACCTAACTGATCTTTCCTGGACCTGTGCTAATAACCAGTATGCACCTTACTTTCACAAGGCCGACAATTTCTCCATACCACATTAGTGGAGAAAAATTACATTACTGTCAAATTTTCATGGCAGGGTTTAAACATCTGGGTTGGATTCAAACATGTACTCTCTTTAGGATACTAGATTTTTAATCTACCAACTGCACTTTAGACCTTGGTCACTTTATGATTGCAATAATCTTACCTTAATGATATCATCTAATTCTGAAAGTACATCTTCTTCATCTTGTTGTGTTAACCCACCAGCCAATAAATCATCTATTTCCTATAGAAAATAATAGACAATTTACATTATGAAAACAGGTGAGACTTTGGTGCACTATGGTGTAAGCCATAATTATGCGTATACGAACAAAAAAAATATATAATTACATATTCACTGATAATACACATTTTGTTTAAAGCCCAATAAAGTAAAGTCAGACATTATTTACCTTCATTTATGAAAACACACACTCGATTACTGATAGTTTAGGGAAATAATAACAAATCTTACGAAACATGTATAATATTCTATGGTATACATTGAAGGTCTAACTATGATCAAAATTTCTGTTGCAACAACAATAAGTGTAGGAGAGATTACAGGTATATTACAGCACTTGTTAGCTAGCTAGCTTTTAAAGCAAAGTGATAGAGTGTTGGCTAACAACTCTGGAGGTCATACATTCAAATCTCAGTCTGGACCATGGATTTTTATTGGGTAACATAAAGTTATTAAAAATAAAAATGGAGCATTGGATCTATTGTGTCAAACTGTTCACCAATGAATTAGCAAATTACCTGTTGATATTCTGCAGCCTCTCTAGTTTCATCCATTATCTTCTCCACTGTCTCAACAGAGAACATCTGTAAACATAAACATAAACATTTATAACACATTGATAAAAACAAGTCTCTATGGTGCATAGGTTAAGGTTGCAACTTCAAATCATTTTGTCCTCAGTGATTAACTTATAGACAATTTAGACATACAGTGTATGTTTAGGACAACAGTTGTCTGTGAAGCAGATAGAAATAGAGAGGGGCTTCCACCAAAAATTATCACATTGGATTTACATGATTTAGAAAAATGGCCCTTATGCCTTTGAAAAACCAGAAATCAGGTATAACTCAGGAAACACCCAAGCTCTCTGGATAAAGGTATAGGTGATGTACACCTCAAATGACTCTGACTGTTAAAAATGTTGTAAGTATTTAGGAAAGAGGTCAAAGGTCTTACATTATAAGGAACATTTTCAGCTATTTTTAACAATTTGATTGATAGGTGAAAGAAAAATCCAAGATAAAATCCAAATTTGGGAAAACTATGATGCAAAGAAATTTCAGAATGGCAAAGGAGCCTGTAAAATATAAGAAAGAAAAACTCTGGCCTGTTCATATGATGATTCAAAATGAAATTTTCTACTTTTATCAAAGTGACATAATCATAACAATAATTACAACTGTAATATAAAGATTTACCTGATGTAGTTTTTTCAATGATTCGTTACCAGATTGTAATCCTTTCAATACTTCAGTTTCTATTTGAGCAAACTCTAAATCATGAACCTGTAATAAAACAAACAATGATAATTTTAATACACAGAGTATATACTATATAGTCACATGATCTTGAGATTGAAAATAAACTCTTGGTTTTTTATCAATTACTATCACATTTTGTGTGCAAAATGCCGACATTAATCTGAGTTTTTTATGAAAGTTCAACAAAAATGTTAATAATTTAAACTTTTTTATTATTGTTAAACACTAGAATTTGTATAGTTTTTGTGAATAAATGTACTTGTATGTTCGGTTCTATATCCAACATAAAATATTTAAGGAAGCTAACCTGGAGCTTCCATAAGTATACTACATGTATTTTTGATCTATAAATGTTAAAATATTTAGAATTTATTATCTTAACATACATCATTACATGTAATGAGAGACACTGACAGGTAATTTTAAAATATGAAACAAGAAATATCTTAAAGGTCAAAAGCTGGCTTAGATAGCTGTGCCGAAAAAATTAACCAAATCTGTGAACGTGTAGCTTCAAAGCAGTTCACAATCATTTAATTAGATTCACAGATGATTATCTAATTCAATAAATACACACCATTCTTTCAATGTTTTCTAACTGACCATCCATCTTCTCTACTTGTGTTTCCCCAAATTTCTTTTTACGTAACAATAACTTGGCCTTCCTGATAAAAAGTGAATGGTAAAGTCTATTATTTAACCTAATGAAAAACACTTAAAAATTATCATTGACAACACTATGAATTTTTTTTCTTGGATCAGAATTCATTGTCATAAAATTTTAGTTTTAAAATTAAAGTTAGCAACTACATTCATGTAGTCACTGCCTTGAATTTTCTCAATTACTGGCCTCATTTATTGAGTTATATATTAAAGTGTAAAATTATCAACTAGCCTGGCAATTTGTTATAAGTATTTTCACTTGCCCGAATTAATTTTTACCAGGTTTCAGCTTTGGACTTATTGTTTAAGGTGGTGACATTGTTCATGTTCAGTGGACTTCATAAACAAGATTGTCAACTGACAAAATGACATGAAATCAGAGCAACTTTTGTCGTAAGTAATAAATGGTTGTTGACAATACAAAAATGTCTAGATGATAAAGGGCAATCAATAAATATTTAAAAATTCATGTAGTTAGTTACATAATTGGCAGTGGCTAGAGTTACGGTACCGTAACTCTAGACCCAGGTTCTAGAGTTACGGAATTTCCGTAACTGTAGACAACCCTGTCAGGGCTGTCTAGAGTTACGGAAGTCAAATAACATGCGTATGTTTCAACTTTTTAACATCGAAAAACTTGATTATATTCATTATTTCTCGAAATAAACAAATATTTACCGACGTGACCTATTCAATTGTTATTACACCCGCCATTTTGGATATGACTAATAAACTTACCGGAAGAAAAATATTTCTTTTAAATTCCGTACACAATTATACATATTCAGTCCAAATTATAATCACACTCTATAACTTCTCGCTCAAGTAATCTTATTATGTGACACTTTGAAGACGACAACGACATATCGCCGTATATTAAACATCCGGTAAGTTTATTAGTCATATCCAAAATGGCGGGTGTAATAACAATTGAATAGGTCACGTCGGTAAATATTTGTTTATTTCGAGTGATATTGAATATAAACAAGTTTTTCGATGTTAAAAAGTTGAAACATACGCATGTTATTTGACTTCCGTAACTCTAGACAACCCTGATGGGGTTGTCTACAGTTACGGAACTTCCGTAACTCTAGAACCTGGGTCTAGAGTTACGGTACCGTAACTCTAGCCACTGCCTACATAATTTACATGCTAAACTGAGAAGCGTTACTTACTCTTTTTTACCATCTTTTAGAAATTGTCTAGCAGCCTCTCTTTCTTTTTCTATTTGTTTTGTTATCTTCTTTTGAAGTTGTTTAAGCCTGTCTCTCTGATTTTTCAGTTCCTGTAACAAAACAAAACTTATGTATTATTTACAAATTATTGAAAAAAATACTTAAATAATGATGTCATCTCAATTAAAATCATGTTAAATTTTTATTTACATTAAAAATTATAAATTTAGAATTAAAATTATATATTTATTTAAATTTAGCTCGTAATAAATAACATCTTTGTACATGAGTTTTCGTACCTGAGAAAATTGTAAAAACCTGAGTACGAAAGTGCCAAGTACGAATGAGCATTTGTCACACGTTTTCGCGATATACGTAATGACAGAAAACTTGTAAATTAATGATGAAAATAATAAAACCACAAATAAAAACTCACTAAAACAGCTTTATCTTGTTCTGTTACTCTAGATTTCTTTCCATCGTCCTTCTTTTTACCAAACAAATTACCCATTTCTAATTTTCCAAAATTTTCAGAACACGCCCATAAAATACCAATTAGCCTACCCTATTCTGCGCTTATTCAGTCAGCTAAAGATACATTTAAATAGTTCACTCATAAGGACATGTAAATATTACGACTTCACGTCAAAAATAATAATTTCAATAATATTTTACTAATTTTTGACAACCGGAAGTTTACAAAATGAAACTAGAGACGCGAGCTGTCAAATGAAAAGCAATTTGATTGGTCAATATTTGGGAATCACTTGCTCTTAGTTGTGGGTAATGCACGTGAAACATGTGTTAAGATTATTCGATCAAAGAGTAACATAATGAAATGGTCGCTGATTTTATTGAGTCTTCTCTTAATTGGTGACGTTGACTTGTTACCTGTCCTAGAAAGAAAATGTTTAAAGTCAGGATTTCACAGGTAAATTGTACTTTCACTTTGTTTTAGTTTCAATATTCTAGATGATGTTCCATGACGATGCCCATGCACATGATATGCATCATCAGTGCATGCAGTATGTTGGTCTATATTGCAGATAGAATAATTGTTCAAACCTTAAGTGTGGGATGCAACTTATTTTTATAGTTCACAATTGGTAGGAGCAGTAGCTATAGCTAGTCCAGTGGTAGGACAGGTGCTTAGAGATCGGAAGGTCCTGGGTTGAAACCCTACTAGGGGCACTACTAATTTCCTTGAGCAAGAAATTTACCTACGATTTATTCACTCTTCCAAAGTGTAATTTATTATATGCGTACTTGCGGGGGGTACATTTCTGTTGGCCTATCAATTATCATTTAATTATGATCTTTTTATTAAATTGAAATTAATGGTCTTTATTTTCAGAGATTTACAGACAACTGTTACCTTTCCAGAATCCAGTCTTATGTTGGTTGAAGATGTAGAATGTTTTATTTTATTCACTGAAACAATACCATCAGGGGCTTATGTTGACCCATATCAGATAAACTCATTGAAACCTCATGGTGGCTCAGATGTATGTATACTTATGTACTATAGTTTTCTATCAGATCCTAGGCACAAGAGTATGTATAACTTTCTATGGTTTGAACTTCAAGCTCATACCTCAGATTTAAAATAACAACATTTTTGACAATATCATGCAAATTCAATAGATTTTTATTATTGTATTTAGAATTTTAACCAAAATATGGTAACAGTCTGTGTTGAGCACTAGCCTTATTTATTATGTTATATAGCAAGAAACACAATTATTAACTAGCCCAACTATATGAAACAAGTACTTATAACTAGCCTGAGTCAATTATTACTTGTCCTAGACTTAGGGCTTGTGGTTTAAGGCAATTGCTGTTTAATGCAGCGTGGTATTCGAAATTTTAGTATGTATCCTGTGTCATAGAATAAACCCTGTTGTTTACCCAGTTTGCATTTGCACATGCGTAATCTACAAGCAATCTAGTTTTAACCAGTTTTTGATAGATCAATTTTGAATGGGGAAAATATAACCACAACATGAACAGAAATCAACAGAAAATTCGACTTTCACCTAAAAATTTTGGGAAAAAAACATAATTTAGGGGATTCTATTATATTTGCGGGAGTTGAAAAAGTTGACTTAAATCATGGAGCATCTCGGAAAATTTGGGAGAGTTGGCAGGTCTGAATGCTGATCATGGCTCTTTTTCTCTATTTACAGGCAATAGTATTAGATGAAGTAAATGTAGAGGAAGCAGAGTTTAATTCTAAAGATCATACTGTATATATCTTCTCTAATATGACTCTACAAGATAATACATGGAATGCTGGGTACAAGTTACCTGTACATCTTAGATACCATTCTATATCAGATAAAATATATGATAGTGTGACCTTCAATAACCCAGAGATCTCTATTAGATGTGTCAATAATCAACTTGGCATGGTACATTATGGTAATTATATTATAACCTGTATTTCTATATTTGAATCCATAATTAGATTATTCATATTTTAATCTTTAAGTTAAATCTACTGGCTCACTGATTCATTATTTTTTATATTTTGAAATGAGTACCAGCAATTGCATGTTTCATTCATAAATAAGAAAGTTGTTGCAAATTTTCCGTCCACCCGGAGTCACATTTCTTAAGAATAATTAGTACAATCTAATGACATCATTTCAATAATGGTAATCTGTTGTAAACCATGCTATAAGGACTGTGCATCACTATCACTAGTTTGAGCATCCCATCCTTCGGAAAACTTGGGCGTCCAAGAGAGACAAGGTCAGAGTGTGTAAAGGCTGATTAAAAGGTATACAACCTCTAGAACAATGATCCTTTAACAGGGTTTCATGGAGATCTGATGTCTGAAGATCTTGTTCCCCCCAGTTTGTGGGATACTGGAAGCAGATGAAAAATAAATTAGGATTTGGTTGAATGAATGATTGATCTTATGCTAAAATAAACAAATGTCTTTCAGATCTATATATGTGTTTTTTGTATGAACATTTTATACCTGTATTCATGCATGTTTTGTCAGGGTATAACAGAAAGACAATTAGGATGAAGAAAGATTTATGTAACAGTGATAGAAAGTTACTGTGTGATTGGACTGTACTTCATTATCAATCAGTAGGTATTGTATTGACTTTTAGGGGTGGGGTTTTAAACACCGTAGCAACACATTGTATAGGTCATATTACGGTGGTCAGTCAACCCACTCACTGTTCCCAACAATTAAGGCTTAATCTCTGGATTAACTGTTAACCAGTTACTAAGTGCACACTTAAGTCAGTGACTGATCACTTCCCTACATGATAAAGAATAAGTGGTAGGGGGGAGTATGGCTATAAACATTATTTCATGACCAAACTTCACAAAAGTATGCCTCATAAGTAGAAACTACTGAAAATTTTGTGTGAATAGTTTCAAGCCACAACTGTGTATATGTTTGGCAAAACTAATCCCGAGACTTTGTATCAACCATGTTAAAACTATGTGGTATATCTTGTCCATAGCTTGTAACTATTTTTTCAGGCTCCCTAGTTTGTCATGCATCACCAAAGATGATAACTTGTTGATTAACATGACTTCTTATTTTTAATGTAATGTTAATCACAAAACTTTTGGAATATTTGTTTCCTCTCATATCTGACAAAGTATGCATATGTTATAGCTTTTATGATGATATGATGATGGCTAAAACTTCTTAAACACTATGATAATAAAGTTTCAAAATATTTTTTTCATGAATACCTTATAATTATAAAAAGTATGCTAGTATATCCTACAATGTCCATAAACAGATATCCTGTACAGCATTGTCGTACAGGATCTCTACCGTCTCCATGGAAGGTCACGTCGAGATGAACTTTGTGTCGACCAATCAATGCGTAGCTTTCATCTAGACGAAACACTATTAATAGCATTTTTATTTTTTAATTTCTATTTTTAGACCAAGATTTGCTAACTAATTTAACAGCGGTATTATTCACTGTCTGCGATTGGACGGCTCATTTCAAATTGTGTGACGTAAACAATGTAAACAAGTTACGTATCATAACAATTTCGTCATTAATATTATGATGAGAAAAGGTCGCCTGAACGTGATCTTCGTTTGGAAAAGGCCAGATCTAAATTAGTGAGTAGGCGAGCAGAAAAATTTAGATCAGGTTTTAATCAGATTGGTATATCCTGTTAATAAGTATTGTTGGTAATTAACTTTGTTGTTTTTTGTGTTTTCAGGAGACAGAAAGTATAAGTATTGATATACCTGTTGGACAAAGTGACCATTACATGATAGTTAGTGTTGGTACAGTACTTACAACAGTATTAGGATGTCTGATATTAACATTGAAAACATTGAATACAAATGTTAAAATAAAAGAAAGTTGATGAATACTGGTATTTTGTATTGATGCATACATGTATGTATGTTATTTGGTCTGGATTATTTGATATGTCAGTGTTGAATTGGATTCTTAAGACCATGTGACTGACCCCTGTGACTTATGAATTATATTATATAGAAAGAACTACTGTATATAAGACTGTACACTAGTGTACTTTTCAAAGAGTCTTACGACATAAGTTATCGTAAGTCTATTCTATTAATCTTGCAGCTTAAAGTCGGTAGGATTATAAATGTAACCATGATATGTAAATCATAAGTATTCTAAATAACTAAAAAATATTTGGAATTGATTGACCAAAAAGTGACCGTTTTCCTTCTTTTGACTTACAATGTTCTTTGTCATAAGATTTTTTAGTAAAGTGTTTTGTGCACTCTTTGGCCCGTAACGTCACGATCAAAATTTTGACACTACGTCTGGTTTTACTTTATTTCCGGTGTAGAAAACAGCTCATAATGTGAACGTCTAAATTTTCATTTTCATAATTACTGATGAAGGTTTTTTAAGACGAAAATTTTAATAAAGATGCTCATTACTAAAGTACCATGAAAATTAATATTACATTCTAAATCTAATGAGATATTTGTTATAAATGTCTTTTTTCTGACTCGTATAACAGAAACAAATTAATTTACTTCAAACCGCTTTTGTGTGAATTCTGTTTTAGTTTTCTTCTATGTTATGGATGTAAAAACTAACTAGGTGAATTGTCAACAATACAGATAATATACAGTACCTGCCAAGTTTTGGAGACATCTTTCACTTTGTAAGCCTATTTCATAGGTTGTTTCCAAATTGTGATTACTATTTATATTGAAATGCTTAAGTTTTGCTTATTTTTTGTTATGGTACTATTTGTAATAGTATTCAAGAATATTGATTTCATTTAATCATCAACCATATCAAATATATCAAAAATAATAGTTCTACCGAAAACAATCAATGAAATTAAAAAATTATTAAATTTCCTTTGTCTCCTAACTTATGGTGGGTACTGTGCAGTGATAGTGTTAAATGTCTTCTCTGAGGAAAAAATACATGTAGTTGTTCACGCTACATTTGCTGCAAAAATACTACTGAGCTGGAAGAATAGATTGCCTATTTGTGCAAATACAATGTATTGAAAATGTTGCCCGAGCTCACTCTGTGAAGCAAAACAATTAAATTGACATAATATCCTCTGTATAATGTATTCATATCATAATAAATTGCATTAATTAATCATTACCTTGTTCTATGATGCCATTCTGAACTCGACTACATTTTCATTTAAAATTACCTAATCCACTGCCCAAAATTGAACTAATCCCCTGTGGCAAGTTTCCTAAGCATATCTCTAGCTAGTGCTTCACCCCTGGTACCCTTGATTAGATATATACTTCTCCTTTAAGTGTCCAGGGGATGATCAGTAGTGATATCTTTAGGAAACTAGCCTCTGCTGCAGCCCAGTACCACAGCCTAAAATACAAGTAATGTGGAAACCACATTAAAGCCAGATTTTCATTAAGATCTGACCTATAAATGCCAGAGATATCCAACATATTAGAAACTTTAACACAAACATTACTAAGGGAAATAATCCATAATAAAGCCAGGTAAAGTTTCATCAAGATCTGACAATAAATAGCAGAAATATATGGTAAAGAAAAAACTTTAATGCAATTGTTAACGACACTGGATGCCCCCCCTGCCCGCCCAGGTTTTGCCAAACTACATAAGCCGAATTTTTTCGTTGAAAAAAAACACGGCTAAAACAAATCACCTGATCCACAGCAAGAAAACGAACTATATATAAGCCGTAAACATAAATCCAGGAATTCTAGTTCTATTGTTACCTTATAAATATGTTTGTACTGTAATAACTTTCTCATGTATTACCTTTGTAGCTTGAGAAATAAAAGTTTTGTTCTGTTCTGTTCACAGCCCAAGATCTACAATCTACTGTATAACAAATAAACAAGAACAATTAAGTTAATCTACAGTTTATTGATATATTCATATATACAGGTAATTCTATAATTAATAATGATACTTATTATATACATTACAAAAAGCTGGCCTTGATAAACATGAAACATTGTATTACACATGATCTTTAGAGAGAGACAGTACTTAACATACATGGAGGTATATGGTAATGTTTGCAACTTCCCAACAATTTGATTATATATACTCTGTTATAGTGGTAGCACAGATTAGTGTGCAGACTGCTTGATAAAGATTAGGTTTGTTTGTTTGGGTTTTACGGCGCATCAACACAGAAAGGTTATATTGCGCCATAAGCAATTGATGATACTATTAATGCAACCAAATTATAATGGTTTTAAGTCCTATACATTATGATAAATATTTATTTCCTTCAGATAGTATACAATGGCATATGAAGGTAATGACTGAAAAAGTTCTCTAAGTGAGTTAACCTTAAAATGCTTGTCATGAATGTATTTAAAATCCTGACAGTCAAGGAGAATGTGTTTTACATTAAAATGCTTGTCGCATGGTACACATTTAGTTACCCATAAAATAAATCAAGTTTATTGTGGCAGGCCTCTTAGCTAGACAGTTTGGTAAATCTTTGAAATTCAGTTGATCAAGTATAAATGGCATTTTGGCAGATCTGTAATACAAGATCATTAAAATCTTATGCCCTTTACTACCTGTCCAAAAATCTCAATGCAAACCTAATAAGAAGTTCACATGTTTGTTATATGACAGTTCTATGATTACACACCAAATTGGGCAGTATTTTTATATACTTATTTCCTCTTAAAAACGTTAATAAAAAAGCCAGTTTACCTAAAGTTGGATATTAATTTCTCTGGGTGTTTCAGTCCCATGGGACAAGGAGTGGTTTTTAGTGTATCTAGTGACAATTAAGTAGTTCAGGGGACAAAACACTAGCTGAGGATAACCTTAGGAAACTGGCCAGATGTCTTCCTTGCCTACTTTTCACACATTTAAAACTATTTCAGCATTGCACATCAGGACAATAATTCACTTGAAATTAGAATAAGCTTTAAGGACATAACAAAATATTGTATTGTGCAATCTAAGTAAAACTTTTTTAACAAAATAAAGTTGGTGGTTACATGAGAGATGATACAAATATCAACCAAGGTTTCAGAAACTGCGAAAAAATATTTAATGAAACAAGAGCAGTCCACTTACAGCATGTTCAAGTATTCTAGAAGCATCATAGATTTGTAGAACAGAAATTTCAAGGGAATATTTTGCATTACCGAAAGTATAAGAATTTGAATGGAAAATCTTATTTTAGATTCATTACATTATTTAAATGTCATGCTCAGTAAAAATTCATCCAAAAAGTACATTGAAAGGGTTATGCTTACACACCATCGAGTATGATAGCCCACTTTTTACAAAATAGACAACTTGCCAACGTTCAAAATGAAATACATTGTGCAAATAATAGTTGGTAATAAATAAAGCAATTAATGCTAAAGAATGGACATTTTTTAATAATACTTAAGTGACAAGGATCTTCAAAGAATACCTTAGTATACAAAGTAATAAAAGGACAGTCTGAAATGGGTTAATTTTACAACTTAATAATTATATGATAGTTTATAGTGCTTCCCATTCCTGACTGTAAAAGATGGATTGGTAGGTATATGAAGCTTAACTCAAATACCTAAAATGCTTTGAAGTTCAATGAGCTGTGAACCTCATTAATGGTGGGACAGAGCACTGCTAGCAAATTTAATGGATAGCCAGATCACAAAACTGAAGAGTTAGTGTAAAAAGGTGAATTTCCCCAACCGAAGTGCTGCTAACATTCTCGTCACTCAAAGGTAAACAATTCTGACACCTGATTAAACATAAATACATGCAAGTGCATTATGTAAAAGAAAGAAATAATACACAAAATTTAGAAATAAGTATATTTGTCTATACAAACCACAATCACTAAGAGTCACTCAATATTACATCTAACACATGTTACTTAACTTCTCAATTTCGATTTAAAACTTAAAACTCATATTACTATAACATGTTCATGGGTGAAAATAAAAAAAATGAAATCCTTAATTTCATGATTTCTGCTGCTTTTATTTTTTTTAAATCAACCATTCTTGTTCCAAAAATTCAGGACCAGTCTTGAAAACTTAAGTTCATGCTTGAGAGTTTGAAATGTCACAAGACTTGAATTGTTTCTTGTTTCTTTTTCAAGGTTTAAACTATTAGGAGAAAAGAAAATCCAAAATTGACAGCTAAAACAATAATCACCATGAGCCAATTAAGCAAAGGTATCACTACCTGACGCTACCTAGCTATTTCCTATGCAACAGTTTGTACATTGTAGTACTAACTAGCAATATCATTTTACTAACTAAATAGTTTCGGAACCAACACTCTTGACACTTTCAGAGACTGCAATCTTTGTTGTTCTACCTGGAAGCAGATTTGTAGCATAGAACTTGAAGGACCTAAAAAGGCTAGGTAGTGATGACCTTAAGCAACAGGCTCCAGGTCAATAGTTAATGAAACACAAATGTAGATGAAATTATGAGACATGTGACTAGTAGAGTGTAGATACTGAAATGATTGTTGAAGTGTATAAATCTATAACTGACACAAAATGCCACATGAATATAATAAAGAATTATTATAGAATTATCATTATTGATTTAACTATCTTATGCCTGCTGTGCATATGATAGGGCTGTATGAATTAATCTCTGTTCTTCAATACATGTACAAGCAAATAAGCTACAGCAACTTTATCTACCTGAAGGCTGTATTAAGTTACATGTATAACACATACAAGTTTTTGATTTTATTAAAAAAAGTATTTGACCCTGTTGATTTTGGGAAAGAATTAACATGAAGATTGCTAGATTGGGAAAAAAGCCTGTAAAAATTCAGATTTTAGGGAAAACTGCATGATCTTAAAGAAATTTTAAATTGCCAAGGTGCTTTAAATAAGCACTAATTAAATGAGGTAAAAATTGTTTGAAAAAAATTTGTTCTCATGTATTACATTGTAATTTGAGAGAAATAAAGTTCTGTTCTGTTCTGTTCTGTTCTGACAAACAGTTATATTCTATCATACTGAAACCTAATATTTTCAATACAATGTACTTTGAATAAAACTAAAGGAACATTTTGTGGTGAAAAAATCAAAGAAGACAAGATTCCTACAAAGTCTATTGTTCTGATGTATGTCTTTTCGATTAGTTGTTCTAATTTTTAATAGCTCTTGTCAAGACACACAACCTTATTTTCTAATATCTAAATGACATAATATGTCAGGTATGGATTTATACACATACATCATAAGGACCATCGTATCAAACTGAGGAAAACAATGAAGACAAATCAATGATAATGTACAAACTACATGGTAAATGATACACAGAGATTAATGTTGATAATGATTAATTAATATATGAGGAGAAAAAAGATATACACTAGTAAAAAATGAAAAAATAAATAATGTGTATGTACAATAAATGACATTTCTTAACAACACATTTGTACATTTGTCAGCTACATATCATAACTAAATATTGCCATGTACGCCCTAATGATCAAACCAACATTTCATTGTAAGCAACAAATTAAAGTTTGACATACAGATCTAAACACTAAACAATGCATACACAAAAATATAGGTAATCAATTCACACATTTGCAAGGGTGAAAGTTTGAAATTTCACAATCCCGAACTTAACAATTTCAGCAGCTTTTACATAGCAAAAGGGCCATTATGCAGGATTGGTCCTGAAAAACTTCCACCCATGCATTTGAAAAATTGTTCATATTTCACAATATTTAAATGATAACAGATCAAGAAATAGCTTCATTCATTTATAGTAATAAATCAGACATCAATGGTTCCATAAAATATATGAATTTTTAGTTCTATAATAAAAGATACAAAAATACTTCACTTTTTTACTTTATTACAAATACATTATTTATAACATTCAATCAACTTAACTGCACCCAAGTTGTAACTTAAAAATGTATAAAGCCATAACTAACCGACTATATGACTTTAATATCAAAATGTATAAAATTTGTCAGTCACACACAGTTAAACATGATAAACAATGTATACACTTAGATATTTAAAACCAACAGGTGTACTTTGCTTATATCAATCATGTTCTGTATTTTGTTATGTACCACTATTCATTATATGTAAATAAAGTGCAAGGTGTAAATAAACTGTCAACAAATTTCAAATATCCTCAGCATTTTTTTTACAGTACATGTTTCTGCAGTTTGGTTTATGTAGTTGAAATAGGATTTCAAAATTTGTCTCTATTTAGGCCTTAATAATTCCTATTACTGTACAAATACTTATTTTGTAAAGTTATCCATCAAGTTATAGCCTTAAACACTTTCACCCTTCCAATCAAATTGGCACATATTAAACTATTAGGTCTTAAAGTCACACACACTATATTTACACACCCAATGTACCATATAAACAAAAAAATACACAAGAAAACGATTATGGAACCCCATCAAATGGTTTTATAGTCAAGATAAAAAACAACACAAGAGTGAAAAAATGACAGAACATATCAAACACAAAATCTTATCAATAATATTCTCCAGTATCCTTGCATAATAAAAATAATATTCTAGGCCTTAGCATAACTTAACTTTCAATACACATATTTTTCATTAGTACCCACATTACTATCAATACTAAAATAGTATAGCATAAACATTTTCATTCAGTTTTTGTTAAGTATTCAGTAATAAAATCTCATTAATTTAAACGTGTATTTTAATGAATTTTATTCATATGTACATAAACGGCTACCAGTAATCAGAAATGAATCCATTTTATCCAATGTACAACAAGGTTAATCAACTTAAATCTAGATACACAACAAATCATGTACGAAGCACTATAACAATAAAGTCTAGAAATTAAATAAAACATAATGTAAACAGAACATAGTCTCCACTGTATAATTAAGTATGGTATAACTGTACAATATGAAAAATCAAAGGCAGTAGTAAAAATTTGTGTATAAACCATCATCAGTAGTCTATTTATCAATAGCTGTCCCACTTGTCAACTAATAGGGTCACATTATATTTATCTCATGGTTTCAGAGTTCTGTCCCCTAAAAACCATTTCTTGTCCTATACTTGTCTGCATAATATCATGGTAATTCAACAATAAACACTCAGCAATTGAGAAAAATCTCCTCAGCATTAACATTGCATCAATAGTTTCTAAGTATGCATAAATTTATCTTTTAGAGCTTTCAATCTTTGGACAAAGAAAGTTTCTAAAACTTCAGCACACTGGAAGAATGGTGTATCAGGAGGATTGTAGAGCCGACAATTGTTGAATATTTTAGTTACATCTTTAATGAAGTCAGTCAATCTACGATATTGATGAGCATCCATATTAGCTTCAACTTGAGATAGATCTGAAATAATATCAGTTGAAATTAGGTAAACGACAGAAGAACCACAGACAGAGACATAAGTTACCAGTTGAAATGAAACAAGGCTTTAAGACATAACATGATAAGATTTAAATTACAAAAAAAACCAAAACTGATGGCAAACTCATATATGTGCCAGCCACATGTAGCTCATTGCTTATTATTTAACTTTTACACATATAGCTGATCTCAATACAATATACATGTATATCAGATAATCAAAAAGATGTTATCAGGAACTCAAAAAAGCCGCCTGGCAAGCTAAGTTGGTAGCAAGCAAGTCTACAGATCGGAGGTTGTTGGTCGATTCTAGGGCGGGGCATACTTTCATGGAGCTTGGTTATGAAATTTTTTCTACGGCCATTCTCTCTCCTACCAATGATTTTAATTATGTAAGGCAGTACTGACAAAAGTATGCGCTAAGTAGTTGGTTAACAGCTAAATCCAGAGATTAAGCCTTTCCAGGAGGAGTGAGTAGATTGACTGACCGCCGTTATATGACCTATACAATGTGTTGCTACTGTGTTAACCCCCCCCCCCCAAAGAAACTCAAAATATTTTTCTGCAACAGCACTGATGAAGCATAGTTCGTTTTATTTCTCAACTGTTAAAACATGAATAATTTCACGGTGACTTCGTGCTCTTTGTCTAACACTTGTGATATTGAGATAATGTGTAATCAACCACTGTGAAATTATTCAAACTTTGACAGTTGAGAAAAAATGGACTATACACACAGCTGAAAATCATTAATTACGATATTAATCTTTTTTTAGTACACATTACATTCAATTCAATTGTGGGACCTTTCTCCTGACATTTTTAATAACAACATTTACATTATAGTTGTCAAAAATTTCTGGAATAACCAGTCATTGCTTTAATCCACTAGCCAAAAGTCTGGTACTATAGAAAATTACTTATTTCATATAGTTTGGCTAGTTGATAATTTTGCCCTTTACTATATAATACATTAAATCAGGCTATAGCTGAATGTAATTTAGAGCAACAATTGGGAACAACCCTGAAATCTCTAGAAAATTCTAGGCGAGGATTGGTAAAACCCTGAAATCTTTGACTGAGTATTAATGAATCAAAATTTATAAATACCCATAGGATCTTTAACAATATTATAATAATCTGGTACTTCTGATGGATCAACTGGTTCTAAGAATGGCCATCCCATCTTATGTGACTGTAATATAAAAATATCAATATACAATCAATGTAGCAAAACTTGGTGTCTAGCTGAATGATCATAAAAAGTATGTTTTAAAAAAACATTTTAGTCTAACCTTCAGACTCAATTCAGTCAAAACTGACATTTTTTTTCCGATTATACTGCCACTTTGCTAATTTTGTCAAATAAGAAAATTCTAACAATTCTACCCTTAAAAATACATTGTATAATGACATGGATTTTTTGGTTATAAATACTCCTTTTCAGCATGCTCAAATGATACCCCTACTTTCTAGCGAACATCAACAGTTCTGATAGAAATGTTTAAAGGCAGTCTCCATGATTAACAGACCTGAAAACTTTCACTCAGTATAAATAATTGTAACTTTAAACTCCCAGACTACTCTAAGAAATGACTTTATATCAACCAAGTATTTTAATAGTAGTTCATATTTAGATCAGCAGTAGTTGGAGGTTTGTTTGTACCAGATGCACCAGTGCTGTATGACATTATTTGAAATCAGAGTGTCCTGTGTACACTCATTTTCATTTCAAATTTGTTCAGGTACATCCTGCATAAATTAAGTTTTTATGCTGAAAATAAGTCAACCTAAGTTCCAAATCAAATTTATTGTATACCTGTAAACTACGTAGTAGACGATATAACAGATCATAATCTTTTTCATTAAGCTCTTTAAGGTTGATAGGGTCTTCTTCATCTTTACGTTGACAATTTGGACATATATACGAGTCAAGGTCATCAGCCTCTTTCTGAGTTATACCAACACATTCACAATGGAACCAATCTTGACAACGATCACATCCAACATAAAATCTGAAAACAGAAGAGAATGTTTATAGTGTAATTTTTAACTATGCAGTGCTTTAATAGCCACAGATAAAAAACTGCCAACTCTATACACCAGCAACTTCAACTCAAGAGTCACACCCTTTGATCCATCTTCAAGATCCTGAATTAATATCAAATAATTGTATGACGTAAACTAAAAAGGCAATAAGTACAGGTCTACATTTCCTAAACGCAAAGTCTAAAATTGAAAAAATGTGAAATAGCAGGGTTGTAGTAAATATTTCTTTGTTCCTATCTGTTTAGTTTAACTGTCAATCAATATTTCATTTTGAAAAGCCAACATGAAGTCCAGTGTATTAGCAGCAGGGTCTTGACTGCAGCAAGCACAAAATTAAATACATCTATGTAATAGCAAGCTAGTGCTTGTAGAGGCAGTGATCCAGTGAAAGAATTGAGCGCTTAGGGCTTGAACCCCCAATGTGGGCAGTGCCGATTTCCTTCATAAAGAAATTTACCTACTGTTGATCCACTCCACTCAGATGAAAATGGGTTTTGTGAGGGGGTCACCTGCCTAGATTTATTGTGCATGATTGTAAAGTTGGCTGACATGAATATGGAAACAGACTTTAAATCACGCTTCAACTTTTTAAAAACGTATAACATACCTAGATTCATCATAAGGTGTTCTACATAAACAATATAATTCTTCAGTAGCGGTTTCTTGTTGTTTCTTACAGTCATCACATACAAATGAATCAATATATTTAGATTGAGATTCTGTTATATTTACACATTCACCATGATACCAATTAGAACATAAATCACAACCAATATAAAATCTGAAATAACAATATTAAAAGTCTCCATGAATAATTATTCACACTTGAAATTCAAGGGTTTGAAATTCTGGAATTTCAAGATTTCAACATTTTTTACATAGAAAGAGCACCCCTTCTCAGATCTCAAAAAACCTGAACCTCAGGATAAGTCTAGAAAACTTTCACCTAAGTAAATTAAACATCTAGCGTTGAGAAGAGAATATTTATATTCCCAATCAATGCCTACACTGGCGCAAAAGTGATGACATAATCTGTCTCTTTCCTCATTAAGTTAACGAGAAACAATGTTATATAGTAGAAAAATGTGCAGAAAAAGGCCTAATATCACAACACTTACCCAATCAATGGTGATGGACAATTTTACTATGACAAAGCCAACTGAAGGGTAGTAACTCAGGGTCCCCAAGTAGAGTAAACGAAATTGTTGACAACTCTTGGACTTAAGTTACTTGATTAATTTTAGAATTGCGAATCTATTAATCTCAAATCTTACCTAGATTCATCATATGGAGTTTTACAGACACAATAAAGTTTTCTTTTAGGATTAAGACCTTTTGGAATTCCACCAGTAGAAATAATCTTTTGTTTCTTTTTCTTCGCTTTCGCTGCCTCAGCCATCTGAAAAACAACATAAAGGTTACTTAAATAAAAATATGAAACAAGTAAATCTGTGAGCTAATGCTCACTAGTGATACCCCCGCAAAAATCTAAAAATATGCGTCAAACAGGAAGTAGATGAGCAATGAGCATGAAATCGCTTTACACCACATGGGACTATGGGATGAAGCAATATGCAAAGTATTAGGCTGCTGCATGTTATAGTTGCTGAGAAAACTGCGACGGAAATTTTGTAACGGACTGACGGACAAGGGTGAAACAGTATACCCCCCTCTTCTTCGAAGCGGGGGTATAACAATCAGTTACAATATATACGTATCAAAGTGGGTATCTAAGGCAAGGGAGACAATACCATTCTTCAAAGACATTAGGAAATTCAAGCGATACACCTCTGGTGTCTAACAGTAGAATGGCCTGATAGTTGAAATCATTTAAGCTACCTTGACTATAAAATTTCGAAGTGCTTGACCTAGATCTTATAAATCTATGTCACAGAGTGATCTTAATCACATAACTAGCTGCAAGCAAAGGTTTTACATAATAATACTACAACCGGTGGAAGAATTAAGTTCAACTTTATATTTTTTCCTTTTAGTCCAACAATGACTGATTATATCCCCCTCTGTCACAGGAAACAAATGATCTTCTACATGCAAATTCAAAATCTAAGTTAACAATTGAACTGGCCGTACTCACAGTCACACTTCAACCTATTATCCATGTGTGAGTTCAAACCAAAACAGAACAAGATTTTCCTGTCTCATTACTATATTCAACCCCCTCACCCAGTCTTTGCAAAAATTGTCAGTCTGTCAGTCATGACTGACAAAAATTGATTCGGACTGACAGAAAATTTTGAAATTTACTATTGAACATATAGCAATAATTGGTTGTTTTCCTAGTTCGGACTGACAGGTTTTTAAACTTTTTGTGATGTCTGCTCACCTGAGCACTGGAAGGTGGCATTGGTGGTAAAACATGTTGTTGTCTAACATTCTCTTCTTGTCTTTTCTGTAATATCATAGCTGCTGGTACTATAGTCTGTTTGGCTGGTACTGCCTTCTTTCTACTTGATACTTGTGTCTTCAATGCTTCTTGTATCTCATTCTGAAAATGTTTATGAACATATACAGTAAAAGTTCGCTGGCTCGAACTCGAAGGGACGTGGAAAAAAATTCGAGCCAGGCAGGTGTTCGACCTGGCCGACATTCGTCCGAGTTCGACGTTATTACTTCCCTTTGTTTTAAAATTGTTTTTATTTGTTATCTCCCTTGGTTTAATATAAAACCCGAACACACGGTTCGTTCACGGTTTTGAACTTAATCAATACAAACTGCAAATCAATTTGCTTATAACTTATTTGTTGTTCGTTAGTTATACATTTATGAACATTATTATGTTTAGATGAGTAGTAGTATATGAGATGAACGTCCGTGTTTCATTAAGAATGGTTCGTTGTGATACACTAGTTGTGCACTAGATTCTACTCATCTCTTTTATTTCTTGTTGTTGTATTAAGAGCTTGTATATTACAAAGTTATACTGTAAATAAAGAATATAAAAGTGAAATAAAATAATAAAAACTAACTCAAATATTGTTTACGTAATTTTATTTTACCTCGAAACATAAAAAAGCATAATAACACAATACAAACAGTACGATAATACAATGTATGCTTAAACATCAATAGCACACTTCACGTTTTCTGACAAGTTAAGGTCAGTAATCATAATTAAGCACATTTAAAAAGTCCTTTATAGTTGATTGTTTAGAACAACGTTTGTGGAAGTCTCTATTTATCAAATCCTTATTTTATCAATTAAAACAAACATACAAGCTGTATACGCGCTAATTCATTTGTTTTAGCGAGACCTTAGTTACTCGTTTTATTCTTAATTTTTAATCATACCATGCCACTTTATAACTAGTGTCCATCAATAATGTGCAATCTGCAAACAATTCTATTGTGAACCATTTTAGTGTGACAATGTTATCACACAACAAAAAGTTTTGACACTTAAATTCAATTAACAAATTTAAGGTTGAGCGATTTTCACGCCGTGTTATTATCACGCGTCACAAACAATACCTACTTTCAGCCCTTTATCGCTGATGTGTGAAAATCTATTGTTCGAGAGAGACAATAGTATAATAGTGTATTTGTTAACCACGGGACCGTGATATTGGTTCGAGAGTTCGACCCTGTCCTGTTCGACCCAGAAGAGGTTGTTTTACATAGATATAGAAGGTAAATTGATCGGTGCCAGACAATGTGTTCGACTCAGGCAATTAATTCGAGCTGGTGGTGTTCGAGAGAATGAACTTTTACTGTATTATAATCATTTCTACTTGAATATATAGACAGCAGTCTCAAATGAAGTAAACAAATCCATACTCATAACACAGAAAGAACGTACAGTAAAACTCGGATATAAAATACTCAGTTATAACATACACTCGGTTACAACATACCATTTTTTCTGGCCCAATTTTCATCCTGATATATAATATACTTAGTATGCTATATGGATATAACATACCTCAGTTATAACATACCTTTTTTCTATGGCCCAGCGAGTATGTTATATCCGAGTTTTACTGTACTAGGTAATAAACTAGTTTTCACAATAGCAGACAAATAAGGTAAGCTGACCTTTCAAAACCTTTATATTTTTCCACTTAGCAGAATCAAAATTTCCCAATTTTTAAAATTTTGTACTTTAGTATGCATTTTTTTTTGCATTTTGGAGACATTAATGTTGCCATTTTTCTACTTTAAATAGGTCCTGTCACATTTCCCATTAAATTGAAAATAAATACTGAAATAACTATTCACAGAAAGACTGACAGAAAACAAGAACAAATATGTTAATAAATGACAACAAAAACTGTCAACAAATGCAAGACGCAAGACTGACTGAACAATGGGACCAACCAGACAAAAAACAAGACAATTATTTTTTAAATAGACTTCCCATTTCTGACAAAGTTATGAATGCATACCTGAATATCAAGTTGCATATTTCTTTCATTTAATGATCGTTTTCTCAGTATCTCTTTCTTCAGAGCTTCCTTATGTTTATACAAAGTTTGTTGTATCTTAGTAGCTGCCAATCTTTTATGTTTCTCTTCAGCGGATTCTTGTCTTTTCTGTAGTTTCTGTTCTTTTCTTTCCTCTTTTTCTATCTTGTCTAATATACCCTTTAATACTTGATTACATATTGCATTTCTGTAATTTAAAAATATCAATGATTACATGTGTTTCTATTAACAAAAAAATCTGTCAAGCTTGCCAAAGGCTAGATTCAAGCTAGTATAAGTTACTGTTTTCAAATAGTTGATGATAATTTTACCCTTAATGTCAAGAAATTATCTTAAGATTTCTTAAATAAAACTCTCATGCATCACTGCATGCCACTGTTCACTGGCGCAGATCAATTTCGATCCCAGCAAAATTTTATAGTGGAAGTTTACAGTATAACATTACCTAGATTGTGTTTCTTTTTGTTCTGGTGTAAGTAAAGCAGCAGCTTGTTTAGCTCTAGCATTCTTCATCTCTTGTGTTTCAACAGTACGCTGTACCTCTGGTCTAGATACTGGTGTTACTATACCAGGCTGTGTAACTACGGGTTTTATGTCTTCTTGTTTCTGTTGTACCATATGTTTTTGCATAGCAAGTAGTTTAGCTTGAATTTCTGGTGTCTGATTCTGCATTAATGCTTGACGTACAACTGAAATAGTTAATATAAATTATAAGATTTGTGATGATACTGGAGCTAATCATTCATCACCTTAAATTTTTGCCAGCACTAGGCTGGTCTGGTAAGTTTAATAGAAATGGCCAAGATTATCAACTGTATGATTAGTTTGTTTGTTTTTGTTGGGTTTAACACCGTAGCAACACATTGTATAGGTCATATAACGGTGGTCAGTCAACTTTCTCACTGTTCCTTGAAAGGCTTAATTTCTGGATTTAGCAGTTAACCAACTACTTGGCACACACTTTCGTCAGTGACTGACTACTGCCCTACATAATAAAGAATCATTGGTAGGAGGGAAGATGGCAGTAGAAATAATTTCATGACCAAGCTCCACAACAGGATGAGTGAAACTATGTTTGACCCATCCAAATTTTACATTTTTGCTGTCCTTTGTTTCTTACTATGTGTACTAACTTAACTAAGAGGTGTCCATGAAGACAAAAATGGGAAATAAAATGGAACATATAAAATGTTTAACCAATCAAGGTTGTACAATCAAGCCCAGTTCAAGACTCACTGTACTTTATTAAAATAAGACAAGTTATATCTTGTGCACTATGATCATAAATAAAATTTGATTCATGGTAAGTAAATCAACATACAAATACCTTCTTGTACAACTTGTGGAGTAACAGCATACTTTTGTTGTGCAGCAATAGACAATGGTGACTTTACAGGAGTGGCCGTAAATCCTGGAGGAGATCCTGGAATTGATGACTTCACTGGACTTTGTGGAATAGTCTTATTTTCTGTAGAAGAATCACCTGATGATATGGTCACAGTTTGAGCAACTGTTTCTCCAGCTTTAACTAACTTGAGTTGTTGTTGTTGCTGCAAGGCTGCCAATTGTTGTGGTGTCACGGTTATAGTCTGTTGACCACCCTGAGTGGTCAATATAGCTGTAGCTCCGGAGACTGACCCAGCACCTGATACATGTAGAACTTGTCCTGATTGTAACTTTAACTGTTGCTGTTGGAGAGCTTGCTGTATCTGAGCTTGTTGAGCAGCCAAGACCTTCTGTTGTTGCTGCAACTGTTGTTGGGTTTGTTGAAGTGCTTGGTTCTGTTGTCCTGATACCACAATCTGTGGTGATACTTGACGAATGATTCTTGGACCTTGTGCAGAGTTAATCTGAACCATAGGACTACCAGTAGCCACTTTCTGTACAACAGATGTTCCAATCTTTGATGGTGAAATAATTCTAGCAACTTGACCACCAGAGGTCAGCACAGATACAGTGCCAACTGAAGACTGCTGGGAGCTAACTATAACAGCACTAGGTATATTGTCATGGGAACCAACAACAATCTTGGCTGGTGTAGCTACAGATGATGCCTGCTGTACGCTGACTGGTGTACCTGCACTGTTTATAAGCACAGTCTGAGGTCTGACCTGAGTTTGAGCCATCGGCTGTGCTACTTGTACAGAAGTAGCAGGCTTGGCAACCTGGACACCAGAAACAACAGTCTGTACTGCAGTACCAGTATTTTGTTGCTGAGCTTTCTGTTGTGGTATAGTCACTAGTTGTAAACGTCCATCAGGTAATCTAATCACTTGTTGACCTGTAAAGTTTATACCATATTATCAATACAAACATACAAAAACTTAATACAAAAACTGATAACCAAATATGAGGGTCCTGAGAATCTTAAGGTGATGCTACATGCCAAGTATGAAATCTTTAGACCTTACAGTTTAAGAGAACAAGATTTCTTAACATCTTACACACTTTATAACTCTTTGTAAAACTTGTGACCCCCTGGCCAGTTTTTACTCCAAGGGCATAACTTGATCAATATTTGTACAGAAATTTTAGATGATGCTAAATATATCTTGAGCACTTTGTGCTGAGGTGAGCTAAGTAGTAATGGTGTTTCAAGTCGTCACAAAAATGTATTTGGGTAATTAAATGGCTAGTGTCACTGGTGTCCCAGAGTAGATTGGTATGTGTTTAGAAAATAGGAAAACTTTTACTTAGAGCAGTCATACTAACCATCCACCAACATTTATTTAGAATATTACACAAGAGTATAATAATACAACATGCTGATTATATACAAAATAGTTCCTATTCATAAACTTCAATATAAAAAGTTTGTTAAATTAGTAAAACTTTAAAATTTAAAATAAAAATCTCAATATTGATTGTACTTAACAATAAATAAACCACAAAAAACAACAACATATTATTTAATACAAAATAAGTAGAAGATGACGGTTTTACCTGGCATGAGGCCTCTCACTTGTAGTTGACCATTCGGTCCCTGTATAATTTGAACATTTTGAACACTACCAGCAGCAGGTTGAGATCCTGTAGTCTGTGGTCGTACTTGTGGAACATTGGCAGCTGCAAGAAATAACGTGACATCATCCATATACAATGGTAACCAGAGAGACTAATTGAATTTACAAGTATTTTCTGTCATGCTTAACTTTTTATGAGAATATCTGAGACAAATTCCCATCCATCCATTATCTATTAACACTTGCACAACAGAATGGCCTTACATATTATGTTTGAGCAAAACATGCTAATGACTATATATGATAATAATAACCATAAAACAGTGTTCTGACTCATTTATAAATGAGAGGGCAAGTTTACACCCTAGATTAATAATCTGGGAGAAAAGAACTATTTAGGGTGTAAAATGTTGCTAGAATTGTATTGAATTTTTTTAATGAAGATTTTTTTAAAGTTAGTTTCTAGTTTTAAATTTTAATCAGCCCAAAAACCGATAAACTGGGAATTGCTTGATAATTAAGATCTGTGGATAAAATACAAGCAAACATTGAGTGTCTGTCAATGTACTAATGAAATGAAATCTTACCTCTGATAATTGTTGGCTGTGTTGGAGTTGTTGGTGCCACTGATGCTAGTTTTATAGCTGTTAATGTTTGACCAGCTGATTGAGCTGGTGTACCCACCACGGGACTAGGTTTTGGTGCTAAAGTCACAGTAGAGGTGGCAGGTCTTAGTGTTATAGACCCAGTACTTCCAGGAATCTGTACTTTAACCATTGGTCTCACACCTGTTCCAGAGTTAGCAGGGATAGTTATAACACCTAGATGAAAACAAATTAACATAAATATTAATTCCATACAGTTAATAATCTAATAAGTTACAACAATTATTCAGTCATATTGCAGTCAGTTGACATAACTCTCATTGAGAGACTGAAACTTCTACAGCTAAATTGATTTAAGCAGTACAAAGCACCAAACCCTTTCCATTAGCCGACATTTGCACTTCTTGACTTAGCAGAAGCACAGAGAATTAGTGTAGAAAGAATTTTAATACAAAGAAAAGTAGGATCACTAGAAATCACTCAAACTCCTAGATTTACAGTCAGATCATGTGCTGACTAACTGATAAGCCACATTCAATCTTCATTTTATAAAAAATATCCTCTAAAAAAATCCAAAAAACGGAAAAACACTGATTTATGAGTCATCTAAATACAAGTAATTGCTTAATTTGAAGCTTAATTTAAGGCATTTATGAAAAGGTTTCTACTTAAAATCAAATCAAATCAAATTCTATGACAATAGTTGTGAAAGCTTTTCAAGATCTTTCACAAAATGATAAAACTATCACAAAAACATGGTTTACAACAGAAATTGTAACTACCACAGACAATAGCTTGCACACGAGCGCATATATGACTCAAGGTAAACATACCTGTTGTTTTTGGTTGCACTTGCTGTATTTTCTTGATCAAATTACCAGGTGAGAGTATGGTGGTCATACCAGTTGATGTCTTCAATAAAGCAGAACCAGGAGCCAAGGAGGACAGACCTTTTAATACAGTAGTAGTACAACTACCTGTTGTGAGAAAAATAATACATTTAGGTTCAATAGTTTAACAAGCATGAAAGTCCAGTATTAGAAATCTTGACATTTCCCATCTTAATAGTTTTTACATAAAAAACCAATGTTTCTGATGTCACTAAAACTCTTCACTTCAGGACCAGTTAGTAAAACCTTCACACAATGAGTTATTTATTAACTGCAGTCAATTAACTATGTAGTGCTAGGGCTGTTACCAAAAAGCTACAATGGTAAGTGACAGTTCTAATAGATAAAAATAATCATTTATATAAATGTCAAAAATTTATGAAAAGACTGCATTGTGCCCATTAAAATTGATGAAAATTTAGATCACTGACATTCTAAAATACATAAAAAATATAGATTAATTTAGTTAGACTCAGTCCATGATTCACAGGCAGACGTCACCTTTAATATTCTTGAGAACTAGCCATATTTACTATAATTCTTAGAAAAAGCATAATTATCAACTAGCTTGACTACATAAAATACAGGGCTCGAATTTAAGCTCACATACTCGCAAAATGGGAATGGAATTCAAAAACTGCGAGTAACTTTTACTTCAACTCGCAAATATAACTGTCTAAGCTAATTAGGCTAAACTCAGCATGGAAACGGCCAGATAGATTGAAAGTATGATCTTTGGCTCTACTACTCATCTGTATCTCTACATGTTACAATGAGCGTCTGAAGTATATGTGTTCGATATTCTTTGTCTATTCCACAATAACGCCTTCAATAGTTAAATATAGCACTCTGTTGTTTTTAAATTGCATTATGTGAATAGTTACACCACTAAAATTTGGAAACAATGCGAGTGCTACTTTCATTTTGCGAGGTGAAATGAAGTCAACCCGCAAAAATTTGCAAGTCCATTTTTTTTGTTAAATTCGAGCCCTGAAAAAACTAGTTTTTCACTAACCCTACACTATTCTAACTAGTCCCAGAAATCAGGCTACAATGTTAAAAGAATGACAGTTCATAGACTAAAGATCATATTTTAATTACCTGAAGTAAGTAGGCTGGCAGCAGCAGTAGTTAATGTAGTAATACCAGTTTTACCTTGGGCTTCTAATAAACGTTTTTGTTGCATAGCAGCTCTTTGTTGTTTTAATTGTTCTTCCATTTGTTGTTTTATTTGTGAAGCATTTTGTTGGGCTTGTTGACTACTTAACTTCTCTTTTAAAGCTGCTCTTTGTTTTTCCACTCTGTGAATAAAAAGATACTTAAATAGGCTTGTACATACAAGGTTAAGGTTAGGATTAAGACGAAGATTCATTCATTTTCTCACTATTTGATATATCTACAGATAAACAATCAATTTTTGTTTGAAATGAGACACCACCAGTCCATGTGTGTATCAGAAATAACAGTTTCTTATTAAAATATAAGAACTTAAGAAAATTAAGAAAACAAGCCAGCTGCTTTTTCTACTGACTCTTAAGATATGAACGAAAGATCTGTGTATTCATTCCAAAATCAATGAGTACCTGATAAATACTAAATCATATTACTTCTTATCAAGCGATTAGGCTCAGAATGAAACTACTCACTTTTCACCAAACATTTTGATTTCCCAAAGCTCTAACAACTCTTCAGCAACCCAATTTTCAGTAACACTAGGTTCTGTTAACTTAGGTGACTCTGCCCTCTTTCTTTCTCTTAATCCACTTCTTTGTGGTGTGTACTTTTCTGTGAGACAAATAAGTATATCAGTTTATTTTAGTTATGCAAATCTGAGAGAATCACACACACTATATCTTAACACAAAGTTAGTTCTGAAATCAAGTTTCAGTCCATCTCAAGCATGGTTATACAAAATCAAAATTAATTAATTATATTTTTTGTGGAAGTGAGGTGCACACTTCCACAAAACAAAAATAACTTTTGGGATGGAAAGTATCAAATGTGGCTTTAAAAGAATTTATTTAGTAAAGGGTACACAGCAAAACCAGTTTAAAAAGACCATCAGTGGGAGTCACTAATACTTCAGAATCAAGAGAAAGTATTTAATATTAAAATCACAATGGAGAGTAAAATCAATAGCTTAACATAGAAAACTGCTAACTTTAAAGGTTGCTAATGAAGGCAAGACTGTAAATGAGTAAATCAGGGATGAAAACATAGAATTCTGAAATTTGCAGAAGGGTTAGCTATATAAAAACTACTTTGTAGTTTGAGATTTTCTATACCCTTATTGAATATACTATGACTTGATACATCTTTAATAAGTCTCTGCAAAAATCAGCTGAAACCAGATGATCAACTGAAATATTAAATTGGCACCCTTTTACAGTGAATAACTTAAAGAATTTAAACATTAAAGGAGCACAATAACTATCATTACCTTTAGGCTGTTGTGGTACACCAAGTGGTACAATGATCTTTCTGACAAGAAACTCAGATCTTAGGTTATATGGTCCTATATCTCTTCTTTTCAGCAGTTCAGTAGTTGTAATCTCACTTTCAGTTGATATTGTATTAGTTCCACCTACTGGGGGTTTCTGAGCCATATCATCCCACCTAACACAAGCCCAAAATATCTTTAAATGTAAGGCTGCCGCTGCTAAAGATTTAATGGTCTGCAATCTATAATTAAATGCAGTCTTGAACAAAGGTCTAGGACATGGATAAGGCCAATTCACATTGGACATTTTGCATTCATATTTAAATCCATGCACTTCAATTTTTCCTCCTTTTCTAGAGAGTCTACTCACTTCCCATTTTTCTAACACAAACAAACTTTTTGTTCCAGATGGAGTTATAAATTTGTGTGCTGGAGGGAGTGCTGTTTTTTTAGTTGTTTTTTTCTTTATACCGCCCTTAGTCACTTTTAACAATTGCACTTTATCTTGTATCTTCCGTACGGGAGGAATTTTTGATTTAATATCATCTACACTCATTTTTTCTAAAGCCTGTCTGATAAATGCCTGAGCTTCAGAATAAGTTAAATTTTTACCAGTTTTTTGGGCAATAAGCTGAGCTAAGTTTCCAGGAATAGATATTGTAGTAGTTTTCTTAGCACCAGTAGGAGCCACACTAGGTGACTTCACTGATACACCACTAGCTGAAGCAGTTTTAGGTTCACCTCCCTTACTAAAAGGCACATGTACTACTTTAGGTGGACTGTCCAATTCAGTATTACAACCTATATCTTTATTTGAGTCATCCTTATCACCAATCACATCAACCTCCTCATCCTCTGTACTACTTTTATTCTGACTTTTAGAAGTGTCAGCTTCTTTATCATCATCAGCTTTGTCCTCATCATCTTCATCTACTTCCATTTGTACATCACCAGCATCATCAACATCAAGATCTTCATCATCATCATCCTGGTCAGCTTGATATCGACAAGTTACACTATAACATGGCCCTGAGATATCTCCAGATAAACATAGAGGAGAATAACATGAAAAATGAATGGGTCTCGGTTTCGCAGGTTCTGGTTTGTTCACTACTTCTGGACGCGTCAGAGCAATGATTTTCTTCTCAGGGGAAGCAGAGACCTCTTCTTTTTCTTGCTTAGCAGCTTCAAGTTTCAATTTCCATTGTAACTGCTGCTGAATACTTTCTCTTTGTTTCTTTTCAATTTCATCTAGTCTGTACCTACGTTCAAGCAAATTATCTAGCCTAGAATAAGGTTTAGTAACCTTAGGGTAATAAGTGTGCTCTTTTATTGCCTTACTTACGTCTATGAGATCAACGTCACACTTTTTAGTCAATAATGAATAAGCTTTCAAATTTGCTTTTGAAAAATTTCCCTGAGCCACTCTTATAAATCTTGCCTCCTTCTTTGGAGACACACTTTCAATGTCAACATCATTGTTTGTTTTACCAGTATTTATACTATCGTTTTGTTCTATCTTCACCTCATCCTCCTCTATTTTAACTTCCTTATCATCAACATCCATAGGTTCACTTTTAGTACTTTCAGAGTTCTCTTCCTTAACCTCATCTTTAATTTCAGAACTTTCATCTTTTATTTCAGATTTCACATTATCAACATCTTCAGTTTTGATTTCAGAATTGCCAGTTTCTTCTTTCACTTCAATCTCCTTCTTTTCAACACTTTCTTCCTTCACCTCAGTTTCAGAATTTTCTTCCTTTGTGTCAGTTTCCATTTTTTCAACTTTTAATTCACTGTCAGTCTCATTCTTAACTTCACTTTTTACAGCAGAGTTTTCACTATTGTCTTCAGATTTTATCTCTTCTTTAATGACTTCCTTATCATCATTTGTTTCAGTGGTACCTTCATTATTTTCAGCATTTTTATCAGTTTCATTTTGATTATCAGATTCAGTACTTCCTTCTGTAATAAAAGATGAGGACTAATTACTGGTAAATCACTATTATAATAAAGAACTTTTACAATGGTAAAACATCAAACTCTTTTAAATTAATCATAAATATTTCACACAACATTACAGATTATATCATTATGACCAACTAACTAAACATATTGCTGAATAACTTTAATCATAAATAATATCAAAATAATAAACTAAAATTTACATGATTTTATGCAATCCGAAAATTTAGATTTGACGAGTAGCTGCCAAAAACTGTCTTTAAACAACCTGTTGAAAGAGTTGTTTTCTCAAGTAGGTTAAATGTCAGTGGCAACCAGAATACTTGTAATTTCACATAGTCCTGAAGCATTATCCAGTGGTGAATGTATTCTCGTGACAGTTGCTAAATAACATAAAACACAGCCCATAACAACACTCATTATAGTAACACAGGTTGCTCGAGCTGCTGCTATGAAGAAGTTGTTAAGACACTAGACTTTGAATCTAAAGATCAGGTTGATTTTCTACAAATGGAGAACTTGTCATCTTCTAACAAAAGGATATGAGACAGAGTAATGGTAGATTTCCAGAAAAGATGCAAACAAAACAAAAAGATGTTCACAATCAGCATAAAATCGCAATAATTAAATGAATACTAGAATCGTTAGAAGATTGGTCAATAATAATTTCAAGATGCATTTCAATGTAGTATCAACTTACCTTGGTCAGTAGAACCAAATAGTTTAAGTTTTCTACTCTGAAGTTTCTTAGCAGAAGCTCTAAGACCAACCGTGTCCATTGGTGTATTATTGGTCTGCCAATTAGAGCTAACCCAACCCCAACCATGTCCACCAGTAACACGATATTCTTCACCTTTCTGTTTCCATACCTACATAAAACAAATGATATATATACTATCTTCTTCAATGAAAAATTTACAACAAGCAGAATCCTGCATTATAACTCATTAAAATCACAACTTGTATGCAAGGGTATCTTAGTTTTAGCATCTTATGAATAAAAGGATTTCATTTCTTTTATTAATACAAAAGCATTGATATGCCATTAGCCATTCAATTATTTCATGTTTTCCATTAAATTGCACACCTATGCTTTTAACAGGGATCTATGTTGTTACACAATATTCTGCAACCACTGGACCCCTAATATTAAATATTTGTGTAAAACCCAAATAAAACCAATGCTTACATACATGTAGTATATAACATGAACCCTATTTATCAATGTAAAAAAACTTTAAGATTTTTACCTGATGTTTTAGACCAAGTGTATATTTTATCCAAACCACAGGACGAGACAATTCTTCATCGGTTAATTTCTTTTGTTCACGTTCTTTTTTCTTCATCTCTTCTCGATCCAAGGACGTAATACGTTTCATCTTTATATGACCTGAAATAATATAACATTTTGATGCATCAGCTTATTTTGGTAAGATTTTTATGACTTTTACAAAAGGCATAATGCTTCTCCCATGTTTAGTAAGAAAATCAACAATCTTAATTTTAGGGTAGGGTATTAGATGACTTGCCATAGCAGGGAATTGAACTCAGATAACTTTTAAGTTGTAGAGTGTGCATCCTGGCCTGAGCTTACTGATATATTCAATAGCAGAAATGTGCTTAATGAAAGAACAGTTTGCTACTGTTTGTTTATAACCTTTCCTAAATCAACCTCATTTCATACACCACTTCTCAAGTCACTAACAGTCAAATACACTAGCCACTACATCATTTTTTCAAGATAATGCAAATTGTATTTTATTATTCACATTTAAGGCTGCACTTCTCCACAGGTTATGAACCAGACAATTTTCATTACCAGTACTAGTTTACCTACAACATGGAGCAGACAACTTTTTACTTGGAAGAAAATAAGTTAATGTAAAATTTTCATGAGTAGCTGCAGTTAGGAATTAAACTTGGGAACTCTGGAATTGATAGGCGAAACTCCCCAACAACCACAGCTATGTCAAATGTATTGACTTATAGAAAAAGAACAAAATGCATTTTCTTTCAATGCTTTGAAAATCATCAAAATAGAATTATATGTCAGTGTTGTTTTCACTATTCAAAAAAATATTTTAAAATCTTACCTAGAGCTTCATGCCAGACAGGTAATAAAAGAGCTGGTTTGATGACTGATTTAAGTATAGACAGAGCTAAAGAGAAGTCCTCAGGCTTGGTACAATGATGAAGAGCTTTTAACCATGACTGTCGATGTAATTGCCAATTAGGATGAAGAAATGGTGCAGCTAGACTACTTTCTAACTGAGCTAGGCTCAGTCTTAGAGTTGATATAGTCATTATTTTATTGCCATTGGTAGCACCATTCCATTTAAATTCACTAAGATTGGTTAAACTAAATTTATGAGAAAGGTAGCGACGTTTATCTCTTTCTTCATTGTGTTGATGTTTGTTTAAGGCCAAGGTTTGAGTAGAGTACTGATTGGTGTATTGTTTGTAGTTGCCATCCATACCTGAAAGTACAATTATACTACATGTATACTTACAACAACAAAAAACAGAGCTTAAGGTCACAAAACTATGGACAGAAGTTGAAAGTTTTGAAAATACTGAAAAATAACTTTCAAAATACTGACATAGACAGGTTTTATGTAAGTTACATAGACTAATTTATTCTAATAATACTGAAATCAATATTAACACTGAAAACTTTCAACAATGCAGTGAAAACTTGAATACAGACTTTATACAGAAGTATAAAACAATAAAGTGGGGTGCAAGGTTAAAAAACTTGAGTACCAGCTCAGTTCATTTGCCAACTTAAAATACTCTGATGCTGTGGAAATCTGCATTTTAATGGCATGATTTGACAAGTTTTGCAAAAGACACTGCCAATTTTATACACACCAGGTCCTTCAATGGCTAAATTGAAATTTAAAACATTTTTTTATACTTTTTTCTTGAAAAAAATCATATTGTTTATACATAACAAATGCAAGAATTACGCTTAATTATCAATTATGAAGCAAAATTCAGGGTTCGCGCTGCCGATCGCCAAATTCGATAAAATTTAATTTCTGGCGCCAATTTTGAAAAGTTGGCGAATTTCGTGGCGACAAAAAAATCGGCCGGTATAAATTTTCTTTGATGTAAGTTTTGATATCTTAAGTGGCCAAGTTCATATTCGCAAGTGATAAGATATTGATTTTATTGATAACGACAGACGGAGCGTTTGTGCTGTTCGCCTTTTGATGTAATTGACAAATCCGCTCAGCGGGAGGTGCTGTTAGTATACATGCTTCATAGGCCGATAATTAGTGTCTCGCTGTACATGACATCGATGGCCCCTGATGTTAAATGCTCAGCCATGCGTCAAACAATTATTGACAATTACGTATATTCAATTAATAGGCGGAGCTTAAGCTTAGTGATATGCATTATCAACCAATCGGCGTCCGCTAAAAAATCAATAGTGTAACACGTCGGCTCGATAATATTGCTTACGTAATCAATTAACAAAGCAATTAACAAACTTGTGACAAACTGTGATATTGCATTAATTTCAGAGGTTTAAACTGTTTAGAGAAGATAATTGTATTAAATTTGAGCGTGTTTTCAATAGGCGTTATTGGCAGGTTTTTAAGTCAATAAAAGGTGACAATAACAAAAATCTCTGATTGAATAATCAAAATCTTTAAATTCTATAAGAAAATTATCGTAATTTTTTTTTGTTTTCACTTTTGATAACAAATATAGTTAATAATTATACTTTTATTTTGTAAAAATGAAATCCCTTCAATCATCATGTCATTATGTCACGTATTTTCGCGACCGACGCTATCGCCAATTCGGGTGATTCATTGTTAAATCTACGTTCGTAATTTAATAAAACTATTATTTTGAGTAATAGTTCTTCATAATTTAGCAAAAGTAAAAAAGAAATCCCCTCTTTTTTTCTATCTTAAGAATAAACACAGGTTGGTTTCGACAAATTGAATTATTGAAAATAATAATAAGTTTTAGTCACATAATCAACTAAAGTCGTGTAACAGACTCTAAAAATCAATATTAAGTATGCATTGCTACATGGAAAGTAATATTTAAGAAAAAAGTATGATAGCCAACCAATATGATAAAACATATTTTAACAAAGAAAGGTCAAAATTGAGGACATTGATATTTTCCAAGAAGATAAACCTGCAATCATTTAGACTCAACCGGAAAGGAGACATTTTCTATTGAAATGATAAAAAGATTATTTTAGGTTACAGTTTGATACAAAATCACAATGTTCTGAGGAATTTGTGTAAAGTAATTTAACTGAGTGACCAAATATAACGAGTGTATTAAATAATTTTTAATGTAAATTAAATGAATTAATTAGTTTACATTCAAAATCTAATTATTTTGAGTTTTGTTTTGTTGGAATTCTGAGTTATTCGACTTTAATTGTCAGTCATGATAGTGATTTATGACACAATTAATGGGTTTAATCAGAAGTGAAACATAAGAAATTCTACATTTGTGTGTGTAATAATTGGTGCTTCTGACATTCTATACGAATCTATTCTATCATTTCGGCATATGCATTTACGTGACATTGACTGTTCTTGCTTTATTTATGTAAAAAATGAAAAATCTGCAAATTAAAAATAATACAATAATTAAGATACAAACAAGAGTTCAGGAGAGCTAGACTACAATGAAGGTGTGCTTGCTGTCTTAATACAACAATAATTTGCGTTGATGCACTATAAACTTGTTAAACCGTAACAAATTTTGTTGGCTCCAATGGCCCCAAAGTGGCGACAATTTTTTTCATTTGGCGAAAATGTTGGCGACAACTTCTTATGACCCAGCGCCAACCCTGAAAATTTGCACACAGAAGATAGAAAATTAAAATTATGTTCTCATGTATTTTTCTTAAGAAATATAATTACGTATTTTTAATAAAATGATTTAACTAGTATTAGTAGTCATCTTGTTTATTTGTACCTGAGCATGAATTGTATTTTTTTATCCCATCAAGATGCTGAGCTTGAAGTACTTACCCAGTTTAAAGTATTGTTGTTGAGAGAATATGGATGAAGTAGAAGACAATTTACTACGAGCAATACGTGTAATCTCTCCATCTTTATTTATAATGAGTACTTCATCACTAGATGATGAATTCACTGTACGAACATTAGATGTATTGGTTTTAATGGTTGTACCCATGATAGAATCTGAGAACAGTTTAGGAGTAAGAGAGCCAGTCTTTGATCTTGTGATCATAGTTCTACCACTGCCTGAAATTATTAACATAAACAAGAATTGTAATGTGGAAACCACATTAAAGACGGATTTAAAAACTTTAACGCAAAAATTTCCAAGGGAAATAATCCATTACAAAGCCAGATAGACTTTTTAATTCTATTCATCAGATAGTATGGTATCATTGTATGAAGTTTCATAAAGATCTGACAATAAATGGCAGAAATATATGGTAAATTGAAAACTTTAATGCAATCGTTAACCACACTGGATGAACGCCTGACCGCCCGCCTGTGTTTCGCCAATTTTTTTCTTTGAAAAATCAGGCTAAATATACTCATCATGTAAATACAGATTTTCACAAAAACACTTTTCCAGTACTGGAAAATCTGTCCAGTGAAATGACAAATTTCATTGGACCTAATGAACATTCGAGGGCTAAACACAAAAAAGACATAACTCAATTTAAAAGAAGATTGAGTAATTACTGTTTTGCACTTACATACTGGAATGTGACTAGAATAACCATAGTCACAGCTGACATAGGTAAACTGTAGGTTTTTTATCAACATCATTGTATAGGTTGATGCTTATAATTCATTTAATAGTTTTTCATCATTAAACATTTTCATGGATTTACATAGAATAAATTTTAAGCAATATTAATTTGTCTATAAAATACTCTAAAAATTTGTCATATTACCTGACTGGCCATTTTCTTGCTCTTGTTTGTTTTCATCATTCTTTTCAGCAGGTTCAGTTTTCTTTGGTGCCAGGCTGATCTTCATTTGAGCTCCTTCCTTGTTCAACAAAACAAAAGTGGTCCCTGATTTACTATTATTAGGACAAACAGACTGTATATTCATTATACCGGAAGTCTGTTTACCATCAGACCCTACAACTATAACTTTACTGTCCGTTTTCTGTGTAGTATTACTTTCACCATTCTGTTTACTTGTATCATTAGGTTGAGTCTGTGCACTATCATCAGTCATACTTTCATTAGGTGAAGGTTCTCTAGATTTACTGCCATCTCGTTTTGCTCCAATAACAACTCCTGGTTCAATAGTTCTAACAAGTCCTTTATCTTCTACAGTGGGAGATATTTGTACAGTAGTAGTGGTGTTGGTGGTGGTAGTTGTTACTGTTTCAATACTTTCAGTCACTTTAACAATACCTAAATCACTAGTTGATATGATTTCAGTTGTTATGTTAGAACAATCAGTAGATGACACACGATTTCGTGAAGTACTTGTTATCTGAAAACATAGGTACAAATTGTATATAATAAAACTGAGAACTGTGGCTGACTCATTAGCTAGCTTTCCAATCTCCGTAAACAAATATCCTGTAGAGCGTTGTCGACCAGGATCTCTACTTTCTCTGTGGAAGGTCACGTCGAGATGAACTTTGTTTCGACCAATCAATACGTAGCTTTCATCTAGACGAAAACACTATTAATCACATTTTGATTTCGTAATTTCTATTTTTAGACCAAGTTTTGCATGCTAATTTAACAGCAGTATTATTCACTCTGCGATTGGGCGGCTCGTTTCAAATAGTGTGACGTAAACGGTGTAAACAAGTTACGTATCATAACAATTTCGTCATGAATATTATGATGAGAAAAGGTCGCCTAAACGTGACCTTCCTTTGAAAAAGGCCAGATCTAAATTAGCGAGTATGCGAGCGGAAATTTTTAGATCAGGATCATCGGGTTTTAATTAGATTGCTAGCTTTCTAGAACAATTTCCTTTGCCAATACTCTCTTAACCTGTCACAAAATTACAAAAAATTTCCTTGGCACAGCATAATCAACATTATTGCCATATGTTCAGCTATTTTGGAATCACAAAAAATATAACATGCTGCTGCTCCTTAACTGGATCCCTGGATTTTAAGTTGAGCTAGCAACAACTGCAATATAAGTGGGGTACCAGAGATTCAAATTTACAGTAACCTAGATGGCAATCTGAAATCCCAGTTAATAAACATAATGTTTAAAAGAAAGATCTCTTATAACATTATAGTTAAATACATGATAAAGGTAAAATAAGCAGTTTTCGTGTCTACATGCCAAAGAATGTATATCATATTTTCCCCCCTATTTTGAATAAATAAATCAGACAAGGAATTGACTAGAAGATATTTGCATTACATATGAATTAGTTCAATCAAATTTTTAATGGATATAAATTCCATACAGACACTCCACTCATCTGTTATGTTTACTGTAATAGAGGTCAAATTATCAACTAGCCAGATTAAATGAAATAAGTAATTTTCACTAGCCCAAATCAATTACCACTAGTTCCAGACTTCAGGCTAGTGTGTTAAGATAAAAGTTTATCTTACTGATTCATCCGATGTATCCATAGGATCAAGATCACCATTCAGTTGTAATTCTTCTTCTCTCTTTCTTCTTTCTTCCTCTTCTCTCTCTTCCTGTTCTTGTTTCTCTATCATTTCTTTTATACGTTTCTCCTCTTCTTCCTTTCTTCTTTTTTCTCTCTCTGCCTGAGTCTTTTCCAGATTGGCTATAATTCACATAATATGAATACATATGTTAATCTGTTTTTCATTACCTTTCAGATCAGGAAGTTTACGAACATAAATCAAAGTATTGAAATACAGAAAGACTTTCTTGCACATTGAAACCTAACGAATCCATACGAATGATAACTCATTACACATTAGATTCAAGTACAAACTGAGCAGGGCAAAAAATGCAGGCAGTGTTTATTCTATCCTGTATAACTGGCAAATACTACTGCTTAGTGTATTAACAAGATTTGAATCTGCCCATTCACACCCTTTTCAATATAAGTAAACACCTGTCACTGACACTGAAACAAAGACGCGTCAGTTGACTGAACTATTTTTATCGCCTAGAAATAAACTGCATAGTAAATTAGAGACACATGTATCCCTCGGCAGGTTAAACTGGTCAGGCATTTCAATCATCGATAGTTTTCGACTTGTGGTATAACTTAAGCCTTTCGGCAAAATCGCCGAAAGTCTAAAAATGAAAATTTTTAAGTTTATCATAACAGAGAAAAATTATCCAAATTTGGAAATCACAAAAAATCACAAATTATCGACATAATTTGAACTTTCTTGTTTACATCATGTATTCCATAAATAGAAAAATAGAAAGTAGAGTACATCAGAGGGGAAATGGTGCATGTACTTATTGAAGTTAATAACATTGAATTAAGGTAGAATTTCGCCAATACAAAGCAATGAATGACTACAGAAATTTTCCTAGAAAACAGGTACCTAATTGTACACTGTAGTTCTAAAATTTTAACCAAGTCAGATTTTCAAATTATATCAACTATTATTTTATGAAGACAAATTAAAAATTACACAATTTTCATATCCAAGGGAGATAATAACATACTTTCATAGAGTTATCATAAATGTCTTTGCAACTGAATGTGGTTTTATAAATCCAACCCATGCAAAATGGCATACATGTTGTACCGATTTAAAGACAGTATGTTTTGCAAACATTTATCATGATTTTTAAATGTATAAATGATTGTAAATAGGCATAATGGGAATCCTACCATAATTATCATCCCTCAAGTTATAGTAAAATAATTTTTAGATAGTCAAACATTTTGACATTCCCATTGCAAAGCCTATGTCAATTTAAATGCAAAGTTGTATCACCTGAGGAAAAGTCTATTTCCTGGCTGATGTTAACAGGAGGCTAAATTCAGCAGCTCAGATAAAATTTGCAGCCCATGTACATAGAATGATTAAAACTTACCAATTTCTACTTCGATGGCAGATTTCTTATTTGAACTTTTTTCTTTCGTTAATTTTTCAGTAATGTTCATCTGTCTTACAATATCATCTCTAAGATCACTAAGTATAAAACTGAGTTCTCTCTCCCATACATTAGGATCTAACACTTCCATTAACTCTTCTATTTGATGTTTAGTACTATAATACCATACTTCATTCTCTCCTTCACTGTAAAAAAGTGGCATAAACTATTAAAGTCAAGTTCCAACTATGTACCAACGTTACACCAATAACCTCATGGTCATTAGGTTATCAATGATATCTATCCATTTCCTTTGTAAGTCTCTTAAGTTTTACTCCCAATTTTATAGCTAATAATTATGATGCCCTCAGAAGCAATCTTCTCAAAGTTTCTATTTTGCATAATCATAAATTTAAATGAAAAATCAATATTAGTTCACATGTTTCCAGTAAAAACAGAATTAGAAATGATGAATTAAACATGAACTTAAGTCGACTGTAATTTTAAATTATGCTGCTGTTCATGTCCCAGGTGTTGGGGTAGGCAGCAGGTGGCAATGGTCTTAATCTATACAATTCTGTTTGTAAGGTAAATGCAGTCAAAGAAGCTTGAATCCAGGTCAACACTGATACACTCAAACTACCTAGGATTTCTTTGGTCTTCTACCCTTTCAGGAGGTGAATGCAGTCAAAGACCTCCTTAAGTTTATACATTATGGGAAAGAGGCTATGAACTATCTTAGGCATCCGGAACATCATGCAAGTGTCATAACCTATATATTAAAATATCATTTATACTTACACAATGAGACGTCTAACCAAGAACCAATATTTTCTTCCATGACGATCATAACCAACTGGATCTTGCCGACATAACAAACCCCCCTTCTCTGCCTCAGATACACAATCTGTCACTCCTTTCACCTGTATGAAGATAAATTTTTAATCATAAAAAAACCCACTCAACACAAAAATATTGAAGAATGAGACAAAGACAACAATATTGCAAAATCAACAAAATTATCAGTTAACAGTAGAGCTGTCATTGATTGAGCTCGAAGGGTATTGACGATACCAATATATCCAGAAATAAATATTGACGATAAATCAATATATATGGATACCTTCACAGCAGTACTATACAATCCATTTATGTTGTCATAAACTCATAATAGACGTTGGTGTATATTTGTCCTGAATGTTACGCCTTCTTTGGACTAGAGCTATATCCTCAATGGGGGTGCCATCAATGTTTTTGACCTATCAAATCATATTATGGCAGCACACCTGTTTCTGCTTACAGTCGAGGGTTCGTCTTACAAATTGGACCCTTATTAGCGACTTCTATTTATTTATCAATATATGCATTATTATCGATATTTCAATATGCATTTGGAATATTGATCGGAAAATAAAATTGACGATACAGCAATATCATTGGAATCAATGACAGCTCTAATTAACAGATTGTCTATGTCAACTAATACAAGGATTTGATTTGGCCTAAATATTAATTTCGTACGGTCATGCTAGTTGATAGTTTACCTATTACTATAAATCATATTGGAATTCTTTGCTCGTGAAAATATAAAGCAATGACTGATCTTCATGCAATTTTGCAACATCCATAAGGCAATAAATCTAATAAAGAATGCTTTTGATCCTCTTTCTTCTAATGAAACACAATTTCAACAAGTTTAAACAGACTTCGGTTTCTTATCCAACCATACTGAATGCAGACCACACTCGTTAGCATTAATGGTAAAACAAGTCATGGTAAATGCAGTTCTGAACTTGTTTATTAGCCTTTGGTAAGCTGAACTTGTACACTGCATAATACTTTTGAACTAATAAAACCATACCATTATTCTTTTTAAATTTATTACCTGATGAGCTCGGCAAATACTGCAAAGCCAGTCATCATCTGGCACTTCTTCCAGTGGGGGTTCTACACAGGTCAAGTGATAAACAGCTGAGCACGTTTCACAACAAAGCAAGTCGCCAAGTCTGAAAAAATTTTGTAGCATAATATTTATCAAAATACATAAATTATATAATACATTTTATAATAATAATAATTAATAATTACGTACAGTAATTTTTAACTAAATTGAAAATTAAGTAGTATGAGACAGTAAACTCAAAATGATGTATCAATATTAACATAGAGTAAAACTTAGTAAAGATAAGGAAGAGATTTTCACAAATCTGTCCAATATTCAATATGAACCTAAATAAATGCATAACAACTAAACAAGTGAGATCTATTTGTTTATACTCGACTAATTTCCTTATATACTATTCACAAATGACAATTATTAAAAAAAAAAAGGACTTTTAACTTAAATAAGAGATAATAAGATAAACAGATACGAACAATAGCAACCATGTTAATCAATACATACTTGTGACAAGCTCGACAGTGATCGTCATATGTAATATTGCCCTCATTTAGTATTTCTTCTCGAACTTTGTTGGTTGTCAGGAATAAGTCGGTCAATGTCTGTAATACTTTCAATTTGTCAGCAACACTAACAAAGGGAAATTCTGCCATTTCAAGTACATTTATTGCATCTTTAAAGTCACTAACATTGTTTTTATCACTTTCTAAGTATATTCTAGCAACTTCAGGCCATGTCATGGCATCATTAAAGAAAAATGATACATTAATACTATCTTTAGTGTCTGATGGACCAAATGTTGTGCTGTTGCTATCTTCCTCTCTAAGAATTGCTTTAATGATCATGACATGAATTTCTGTGTACAAGCTACATTGTTCTTCACCCAGCAATGATGCACAGAAATCTTCAAATGTAAAAGGTGATAATCTAACTATAGTTCTAAAATGACGTAAAATTTCATATATTCCTAAACATTGCATTAAAAACTCAGTTGGAATCAGTAGATCAGTTGAACTAGGCGGTAACACTAATGTTGGTATTTCTATATCGTCTAACATATTAGGACTTTTCGGTCGACGAAAAAACACAACACGTCTTTTCCCCGATGTGCTGCTACTTTCTACACTGTATTCTGAATCCGAACTGTCTTCATCATTGTAAGACCCATCAGAATCGCCGTCAATCGTTGACATGTCATCAAGATTGACACTTTCAGGATCCAGTGATCCAGCACCCACACTATCCCTTGACAGCTCATCATCTTCATCAAACAGATTTTGAATGAAATTTCTTCCCTTGCTAGCAGCATCTCTTTGTTTCCCTCTACTGTGTTTATAACTTCTAGGAGTTGATGCAGGGGATATGCTAACTGGTGTGCTGGACCTCGAATTATTGTCCCCAACGAATCCACCACCGAAAGCTTTCGGTTTTCTCAAGAAGTTAGCAGATCTCGGGGTTGCAGTCCTTGGGGGCCTTCCCCGGCTCCGTCCACCCCTACCAGGCATCTGGAACTATGAATTTGGGGTCAGATCACACTGACGCTCAGTTGCACAAATGTAAACAAACACACGTGCTCATAGCCTCGAATTACACGAATAAGAATCCATGTTTGTAAATTTGGAAGCCGCCATTTTCCATAATGAAGTCACGTGATTATTTGTGTATTTCTTAAAAGCGGCGTTTTCAAATTCCGCACATTAATTTCATCATATTCTTTACTTGCCTCATATAAAGACATTTAAATTGAATACAAAAATAGTTTTTAAAAGAATTCAAACGTCTTTTAAGCACCAAAATAAGCGAGATTTCTTCTTTTTAAAATAGTTTGATCACTCTTCGCTATCCAACGCGGCTGTGCGATACGTTATGAAACCGTGTACGGCATTGGATAGAAGTTTGTTTGGTATTTTGATTGTCAGCTGAGTGCGTCTTAACTTTAATTGTTTTTACTAATTGTACCACCTAGAAAGGAAGAGACTGACTTATTTTCATGATTCGATAGTTCGGGAATTGTTCAGATGATGTACTTCAACCGAATGAACTAAAATCGACCATTAGATATTGGCCAATGAAATCGTTCGTTACAAAGAAGACAAGGACATTTAGCTTGGTGGTGAAATAACGTGATTGAGCGAGAGATTGCGAGATATGCTTTTTTACCGATATAAACTAACGATTTTGAATATCTTTGACGCCACCTAGCCTTAAATTAACATGTTTCATATTGCGAATTAGTTTTACGGTACTATGATGAAATTACTTATGGCGAATGTGCGCCCTCCTTTGCATGGTTTTCTTTTCTTTCAACAGAGGATTGTGTCAAAGTTATTGTATATGGGGATCGTCTCAAAAGTATCGATTTTAAAAACGAATGAACTTGAACAATGTAAATAAAGATCATAGTTTGGTCGTTTCCATTTACTTTTTTGTCATTTTAAGGACACACATTGCACTGTTCATTCGTCTGTACGAGTATAAGTTGGATCAACTTTTGAAAGGAATTTGAACCTGAGCAATACGACATTCTCACGATTTTTTCGGTCCCGGAATTTCTTACGTTTTCATAATTTGTAAATACAATCTAACATTCTAAGGAATCTTCGAATTCCTGACGAACTTAGAAAAATGCAAGTTTACATTCGATTTTCGAAAAGTTCGAGTCAAGTCGAAAACACACAGCTTGCTACTCAAACTTGTCCCTTTTTGCAAATTTATCACAAGAATCAGAAGAAAGGGATATAACTCGAAACAAAACAATTTATTTAGTCAAGTACAGTTATTCCTCTTTGACTATTGCGGTGTTGAAAAAGTAAAGAGAATATTTCGTGCAAAAAACATCAACACAATGTTAATATGAATATTACAATGAACTAATCCACGACAGGGTATGCTCAGGATGACAATAAAATATATTATTTTAATATGTTTTATGAGTGTCTTGTTGGAGTAGTGGTTATGCGTTTTACCATCACAAGCATGATTGACTAAGGGATTGGCAGTTATCCGAAACACTAATTTTGTTAAAATGAACGATACAACTTTAATTTTATTTTCAATACTGCCTACTACTGGAATAGTTAGGTTTATTTTTAATGTTTACACCAACACGTTTTGTTAATTTGTAGGCACTTTACTCTTTACGGTATTTTTTCTAGGGGGGGGGGGGGGGGGGGGTCCGAACTTTCGAACCACAACCACATTATTCACATTTTGCAGAATAACGCAACATATTAATAATAAAAAAACTACATAACTATTAGATATATGTTAAGCACCAAGAAAAATTGCTTCATGCTACTTAAAAATGACTTACAGTCAAGAAATACACAAATGGACAGGTACATTTTGGAAATTCTAGGGGGTCCGGACCCCCCGGACCCCCCGTTAGATCCGCCTTTGTACACTATATTCACTTTTAAAAACACTAGTGTTTAATATACCTGATCCAAAATAGTTTCCTTGCAATCCAAAAACAGTGTTACTTTTGATATTTGCATGGGCTTTAATCAGACTTCTGTTTAAATTGCACAGACGGATCTCAAGCGAAACACCGCGGTCACACTCACTTATATAGATATGCAACACCATCATCACATTCGACATTCCCAATCAGAAAACTTGGGCTACCCCAACAATGACGTTTGATACGAACCGTTGCGTACCGTACCGCTGTAGGATTTTTCAGACGGTCTGTAAAACCGCTATCATTAGCTGGCATTAGCAATTAAATGATATTGAGAAGTGGGCATTAAGATTTAAGATGGTGGTAGGACTGAAGATACAGAAGTTCCGAATTACTATGTATTTAAGAATTAATAATGTTTCTTCACTTAAATTACGGTATAAACTACCATATCCTACCGTGAGGCGTTTAAACAGTGCACACCTCTGAGCTATTTTACTAAACGGAACAAGGAATTTACTAGGATAAAGTTCGCCGATTTGGCTTCTGGATGGGATATGAGTCAACGCCGAGCTTGATATCGAATAATTACCAGAACAATGTCGTAATTATCCGGCCATACCCACCTATTCAGATATGTTTTACCATGCCCAAGATAATTGAATTAAGCACATTATTTTTTCAGATAATCATACTCTTATCTTCATTTAAAATCAGATTTAAGTGAAACAAATTTAAATCGAATGGTTGTTTATTGTTAATGCTACTCCGATAGACAACTGAGTTAATTAAGTCATTATGTAAACAGTTATATATAATCCTGACAGATTTTAGACGGAGTGCGTCTAGAAATGATGAAATGTATAATCACACTTGCGTTATAGATTTCCCATGAGTACCACAACGTATGGACAGTCACTTGATGTATTCAATTAGACACTGAAGGCGTGCAACTGGAAAACATCAAGACGTAATTAATCGTTGGTGTATTGGTGTATTTTACCAGGCCATTAAACAGACAAAAATAATGATAATGTATCACTGATGATAACAGATAAGGAAATTTCATTTACATACAATCTCGAACTCGAGAGGTTATTCACTTACTCGATCTAACATTTTTCGGGAAACTTGATAACCTATGAGGTGCGTCGATGGTTTACTCATTGAAACAGAAGTAACTGAGGTGCATGATTGTGGTCAGTGTGTTTTGTTTTATGCTATTTTTGGTCAACAATTTAAAATCGTACACGCCGATAGCCTGTTCAATTACCCCGAACGTTCCGTAACGTAAGGTTCGGAACAACTTAACACAAAAACAACTCAACCCGAGACAACTCAATCCCCAACCTACGGATTGAGTTGTCACAACTTTGAGTTGAATTATCCACGGGGTGAGTTGTCTTCGGGTTGAGTTTTCCCATGCCCGTAACATTAGCTAACAGTCGTTACTGAACACGCTGCAGGTCATCAAACTAGTGTCATTAATATGTCAACCACTCTGGTAGCCATTATGATAGGCGGTCGGCACGGTTCTGAGATTGGTGACTTCTCTGTACGACTTATTTAAAGCGGAATTGATTGTGGTGTTTAAAATCGCCATATGATTTTATTTTTTGGTGTATGTAAAATATGTTGGCTTCATTCGACAGAGAAAAGCCTTAATTAAATGTTTAAATCTGTGAAGTATAATGATTCAAAATGGAGAAATGAACTAAAAAAACGAAATAAAAATTCTAACATTTTTAAGTAATATACGATACATGCATATTATGTTTTTGACTCGGAAGAATGTTGACCGGCCATCGTATGGAAACCACTTTTACTTTGTTCATTGTGCAGTCGACAAAAAAAACCCAATGGCATTATTTGTATCACAAATGAATTTACAGTAAAGGAAACGCACTAAAATTGTCTTTACCATGTCATACGAGGTAGATTTTTACCACATGAATCACCATCATTTGTAGTTGTATGTCAATGTGCACTAAAATTGTGATTATCAGAACTTTGTTTTAATGCTTCCAAAAATGTTTCCGTACAATTTTGAAAAATTCAGAAATAAATGACATTGAAGTTGACATCTGTGAATGAGTACCTTTAAATTCTCGTCTCACAACTGGAATCTGCTGCGTGTTCAGTATCGACTGTTAGCTAACGTAATGGGTACGGGAGAACTCAACCCGAAGACAACTCAACCCGTGCATAACTCAATTCAAAGTTGTGACAACTCAATCCGTTAGTAGGTGATTGAGTTGTCTTCAGGTTGAGTTGTTCCGACACTTCCGTTAAGGAACGTTTTGGAACGTTCAGGTTAACTGAACACGCTGCTGGACTTCTGTTGTGTGATAGATTAGAAGTACAATGTACTAGTTTGACTCTCATGTTGAAATACTGACTCGCTGAACAAGGACTCTTATAGATTTAATAACAAATAGCTGCAACAGACTAATAATTGTTTCAAATGGTACCTGTGAATTTAACAATATCTTATTCAGCAATAAATAGGTCCCTAGAGAGTATAACCTTAAAGGGAGCGACTACTAAATACCACCAAATTAGTATATGTGAAATTCGTACGTAACTTCTATGACGCAAATATGTGTAAGAAACTTTCAAACTGTACGTTAGAATGTATTGTTAAATTTTATTCAACTGCTAACAAGTGACACATGCATTAACAAGAACAGAACATAACATATATTTTATTTACGATTTGTACATCATCAATATACAGTTTAAACAATACAAATTACATTTGTCACATAATCAAGGTTAGAAAATATGTACAATTTTATCATGAATAAGATCAGATGATAAATCAAGAAACAAGAAAAGAGGACATTAAATACAATTCTGTGTAAATGTATGTAAAGTAGGGTTATATAATACATGTAAATAATTTGTTCTACTAGTTAAATAATGCAAGTAGATCATCATGCAATATTCATATTAAAAGTATTTCTGTTCATAGCATTCCTATTAAATGTATAAACTTAAATTGATTGATATTTTCTTCAGATTTAAACAATTGTATAAATTTAATCATGTTGGGTTGAGTATAATAGTATAACCCGCTGAATTAAATACATAATACAGTACTTCAGTATTCACTATAGATAGAAATATAAAACCGTATTTAAAAACGGGGATAATCGTACAAATATGAGTACATTGTATTTGAATTAGCGGAATTAATTGATGCATACAATACTGACAGTTAAATTAAATGTAACAATACACGTTACATGTAGACGTTGGTGGCAACATCAGACACTGTTTGCATGTTGTTGCTTCCACACGACATTTATCTTAACATCAAATACTATAACACCACATGATTTTGAACACGGAAGTAAAATCAATACGTTAATTCATTTGCCATATAAATGACATAATTTGTATCATTATATTATTATACCTTTTAGAGATCACATAACGTGTCTGTTGAAAATAAACGCGCATGAAATGCTCATGTCGCGTGTTTGTTACTGGTACTTCGTAACTATGTTTTATAATGTTTTAAATCATCGAAGATTCTTAACACAATAACTAGAAGAGGCGTTCTTTCTACTGAAAAGTACAATTTATGATTCGTACAGTTTTTTACTGTTGTTAATAACGTGCACTTAATGCGTTCAATTATTTATAGTTTGTATATTTAACCATTTTAGTTTTTGTTCTTAAAAAAATACACGCACACAAATTCTAAGATCCGAGGTGATAGTTCTAATGCAAATAAAGGTTATATAACTATACAATTGCATTGTGTTAAACACCCCAGTAAAGCACTCATACACGTAGAATTAGACGTTAAAAGAGATTAATCTTATTTATATCAAATCTCAAATATGCCATCCCATTAGACTGCTACACTCAAAACAACCTTGGCATCTTCTACGAAAATATACATTGGAATTGGTTTGAATACAACAAGTTATGGGTCCCGGCGAATAACACGCTGGTAAGTAGTTCTATGATTGTTTATACATGGACGTGTTAATTCAATATTATCTAACAGTTTGCCAGCTATTCTACTAATAAGCTACAAAACAACCTTCAGAAGTCTTAATCATAGCAAATTGCCATGGATTGTCTACATACACATTTAAACACCACCATCTGTCATTTCCATGTACATTACTTAATTAATTTATATACATCGTTGCACGTTTTATCAAAACATTTCATCAGTACATTGTCTCACAGTCACACGTTGTATTTCCGTGTAGTTCCGACTATTTTACCACAAAAACCAAATTCCACCAAAACACGTTTTCTACGGAATCCACGTTACTCGTAGAACTATTTTCTCACTTTTTGATATCTGAGGTTTATCTGCGTAGAAGATCGCCGAGGTAGTTCCGGATGAGGCTTCTACAATCGTGGATATTTTATTTGTCAGATTTTAAAGAGAATGCGCATGTTTTGTTCAGTTCTTTCACGTGGTATTATGACGCAACAGCTTCATACAAGTTCTTATTTCATACACGTACATAAATAGTGCAAATATATTCCGAATGTACAGGACACAAAATTAACATTTAGACAGAACATGTGCCAATATCATGAGTTTGAATATGTATAGTCATGGCAATACCAACACATTGTAGCGACGAACTCTTATCTTTGTAGCTTTTATCTCTTGTAATTATAACCTTGTGATATTGGGCCAACAGTTTAGTTACTACCATAAAGTACACATAGTTCTGATTTGTTTCTAACGTAAAAAATGGCTCGGTCGATTTATTTCGTTCTTTGGACAAGTGTTCTAATAGTTTTGGCACCAGTTAATGGTGCCTTTGCTGAGCCAGTGACAAACTCTCGTGAAAACAACCAGGATTCTTTAGGAGATATTCTTCGCCATTTGGCTCAACTGGAAAACAGATTGGCAACAGTCGAAAAGAAGCTCGCTAATACAGAATTGGAACTTGTTCAACAAAGAGAGATTACAACTAGACAAGAACGGGAAATCAAACGCCAAGATGATTTGATCAAAGTTTTGTGTGAAAGAACTGGCATGAATACGAATATGAACGCTTTAAAACATGAAACAATGAAAACTGTGGACATTGAGACGACGAAGGATGTACATCAGCCTAATTTCGATCACGAGAACCATAGTAGAAATAATACCTCGTTTAATCTTGCTTCCAACAACACTGATGAGACTGGAAGACGTACAGGTATGTAAACTTTTAAACTTAGTAACACTTTTCCAGTAAATTTAAAGGTTTCATGTTTGTATCTATGTTGTATGACCATAACCGTGATTGAATTTCAATGAATGAACACCATTATGACATATTTACCGGTTGCACTCCAGAGCAAACTGCTGATTCATCGAAACGTCTTTCACAATCTTCTTTAAATACGCAATGTTGTGCATGAACCTTTATCTCAAGCATTTAGCGTAGCATTTTCTATTGTTTCGACCTTTTGACTGGCTAGATTATTACACCCCTAACAAAGGAAATTGCCAAAAAACTAAGGATCTATCTATAGCGAAGGACAGCCCAAACTTTATTGACATCTAAATTCGTCTTAAACCGGAGTCACACACCTAGCTTATTCACATTTTATGTTTGTTCCCTTCGAGAAATTATATAATTGTTAGTAGAAATTATATGTGCGTGTATTGAAAGGGCAGATTCTGTCATAAAGCAAACAATTTTACCTGTACTTACGAAAGAGATTTCTTAAATTGATTTTCATGTATACTTTGTAGCTATTAAATGTGTATGTCTCTCTACATTTTAGCATTTATTTGACATACACACATTGTTTTCCAATTTGCGACTCGAATGGATCATTTCTCTTGACAAAACAAAACAAGATTCCATAAAAGTCAAATGGAATCGTTTTGTACTTAAGTGACATTGCTTTTGATAAGAAAGGCAAAATAAAAAAAAACAGTTGAGCTTACTTTTACATGTAAGAAATTATGAGTGTTTAAAGAATAATATTTATCATACTTTCTTTGAAATCACAATGAAATGATAGAATGATAATTTATATCTTCATTTATATTTACTTTCACTTATATGAGATACATAAAATACTTAATAAATATAAAAATAAAAGCACTGTAGATATGATTTTTAGTTACTTTAAAAGTCTATACAAAATTAAACAAATTAAAAATTCAGATAAAATAGACACATCACCCATCTAATTGACATTCATTTGGAAGTATAACCTTCAATTATGAATATTTTATTAGATAACCGATTGAAAGATTATTTCAAACATGAGTTTTTCTCCAAAATATTTTCATTGTATTTTCACTGATTAACATTATTGTAATCTTAAGTACTACTGCTTTAAATAACAAAACTATAATAAAACAATCAGTAAAGTAAACACATACATTGTTATCTTATCATTAGCTCACCTGAACACTACGTGTTCAGAAATCAGATCTGTGGCTGGATGGATTGTCCAGCGCACGTTGTCATGTGTTCACAACTTTTTACTGTCAACACTCTACAGGTCACACGTTTGTTCCATCATTCATTATGGCCAGAAGTTCTAGAATGACAGAATGAGCTACATAAGGCAAAACAAACTAGGTCGAATCAAATAAAAACATTGATTACAATCCAGAAGTCATATTTTTGCTTTTTCAGCCAACCTCAAATGCAAACGGATGGGCTGTATAACGCCATCTATGTCCTCTTGTTAATAATTAGCGTGATAACTAATCATAATTATAACTAAAGTTGCAATTTAGGTTTAATTGTTTACACTATAATGAGTTCTTGTTCCATATTCTGTTTTCAGCTCGTCAAGGACCTGAAGTTGTTGCGTTTTCAGCATATCTGGCTCATGATATAACTGGTCTTGGTCCTTCACAGACGATAATTTTGGACGGTGTGATCCTAAATGACGGAAATGGCTACAACAAAATCACTGGAATATTCACGGTACCGATTGATGGTGTTTATCTATTCTTCTTTGCATGTCAGGATTTCCATGCCCACAGAATATACACTCAGCTTGTAGTTGATGGCGCAGCTAAATCTACCATACTTGAAGCCGGGAGTGGGAATCATGCTATGGGTGCAAACGCTGTTATAGTGAGGGTCACATCTGGTCAGAGTGTATGGATTCAAACACATCCAATAGAAAGCGGCGATAGCTTTCAGAAGTCCACAACTACCTTTTCTGGGACACTTTTGTATTCTACTTAAAAGTAATTTGATCATTTCTAATACGTTTATGCACGGTTAGCAACTTAAAATGAGATAACATGTTTATCTTTAAAGAACACATGTACCTTAGTTGGATTTGCATAAAATAAAGAATACAAATTAAGTGCATATGGTTTTTGATTTGTGATTGTATTGAAAAAAAACAATGTATCGAACTATTTGTATTTTACATATACCACAACCCATTCAACTGGACATCTCGATTGCCGATGATTCCTCGCGTGCAGGTCAAATTTCCTAACATCCAATGAGGAGCTCAAAATTATAGGGATATGTCCTCACATATTTGTCATCTTAAATTATAAATATTGTCCCATTTTAATAAAAAGTGAAATAAGAGCTATTGTTTCAAATCATACTCATGTAGCGATTTAAGAAGATACGCGAGTATGCGTTCGTTTATATTACAATTCAAATTTAACATACATAAAAATGCTTGAGAACTATACGACCAATCGCCTTAAAACCGCCAGGAACGAAGAAGTATCGCTGCAGAGCACAATTCGGGGTATTGAATTAGGTGATCTGCTATGTCATTATTTTACTTAAGAATTATACAATATTATTTTTTTTTTTGGGGGGGGGGGGGAACTGTTTTATGCTGGCAGCTTGTGTATATTACAGTAACATTATAGAATGAGCACTTGGACAAATTCTTTTTTATTTTCCTTTTTATACCCGGGTCGATAGCGCAAATGGTAGCGCGCCGGGATTTGGAATCTCGTGCCCGAGGGGGTGCGGGTTCGAATCCCACCCGGGGAGGTTATACCCTTCCATGAAAATTTGACAACAATTTCGATATTCCTCCATTAATTAGATAATATGGAGAAGTTTCCGACCTTGTGGATGGGTAGGTGAGTACTGGTTATAGACAATGTTCCAGGAAAGCTAGGTTAGGTGCGCTGGACGCCGCAAAATGACCTAAATTGTGTCGACACGGCGTAAATCTAGTAAAAAATTAAAACAAATTCCTTTTTTTGAAAAGTGAGTTTGTCATGAAATTAAAATTTATATGGAAATGTAAATTGCAAACAAGGAAACATAGACATTTGAAATAAGCAGTTGAATGAAGTGTACAAGGAGAAAGTCGAGAAATAACAAGAGACCAAGACTTGACACACATATTATTTCTAAATAGACTAGTTGAACTATCAATATCCTTGATAATATGTGGGGCTATTTCTATCCAGACCAAGTCATTAAAACCCGACTGAACAAATATGCATACCCAAAAATGTTAAACTTTTAAAATCTGTTTTGAGGCTTGGTTTTATTATCTGGCATATAGTGAAGATAAATCATTTAACTTTCTACCATAATGTCTGAAATGACACTGCACTTGTGTTGTCTATGTAAGTACAGTTTGTTTCGGATTTGAAACCCCATATCCATACATGGGTCTATTTTATTTTTGTCAACTTGTTAAATCTGACTACATGTACTTGGAAATCGCGATACATGCATTCTTATCTGTTAGAAAGATATTCATAAAAAAAAACATAAAATTCCAGATACCTTGCAATGATTTAGGTCTACAAACTCAGATACATCAAGATGTTTTTGTGCGTGAAGGCATGAAATGACGGAAATTATGATATCATTAAAAGTAAAAAATCTCCAATATTTAACAAAAGAACATAAAAAAATCTCTTTTTAGAACGAAGCAGACAATTCAAAGTCTAATAAACTTTAAACAAAAAAGATAAGAACCTAATAAAGCACAGCTCCTTCTCAATAACACGTGAATATGGGAAACACATAACTGTAATATTGTGCATATATTTTTGTTTCAAATCGTAAAACAACGTTTGATTTAAATGATAATTCTTTTGTTGGTTGCTTTTTGCAATATTGTTGGTTTTATCACGAAAACACGCACGTAATTTAAGAGAGTGGAAAAGATATTTGATTGAAGTTGTAATCACGAAGCAAGTGTAGTTTTCCTGATCGTTTATAATTGATATCTGCACTTTTATGCTGTCATATAGTCGATATATATTAACTGACATTTAATACTTATTTGGATGTTTACTTAGGTTTAAATTCAGGACCGAAAACAACCATCACATTTTTAAGTCTAATACTTACAGAGAGAAGTACAATTTAAAATCTTATTTATATATGTGTTCTTCATATCGTCATGTTAAACGGTTCAAAGAGTTCTATAAGAATATATATCTATTTTTGGTAGGGTTTCACGCCGTTGCAACACATTGTATCGGTCATATTTCCGCCAGGGACTGAAAAGTATCCTACATGATAAAAACTTTTAATCAGTGGTAGGAAGGAGAATGTAGAAAGTATTCATTGACCAAACTCCACGAAAGTTTGCCCCGCCCGGAATTCGAACAACGACCCTTGATCAGTATACTTATGAATTACAAATGGAGCTAGCCGGATTGGCTGAAGGAATATACCAATAGCTATTTGAGAAAAATATCTATTGTTTTTCTATACCATATTCTCATTTATTAAAGTAATGAATAGAAGAATTTACACTTCTGCATATCTATTTGTGTTTTAATTCAGCGTTTCGACATTTATTCTCATACAGTATTTTATAACCAGTTAGCAATATAGGTGCTAAAACGGTCCGAGATAAGAGAATACAGACAGAAACAGCAATACTTAACCAGCGTCGATAAATCATTTCTATCATATGAATTTAACAATTTAAAATGACTTATTTATTATTGGTATTATAAAACCATTTAGATCGTCTGTTTATCACCCTGGTAAAATCAAACGATAAATTAAATGTCTCGTATTTTGTTCCGTTCTCTTTTGGTGTGAAAATGAATATATTCTTCCAACAATTCATTGAATTTATTCGTAAGCCAATAAAAACCATTTTTCAATTGTTGCCTGACGAAACTGTTCAAAACTTGTATGAGACTCGAGAATGGCACACAGGCGATAATACATCGATAGGAAAATTGATGCGTATAATATATAAAATTTAAACTTCACCGTTGTAAAATCGACAGTATACCACGAAAAGACATATTGATTGTCACATGCAAAACTATTCAAACTACTTGAAAATAAAAAAGAATGTATCCTAGTTTAGCACTGACCCTTCAATATATCATTTTCTTGCTAACTTATGATTGTAACACTGGTTTTTTTTCTAGTCCAACAATACAGGGTGTCCAAAAAGAAAGTTTACAGTTTTGATGCTAATTTATAACATGTTAATACTCTGCTAGATTATCACAAACTTTTACATGTTTAGACATTATGTGTAAGTTTTATCCGTGTCATTTGTAATCTATTAGGTCTAATACTTTACATGAAAACGCCAATTTACTAAAATTACAAAATTTTGTGGTTGACGTCAAATTAGAAATTAATAACGTTTTCCAAATGTCTTTCTTTTTGACTCTTCACTTCACTCACACGCTCCATGAAATTGTCAATAACTTTAACACAAGTGTCTACAAAAATATGGTGCTGTGCAGCTGACCAAAATTTCATAATTAACTTGCAAACATGTCCGGACAAAAGTAAGCTCATCCATAAACCAAACATCTTGAAATGTGTCGGCGTAATTCTCAAAAACGTCAGTGGCTCAGTTACAAAATGCAAATCTATCCACTTGATCAGTTATTGATAAGCTTTGCATAATTTATATTTGATATGGAAACAGTTCTTAGTTTTTTAATAATATTATGTACAGATATTTTGGAAACATTCATCTCTGATGATACTCTTTGAGCAGATTTTTCTGGACTTTGTTGAAGCATGTCCTCGAGCGCACTGACATTCTCCTCACTTCTGCTGGTCAAGAGACGACCCCACTTTGGTGCATCTTTTACAGTTCTAAGTTGTTCAAACTTCCAGACAATTTTGAATATAATCATTATACTCATGCTTATGCCTTTATACATATTTTTGAACTTTCGTTGCGCATCTGTTCCACTTTTACTTTCGTTAAAATGTTTTATGATAAAAACACGCTGATAAGACGTCAGACGCGCCATCTTGAAAATAACAAGTTTTTACCTGATGTCATTATATGGCGATGTCAAACATTTTAGCGTGTCAAGTTAATATGCATTTAAAACTTGAGCATATGCACTTTAAAATGGTATATTTTTCATTAATATAACACATCAATTGATAAAATGACAAAGGGGTGAAACTGTAAACTTTCTTTTTGGACACACATGCAAAGAATAGAATTGACAACGCTTGTTAAAGAGATGCTATAAGATTAATAGACTATAAGGGACAATACTCTATGTTAAACTTATAATTACCATTAGGCTAATAAGACCAGAACCATATTAATAATTTTTATTTAGAATAGCACTTACTGCACGAGCAGAACAGAAGGCACGTTATTAGTAAAAATGGTACCGCGAAATAATGTTGGTTTTTTTGCCATACTGCTTTCTGTAACAGTAAAACTAGCTGTACGTCTTAATATTGGCCCCTGTTTTATATTGGTGGTTTCGGTGGTCGAAATGTTGAAAACATCTAAAAGCACAAATATTAGCGCCAAATAAAGTAGCTTGGTAAAAAACCGAAAGCATCCAAACGCCTTTGCATGTGAAAAATCAGGATGAATATTTTTGTTATTGCAAAACATTTGGTCTATTTAAATTCAAATAAACATGAAAAACGTGACAATAGTCCGATAAAACACAGTCCTAACAGTGCTTGTTATTGTAAAAACCCATTGCAGTTTGATTGTAAGGTTATTCATGTTGCTGAAGCGTAATGATACAAATTGAGCTCGAATTTGGTAATTCCTGCAATAGTGTTTTGTTCAAAGGAAACAAAAATGTTTCCATATTAAAACAAAGCGCAACGAAGCAATGTTACTTCACGCCATGATAATACAAACTGTCGACAATTTGAGAGCTACTTGTTTAACGTTTGAATACTTCTTCAAATGATAATAATTGGAATTAATGAAGTCTGGCAAGAGATATTTCTTTACCAGAAAATCAATATTGTTTTGAATGAGAACCAATTGACAAAAATCAGATTTAAAACATATAAACAGAGACATTTAACGCATGTGCGTTAGAACATATTAAAAAGTTCATGTTATTGATTCTGTCACTATGAATTTAATACATTAATTATAAATTGAAGAATCAATTCAAGCCAACCTGCTATCGCTCTGTTCATCCCATCGGGTAAGGTAGGTAAATACAGAAATACATGTATGAACACGCAATTTTTCAGCAAGAGCGAAATTATGATATTCCTGTTAGAGGATTATTTGGATGATGACTATTGCTTTAGCTCTGTAGTACCTGTTTTGTTCTCTTGCTAAAACAGTTTGTCATGTTTTATTTAATACTGTTGTGTTCAAAGAAAGCGTTCATTTTGTAAGAAAGAAAATAAATCATGTCGGTTGGGACGTTCTTAATCAAACCTCAGACGTTTGTTTTACTCTCATACTTACTCGTACAATGGGATAAAAGTGATATTCAATTTAAAATTCAGTAAACGTTATATTAGTAGTAAACTCATTTTTAACGATGGCTGTTGAAGATTGATATTGAGAAAAAGCTTTGTCAAAGTCAATGGTGAGAATTGATAGTAATTGTTTTACATGTCATGAAATATCAGACAAAATAATCAAACACATTAGATATCAATACAAAATCAGTACTAACACAGTCCTATACATGATCGGTTACAACAGCTATATTTTATAACATCATATCATGCAACAAAATGTCATAATCACACACAATACATGTGCAATAAATCTGTACAAGCAACCATTTTTTTCAGTTAATGATTTAAGCACTGCAAGAATTTTGAATTAATAGCTAAATACACATTATCGTTTCTTTTTTTAAAGAGGAGGTATATGCCAAATTAACGCTTATATCACGGCGGTCAGTCAACCTACACACCGTTCATGGATAGGAAACGTCTCTTGATCTAGCTGTTAACAAGTTATAAGGCACATACTTTAATCCGTGAAAACTGCCCTACATGATTTAGAGTCATCTGTAGGAGGAAGAATATTTGAGAGAAATTATTACTTGCTTCGTGTGTAATGTCAATTCTTGCAGTTTGAATATAGTTTTGCTAAGTTTATTTCAATAAATTGCGGAAGGCGTAAGCCCAAGCGGCAAACATAATGTACAAAATTGACATCAATCGAACAACAAATAATCCCTTGTGGTTTTAAAAGAAACGATGATAATCGATGAGGCGATGATGAAATTGAATTTAATTTGTCAATCAATCTGTTACATGCGACGTTTTTGTGAATTAATAACTACGTCTTAGAAGAATCCGCTTCTTTTACCGTAATTATTTTAATACTTTCTTTCATCCTTAAATAATTATTCATTTAATGAGCTGTTTTTAAGTACTTGTAAACTATAACTAATAAATCGCATGTATTTCCGGTTTGTTGCTGATTTTAAACGGTTTAATATGTGCTCCTTGGTAATAAGACCAAGTTAGTCATCCTTCAATTCCGAAACCGCACACAATAATCGTAAACTAAATATGAACCCATAATGCTGTTCTATATTTTAATCTAAGGCGATTTAAGGACTGTATTAACGTATATCAACTTTAAATATCATTTAGTTCCTGGAAGAATTCTATAACAAATGATGACAAAAATTATACTAGTGATAATCATTATGCTTGACTATCAGTAACAGTCAATTAATCATTTCAAACATTTACATATTATGCATTTTGACATTTTGGAAATCTTGTCTGGAAATTGATAGACATTATATCTAAAGTGCACTTCTAAAAGTTTCACTGTCAGAGGTAGATATTCAGTATAATGTCAAATGTTTGTAAAACCAACAAAGTATAAAATGGATTGTCAATATCCTCACAAGCAATATGTCGATGTCAATGTTATTTTAATGTTAATGCAAAGTTTAAAGAAATATTGACTATACAGCATTTGAAACGAACGTAATTTTGACTTCTAAATTAATAACAAATTTAGTTGTATCTAATATGCTTATACATTCAATATAAAGAATATGTATTTGAAACAAATTATCTAGTTCTAAAATTATATTTAAATTTAGTAATAATGACTTATAGCAAACAAATGGTGAATATCACAATGTGCAAACCGGCATATATGATATGCAAACCAATACTAGGAATGAATGAATAATGCATTTATATAGCGCAATAAATATGTAGACATATTCTATTGCGCTTTACAAAAGTCCTTCCAATGTCAAATAGTATTAAAAACACCGCACTATGTACAGAGTTAATAAAATACAGTTTCTAAACACGGTGAGACTTGGAATGTCACAATTAACAGATCAATTATGAAACTGGCGGAACAGGTGTGTTTTGAGTTGAACTCTAAATAAGGCTTCACATTGAATGTTTTTGAGAGAACTTGGAAGATCATTCCACAATTTAGCACCAACTACAGCCAATGACCGGTCTGCAAGTTTTGTTCGTCGTCTGGGAATAGAGAAGTTGATATCGCTTTGTGATCGCAATCTATAGCGACTTTTAATCTCATTAAACATTTCCTTTATATATATTGGAGCTGTTCCTGTGATGACACGAAAGACCATAATCAGGACTTTAAACATAACTCTGGCTTTAACTGGGAGCCAGTGAAGTTGTTTCAATAGTTCAGCACTGAGATGGTAGTATGACACATTAAACACAACCCTTGCAGCATGGTTTTGCACTCGCTGTAGTTTGTTAATCTTGTATGCTGGAATGTCAGAGTAGAGACTGTTACAAAAATCTATGCGAGAGTGCACTAATCCATGTACCAAGGTTTCAGTAGATTCTTTGGTAAGATATTTTCGTAATGTTCTTAGATTGCGTAGCTGAATATTGGATATAATATATAATATTTGAATGACACAAAAAAGATTAACATCCTAGAAAACAAACCAAACTTACACAGGACAAATAAACAATTGGTTTCTTTGTATTGTCTTGTTCTTAAGAACGCCGTACTAGTAATTTGTTAGGATTGTATATGATATGACCTTGGTTGTAAATTATGCCCGAAAATTATTGTCTGAAAAAGTCAATAGGAAGTTGAGACAAAACAAGGCCATTAATTAATCCTGTTCTTAGAAGTAATTTATAAAAGAATGGCATTGTAACCCCCTGGTATTTATTTTTCCAGCGTCCGTTTCGAGGCGGAAATTCATTAGGTTATTCATTTTCCTATATGTTTGTGGCGTCCTTTTATTACAAAAGTTTAAAGTTTTTAAAAACGTTTCTTTAAATTTTGAGTCGGATGTCTGTGTTTTCTTTCAGTTGCTCCTCCTGATATGTTTTCACACTCTCTTTTGTATAATATATGGTCATGTAGAAATATCCAAAATAACCTTTCACGATTTGATTGACGTTTTAAAGAAATAATGATCATAATTTGTTTAAACAAGGGAAAACCTTCTTCCGACATGCAATGAAAAAACGGTGGTGCTATCAGTCTTGTAAGATTGTTTGTGTTTGCTCAAACTGTCCACTGCGGTTGCTTTACTTGACTGATAATAGTCGATAATTATGTGTTCTAAACTTAAATCCACCTGTGTATAAAAATGGTATCGTTGTATTTTGTCTCAAGTTATCATAAACGAGCTATAACTCGGGCTATATTTTGACCGTTTGATAAATGCTACAAGAAAAGATTAATGCAAAGCATTAAATACCGCCGGATAGTGGTAACATTATGTGTACATACATCAAAAGAGAAAACAAAGATATATGCAGCAAAAAGAGTACAAAATTATGTATTCTGAGGTATAATACAGAACATGTAGAGTGTTCCATGATTAAATGGCAGTTTATAGATGTACAATATCGAAAAGTTCAGCATGCAGACACAGTATCAAAACTTACTAAAGACAAGTACTAATAATTAACTTTTACATCATGCATTTTGTGCTTCGTATACGATAAACCCGATCAAAAATTCCTAGCAGGAGTACTCGCTTATTTACCGCGAGTCTGCAGCAAATCTGTTCACGGAGACGTGCGTGAAATATGTCGGTACGTGTGGTTTTTAGCATGAACCTCAATTTAGGGGAGCAGCTATTTTACAATGTATTAAGATATAAATTAAGGACAACATGTTCTTTAAAATGCCCCTCAAAAGCAGAATTTTATATTGCAGTGCTATAATTTAGCTCAGCATTTGTAAATAAAAAAGGAGGACGCAAGTAAAAGAAGTAAGTAAAATGAACTGCTCCTATCACGGTCATCAGATTCTGACGATACCAATATACTACCGGCCTTCAGGCCGGCGGTAAATAATCAAACCATCCCTGTGAGACGATTCGTCGTACTTTATGTATGTACAGCGAGTTGCGTATACAGACTCTCGTTCCATTGTATAGTTGTTTGCATGTCTTACTGCACTCTTATCGTGATTTGAGTACAAGCGATGTTTCAACACTATTTTGTATAACTATTTGTGTTTTTTTTCCAAATTAAAGTATTCTGTAAAACACCAAATACCAATGTATTTTTGTAAATGGACTTTTGTAGCGGTTCCTTTTTTCCATATCTTCAAAACAGTCTCTCACAGAACTCTCCAGAATAATAGTCTGCCATGTTATGTCAAATCATTTGCAGTGCCGTGTCATTCTATCGCATGTTATATAATGCTATTAAAAATATCAATTGTTACTGAGCTAAACACGACTGTGATTATTCCAATGTTATAAACGTTAACGTGTTTTTCCTTTTTGTGCGTTTAATTATTTCTCTCTTATAATGAAAGCACACTTGAATGAATCGTCGTGTATAGATAGAAAAGGCGTTGCAATTTACATTCTCATAAGCGAGAAAAAGCGAAATGTTTAAGTCATAACTATATGCAAAATTATAATAACCATTTAGGAAAAATGTATAAAGTAATGAGTAAGTCATTAGAAAATTTACAAAACTACTGATGGTAAAATTTATTTTATAATACGTGCTTTTGATGATTATTCGATCCCGCCCTAGTTGCGGCTAGTCGGTAGCACACACAGCGGGGCATACTTTGGTAGAGTTTGGTCAATGTTTGGAGAATGTTATAAATATCTCTGAAGAATTTTCATACCATCTTGTGTTTCAACATATGCATAAATTGCATCGACCGTAAAGGTAGGAAACAATGACATAGATTATAATTTAATCAACAACATAGTGACCTTTCGTTTTTATGTCTTCCTTATCGACTCAAAGTTTTCTTGTTTTAATAAAAAAGAATAAAAACAACAATCAACGTAGTATTGAATTGAAAATGGCCGTTTTTTAATGAAATGACATTCATTTTTTGAACAATTATACATCTATGGAACTTCGATTTCCACCGGATGTGTATCATTAACTACAAAAAGAAAGTTGTACACCGTTGATTTAAGCTTTATGAACTTAAATACACTAACATATTTTATGAATACTAAATGTCACGAAATAGAGAAACCTTTAGTGTCACAAAAATAAAAAAGCCGATATTTCAATATTGAACAGATACAGACGATAAAATATCCCATAAACTACAAACCAAAAAAATACAAAAGGCATATATAGAATGCCAAGGTACAATGATATGAGAATATAAAACATCCATTGCACTATATTGGAATTGTAGACTGTGATTCTAAATCGTAAAAAAGATTGATATTGAAATACTGTTCTTGACGGCAAAGTAATATTCTTAACACAAAAACACAGATGCAAGTTAGAATGACAGATGGTAGATATAATAAATGACATCATACCACATAATGGTATTGTTGAATAATATAAATGCTTATAAGGCCTATATAGGTCAGAATGATCGATATGATATTCGTATCAATACAAAATGATCGATATTCGATATAACATAATTATGATATTTTTATAAATTGTTTTTTTTATAAAACAGCAAAACATTTGTTTTATTCATTTATTTTAATTGTTGTAGCACCATATACTACTAAATGCACTATCTAATTAATAATTTTAACGTTGCCTTTGACGTTTGCATCTTTTAAGAGAAATATCATTGCTTCTATTGAGTCTAGGTCTAGATTCAGAAAAAGGAAAAACATACTCTTTCAGAACATCATCCATTTTCTGAAATATCTCATCTACAAAATTTGCAGATGTACCAACATGACGTCATTTGACTGGTAAACTCGCTGTCCCGCCGCAATATGTCGCAACACCACATTATGTCGCACTTGACGCATAATGTCGCAATGTTGACGCATTTCATTACGCATGTTCATGAAACGGTTTAAGAAATTCTTAACGACTAACTTATCTAAGTACAATCGTATCTTAATTAACTTTTGTACGAAAACGTTGATGAAACGGCACTCAGGCGCCTCGCTGGTTTTTACAAATGACTTATGTTGAACTGAATTTCTACCTTTTAAAAACATATTTTGAAGTGAACTAGAAATGTATAATTTATATCATTTCCAGACGACAGTAATTTTAAATTTGTCAGAATGTATATCTAAAACTCCTTGTGAGAATAATTGACTGTCACTGCCTGTCAAACTTAATGAGCATTACCTCTTTAAATGTTTGATCTATCCTGACTTAAGACAATTATACACATCACTACATGATCATTGTATAATTGAAAGCATTAATTGATGTACAATTTCCCCAGAAATAAGTTTTGTTGTTATTGCATGACACCATGTTGAAGTAAGCATCTGACAAAGTTATGCATATTGAAGATGAAAATACAGCATAGATAAAAATGCCACAAGCAAAAATGACAAATGTAAAAATAATAAAAAGTGCAGGAGACAAAATACCTTAGGTAAAACTGCCATACCCTAAATGGTTAAAATGTTTGTATCAAGAATTTTATCAAAGGCATTTTTACCGCATACAGTTCATTAGGTTCATTAGAATATTAATGCTAGTATTAATGTGACAAATGGTACATAATCAACATGTCATCTTATGTCATCTGAAACATTGACATTTTAATACAAATATACGACTAAATTGGCAGAATTCTTCTAATAGTAATAATTGATGATAATTCACAATACAAATAATGATTATCAATTTGTGAAAGCCGTTATGTCATTGTCACCATTTCATATAAACAGAATTGCTACCCTGAAATCAATGACAAATTAATACGTATAAGATCCTTGGACGTTTTTAAAAAGTATTTTTTTGATGAAAAAAATCATTTAAGACATCGGTCTTTGTTTTTCTCACCAAAAGTACATAGCTAAAGCATTTATTTATAACGCAAGTAAATTTAGATATTACAATTTATGCTAATAACTATTGATTATAATTAAGCCTATAGAAAACGTAAAGTAAACTTTATTGTACGTCTATTAAGCCAAGTCGACGATTAAACACTGCTATTAATTTTAACATTTTATTAGAAAGAAACCATTTCAAAACATTTTAAACAGCAATAATGTTATGGAGTTATGTTTCTGTCTCACTTAGTGTTGTATCTGACAACTTTGACAAGCAGTAGGAGGCGGTAAGAAAAAAGTGATGATATCAGTCCAACAAAATCATGTTATAACCCTCCCTAGAGAGTCTACGGCTCATATTACTTTAACAGTTTCTAAAACCAATTCGAGATAGACAAAGTTTTTTGTGTCAGGTAAGCACAATCATCGTTTCACATTTTGAAGCCAGTGTTACAAATTTGTCTATACAACACGTCAAATACATACATGAATACCACTGGCATACAACCATTGTAAGCGAGTAAATAAGCGAGAGAAAAAATTTATACTATCCGATAAAATCGTTTCAAGACTAAACATAGATATATTTCAAGCATTCTTGTTCTTTAATTGTATGAGTGTTGTTTTTGATAGATATATGTGAATCGTCTCTTTATTTTTTATAAATAACCACGACTCTATTCAAATTACTCAAACATACATATAACATATTTTATGATCAGCCAAACATCTTATTTGACAAAGGGTCTAAACCGACCTTGTCAGACAATAACAAAAAATGTTAAAGTTATGGAATTTGATGTTTTAACTCACTAAATGTTGAAGCTGTCAGCAGTAGTAGTATTTAGACTGATGTGATCAAGTTGAAAACATAAATTGAGAAGACAGTTTGACAAATAGAAGTAATACCAATTCAACATAACATAGTTACCTCCTTCCCAGGAGAGTCTACAATTTGTTATCACTGATACAGTACTTAGCATAAGTACGTGGAAGACACGAAGAGCATGTCACGAAGTTCTTCTTTCTCATTTTTGAGCCTGTCAGATGTTCAATCATGTTTGTTTTAAACGTCTACTGCCTAAATATTATCGATTGAGAAACCAATCTTCCTATGTCAAGCATATTTTCCCCGCATCAATAAAACTACCAATTAAAAAAAACTAATGCTAATTGTAAGATGTCAATGACATTGAATATGCATTCAGTTAATCTACATTTAATGACTTCTAAGTAGAAACCACGTTTTATTTTTTTAATTGGTTTTTTAACGTCGTATTTAACACATATTTAGGTTATGTATACGACGGCCAGCTCTTCCTACTATAGGTTTCATGGACATTATCTATCACCAGCACTAGCTTACCCTATCACGAGGTCGACAACTCATGTATAGGGTATGACCTACCGCGACCGGGCTCGAACCCGCCATGTAGTTGACTTACAATCATCTGATGAAATTTAGACAGTAAGACAAGTGCAATGAGATCATTTAATGTTCATAGTTATATTGCAGTATTTACCTACTATTACCTCTACATGCAGTCTGACAGACATTCTGTTGCACTAACTGTTGATTCAAATTAAATGTAATGATTTCAGAAGCACTCCCAAAAGTGCTAATAATTTGTCAAATGTCTTAATTTACGACGACTGAAAGTGAAATACTAATTTAATATTCTCTGTTATATATTAAATAAAATAAGAAACAATGAAGCATTTCATTTTTATGTGACTCACATAAGTTCATTAGGTTTGACAAAGTTATAAAATGTTTGAGAAGACGGATTTCTAAACACAGACAAACAATATTCAAGGCCGCAACACACCAGTAAAGTACTTTGATTATTAGAAGAAAAATTGAAGAGAATCATGTTAGCCAAGGTGATTAATTTTACTTCAGAACGTTGCATGAAACGAATTAAGCAATTATTTTAAGACAATTCCACTGTCCCTTTTAGATTGACGCTAATAATAAGATGGTCGTTGAAAAGGAATACTGAAAAAACAGTATCAGAAAATGTGACTTTCAAAAATTTACCAACACATACATTGTTATGTGACAGGTCTCGATCCCAAATTTGTCAGGAGATACGAGCCTTCCTGGTTGAAGACATTTGGACTTAGGAAATCAGGTGGTATTATACAATTATGGTACTTTTAGTATTGGAATAGTCTGTCCATTTATATTTAAAATCTAGTAGAGTGAACATCAAAAAAGAATCAAGCCCAACGCCAATGCTTCATAATTATTGTAATCAGATTTGACTATTGTTCAAATCACGGAAATACATTTGCAGTTGAAACGATTTAATTTGACAAATGATAATTATTTTTAATGATTTGTATTCACATTTTTTCAGTTTGACAATCAGTTGATAAGGCATGTAAAATATTCAATATTTTCTCTGTTAATACTTTTACTTAATATTTGTACCAAAAGCATACTAATTATAATATTATAATTTGTTTCTATTTATTCTGAAATTGTTAGTTAGTGCCAATCGTTAGCATGTCATAAGGTCAAAGATGAACTAAATAATTAAAATGATACCGCAGATCAAGAAATAGTTGTGAATATTTTGACTTTGTTAACATGTTGTTATATTGCATTTGCTCAATTATTTTTCTGATAACACGCAAACGATGAAAACAAGCGTCGTCACAAATCGCCACGTTTAAAAAAGCGGTAGTATAGAAGATAACTGTTGAAAAACTAACAATTGAGTGGTATATATAGTAATGATTCAATTGCGCATTGACAATTTTGAGAATTTTTCTTTTACTGATCATACAATCTACGAATTTCAAATTTAAGGCAGTTCAATAGTCACTCAGTTCAAGCCTTAAAATAACAACGTCGTCAATTGAAACGTCTAATGGTTGTCTGCTCATGTTAAAATACCAATTCCTAAAAAATTGGAATTATCAAAATCGGAATAGAGGAAGTACATATCATGAAAGATAGTCTATCCACAAGAACTTTAGTAAAACAGTACATTCAAACTATGCTTAAGATATAATAGAAGTTTTTTTAGAAATATGTCTAGTTGGTATTTTTGTGTCTGACAGTTGAAGAACGTTTTGCTCACATGTCGACAATAGCAGTTTGTCGATAGTATTTATACATCAGACGTGCCGTATTGAGAAAATTGACACCCTTATATAAAAGTATGAGAAGAGATTTAAGATTTTGTTATTTTTTGTCACAACGTAGAACAAAACCGTCTATCTCTTTATTATTGGATTTAGAAACTTCATTAGTAATATGTGTTGTAGACTCTCCAGGGAAGCTGGTAACACGATTTTGTTGAAGTAATAATACCTTCATTTTTTAAATTGTCTTCACAATCAATGGTTTAAGTGAATTAGCTATTACTGTCTACCACAACTGGCAGTTTCAACACTTGGTCATGGATTTAATTCATTGTTGCAGCCTGATATGATTGATGAAGACGACTGATCAAATCATGGTTGCTTAAATTATCTAGTTGATGTTTAATGTACATGTTTGATTAATGATCATTTATCCATATTGTATTTTTATCTAGTATATCACAAATTTACTTATTCTTTTTAATGTATTTTTTGTCGTATTTGGACTTTTCTATATAAGTAATATACATCTTTGGTAGCAAAGAGATTTATGCACACCATTTCTACCGGTAACGCGCACATTAACTACTTCTCTAAACACCAACAATGGTATGAATGAATGCCTAATGATGAATGAATAAATGGTTCATTTGCTTAAGCGGTTCGTGGTTAATAATTAAATACGTTAGTTAAAATAAAATAAAAAACAATTAAAACTATATTGTATTGACATAGTCTTACATGAGAACTTTGAATTGGCCTGTGCTTACAATGCATTTAAATGAATTTACCCGAGAAAAGTTATTAGAAGTAACTCATTGGTTACATTAATTAATGCTACGTGTGTTTTTTTTATTAAATTTAGCTACATGCAGTTAACAAGACCTTGCTATTTGGTATTATTATGACTTCAGCAATACTGTTCAAATAAACATTTTATATAAAGAAGATAATACATATTACAGATAAATTGCCATTCACATACAATGCAGTGGAAAACCAAGTAATGTTCAAGGTGAAGTTTGTAATGCTCTCAACATCTTGACTTCTAAACATTCCCATGTGACGCTAGAATTAATGTCAGAGTATTTGTTGTTAGTACCAATTTACTCGGTAATTATTTCTGTGTTGTCGTGACATTCTGTTGCATGTTATGATGTTATAAAAGATAACTGTTTGTAACAGACCATCAGGGGATTGTTAAATTCTGATCGAAGATAGCTAACGATGTTCACTATTTGTTGTGGTGAATAATTTCTCTGGTGTAACCTGAAATATAACACATTTATTTCGAATCTTCACGTTTATACAACATGCATGGGTTTGCAGTTTTTAACCAGTTTTTAATCGTATTTCAGGGAAACTTAGTTATCGATAACACGGTACGTTGGTGTGCCTACGTGTGTGTTGTTAGTCGTTTTAAGTTTGAAAGCTTTCATTCCCTAGTCGATTCTTTTATGATATTTATAATTCATTCCTTATATATTTTCTAACCAGCATTTTCACATTTGATTGAATTATAATTTTGTTAAAAGTAAATGTTAACGCCTTCTGGTTGTTACTTGCTCACTTTCTTCAATGTTTTAATTCTTATTAGTTATTTAATTGTTAAAATCACGTTGTAAATCAATTACGATGTCGTATTTCCTATAACAACTCACATAAGTAAATGGATTGTATTTTACGGATTGAATTTGCTCAAACAGATTTCAATATTTTATCATTCAAACATCAATTTTAATTACTGAACCAATAGTTTTAAAATCTGTTTTACCTCACACATTCGCTGTTCTGATTATTAATTCCTTTGGCATATTGTACATTTTGTATGCATCAAAGAATCAAATTTTATTGATTCAAATTGAAAGACGCGAATTGCACGAAAGTGCTGTCATAATAGTATACATACTCGTACATATATATTGGATAATCTATTGAATAACAGACCTTTGTCTTTGACATGGCAAGTAAACGGTTATGAAAATGGTAAGGGGTAATCGTCAGAAACAGAAAAGAAGTACTATTCTCACGTTAGAGATTTAATTAATGCCATTCAGTCGTTGTTTGGCATTGACAACGTAATAAAGTTGTGCAATGTGTGACATTGCCGTATACGTTTCACAAAATATTGTGTATACATATTAATAATTGTAATTGTTTAATGCAATAAAGTATATTGTATTGTATTGTATATCAAATAAACAACGGAAACAACGTTTGTTTATGACGAGCGTTTCAATCTGATAGTTATGTCAAATAAGTTGCATTTCTTTTTCTAAGCTTAGTAAGGCGTCTATTGTCTTAGTAATCAGTATAAGCCATTTATTGTATTTGCATATTGTTTAGTCCTTATCTGTGAAAATTATACAACCCATATCTCGAGAGATTAAAAATTCTGCATTAGCATGCTATTTCAAGGATGAGGTTGGATTTGTTTTAAAAGTTTAGTGCATGTTTTCCAATAATCGAAATGGAACATAACAATCTTTTTGTATCAATGTTTTTCTGAAAACATGATCATCACATTTACTTATATAACGATTATCTACAAATACAAGTGTACTAGTTGAACATTATATTGCCTGGTAAACTTTGTAACTGAATAATCTAGGAGAGACAATGAAATTGATTTTTATTAAAAAAGAACAATCTGCGCCGTGTGACATTGCTGAGAAATTAATCGCCTGAGTTAAATGATTTGTCTTCCATAATAACTGTAATTCTTTTCGATAATTTATCACGTCCTTGATATTGATTTGAGTGTTTAAGTTTTGTCTCAAGTGGTTTTGGATTATTATCTGTCGATAACTGTTTAACTTATTGCAACACGGCATAGTTACTGCAAATTAAACATATGACTTAGTTATTGTATCTGATTCTATCTGAAACAGTAAAGTTGGCTTTATTTACTCACTAAATATTTGATTATGAAAAACTACATTTATGTATTGTTCAGCGTCTTTAACGCTTTTATCTATTTGGTTTTGTTATTCAGCTGTTGATGTTTAGACTTGTTTAGAAACAAATTAACCATTTTAATTTTAGATTTAGTAAAATAAAGAAAAATCGCACTGTATAGCATTGTATTGAATTATGATTAAGATATGCACACTACAATGAAATTTCACTTTCGCATCTTTATAGTTATTCGAGTGTAAATATTTCATATTTTTTGTTTACCAGACTTTTGTTAGTGTGCGTCTTTCCAAAAACTGTTATATTATACATTTATTTCACATTAAATATTTAAACTGTTTCAAAGTTGACGTGAATATATACGGAGGATAATTTTAGATGGAGACCCTGACGAGACAAATTTGGAAAGCCATCCGCTTATTATATACACCATTAAAGATGATTTCAAAATAATGTTTTCGGGCTTTTTGTATGAGATCAGAATACTGGTTCCAAAATGTTTTCACTAATTATCATTTGTAATTAAGTATACGACACATCGGACAAAGAAAGTTGTTAACCTGACATGAAGGTATGAAAATTAATTGTGACATGTTTTCCGGCCTGCCACGTGCTTATCTTAGAAACTGTAAGTTGTTTATCTAGAGTTGCCACCAAGCCAGTAGTAAGTGCATTGTTAAAAGAGCTTCGTTGCTACAATCTTGCGGGCAACTCTCGATATATATGTAATACTGTAGACTCTCTTGGGAAAGAAATAAATAGATTGTGTTGAAATTATAATACCTGTATTTGTCTAACTGTCTTCTTAATTAACGTTGTCAACTGAATTACATCAATTTGAACACCAATGCCGACAGTATCAACACTTGGTGGTTAAAAATGGAATCTAACTTAATACCAATGTTGTTGTCAGACAAGGTCTGTTAAGAACGTATATCATGATAGATAATTATCAAATCAGTTTCATCTTCTTTTGTTTGATGTTTAGTTTTTACCGGAACAGTCCGCTCCAATGTATGCTTTATGTGCAGACCCTGGCAAGAACCTAACTTCAGACTTTAAGTTAAGTGTTTGGAGTACATATGTTCGTTGGAAGAATAAGTTCCTCCACTGTTCTTTTGGAGTTCTTAGCAATACATTCGCCCTCACTAATTTTCAACCCGGCTTGGAACCGGCTTCGGGTCGACTTTTATCGAGTTTTATCGTTTTATCGGATCTGTCAAATGAATGCGTATGAGTATAGTGACAGATGACTTTCACATTCAATCATACACGTGGAAGTAAGGCTTTGATTGGTTAAATGTTATGACAAGTAGAATGTTCTCAATAAATCATCTTCATTTCTTTAGACCGTGGCAACTCATGTTTAGGTAATTTTATCAATTTTTGTATGACCAGAAGGTCTATCGCTAAAATATTGAAGTTGTTAATAACATATTCACATGTATGAGGTAAACTCCTGGGATAATCTAAGTAAGGTCAAAGCGAATATGAAAACTAGTCAAAAATATTATTAGGACAACAGAAGAGCACGTAAGGTTAATTAAGGCAAAGAGTATATTAAATTGAAGCTTTTAATTTAAAAGCAATCGGTAGGTTGTCAAGTTCAGATCGTGGGGAAATTATACCAGACGTTTAAATTTGACAAAATGTCAATGTAGTTTTATCTATGGAGACATTGTTGTGTATTCTGAAAGCACGTAGCCCATTAAAAACGGTTTAAATTAAAATGGTCATACATATGTCATTTCTGTGAAATACATTATTTACAAGAATGTTGCTACCGATTCACAGAATACTTCTTTATTATATCGTAGATGTTCATGTCAGTGTGGTATGATATGTAGTCTTTTACCAGGAAATGTCGCATAGATCTACATCAAAATTTACCTTCCTTATTACAGAATAATTTTGATAAATTATAGTATCCAAATGGCATGTGTTCATAATATAGTGTCCTATGTATTATAAAATAAGAACATTTGAAAATTGAAATTTATCAAGCAGATAGATGACAGCATAGGGACTTCTTATTGAGACTTTGTCACACGAAATACAATTTAATATACTCCTCAGATGACAATTCTCAAATGTACCTATAATAAACTCTTGAAAATAAGCTTGAAGGTGAAATCTTTTTGTTCTTGTTAATTATTAGCTACAGGCAACACGATATTTAATCTATCATAGACAGTATGGCATAATTAAATTGTCTCTTGGAGCAAGTTGAGGAAAGTTGATAAAATACTTGCTTTAAATTTGAAAGTGATGATTCTGGTTTTGATCATTTCTGATCGTTCAATGCAGTCACAATGCTATTTTACAATATTCCAAGTTAACGGCCTAAAGTCATGATATATTCCAATCATATTTTACTGTATAAGAATGAATAACAACACCGACAAAAGTAGTTTATGTATATTCAGATTCGGTGTAAATTTTACGAACTTTGTATTCAAGTATATGTTTTTTAAATTCGCAATTATGTATATCTGACGCACATTGTACTCTTTCTAACATGTACTTTAACAACGAGGTTCGTGAGAAGCATTGGTCAATCAAAATTGTAATGCTGACTTATTTCGTAAGTATACTTTGTACAAACACCATTTTCTGTGCTGATCAGCCCTTGTATTAATGGTATGTACATGTAAGATGTTACTAAAACATGTAAAACATTTGTGAATCGCCTAGAAGAAAAGTTTTAATGCAATTTTAATATCATTGTAACATCTCTAATGTGTTAAATGTGTCTACGAACTGTCGGTGTCTAACGGAAAACAAATTATGTCGAATAAAAGTCGAGAACTTCGACATATTTCCAACTTACAAAACCACTTTATTTTCTTTTTCTTGTACAGATTACTTGTGGTACTTATCATGGGGATAATTTCAATCAAATTGGTCAATCATGCAGCACATAAAATTCAATATACAGTGGATGTTACATAAAAACGTATAAAGCATAGTCTTTCTACCACAAAACAACACTGATGAATCTGTAAGAGTTATCTATTAAAATAGGTAATCCGATTAAGCTGGTTTTGTATTCTAATTCTCAACACGATAAAGTTTTTAATATTAGTGACTACAACCTGTGTGCGTGTGTTGAACAAGTTTTGCAATAACATACCAGAAATAAAACTTTGATTTATCAATAGATCCATTAGCTTGTTAATTTTAACATGAAAATAAAAAGATGTATGTCGCTTCATTAAAACACAATTTAAAGTTATCTTTGTCAAGTAGGGAACACAAAATTTCATGATAGATAAAATTCGTATGTTTCTGGTATTGCTCTCGGGGGAGGCGATGGTATCCAAATGCATTCCTAACTTGAAACGTCAATGTGATATCAATCTTGCTTGCTTCATGTTTTACGTCACTGATTCTAGAGTTTCTTAACATGGCATCTTATCAAACAAACATGTCCCTAGAAAGCAGATATCGAAATAAGACAATGACTAATACACTCTTTAAGCATTCAAATCCTTTTTATAATTCAAAACAGACAGAAACTTGTATACTTGTATTAGTGTAACAACATTCGAAGAGTTTATAATTGGCAGGGGAGTCTTGAATATGTGTATGTGTACATTTTCTTACAATGTTTTACTTCATTGTTTACTTTTAAGCCAATTGCATTCTGATAACATGACGTCGGATTACCTGTCTAATTTATTTAAGATTTTATTTGGTGCCATTTAGAAAATATACATTTTGGAAGAAAATCAGCTTTCTTTGCATATTGAATAAAAAATAATAAAAGTCTAAAATTTAATCAACTTAATCACTCCTTTTCTTATAGCGAGCTAAGCATTTCATAGATTGCTTAACTGCAAGTGCTTTTCTTGTTAGTGTTCTTTTCGAAATTGCCGGTAGTAACTTCACGATTGAATCCTATTGAAGCAGTTCTTTATGAATCGTGCTGAATTTAAACGGCTATTTCACTAATTATAACCTGGAATGCAATGTGTCTCTGATAACAAAATATCCCAATAAGGTTTAATTGTAAATCCCACCTTGCCTTAGCTATGAAAATTGTCTTCACGGTATCATGCGAGTTTCTAGAGACTTGACTTTGATTCAAACACAAGAACTTCGTTTTAATTACCCCCTTTTATGTTCATGCTTAGCTAAATATATATCCTTCTATACATTTAAATTTCTATGAATTAGGTCACAATTGTTAAATGGAATAAAAGAGGTTACACTGTGATAAATTATGCATTACTTATCAATTTGCCATGACATCATTCTTCTATTTTTCTTCCGCGAAGCATTAAATTCTGACCGTTAATCTTTAATATGATATACGAGTACTATTTTTTTAAATGATAAATCATCTTACTGCAATAATCAAATTGTTTTATATAGAAAATATCACCTTTTTAATTGGCTGATAAGTTTTATAATACATCAATCGTATTTTATTCAGATTGCTTTAAAGACCATTGACTTTCGTATTTTTCTAAAGATATTTTGGCGGAAATTCCAAAGCGTTGTATAGTCTAATGACGCGCACGCAAGTAGCTATGCGAATCCTAATCTACAGGGCTCTTACATTGTAGATGTATATACTTTGTACCTCTTTAACTTCGTGTTACTTCTCATGAAAAGATATTGTTATTTCATGTCAAGAGTTTTGAGTCTGACAGTTAAAGAATGTTTGCTCACATGCCAACAATAGTGGTGTTTTGTTAATACTTGTTATGTATAAGACGCGTGCGACGTTTGTGATTTTGGTTTTTGCTCTTTTGTGTCTAAACATCAACTTAGATTAAGAATCTGTGATAGTTATATGAGGTTTAGACATTCTGAAAAAGACTTAACAGTCTCCTCAATCAACGTTTTAAAAGAATTACCTAATACTAAAAGGTGCAGCTGGTATATTTTCAACATAAACGAATGACCATACATGTATAATGTCATTCCATTAGTGTTACCTGATAGGTATTCAGATATTTCTTAAACAAGCAAATTGTAACCCGAATAAATAGCATTCAAAAACGTGCGATCAATATTTACTTTAAATGTAAGTAATTCTATCATCATTAATTTAAATAAGTATAAAAATGCACCGCATCGCATCGCATCACTCTCCCTATCAAATGTGACTTCTAAATAATGTGTAGCATTTTTATGTAATATCAGAGAAATTATAAAACACAACAATTTTATAATTTATCTGATATGACAACAATTAAGGAACGACGTTAGCTATTCTAAAATCAGAACCATAACACTTCCCCTTCTGGTCGGTTACAACAATTATCTTTTATAGCATCATTACATGCAACACAATGTCACGACAACACAGAAATAATTATCGAGTAAATTGTTACAAACAACAAATACTTGTCCATTGATTCTAGCATTACATGACACAGCTTGCAGTAACAAGGTGAAAGGCTACTAACTTTACACATGAATACCCCATTACTTTTTAATTATGAATTAGTGAGTATAAGATCATCTGCATTTAGTATACTTGTAATTTACTCTTCATAAATTATACAATGGTTTCAAAACACTACGTTATGAAAATAATAAAAGTTGATTAGAAATTGCTACAATAAAAAGAATTTTGTTTAATAAATCGAAATCGATATGAATGTTAGCATTTTCGAAGAAGTATTCTTATATGATTATTTTACATATAATTTTATACCCCTTAATTCGTTTTTGACCCTACATGTTTATAAAGCTTTCCCAACAGTTTTTAATTGAATTCTAACGATTTCTGTTTGTTACTGTCTCCATGTGTCTCAATGATTTAATTAAAGGCCGGGGTTCAAATATAAAAGAAAGAGAATTTTAAAAATGGCCACTCCTCTTTGACACTCTGAGCAGTGAACATGTAAACCAGAGAGAGAAAATTTTGAACTGTAACAATTTTACAGATCAGATTTTAATGAAATTTGACATACTGTTTCTTTGACACATTTTCAATAATATTTTAAATTTCCAGTTTTCCTTGTTACCTAGAAATGGTATGTTCAAAGAATTATTTTGAAAACAAATTCAAAAATTCAAACTTGACTGACATATGCTAAGGGATTCATAACTTTCCAATCAAAGGAGAGTTCATGAACTTCACAGAGCCAGTAATATTACCTTTTCGCTGCCCCTCATAGAAAGTTCCCATGACTGCTGATTCATGGATTATAGATCTGCAATATTTTAGTGGTGCCTTATACTCTTCTCAGAGCATGTGTTGGAATTCACAATATAAACACTGTAATAAATTTAGTGAGATTTTTTTTACAATCATCGAGAATTTAGCCGTTGGTGACCTCTGCTTACATTGGTCAAACCCTCTCCCTTTCTCCTTAACCCCGTATTTTGAAAAAAAAATCTGACCTTTTAGTGACGAAAGATAAACACAGAAACACATTGTCATATACGGTGCACAATATTTTAGTAAACACGTAATGTCAACAATGAATTCAATGATGGTTGGTGGCTTGCATTTCAATCTGATAATAATGTCAGATAAGTTGCATGACAAAGTTTTCTTCAAGCTTAGAATAGCGTCTTCGGTCTTAATTAGTATTCTGTTCTTTATTAAGCCTTGCATTTGTTTGCATATTATACAAGCTTTATCTGTAAAAATTATACAACTAATATCTCTAGAGTGCGCCATGTTACTTATAATTTCAACAATAACTTTTTGAGGCTGTGCTTAGCGTCGTTGTTGCCAAGTTAGTGATAACATTGTTGCGAATGAAACATTAAATTTATCATTGGTAAGTTGATTTTAAAAACATCAATGTCCTGAAAAAGATATATTCATGTTATGACTAACACCAAAACCCGGGTCAGTGGCGCAGTTGGTTTGGAATCTCGTGTCCAGAAGGGGGTTCGCGTGTTCGAATCCCACCCGGGGAAGTTATAACCTTCCATGAAAATTTGACAATGATGACAATTTTCCTCCATTAATAAGATATATGGAGAAGTTTCCGGCCTTGTGGAAGGGTAGATGAACACTGGTTATAGACAAGGGTGCAGGAAAGCTAGGTTAGGTGCGCTGGACGCCGTAAAATGACCTTAATTGTGTTGACACGGCGTTAAATTCAATAAAAAAGACTTACACTAAATAATAATAATAAGAAATCAAATCACCTTATAAACAGTTGAGAGGCCTGATAGCTTACTTTTTACTAACACCCTACACATGGCCATAATAGTCAATAATGACTGATAGCCATCGGTATCGAAGAAGTATCATAGAAAAGCCACGACGTCAATCTAGAAAAAAAAACATCGAAGCTTAATTCAATCAGAAAAACAATTTGTTTCAAAGGACGTTGCTGAGAAATAAATCACCTGAGCTTAACTAATTATTTTCCATATTATTTGTAATCCGCTCCATTAATTTATTACGTCCTTGGTATTGAATAGAGCTCAATCTTAAAAGTAGTTGTGGATTATAATATGATCAATTTGCCAAGAAATGTGCAACTCTCCATATTTGTTAAAGATTTCAGACAATTCCATTCAAAGCTCATTGCCTCTGCTCCAGTCTATAGCTTAATCATTGATATGAAACATGCTATTATCGACTTGTCAAACGATTGAACTTATACATGCATGTATTAAGACCGTTCACTGATACATAATGTAGGTAGCGCACAAGTCTACTGATAGAGGAGGTCGTAGGTTTGATTCCCGGGCGGGGCACGCTTGATCACGAAATTATTTCTGCGGCTATTCAACCTCCTACCACTGATTCTAAATTATGTAGGACAGTAGTCAGTCACTGACTTAAGTAGGTCGACTGCTAAATCCAGAGATTTAGCTTTTCCAGGAATAGTGAGTAGGTGAACTGACCATTGAGACATAACCTATACGATGTGTTGCTACGGCGTTAACCCCAACACAAAAAAAGATTCTAGCAATTCATCAATAAATATAGAAAGAACAATACTTTTAAGTTATATGAACGACGACACCACTAAAAACTATTTTTTTTCAATTTCTTGGTGTTTCTGGTCCAATGTTCACTAATTATTTGGTACTTTTTTTGTTCTACGTTGATATGTTTTTTACATAGTTAGCTCTCACTGATAGTTTAGCAGAGAACATGTTGTACGGAGTTATGTTGTCAACCTGACGTAAAATTAAATGCAGAATTGTGTGGCATGCTGTCTCCGCCTACTACATGGTAATCTTTAAATTTGAATTAGAAACATATTACGTAGACTCTCTTGGGTAAGAAGTAACTAAATTGTTGACTTGTAATACATATATTTGTCAAACTGCCATCTCTGTTAAAGTTTTGCAACTGAATTACATCAATTTGTTTGCAACTGCTGGCAGCTTTAACACTTTGTAGAAATTAAAATCTAATTCCGTAGTCTTGTCGTTATAAGAAATGACCTGTTTAGACCTCTACATCAAACCAGCATGTAAGATGGTTATCAAATTGTTAAATTATAGAAAAAGATTTTTTGAATTAAATTTGTAAATGTAATTTTAAAGGTTAGAGTTATGATAAGTGGAAACTTCCAAAAAAGTTATCTTAGTTTGTAAAAACATGGTGATTCTGATTTGACCACGTATGGCCAGATTTTTTTTAAAAACATATAGGAGTTGATTGAAACAGACTTTGTAAAAAGCTTGTGCACATTATATATTTTAAGTGCCAACGCCCCGTTTTCAAAATCATTTTACGAATAATTTCAATAGAAGCCTTTGTATATCAAAGTATATATATTTCTGTTCTATACATTGTACAAAAACATTCGTGAGCTGAACAGAACTTGTAATACAGTGTAACCTCTGCAGAGCGACTTTCGGCGGAGTTTGAAAAAAATGCCGCTCTGCAGAGGTGTCGCTCTGCAGAGGTAGACTTTTTCTACCGATCACGAAAACGGCCGTTTTTGGTCCGGAAAACTGGCCTTTATCCGTTCCGTAATGTAAATACAGTTTTTAGCGAGCGGTGATCGACAAAAGTAAAAAAAGTTTTAATAAGATTACAAAGATTTTTAAATAAATAATTATAACGGTTGACAATTCCTAGCATGAAGGTAAGTTTTATGCTAAAGAAAGCAATACACTAGAGAAATCGATTCTGTTACTGTCAAATGTTTTTATACTTGTCTAATGGCGATTACTATTTAGCATGAATTATCATCGTCTTTTCGGGAGTAAATATCTGATATTATCTTAAACCTCAAATAATCTTAAAACAGAATTCATTTCATCGAAGCTTTTAATAAAAAGAACAATAACAAATAAGTTTCATTTATTATCGTCAACTAGCTAGACGTATGTGCATCTGATACTTGATGACGTCAGCCTACCAAACAAAGCGCTCCTCATCTAAGGTCCGTTCGTTGGTGTCATGGAAACCATATGTCACTTGTTTATTAACCCCTGTTAGTCAAATGATTTAGCAACATGACACTTGAGGGTAGTGTTATACGATTAGGGGTTTCGCTTATTGTTTAAATCATCCGGTTATAGATAATTATCGATTATTGATGTAAACCTTGCTAGACTTAGTGTCGCTGTATAGAGGTAAAGATTAACTTTGGGAATTTATTTGAACGGCCGTTTACCGCTCTGCAGAGGTGTCGTTCATTAGAGGTAAATCATAGAGAAAAATCGACGGGGGGAATTCTAATATGCCGCTCGTCGGAGGTTGCCGCTCGTTAGAGGTGCCGTTAGCAGAGGTTATACTGTACCGGCATATATTATGTTAGTAAATTATGTAAAGAAGTTTTTAAATGATTGCCTTGAAGAACTATGTTAATGGTTTTTCAAAGTGTTTAATTTGTCTACTGACTGAAGATGTATCATTAACTCTAGTAAAGAGCTAGAACTACGTCAGCTCTCAACTTGACTAAAGCTTTTTATTCTCTTTCTCCATTACAGGTTACTATAATGGAGGAAGACGTCGTATAAAGCAATACGTAGGTATCCTAAAATAGCATTAATCGGAGTTGAAAAGTAAACCATTAATGCAATAGGTTCTGCTAATAAGGTGTTTTAAAATTCTTAATTTTATCTTTTTTTAATATCACATGACTACAACCTGTTTTTATGGTTAACATTTTCTGCAATAACAAACCATTTGATTTTTAAGCATTTAACTTTTTTTCTATACTTAAAGATTCTTCATCATCTTCATTATCATCTTCAGTAATCGCCTCACTCTTCATAGAGCATAATCGCGATATAAAACTTCCGAACATGCGTGGCAATCGGATATCTTTTTACAATTAAAATTATTTTTTTTTACATCTTTTAAAATATGGTAAAATCTGGTACTGGCAATGTCTTTAGTTGGTTGTTGAGTGAATCATTAGAGCCGACTTAAAACCCTCATAACTAAAAAGTTGCCTCTAGAAAGTATTAAGGTACTTGTATGTTATTTGTACCAGCACAACAGTCTGACGATGTAAATGTTTACTGAACATCGTATCTAAACCTTTTGTCAGACTAACATATCCATGGATACTGACAATCTAAATCATATCGAGACGCTATTAGTACTATCGGGAAGCTTCTGTCTGCTGCCTAGCAAACATGCTGCATGTTTTGTTATGTACAGAACACCGTATGTAAACTCTTTGTTAAACAGTCATATCCCAAGAAATCAGACCAAACTGTACCAATACTATTATATTATCTTTATCTTGGGCACAATTATTTTAATATGTATCAATTTTGACAAACGACTAGCAAACTTATTACATCATGGGTACATCCGAGAAAAGGATTGCCATGGGTGTCTAGAAAAAAACAAATTATAAAAGAGATTACTTTGATTTGGCTGTAGATTGCACCATCATTTGTCCGACGTTGACCGACAGTCAGGAGTTGGTGTTAACGCTACGTGTGTAGTTTGAGTATTCCTAGGATGTATGAGTTGTTTACGATATCTTCAATCTTAGAACGAAATCTTACAAAACAAAATTAAATAGTTGATAAGACGCTCTTTAAAACCCTCATACGATATTTGAATACCTTACAACCGTCACATAGAAACACATCTATCTTTATGATTTCCATTATGGAGAAATAACTCTTTAAACGATGCAATTTCGTATGTGAATAGTTCTAAAGCATATCTGGTATACTATACTGCTAAAGCCTCGGTTGATATCACTTGTCTCGGGTAAAAATTCCGTTCTATCACACGCTATAGGATGTGATATTCATATAATGGAATCATTACTCTGAAATAAGCAATGTTCATCTATTAACGGTGAACTCAAGTTTCGGTTTCCAAGGACTCGACAAGAAAGAAACTGTGACAAAATTTCATATAAAGCACAAATATCATATAGTTTGTTTAATATCCCTGCTAGTTTTATCATCAATATGATACACGAGTTTTTTCCGTGATGATAAATTATATAAACGTCATTTATCACATTGTCACATATAGAAAGAAAATAATGTCTTTCTGAAATAAATTAATCAGCTTTTTTATACATTATTCGTATTTTATTCAGATCACTTGAGGCAAGAAATAGACGTTCAATAAAAAAGTGAAAAAAAATCCAGCGATTTTATTTTTTAGAATGCGAATTCAAAAGAATTGTATGGAGTCAAGAAACGCTCATGCAAGTTAGAATGCAAATGAGGTTTTATCTATTCGTGACAATTTATGTTCAAATGAAAGCAAAATATTCATATCGGCTAAATTAGTCTGGAAACATGGTGAACAAACTCCTGTCATAGTTAATTTTGACCTGAATTTGCTCTCTAATAGAGGAGACAGTTTGATGCTTTTATATTATTGTCATTCTTTTACATTAAGATAAACCGAAAAATATAGCTCAGAATACATTAAATGGTCTACTTGTAGATAATTTCACATTGGTTCGAACATTGATACAGAACCAGTTAAGGAAAGAGCAGCAGGAGCTATGTTGCTTGGCGATATCATAAACGCACATTAAGCACAAAAAACTAACAAGATGAATATTCTAATAGACTATATACTTTATACAACATATACACAGCACAGACAGTAGGTAACATTATATATTTACAGTCATCTGCTTAAGCTTTATCAGGAAGTATGATGGTGCCAACTGACATGTTTATTTAATCGAAAATGGACCATGTATACTGTGGTTAACTCTACAGTGCCGATTTAAAAGATGTTGCCCTTTAGTGAGCAACTTTTATGTATATATTACAATATTCAACAAATAAGCACCCAATCACAATTTGCCATAGAAAAACGCGAACAATGCTCGATGAACACCTCCATTAAAGAATAAGGGAACTAAACTAGCATTAAAACAAAGCATGGAATAGTACGAAACCAGAGCATAATGATTATTAATAAAAATTGTTTTTCCAAATGATTGTTAGTTAACTGTTAATTGTAAGCAATATTAAATTGCCATCAGTTCTAGGGTAACAACGACTACATGTTATAGTAAGTCCTCACTAGAACTATACAAATCACATTATGTATAGTGCAAAGAGCGGAACATCATCAACTTTTCCATGTTTTGCATGGGTCTGCAAGAGAGTTTCAACTTTTGATACAACTTACGATGTAACTGCCAGTTATCATTCTTGTACATCTATACTGTAAGTAAATGGTATATTTCTGAACTTTGTCGGCAATTAACACATTACCACATCGCATTTAAGGTAGACACATAATTTTAAAGATAATAAAGTTAAACGGCTGTTGACATAGATCTTAGAGCTCTCATTCCAAAATTAGTTTTACTTCTGGCGTAAGAATAAAACTGTCACAGAGTAATTGTATTATAGAGAACTCGACGTCATAATACTCAACACCTTTACAATTATCTAGATATATTTTACAGGAACATAAATTGTTGTAACATTACTTGTAATAATATTGAGGTGTCTCTTGTACCAGATTATGACATAGAAACGGGCTTTAATCACCCTGGCATATTAGTCAGAGTGCAACTGGGTCAAATGTAGATTGAAAAGTTAAGACATATATGTGTTTTAGACTAAGCGCTTGATGACCGACAGATCGACCATTGACGGTGTATACGACATTTCATTATACTTGTCTATAATATCAATATACATACAGTACTTCTCGTGTTCTTTCTAAAACAACATAAAAACTATAATATTTAAAATGCTTTATGTTTTAAAGGTTTACTGTTAGCATTGTCCTAGACGACTGCTGCTTTTAAATTTGTTTAGATTAATTTTAAAGAGGGTATATCTATTTTGTACGATTCAACTCTATATTGTTTCTGTGTCATTCTGACATTCTATTTCGACACTCTAGTACATTAGATTAAAAACTTAACTCTCCATATCGTGAAAGAAAAACACGAATGGTGTTGCTTAGGTTTTGACAAAGAAGTATAGCATCTTGGTGAGCCCACATATGACTGTTTATTGTCAATGAGAAAAGCTTTAAGCCTCATAACCGTTTTCCAATACTCGATTCTACTTTCACCACGCTCTGATGAATGAATAACTTAATGACTTAAACCCGTTCGTCTGCAAAAATGAAACAGATTTAAATGGCATGTAACAACATATATACCATATATAGTTTACAATGACTTATACTATATACCAAGTAGAAAATGACATAAAGTTACCATCGCCAGCACACCTCGATATGTTGAGAATTAAGAATACATGCAGCTACCCGTTGTTACAATAACTTGGCGCCTGGACTTTCTTTCAAACTTTCTTTTTTTTTAAATGTCATAAAGTGATACTGTTCCATATCAACACTGATCATAATGCAATTTGTATTCATGTATTTACGTGGTTATTGCAATACAAAAATAAAATGGCCGATTATTGCTGCTAGTTGTTCCCTTAATGTTTTATCAATTTTTTATATTCATTGTTACATATGTCTACAACAAAACATGTGTGTTAGGTCTATTTATTGCTTGTATAAATGCTAGTTTCATTCAATTAATAAATATTGTTTAAAATTTTTTTAAGACATTCAATGAGATTGTTTGATTGTTCCTGTGACTTTTATTGTCGTAGATCTAAAGCATACGTCTGTTTATGTCTGATAGCAAATTGTTATGCTGGTGATTTCATTTTGACAATGTGTATACACTATTAGACTGGCAAGTAGTTGATGTGATGTAAAATATATCTAGGATTAGTATATTGTAAAGGTGTAAACAGTTGTATGACGTCTAGACTTTAATAATACAATTAGTCTGCGACAGATTCTTCTCTTACGGCAGAAGTTAAACTAATTTGGGACGGAAAACGCTATATCTCCTTTTTCCACAAATAGAATTATCGGTATAACATAATGCGTCCTACCAACGTCACAGATTAGTAAAAGAGCGCTTAGTTGTAGTGTAGATGTAAAAAAGAACCCCCCTGCTAAACGCTTATTTTTATCAAAGAAGGCGTTAACTTCTGCTACAGTGTCTTTTATATAATGCAGTTAAAGTGATAATTCCTCGCACATGACACCTTCAATAATTCGATTTATATTGACTAAAAATGACATTTTTGCAATGTGTTTGTGGTCGTTGCCTTCCAACGACATTGAGAAAACTAATGTAATGACCAGTTTTACTAATAATTCAATAACATCATTGTTAAAAACAATCAATATAATTATCTATGATTCACTTCAGTTTTTTTTAATGTTTTTGTTTCACATTCCTTCTTGTAAATGCACGAACGGAGTTAAAGACATATGGCAACATATTTTCTCTTTAACTTACATTCAGTAAAATCTGGAAAGCCGTATTCAGAACTCTTTATGTCATTTGTAAAAAAAATAACGAAATATATTTATGTATTCTCTTCTATTGCGTATGTATTTGTTTACAGCTAAAATAAATGTTTCTGTCCCGCAACCCATTGTTCAGTGACTTTTAATAGAACATTTCTGAATCGGATAATCGGAATATCCAAATTTACATGTATACACTTAACAAAACTTATAAGTATACATATTTCAATTGCGTATAACTTTTTTTTATTAACAACTAGTTCTTAACAACATTTTGTACATCTGTTATTGACTATGTATCAATTATTACTGCGTAGTCACTTTTTCGAAAGTTATCCAACCGGTGCGTTGAACCGTGAATAGATGGAATTCATTAAATGCACGAGGAAATAGTGACTGGCGCGAATAAAAATTGCACACTCTCGCTGTGGACAGCATTACGACCCACACATCCAAAAAACACACAGTGGGCCGGCTAACGATCGAATAACTAGAATTATAATTATTATATTGTGTTGTTTAAATAGATGGCGCGCCCACACAGCAAGAGCGACAACAGAATTACAACATAACAACAACATCATGCTGATGTACATACTGCCGAAATCTCTAGCTAAACATAAAAAAACCACGTATGGTATTCATTAAAACCGCCGAGTACACCGTGAGGATTGTACGCGAGTGGACAGGTATACGTCTAAATCACTCCTATCAGTATTTGGGATCCACGAGAACGCGATGCCAAGCGGCTTTCAACCTCAATGTAGGTTACACTCGTTATTAGAGAGTGAATCGTAGACACATTTACCCGAATGCCACTATCATTTTACAACATTCACTTTGTCACGCAGATCGCAATCCTCATTTTGTTACTTTGACTTTTTTCCACACTGTGATGTTTTTGTAATTATTCATTAAATCTTTTGTTCTATGTAATGAAATAAACATAATAATGTTGTTCCATCTTTAAACTATATTCGTTGAAAATTTTACTTAAATCGAAGAAACATTTACTTAGATATGAGCCCAAATATACATGTATACTTACAAGTTTTATTAAGTGTACATGTATGTTTTAAATGCACACTCAGGAAATAGAAAGACGAGCATGTGCTTCAAAATTGCAATTAAAACTCATAGATTTTATTGTCATCTACTCTCAAAAAATCATTATGCAAACGCTGTGTTCGATTTTATTGTTGCTGTCACTCTTTACATTAGTAAACAAATGATGACAGAAACAGTAAAATTGTCAATTAATATTCGTATATGGGTAAAAATCATTGCCTTACTGTTTTGTCGAAGGCTCAAAGCCTATACAGCACTGTCATTATCGTTCCATACTCAAATTGTTAAAAGTTCTTTCCATAATATGGATGCAGATTTTCTCTTTTCAATAATTATTTTCAATGGAGCAATTTATCATATTGTCAAATGTTACATTAAAATTTCGTATCTTATTGAAATTATACGTTACGATGTACTGGAAGTTGGTAAACAGAAATTTGATTAATAATCTTGCTCAGTTTTCATATGAAACTGACATGCTTCTTCTAAAATTACTTGAGGGAAAATTCCACAAATGTAATTGCAGATGCAAGCTGATCATAATGGAGTTCGTAATTATTATGACACGTACAGGGAAATGAAACAATATATAATTTAAATATACAGAGGGTGATAGAACGGAATGCTCATTCGAGACAAGTAATGTCAACCGAGGCTTTAGCCTCTGTAAAATGTGATATTTATTTTTTTATACCGAACAACAAACATCAGAAGTTTTGACAATTAAATTGGCACAAACCGTTAAATTTATAAGAAAATATTTCGAGACCACATAAATGATGTTCTCGTGTGATCCTTAGAACCGAATCCGACTTTGCACCTTTCAATTATGGATTTTTTAGGGCATCTAACCAGATTCCCTATTGGCAGGGTTGCCTTTTCACTGATTATATACTCATTACCTTAAAGATTTATACTTTATCTAACCAAACAGGCGCTGGCGCTGATGGATGTTCTGGTGAGATTATTGGAGCGGAATCCGACTTTGCACCATGCAATCATGGATTTTCCAAGGCATCTAGCCGGATTCCCTATCAGTCGATGGCTGTCTTTCCATTGATAATCTAATCGTTACCTAAATCACTTATACTTTATCCAAGCAATCTGGCGCTGACGCTGATGGATGTTCTGGAGAGATCCTTAAATTAGACTCCGACTTTGCACCTTGCAATCGTGGATTTTTCAAGGCATCTTGCCTGATTCCTAATCTAATCATTACTTTTATCACTTACACTTTTTCTGACCACTGTAAAATGCACGATGGTTGGTGGGATGCATGGGCACTGGCGCTGATGGATGTTTAAGGACAGCCTTTGATTAGAATCCAACTTTGCACCTTTAAATCATGGATTTTCAGGGCATCTGGCCAGATTCCCCATCGACCATTTGGCTGCCTTCCTACCAACAATCGTGTATTAATCATTTCACTATCTTTTACAATTAAATTACCCACTTGTTTCTCAACTACTAAGAGCACTTTATTAATCACTAATTCCTTTTTTTTATTAATCTTTATTTTATTACTTTATATTTTATCATCTCTTAACTATTTTCATGCAATTGTTTCCTAATTATGCATATGATTGTGAAGCGCTTTTGATTATATATTCAATATGAAAAGAGCGCTATACAAATTTGGTATAAAATAATAATTCAATCTGTTTTTTTTTTGCTTCTGAACTTGAAGACATTTTTTGCACTGTTATTTTTGTTGTTTCGTAAAAGCAAGCGTCCGCGCGAGGGAGGTAACTCAAGTTAAATGGCTAAAAACTCTGGTCTCGGTATTAGCGAGTTTCAACGCAGTAGTCTCCCATCGCTTTAAGCGGACCGATAGGTGATGTCAAGCGGGCCGATAGGTGATGTCCAGAGGGTAACATGACGGATTGTCACCCGATTGTTACCCGATGACGCCACATTAGGCTATATAGTAAACAAATCTCGTGACGTACAATAATAATTCATATACATAGGTATATCTTTTTGACTACTCTTATCTCCTAGCACAAGGGGTTCGTTTACATCAACTTGAGAGTGACTGTATCCTTAAAAAGGACGTTCTAACTTCTATTTGTAAGGAATTGGGATATATATTTACAAACTACAGAGTTCTTATTCGTACCTGCCAGAAACAATTTCTTATCGCCTCAGATGACAAAGAAAATAATTTATCCTACCGCTTACTGATCCTTAAGAAGGCAAACCTATTGACCTATCTTTATCCGACACCGTTGCTTTATCTGGCAGTCACGTGACTACGCAAGCCTCGCCGAATGAACCTTTCTTCATCTTGCCGGATAACCTAAGTACAGATTGACACTTACCTAATATTCTCTATTTCTCTTCAATGACTTTATATCCACAAATGTAATCAGCTTGTCAACCTTATTGCACGTTGACGCAGCTTGTTTTGGTGGTACATGAACTTGACAAAGACCAAATGTACGATGATTTTGTCATTTATTATAAAATGTCTTTTATATTTATGTCAATCATTTTTTAATATAATTATGTATATATACATTGCTGAAAAAATAAACTAAATTTAAAATTCAAAGATTCGTCCGGTTAAGTATGGTTTACTTACTTTTTCTTAACAGAATCACACGACAGTTCTCACAACCATCTTTAATTGACTCATGTCCTGATTTTTGCTGAGCAATGTAACACGCATAATTTATTTCTTTAATCTCTATTAGAAAAAACAGATATTTTTTTCTGTACATTTTATATTTTTAACTGAAAGGCTTAGTTTAACAGAAACCAGAATGAATACATTAAGAACATACTGTATGGCATGTTTTCATAACCATCATGAAGGCTGGTAGTTCTCAGTCTGTCAATGAAAAGTTTGAATGTCTTAATCAAGTGAAAATATATTGAATATTGATTTGTAAAGCATTTTAGCGCCAATGTCCGAACTTTATTCTTATATATTAAGATATATATAGCATTTCCTTGACATATAACTGCATCGTACATTATTTTGTCATTGAATACTTGGGGCTTATTAATGCCTCAGTCCCATAAAATCGTGGCTTGTTGCGGACCCGTACGTGCAGACAGCCGTAGGCCGTATGAAGCCTTGCGTGCTAAGGTGACGGTACGCACATGGCACAAAACAACACGCCCATGCGGAGCCGTAGCTGGAAGATTTGCAAGTTTAATTCATACTCGGCCACGATTGTGTTCACGATTTGACTTTGAAACTGATACGTGTACCCTGGGCTCATCTCACATACCCTGGTAAAAATGTAACAGTACGTACGGGTAGGCAAGAGTTCGTACGGGTCCTTGCGGAGCTTGATCGCACGACGCCCGTACGGTGCCCTCACGGCTATTTTTATGTTTATGGGACTGTAGCTTTAGATCAATTTCTTTGCTAAACTTTTCTCAATATACACACAAGAGTAAAAACTCTTACGCGTTTTTTTAGTAAGTAGTTCTTAAAAACAGAAACGAACGACCAATTCGAATAAAGTTCTTGTTCATCTCTGGGGATTTTAGCATTTTCTGTGGTTAATAATAGTTGCAAAAATATTACACCAGTATAGCGTATCAAAACTTCCAAACTCATATACATGTATATATATTATTTATATATTTTTTATAATTTTATTACAAATGTATCTAAGTATATTGCAGTAGTATGACATTATCGTGAGGTGACAACGAGTCTCTAAAATAATAAGAAACTTGCAACATCACTAAGGACGATATTGCGTTTAATTCCTTGGAAACAGGTTTTTATGAAACGATCTACAATACATGACATGCAATTACTATACGTTAATTAAAAACGCACATATCGAGGCAAACATTCTATGGAAAGTAGTTTCCTATGCCTTATCAAGGAAATAAATGCATTTATCATGGAGGATGATCGCTGACAGTCGTTTAATTTCTCAGCGTAATGCAATTTCAATATATCACAGAAAAAATAAATTACAGTTAGCGTGCATAATAAGATTTGGTTCTCTCCTCTCAGTTAAAATGATTGTGAATTATGTGAATTAAAATCATACTTTTTATCAGAATGTTTTGATGTGTATGTAGATGTTTATTTCCCAATTCTATAGTTCCTATAGTTTCTGCATGTACAGTAAAACCTCGCATAATGACCACCTCTCAGAAGCAGCCTTTTACCAACAGATGCCTATATCCACCCAGTTTGGTTATTTGGTAGCGCGCCTGACTACTGATTTAGGCGTCGTGGGTTTGATTCCATGACAAGACCTATATCTTCGCGGAGTTATATTTTTTCTATGACTATACTCCCGCAAATGTTTGTATCCAATAGGGCAGTTGTCAGTCTAGTCGAGGGTATGTGCTTACAACTTAGAACTAGACTAAAAGCTTATATCTGTCAGAGAATGATAATATCTTTTTATCACAGGCACACTATCTCACAAGTTTTAGTTGTCGAGCTTAAAATAATAAAATTGAGATTTGTAAAGTTTTACTTAAAGCTGTCAGTGATAAGGCTCAAAGCGTATCGACGATATCGATAAATGATTATCGACGATTCACAGTTATATATCGATGCGTTCACAGCAGTGCTATACAGGCCATTTATATTGTCATTTATCTACAGTCCAACTTGTGCTACCGGCCACCTCCGAATAGCGGGCACCTGCCGACAGCGGCCATTTCGATTTCCCCCCGATCGAAAACGCTCTTAAAAAGGCCGTGAATAACGGCCACCTGTCGACTGCGACCAGCGGCCAGTCAAAACCATCCCCACGGCCAGTTTAGAACTGTGAACAACGGCCAGACGATTGTTTGAAGACAGTAATTCGTATAAAGGCGATTTCGAAAGCAGGCCGCCATTTTTGTTAAAGTTAAGCTAAAAACCCGTAATCCGATTTTTCCGGATTTTTCGTATACAAAACATCTCGAGTTCGATTTTATTAGTTATAATCAAGCTGTAGACAATTTTCTCGTCACCTTATTATAAAAATATGTTAATGTATCCTTTCCTTGTTAAATTTGTTTGTAAATCGGGAGTAAATTACGTCATGTGATGACACTTTGTTAATTAGTTTTGAATGTTTGGAGACTCTACTAGGTTTGTTTTTCACACTTCCGGCAGTTAGATAAATGTTTGTGACACGCTTTTAATTCCTAAATTCGTTCAACTGTGACCGTTGTATACAGGTAATTAGACAACTGGGATAAGATAGAAAGACTATACAAAAGGTCAGAGTAGTGAGAATTTGTAGAGTACATTTGTTAATGTTGAGGGCATAGCATGAAATGTAGCTGCAAACAAAAAATCACTGATTTCTTTGTTTTAGTCATTCTTTGTTCAAAGTTTTGTTTTATTCATTAATAGTCACAACTTCAATAATGATAATGTGAATAATGATTAAGGTTGAAAATAAAAACAATTTTAATTATTAATTCATGCTAAATTCGTTCAACTGTGACCGCTGTATACAGGTAATTTGACAACTAGGATAAGATAGAAATACTATAAAAAAAGGTCAGAGTAGTGAGAATTTGTGGAGTGCATTTGTTAATGTTGAGGGCATAGCATGAAATGTAGCTGCAAACAAAAAATCACTGATTTCTTTGTTTTAGTCATTCATTGTTCAAAGTTTTATTTTATTCATTTATAGTCACAACTTCAATAATGATAATGTGAATAATGAATTAAGGTTGAAAATAAAAACAATTTTAATTATTAATTCATGTTAATTATGAACTCTGTCTCTCAAGTCTGACGAAACGTTTGCCCGTTAGTTCCTCCCTCCGAACAAAGGCCACCTGTGAACAAAGGCCACTTTTCTATTTTCCCTTGGCCGGCCGTTGTTCACAGGTTGGACTGTATATTCCAGTAAGTCAAACCCTTGGTAGGGACTTAGACTGTCGTGCGTCAACAACAAAAGAGGGAAAAGATAAAAGAATAAAAGAACAGATATATACAGGGTGTATTGTTAAAAACAGGTTAAAAACAGAGCAGGTTTCTAGGGAGAGACATGTTCAATCTGGCTTACTGCCTGACTGAACTGGGTTGCATTCAGGTTAACAAGGTTGGCCGGTAGGGAGTTCCAGTGTACGATAGTACGTGGAAAGAAGGAGAATTTATAGAAATCTGAGCTTGTTTGGATCTGTTTATATGCCATGTCATGTGAAGTACGGGATGGTCTGGTGTTAAGTGTGATATAGTCCTCAGATGGTATAGCTACTAGGCTGTGTGTGATACCATGAAACATAACTAACCGCTGGTCGATGCGTCGGAGATCTAAGCGCCTCCAGCCAAGCTTACCAAGCATATCTGTTACACTGGATGTACGGCCATAGTCACGCATCACCCAGCGGGCAGCTCTCCTCTGGATAGCCTCAATTTGGGAGATGCCAGAATCAGAGAAGGGAGACCAGACTGAGGAGCAGTATTCCAGTTGGGGTCGTACTAGAGTGCGATAAGCTGTTGATTTAAGTTTCTGTGAGTGTACTTTGATGTTGCGTCGGAGAAATCCTAGTGTTTGGTTTGCTTTTTTACAGACATTATCTATATGTGTCTGCCAGGTAAGGTTGTTTGATATTGTGACACCTAGGTATTTGGCCGATGATACTGATTCAAGTAGTGTGTTGTGGAGTGTATATTTGGTGTCAATGATAGATTTGCGTTTGGTGATATGTAAGACCTGACATTTTGAGGGGTTGAACTGCATGTCCCAAAGAGTTTCCCATTTCTGGAGTTGGTCTAGATCTTCTTGTAGAAACCTGGAGTGAGTGGCAACAGTGAGAGAGAGATAGATTGCAGTGTCATCTGCGAAAAGACGGATTTTAGATGATGATGCATACTCAGGGAGATCATTGATGTAGATGAGAAAGAGAAGTGGGCCAAGAACAGAACCCTGAGGTACGCCAGATGAGACAGGGATGGTGGAAGAGGTTGACCCATTCACAAGGACAGATTGGGACCTGTTGTCAAGAAAGCTCTTAATCCAGGAGAGAGTAGAGCCTCGGATACCATAAAAGTGAAGTTTATAGAGTAGCTTTTCATGGTTGACCATGTCGAATGCCTTACTGAAATCCAGGAGTATGAGGTCAACTTGGCTCTTTAAGTTGATGGATTTCAGTAGGTCTTCAACTAGCATCAGTAGCTGGGTGTTACACGAGCGTTTTTCGCGGAAACCATGTTGAAGTTCATAGAAGAGATCAGAGTTTGTGAAGTGTTTGGTGATACTAGATGCTACTATATGTTCCATGGTTTTGCAGAGAATACATGTTAGTGAAATGGGGCGATAGTTAGCAGGATCAGATCTAGGGCCTTTCTTATAGACAGGGGCTACATTTGCCATCCTCCACGGATCTGGGATGGTTCCAGACTGTAGGCACCTAGTGAAGAGAATCTGCAGGAAAGGAGAAATTTGTTGACTGAGAGTTTTCAAAACAATATAGATGTATATTTGTCATGAATGTTAAACCTTAGTATTCTGCATTAACTGGTAAGTAGTTGGTAAAAAAACTTGTAAATTAATAATAATAAATTTATAAAAGATCTGTCACAAATTGATTGTTTATCATCCGTTCATATTATGACAGCGCACCTGTTTCAGCTCACTATAGAACGTTCGTCTTGAAAATTTTGACACTTTTATACATTTATCTACATAGGCTTTATTATCGATATTTCAAAATTCATATTGATTATTGATAGGAAATAATATATCGACGAAACACCGATATCGATAGAATCGATGACAGCTCTAGTTTTACTGTCAAAATCGATGGTATAAATAGCGGACTGGTTTTAATATAGGGACCTTTTCTGCTCAAGTTCAGTATTTAGTCACGTCAAAAATCGCATGAATTTGCTATAACAATGTGGACTATTTAAATTATGTATTGAAATACATATTCATATTATAATTTTTGTATGTTGGTTATTTTCCATATGTAATGGTATATTATCCAATGGATAGTGTAATAAGAAAAATGTGGTCTTTATGACGAAACTTTAATGTAGTTCTAAAGATTCCAGTCGTATGAATTTTTGTAAACTTAGGAATTGTTGATTTTCGTTTCGTTCATACTTTTTTTAAGATGTAAAACAGAGTTTTTGTTTTGTTATGGCTACCGAATCACATAACGAAAGTTAACTATATTGATACATTTAAAAGATTGATCAGCTCAGAATATTTCAAATAAGTTTTCGAATGTTGGTGAAGATTACTCTACTTTCATACGAAGGGGAGGTAATCATTATATTTTTCGCCCAGGGCTTTATACTAAAGTGAACAGTTACCTAACATGTAAACAATCATTTTCTTAAAATTTCAAGATCATTAATATAAATGGTTAACAATGTCAATATCCATTATTAAGTAAATATAACAACGATGATGTGTTGACGATTGATATATAAACTAAATATAGCCTTATATAGAGAGACAACGTTAAGTTTATGACCGCCTACGTTTTACCTGTATGATAAATGACATATACAATGTTTTATACACTAAATGGCTATACACGACATATCGCTATGTTGTAGCATACATTTATGTTCAGATTTATCGAAAAGAAAAAAGAAAATCAAATTGTTTACTACACTAGTTTATTTACATATATTCAATACTTTTTAGATATGAACATATACGTTCATTGGTCATTGGATATTTTATAGGATTTAGCATTAACAAGGTATGGTTTCATTTTATAATTGTCGTCTGTTTGTGACTCATTTATATAAAAAGTTCAAGGCCTGGGAACAGATTTGGATTAACTAAAGAAATACGACTTTCACTACAACGTAACGTACTCAGTATACATATATATTCCAATTGCATAAAAAACGTGAACTAAATTGTGAAAAAATACTGACATGTATGATCGCACTGTTAAAGGTGTATAAATTTTAGCCGTTCAAGACATGTAAAATATTATTTGAGAATTGTTCGTAGTAATTTAAATGCATATTTGCTGACCAGCGTATTTTTACTAAGTAAAAGTAAAGTATATATTTGTACACAGGTTATATTTTAACTCTTAACTATTGAACGTTAAAATGGTTTTATTCTTCAAAAGACCATTTTACAAAAATTTAACTTGATATCTGTCTGTTCCTATGCATACATTTCAAAATTTAAAGGTACTCCCCTGTATAATTTGTATACATGTTTGAATATACGCTAAATACACGATAGATTGAATCTTATACAAATATTGCGATATGCTAGAAGTATAATGCACTCGTATGGGACGGTTGATAGCCCAATATATAGAATGAATGAAAACAAACTAAGACATGTAGTACGTACAAAAACAAAACGTGTTTGGGTAAACATTAAAAATGAAACAATTTCAGAGGTAGGCAGTATTGAAAGTAAAAGTTGTATAATTCATTTTAAAGAAATAAGCATGGTGGATAAACCACCACCCCTTGGTCAGTCATGCTTGTGACGGTAGAACACCTTGCCATTACACCAACAAGACAGTCATAAAATATATTGAAATTATATATGTTATTGTCATCCTGAGCATCCCCTGTCGTAGATCAGTCAAACAGACGAACTATCAGTCAAGTCACTGGTCTATTTTCATATCGTCATCAAATGATGATTGTTACATATATCAATCAATGCAACGTACGTTCATACACTTAATATACTTCATGTATTTGCTATAATTATTTAGACATTATATATCAACTCCCCTATGCATGGGAGAGTGCAATATCATAAATTTTATGATTAAATCAATATTGAAACCCGGGTATTAATAATTGCTGTAACTATGCGTGTACAAATCAATTTTGTAGACATTCAATTTTGAACTCATCTCTCAAAGGGAGAAATGTTTTGAATTTTAAGAAGTAGGAATCGTAGAATTCAATCTCAAGACAATTTTACAGATTTATGCAAACCTTAGTGACATCATTCATTCTCTATGTGTCTATTTTACTTATTGGATAACTGTGTCAGCCTGACCAAATATAAGTATACAAAATGATTATTACAATGACAAATACCAATAATTGTGAACCAACAATAATACCTAGATACAGATTGAAACAAACTAGGGAATACATTGTAGTATTACATGGTAAATACCAGTATTTGTGAATAGGTTTTATATTGTTACAGTTTGTATATATAATGTACATATTTATTTTGTATACATATATATGTAAAGGCTACTTGTAATATACAAGTTGTAGTTGTATTAACATGACCTATTTCGTTTTTCTGGTTTGAGAATTTCTTCAGCGACAGACTATATTAATGCATCAATACACATGAACTTGTCAACCTAGTCAATATTCAGGATTTTGTTTACTTTATACAACTGTAAATTCATTAAACTTAGACTGATAGAGTAACAAATTTAAACAATTTTCTAAATATGTAATTCTAAAGCTCATGATAAATTATACCCCAATGTCGTATATAAATATACATTACTAGTAAAATCAACTCTTTCGCAATCATCGTTTCTATATTTCAAAATCTCAAATGAAACATTTTATATATGTCCAATAGTTAATTCATTGGTACATATGTTAAAGTTTCTTTTATATAGCAAGAACTGTTTAAAGGATGAGATTTTAGTGTTAGTATTTGTCTGCCACATTGGTTTGTGTTCAGATTTGTTTAGTTAACCATATGTATGTGTTTGAATATCAAAATTTTAGAAATTTTGGCCCTAATCTTACACTAACGTTTATAAGTACTCGTACCATTTATAATTAAATTATCTTTATAAAAATTGCCATCTAAAATTACATTGTTTTTAATAAACAATTTTCTTAATAAATTCGGACACATTATGTAGTTTACCGACTAACATGCTTCTGGTAATTTCAACCAACGCTCTGTTGTTAATGACAGAACAAGTTGTTGTTTTATTTCATTCAAGTACAAGTTCTGTTAACAAGTTTAGTTTCTTACAATATGATCGAGAGGTTAAAACAAGTAGTTTGACTGAACCCGGGTAATGGTATTGAACATTTGTTCATAAACAAAGTTCAAGTTATCATCTATAATGGTTCTTTTAACATCGTATTTTTAGGCATCGTATTTAATTTGTTAGGCACTGGTTCTTCCTTCTCTTATAGGAGTACTTTCGTTTAGATGTTTTATTTCGATTGTACATCTGACATAATTTGAGATTCCTGAAACTGTAATAAAAGCTTATATTGTAACAAGATTTTTTATCTTTGCTTACTCTGAAGTCTTCTAAAGGAGTTTTGATTTATTTAAAAGTCTAAAGGGGCTCGAACACAATGTCCAACCAAGCTGGATCCGCTCACAAGATAGCGATTAGCGTTACATGTATTGTAGACGGCTATAATTGCAGCATAGTGGATTATTCAAACAATACAATTGTAAATTCACATAAAAACGTTGTTCAAGAGTACTTCAAGTAGCTCAGCAGCAAATCACCTTATCTCTAACATTTGTATACTGTTTCATTATCATTTGTTGTAATTTCTATAAATTCTATTTCAGATTCTCTAAGCTGCAATTGGTTATGATAAATGGTAAAGACAAATGGAAACAGTTTTTACTTAGAAATGCTGTGCTGAGTAATTGAGAAAAATTGTTTTATAGTTTGATTGTTGGCAGTCAGTTGACTAAGAAAGGATGGAACACAATTGTTAAAGTTCTTTGTTAATGGAGACATCTGAATTGTTTAATTTTAGACAATATGCATGAATAGTTCGTTTACTGTAACATGCCTGTCTGAGAACTATGAACATAGCATGGAATTAACGTCGAAGCGACACTTTGTAAACGCCGTAGCAACTCATTGTAATCGCCGTAACCACACATTGTAAACGCCATAGCAACACATTGTAAACGCCATAGCAACACATTGTAAACGCCGTAGCAACACATTGTACAGGAAAAGTAAAACATGGAAAGTGATAAAAGTGACGACAATGATAGTAATAAGGAACTGTTAGGAGAAGAGAAAGAGGAAAATGATAAAGACGAAGACACTAGAAGAGAACTTGAAGAAGCCGAGGAATCTATACAACTTTTAATTGATGCTCTAGAAGAAAATGACGATAATGATAGTGAACCAGAACGGAAGAAAAAGAGTATTAAAGAAAGGGGACAAAGAATACGTGATTCGAGTGCTAGTAATAAACCTTCTGTTAGTTATGTTGATGACGAAACAATGAATTATAATAGTCATAGTGCAATGGGTAGCTTAAATGATCTTAAATTAGTCATTCCTGAATATTCAGCAAGTGGAAAATCAGGAAAATTGTTAAAATCTCCAACCACAGCGGGTGTAGTGAATCGTGATAAACTTGCTTTGAAATTATTAAAGAAGCACAAATCAGAGACTGGGAAAGTTATATGTGGGGTGGTTGTATTATTGTTTATGTTAGGTATTGGTTCAACGCTTCTAGTACTTGCCTGGTTGTTATCTATGAACGATTTGTTCCTACTTGGGGGTATATTTGTAGCTGGTGGTATTTTATTCGCTATTATTTTTATAGTTAATCGATGTAAAGCCAGTACAGAAAACGCTGAGACGGATTATTCTGTTCTGTACAAAACTGCATTGAATTAACGTGGTAATGTATTTAATGTATTACATGTGTACATGTGACTTAACAAATTAAAGCTATCGAGCTTCAGTCTTATTTTACATGTATTACATACTAAAATATATGATGATGATGATGTAGGCGATCTGTTTCGTACCATTCGGAACACCTCGTTTAATCATCAATGAATAATTTCGGAAGGGTTCGTGGAGTTCCACCAAGAATATTGGGTTTTTACTACCTACGCGAGGCGAAGCACAGAACGGTTATGCAAAAAAGTTCTTTTCGTAAACACATAAGGCTTTGTAAATACATTGCTAGTGCATTATATGTGACTATATAATGTTTAGTTGATATCATTGAATCGTGTTTTCATATTTATGAACAAAAAACGAGATATTTATCACCGCCTAAACGATCGTGGATTTGATTACTTCAAACAGGGAATTCAAAAACGGCGTCTAAATATGTCCGAGGTTATTCTTAGTGAATGACCGAGGAGTTCCGAATGGCTGTGTACATTACTATATATTTATTAGAGCATGATAACTCTTGTAACAGTCACCCAGGGAATGCTTATGTATATTGAATAATTATCGTGTGTAGCAAACCCGTAAGAAGCAGTAATAGGGTCTGAGAATCCTTCAGCTTTAAGATTACGCTGGAACCTTACCAGAGGAAAGCATACTCGGATAACTAAGGCCTTCATAACATTTAAGACTAGCTGTAAGAACATTTTAAGTCATGAATATTCAATATTAACACTATGTTCAGTATACTCGAAAACATTTCATGGGATTCCATCTGTCTCCGCTTCCAACAGTTCTGTGCAATAAGCTGAATACTTGGAAAATGTATTTTGTCCGTTTTCTAACAGAAATACATGTGTGAGCAGTAGGTTTATATTGTTTAAGGTATTTGCCTTATTTGTTAAACTGAGTGATGCCACTCTCCATTAATATGTGAAAATAATACTGTACTTGAAGTCTTCCATTATTATAGCATTATGTATGTCTTAGTTAGCAATTATTGTGAACATAGTTTTTATTGTAATTTCAACTCAAGTTTGAGTTGACATTCATTGACGTAATTAGACATCATGCAGCTTGGCATGTCTAACATTGTTTGTGTGCAATTGCATTGGAAAGTAAGTAACTTTCTTATAGATCTTATATCCTGCCTTAGTATTATTTATATAATTATATTTACTGTGATTTGCTTTTTTTATGATTAGTATACTCATTATGTTTGTTTCTTTATTTGTACTGTTCTGATTACCATACGCTTTATTTTTAATTTTTTTTTGGTGGGGGAGGGGGTTAACGCTGTAGCAACACATTGTATAGGTCATACAACGGCGGTTAGTCAACCTACTCACTCATACTGGAAAGGCTAAATCTCTAGGTTTAGCTGTAAACCAACTATTACGCGCATACTTTCGTCAGTGACTGACAACTGTCCTACATAATTAAAAATCATTAGTAGGAGGGTACACTTTATTTTAAGTAATCATTATGTATGGATGCTCATGAACAAACTTATGTACTGTGTATTGCCTGGAACATTATCATTGATAATGCAACTATTAGTGCCAAAGAAAGCATTTTCACATAGAGGCTAATTGTTTTCGCAGGCAGATTTTCCTGTGGGAAAAACATCGGTGATTCCCTCAGACTGTTTAGATTAAATCATTTTACTTTCAAAATTATTTAAAAGGGGTTTCTTCTCTGTTCCCGTGGGCCTGACTATATTACAGAGTCTCAAACGAGACATAATATATAGACAAGCCAATTGACGTACACACAAAAATAAGTTCGCCAATTAACCTCGTGGTCAAATGTTACGGACCTTGAGAAGTATTTTTTTCACGCTTCATATTTCAAGTGTGCCGAGAAAACATCGAAGGCTCATATACAATGTATTCATGAACATTGAAGTAAATATTGGTTGTAGATTTTGTCTTTTTTAGCAATTTAAGTGCAATATTATAAAACTATAAAATGAATTAACATAGAAAATAGGTTTTTGAATTGACTTGAATCAGTGCAAAACAAATCTATTTTTTTGTAAGTATGTTGACTCTATCACGTTAGGTCCTGAGCTATTTCAATATTCGTTACTGAGTGTTAGTCATTTTGAAATAAATTTACATCATCTTATTCTTATAATATATGCGTGCCAATTGACCTACCTAGTCTGAACAATAAGACTTTTTGTGAGTCCGGAAAAGTTAACTCTGCCTCAAGTAATCCTAAACGAGATATATATATATCATGTATATACATAATGAATGTTTTATATACATGTATGTTGGTTCCTTATATTAAGTTGTTCCAACATATGTAATTCACTTGTATTTTATATGCTTGTAATATTTCTATTTAAAATGGTGATTTGTATGTATCAATAAATATTTGTTATCATTATATATTATTACACAGCAGAGGAGTGCCTGGTGGCGCTTATCGGCACTCAATAAGCCCAACCTCTCAGAGCATTATTCATTTAATCTGACCGATAATTGCCACCAGACATTCCTTTGTCTTGTATTAACCTTTTATTTATTTATATCTCTGTTATGTTGCATTATGTACAATGTTACATTACATATCTCAAATATTTAATTATGATAAACCGTTAAAATATGAATAAAATATATTAAATATTTATTAATGTTTGTCTGTCGTTTTCAACATATTTCATTAGTCAATTAATTAAGTCATTAGTCAAGAAATATATGTGCTTTTCACTTCTTTATTTTAACATTATAAAGTTATTCGCAGTAGCAAAAGAGCAAAAGTGAGAGGAAGCACATATGACCAATCTGTCAAAGCATTGGCCTGCTACAGTGTACTCTACAACTAGCTGGTGCCTCGTGGGGATGAACCTCACCCATAAGCCCTGTCGTAGTAATTCAGTGTTTCGACTTGAGTAGGACCACTGATAAAGTATGGACACCACGGTGAAAGTTGGGAAACTTCAAACCCTTGATTATCTATCTAAACAATCGTAAACTTCACAAAATAAAGTACATGGTTGAAATACTAGACAAAAAACCCTCCTGTTATCTGTATTCTACATTGATTTTCCTATTTGTTTGACTGTGATTGTTTAAACCACTCTACCTGTCTAGCACACCTCTTATTAGAATCAACTGAGGGATGTTTATCAATGACTTGACATTAAAGTTGTTATCATGATAATTTTGACTATGTTTATACACATCGTACGAGTTCACTCCATTAATGTTTGATAAGTACGAAGGTATCTTCACTGTTGTGGAGATATTTACCTTTTTGTTTGACCTGCACTTGTTGTCTCCCTTGTACAGGATTACTATGTACGTGTACTGTACAATGTGTTGATATTCCGATCAAATTATCTTACAAGTCCAATGTCACTTTGCGATTTAGAGAATTGATAAAATACATATCGTTATTTTAAATCAGTTTTCTACACCAATATTTAAAGTGCTCCGGATATTGAAATTCTGAGATTGATATTAACTTCTGAACATTTTGTACGTTTATGAATATAGAAGTCGTCTGGAAATTTGGTAAAACAACATTTCTTAAGCCATAGGCATACTGGTTATATAATATAATTTTTATTATAGAAGAACTGAATTGTACTTTTCCTAATATTTGATATGCAACTTTAATTTGTCCTGACCTCTTCGTTCTGTATTATGTCTTGTCGTGAAAACCTAACAAAAGGTTTTAACTAATGTGTCTGTTCCTGACAATAATTTCTGCAATAACGTTGGTGAACGCATGTGTATGATTAAAACAATGTCCTGACCAGCTGATAATGTTAACGTTTTATTGTATGGTCGATGATTAGTGAAGCAGCAAATTGTCTGCAGTTTTGTTGTACTTATTTTCTATATGGCGTTTAAGTAATAAATTCTTCAATTTAGATGTTTGTCATAGTTCTTACTGTTTAATTTTATGGTTTATGCTATGTGATGCAGCAAATTATCTGTAATTTCCTTGTATAAGAATTCTACTTTCTACAAACAAATATGGCTTTTGACTTTTAGACTCTGAATATCGTAAGTTTGTGATGAAACCGTTCTCATAGTTTAGACACATATTTCTTAATTAAGAACTACATAATTATGGTCTGAAATAATTGCTAAAATGAATAATGTTGAATCGGACATGGGATAATTAAAAAGTCAATTTGATTGAAAAAAGAAAAAAAACTACATTCATGTATATGAATAATCTCACTTTTCGAGAATTTCGTTAAACTGGGTCCAATCTGATGTTATTTGTGTTAAACCAAACCCTAGCTGAAACAATTTACTGACCACATTTTTCTTTATTTTGTAGACACGTCATGCCTGGAGTAATTGCTAAAATGATTCGAATAATGTATAATAGGGCATAGGATAATTAGAAAACCAATTTGATTGAAAATATTCAACAAAAACTACAAATATGATCAGCCACACTTTTTGAGAATTTCTTTCAACCTGGTCCAGCCTGATGTTTTTTGTGTCATCCAAAATCTAGCTGAAACAATTTATTGACCACATTTTTTTCTTTATTTTGTAGACACGTCATTTAGCTAAGTCCTATATTTGTTTTAGAACAGACGTCCATCAATCACTTAAAGCCAGACACAGATTTCTTCAATTTGCAATTAGCAGATGTGCCAACTTCAATATTTACACTTCGGATGACTGATAAATTCGTCTTGGTCGACTTAGCCTTTTAGACATATATATTACTGGTCGCTGTTTGCTTTATCATTTAAGTCGTGAGAATTTCCAGGGTCTGAGACATGATATTGATATTTATGACTAGTACCAAAGTCTGTACGATATGACATTTTCTGCCAATATCGGTTGTGTTATTTCTTCTTGATAAACATTAAAACATGTTATCCTTATGTTTTATAATTCTATGCTTATACTCGTATAAATTATATAATTTATACTAGGTTTAACGCCGTGTCAACACACATTTTAGGTTATTTCATGGCGTCCAGCGCTCCTAATCTAGCTTTTTGGAATCCTTGTCTATAACTAGTGCTCACCTACCTGTCCACAAGGCCGCAAACTTCTCCACATACCTTGTTAATGGAGGGAAATTGACTTTATTGTCAAATTTTCATGGATGGTTAATATCTCCCTGGGTGGAATTCGAACCCGTTCCCCCTTCAGGACACTAGATTTGAAATCTAGGCGCTACAAAATATGCTACCGACCCGGGTTGTTTTTGGTTTGCATCACAAAGTATGTTTTCATAGATTGTTACACAATATGCACAGTTATATTTCTCTTGACCGTTCCCTCTTCAGTACACTTTTCGGGTGTTTTTTCAGTGTTTATCCTATTTCTTGATTAAAGTTTATTTTTTATCGTTTCCATCGCAACACTTCTCTATTTAATTTTAGGTTATATGACCTTCTTGGGGATAGTGGATTACCTAACGTAATTAAAAAACCTGCATGCGTTTAATTAAAATCTAAATGTAGTCTTGATGATTTTTTAACTAATTTGCAAACCAATGCATATAACTAGATTCTGAACACACCTAAATATTTATCGAAAATAAAGAACGATTGTACAATTATAAAGACTAGGACGTTTCAATGTTAACTTGTAAAACATTGACACAATCTCAATCTACTAAGCAGTCAGTCTTCTAGTAATAATGAAAATACATTTACATTTAATGTCGTGATAACCCTTTGCGTTGAACTGTGCAATCGACAATATATTTTGGTTTTCAAAGATGTTCTTAAGTCCACTTGAAAGTTGAGAAGATCTGTGTTATACATCTATGATAAGAGAGTTTGGACTATTACGCATGAACGTGTATCTTTAAATTCTAGCATGGTCAAGAACGTTTACACAATGCCAACAACGTTTTAAATAGTAAAATGTTAGTATATTTCCACAGTAATGCAAACATACATGTTTCTGAAGTGGTGTTCACTCGCATGCCATGAACCAGTCTGAATTTATTGAGAAAAGGTAATCATCACAAAATATAGGAATAATTGTCAAATTTGTATAATCATAACTCTGAAAATATTTTGTTGAATTTTGAAGTACAAAAATGTTTACAGTTGGATAATGAATACTATTCATGAACTTATCGATGAGGCGCTTTTGGAACAGCCAGATGTAAATTATTATGTTACTGGGAAATATATCATCCGATACAGCGTCATGCATTTCAATTTCAACGCTTCAAAAGAATTGCAGCAGACACACAACTACATTGTATAGGTTCTTAAACAACAAAGATAAAGTCAACAATCTGAATTTAATGTAAATATGTATTACTACAGGAACCATATAAAGAGCCGTTTAACGGGATAAAGAGTTAAAGACTTTTCCTAATGTTTATTGTAAACTATTTCCATGGTTTTCTCATTAATGTGTGACAATTTCTAAGATTCTTTAGTCATTGAATCGTCTTCTATGACTAACACATGCTAATTCTTAATAGACACATTTCCTTTTATGGTATATTATAAATAAAGCTTTATTTACAACTTGCAATCTGTGAATCATGTTTAATGTTTATGTGTTCACTAATTTGTTTGAGCTCGATTGTGAAACAAGTTCCTACAACATAGATTAATCACTTTCGAGTCCGCTTCCTTGTCCCCCAGTACTGAGCTAGTAAAATAAAGTTTCTTGCAAGTTGCCGACTCTTATTTCAATACATTTAACTCTAGGTTTACAGACAGACGAAAAAAATCTAAAATGTATACGCAAATCCCATATAAAATATATTTTTAAAGTATTTTCATACAGCGTGGTATGAAAACGAAATTAAGTTTAAGTTACAGACGTGTTCAATGTTTTCACACACGAGACAAAATCTATTTTACAAGATCTACAAATACTTATAAATCATATTTTCACATTGCATTATCTGACAATATCAATATAACAGAAGTTAAGTCTGAAACATGAGTTATTGGTTTACTTGAAGATTTTCAACAAATCCCGTGGAAGCCACACGCACTGATGTAATATACAACCGGAGATACTGTGAGAGGAACAACTTTAATTGTTTGTATGCTTTGGTTTCAAGGTACATAACATTTAAAAGGTCATAGCGGACCGCGTGGCAAATATGAGAACAGAGTGATTGTTTGAACATACAAATGTATACTTAAGGAAACTTCTAAGTCCGCCGATTTCCATATTGCAGGAATTTTTTCAACAGTTATGTCTAATTGAAAATGGAAAGGTGTATAGGACCATACAGTTACTGTCGTCGGCTTGCAGGATTATCATGCTTATCTATGATGCAAAATCAGCTTTATCATGCATGTGTTGACAAATGAAAATGGGCACGTGCTTCTTGTGCAAATAAATCCCACGTGGTCGGTTTTGGTGAAAATCATTAGTGGGATGATAGACACAATGAAAAAACAAGAAAAGGCTCGAATGTCGCAACAAGAACGAGAAATGCTATGGGTATTTTGAAAGGCGATGCGCTACTTGCAGAGAAGATTTCCAATTGCTATTATTTCTGTTAAGTCATAGCTGTAGAAAGCTTCCCACATTCGCTTTTTAACTCATACACGGAAAATAACCCGGTTTTGCATCGATAAAGAAGCATGAAAACCATGCAAGAGACGACAGTATCATAGGCGGATCCAGGGGGGGGGGGGGGCGGACCCGTTGTACGACCCCATAAAGTTGCCCAAGCAAAGTTTTTTTTCTATCATGAAATATGATATTTATAGGAAAATATATAAATATAAATGTAAAATGTTAAAAAATGTACACAAATACAATGACATGAGTACAATAATTCGACGACAATTCCTTCTGATTATGTGTAAGATTTTAATATTATCCATCCACCTTTCCATCATCGATCGGACAAAAATGTTGAAAAGTATAGATTTCTTACAATATGAAAATCGGAGTACTTAAAAGTTTCGTTAAGTATACTTGGCATTTCCATTTCATGGTATATATATATATACATATAATATGGTGAAAATTACAATTTGTCAGTAGTATATGGTAGTCTTCTAGACACATTTCTTTTTATTTGGTAAGAGAAATTTTGTGCATGAGTTACCCATCAAAATTGACATTTACTATCTGAAATATATTTCCTTTTATAATGTAAGTTATTATATTTTATTCACACAATTTTCGAATGTCTTTGTGAATAGATGATTCCAGTTGATTCCCAGTTCAACATCAGAGTTTCAGTAGTAAAACTATCATCAGGTGAAAACAAGAATTAAAATGAAAATATTTAAAATATGAGATAATTGAATGCCAATTAAAACAGTCGCAATGAAGAATTTCTACATATTTACAACAATAAAATGTATGAAAACAAACGCACAGACTAATGCAACAAAATTGTGATAGTGACAAATTTGACAAAAACTTCAATCTTAATAAAATTGTCCTTTAAATAGAATTCATATAAAATGCCTTGAGCAATTTTAACAAGATTTCAAAAGGACAAAAAGAAAGACAGATTTTTACATTGAAACAAAAGTCATTAAAATATGATTTGACAAAAAAGGTTTTCTTTTAAATTAGATACTATAGATAGTCTGCTTTCAGAAGTCAGCTGTCATTCAATTTACTTTAAGTTATTCATTTGCAGGAAAATAGACGTAAAATCAGATTGCTTTTCAAGTAAACAAAATGACAATTTCTATACAATGAAAGGACTCGCTAAATTCTATAAACTTGTAAGTGGTGAATTCAACAGAAAAGCTTTTCCTGGGAAACATTCAATATGTCACCTAACACATGTTCATGTGGTTTCCAAGAACAGTTAAGATGTGTAATAATGTCATATATCTTAAATACGAGCATGTGCAAAGTAGAATTTGGTTGTCAAAACCTTAAACAATATTTTTTTTTCACAAAATGTTTTTCAAAAAGTCTTGAGATAGAAACAACTGTCTCTAATTAACCCTTATAAGGTCTAACATGATATTAAAACGAATGTATTTAGTATATTGAGCAAAATATGAATATAAAATGACCACTCATCTTTTAAGAAATGGAAACTTGTAATACTGAAGGAAAACTAAGAAACCAAAATGGTTTGGTATGTTATTGAGTTTCTTATGCATATTTTATTTGGATATCTGCATGGTTGTATGATAGTTTTATGTCTGTTGTAAATAAATATACCTTCATATAGTGGTTTAAATTGAGTGAATTCACGTGGAAAACTATTTACAAACAAGTTTGTATTCCTTATTCTCTTTTTGAATGAGCTCCACGGACAAATGCATCTGTTCATAGACATATGTCTATGCATCTGTTACTGCCATTTTTATGTTTGATTGCACTGCTTTGTATTAAAGTCATACAAATTTAATTCCGAAAACTGATTATTACCTGCTATAGAGACAATTTGGTATTTCCTTAATAATGACTGAAATAGCTGATCAAAATTTAGGTCCCTAGTCAAACATGTAGAGTTTCATGTGATATGATTCAAACAGATGGTTGTAATTGGACGCCACATAAATGATGATCGACAAGTATTAAGAATTTTTCTGAATGTATCTTTTCTTAAAGAAAAATATATGAATGAATACAAATACTTAATTATATTGACAAGTATTTTTATTAGTAATGAGGGACTTTAGTCAGTTATCTTCCCTCGATAAAATCAGAAGCAATCCAATTGGTAAGTAGGTCCAATCAGTTGGAATCCTCGGATTTTATCCTTGAAGTTCTATGTAAAGATTATGAAATATTTCATCAAATTTCTTTCTTGTTAATGAAGATACTAACAAGAGTGACAAAATTAGAAATTTCTTTGCCCTGACAATACTTATCTTGCTTTTCGAACAAATTAAATAATTTACAAAAAAAGTTATTAAAGATTAATTGTGGCAAATTGACATCTGAGTAATCCAACTGATTGTACCTATCTTTTTTACAGTCGGTTGTAAAAGCTTGATTAAGCTTATGTTTATTGTTATTTAAACTTGCCGACTTAAAATAAAATTTATCTTATCTTATCTTATCTATTTGGAGAGTATACAAGGGGAAGTAACTGACTAAGATCTCTTATCAATTTTGATAGCTGATTTGCATTCTTAATTAAATAATGTGACTGCGAATTATATCATGTGACTCACAACCAATCTCTTAAGTCTTGCATCTAGAAAGGTAAAACACATCCGGTTTAGGTTAATAGATTTTCTACAACGGGGAATGAAAACGAAATGAAATCAAAGTTGCAGAAAAGCTTAATGTTTCCGGGAGAGACAAAATACATTAAACAAGATGTAAAAATAAATCATTTACATTGCATAACGTGACAACACCAATATAGGAGAACTAAAGTCTGGAACATAAGTCTTTAAATTTCTTACAATTTTCAAAACATAAGTGTGGTGACACGCTCTGTTATAATATATATCACAAAAGAAGCTGAATAAATGATAAACTTAAAAGGAATTATGAGCATAATTTGATTGTCATTCTGTCACATAAAATTCATGGATATACATGTATATAGCTTGCACTTTACTTACAATACCTGCTAACGAGTTAATATTTTTGAAGACTTTAGGCAACACAACTGTGTTTAGTTAAAATATTTAGATATGAATTGTAACAGTTTATTACATATGTTGAATGTGAGAGATGTGCGTTTAATTCAGTCAACTATTGTCCGTGTGGAACTAAACTAAAGTAGTTCGCATAACCAACGACCAGTTGCCTTTTAAACAAATAAAAACACAAATGATAGTGTATATGCATGCAAGTCTGTATTCTAGAACAGGTAGTAGCTATAGAAATGCTGATGACAATATATCGTCTATGATATCAACAGATAACGTTTAAAAGCAGTTCTTCATTGCAAATTGATGATAGATTCCGTTCTGCTAGCATCAGGTTGTCATTGATGTAGATTTATATAAAAATAAATGTAAAACATGATTTGCTAAGTTTAAAAATGGAAAGTGCTTTCAAAATATAGAACCAGACCAGTCAAACGAATTATTTGCAACATTGCAACATTTCCGTCAGTGAAAACATCCGAGTTATGACAAGGTCATTACTTTCCAATTTGTCATTAATCTTTTAAAATTGATGATCTACATTTAAATGAGTTCTGATATTCCTTTTTGCATTTGATGCAAATTTCTTTACAATAGTTTCAATGGTTTGCCATTCAAAAACAAATTAAGTAACATTATTTTCTCGTTTTCTGACTTTATAAACGGTAAGGCAACATTCTAGATAAAAATAAAGGTTTTCATCATTCATTTCTGCAATATCGAAATGGTAGTATAGTAGAATTGAACCGATTATTACTAGAGATGAGACGATAAGATCATCACAAGATAGGATGCGTATCGGTATCGATACGAAAGGAGACGATATTATTATTTACGATACGATATGATACGGGTAGTTTTGTAAAAATACAAACATTCGTTTGACAAAACAAACATTTGATGGTCTTGACAAAGCAACATGCATGCTCAGGGACAGGAAAATAGCATTGGACATCTGGCTCAACATGGTTGTTGATTTCGTCGGCCATGTGAAAACTTTGAATACATATACATTGTACTACTGGTGATTGTATTCGTTATTTAAAAAATAACTAGCAAATCAGTAATAGTTTTACAGGGTTACGAATGTAAGGGGCGTATCATGATATATCGCGCTGGGCCACGATACGTATAATGTTCCGACGTATCGATGTTGTATCGATATATCGCCATATCGTCTTATTCCTATATTGTTCCATAATTACTGTTATTCAAAATAATCGATATGCACGCAGCACGAATCTATACTATTAAATTTGCGAGTTTCCTGTTTTGTGGAAGAAACTGCGCAGCTTTGAATAAATCTTTTGTTTGTCGCTGGAGCACCTATATACCGGCATATCAAGTTGACAATTCTTTTTTGACAAAGCCTCTTGATATTTGCAAAAACTGCCAAAAATCAACAAAAATAGTGGGGTTTTTTTGTGTGTCTAAAAATAGTTCTAGATAAAACTAAAAATAGACACGTCAAACCAAACTCCCCGCAGCGGTTATCTCCCTTTATCAAATCAATTAAGTAGCAAAGCGTGACGTAAGCACTGTGAGGAGTTTGGCGTCAAACCGGAAAATCGAGTTTGATTCTCGACGTGAAGTAAAATATTTCTGATCTTTACTGAATCGAATGTAATGCCTGTCACATGACTGTAACTGCTGTATTATCATGGGGAATCACCCAGAATACGTGCAACCTTCTTGCCATTTTTTGAATATTCACCAAGCATGCGTTCTTTGTTCTCGAAATAATACCCATAAACGGCATACTCACCCATGCTTTTTAAACATGCCTGTTTCGAAGAACAGTTTCGAGAACTGTCATTACCTAAAGCCCGTGCTTGCACGGGCTCCCATCTAGTTACCTGTATATCTGGGTTGGTTTTTTTTGGAAATGAAGAACGTCATTCTTATTCAATAAGAACTGTGTATGCTGGTATGTCAGCACGCTGCGTTTATTCAGGTAATTGAATAATTTTAAAATTAAATTATCCATAAGTTTTCCCCTTATTTTATTCTCAAGAAAAGAATTTTTCGAAGATTATGAAGAAAATTCGATTTCTTTGTGATGTGAGACGGGAATTCAATCAAAGTTGCAGACACGATGTCAATTTTTCTGAACAAAATACATTTTACTAGATTTATATATATTTATAAAATAAAACATATTACTATATTGCGTTGCATACCGCCATTAATATTATAAAAGTACAACCTGGAACATCAGTTATTGAATTTATTACAATTTTCAACAACAATAGTGAAGAGACTCGCACAAATGTAATTAATAACAGAATATGCTGAACTAAACAAAAAATGTACACAATATTGGAATCGGAAATGACGTCTTTTGAAATCCGTATACTTGCCATAAAATAGATTCATGATAAATATACGCTGTATCTTATTTCAGTATATGGTGTTGAAAATGAAATTAATGTTCATGTTTTTGTAACCATATTGTGTAAATGTTTTTGCATTACATTTATCTTGATATGGACTTCAACATGTAACAGTTTACATACTAGATGTGCGGTACATTTTACTTTTGACAAAAACGTATAAACAATTTAGCATATATAATGTTTTAATGTACTTAGAGAAAAAATACTAATAAATCATTCCACAAACTGACCTCAAGCAAAGAATCGCCGATTCACTTAATTCAGTCACTATGTTTTAATGTAGAATCACAAAGATTGAAATGATTTCAAAACGCGATAGAAAAAAACCTCAACTAAATCCTTTTTAGCCTAATGTTTAGTAAGAGTTAAATATTATAAAACTCGCTAAGAAAGCGTTTTCTTTCAACCAAAAATGAAACCAAGCATTTAACAAGTGACCGGTTAATTCAACGCAATTATTTTTACTAGAGAAAACATTTAAATACACTATTTCAGTCTACGAAACTAGAATATGAAAGTGATAGCGCGAATATGTCATTTCAGCAGCCAGCACTATATCTTGTTTGTAGAAATATGGTTGCCCAAAAAAATGTTTCGTTGCCCAATCTAGAAATTGGTTGTTGCGGGCATTCGGACACTCACTAATTTCGTAGACTGACATTTACAAACTATTTAATGGCATTTCCAATTGTTTGATGGGAACAATTACCAAGGTTTTCCAATATAAGTGTGACTATAGCTGCGATTAGTTTGTCATTGTATCTTCTATTACTGACATATGCTAATTCTCAGTAAGCTATTTTATTTACTGGATATCAAGAGATACATGGTAATCTTCGAAGTAGTAAAGAAAAATGAGCTTTACATCAATAATATCGTTTGAAATAATAGTATCATCGATTGCATTCGGCGCGATATGACCTTTATGTGTTGGTGCGCCGTAAAACCCAAACAAACAAATAAGTAAAGAAAATGATGAGTTGGCTCTTATTATCTTTACAATTAGTAGAGACATTTAAGATTGGTAGCAAAGTTGTTCTATTATTTCATTACTAACAACTAAATTCATAAATGTTTTCTTCAAATTGTTTTATATTAAAAGTTAAAAACCGTTTTAAATAATCACAATAACAGATTTATAGGCCTACACAGTTCGATTAAGTGGATATTAAACATTCAAGAGACTAACTTAGAATTGTTGTCTTCATAGGTGGTTCCAGGATTTCCAGTTACGGGGGGGGGGCGGAAATCCAAGTTATGGGGGGGCGGAAAATGAACAAGCAGACTTGGGGTCCTGGGGGCGTATTTACAGGCCCACTATGGGCCCTAACAAAGCCTGGCCAGGGGTTCAGGGTTGCTGCGACCCTATAAGCTCATTACTAAGGGGTTCAGGCACATTTACAGAACCTAAACTATCCATTATTAGGGTATACGATAAATCATCTAGATGTATATCTTAGAAGGAATTGTCCTTGAATTATTTACGTGATGTCATTGTATTAGTGTAGTTCTAGTCTTGTTACTAATTGCACGCATAGCGTGCGAAAATTTGACATTTATAATTATATATTTTCCTGTAAATATCATATTTTATAGAAAAAACTTTGTTCGGGCAATTCAAGGGCGGGAGGGGGGGGGCGTGCGCCGGGTATGCCCCCTTGGATCCGCCTATGGTCTTGTACCAAATGACCATACCAATCAAACATAATTGGTAAAAAGCTATTGACGTCTATAATAACATTGATATAAACGATGAATGAAGAGACATGATATATCAAGTCTGTTAGATCATTATAAAGTAGATATTTCTTGGAATTAAACATAATTAAGACTTCGTATTGAATATCAATACAGAAATGTGGATGTACTTAGGTTCTTTGTCATAAAGAATCTTACCAAGATCAATTTTATAAAAGATAACAAAATAAAATGCTCTGACATTTTGTTAGCTTTGTAGCTTGAAATCTGAATTACATTTTTTATAAAGAAATGTTTTAAGCTTCAAAAAGCAGACAGTTGATTTATTAAAACACGATAATAACTGAGAGTCCTATACAGCCTTTCATTCAGTAGGCGGAAGAGCAAATATAAATACACGTGTAAAATATTCTACGCTGAGGATTAATCAATCTCCGTTAACAGATATCCTGAAGAGCGTTGTCGTACAGGATCTCTAAGATGTCAATGGAGGGTCACGTCGAGATGACCTTTATTTCGACCAATCAATAAGTAGCTTTCATATAGAAGAACCACTACTAATAACATTTTGATTTCGTAATTTCTATTTTAAGACCAAGGTTTGCGAGCTAATTTAATAACGCTATTATTCACAGTCTGCGATTGGACGGCTCATTTCAAATTGCGTGACGTAGACAATGTAAACAAGTTACTGCATGTAATCATAACAATTTCGTCATGAATATTATGATGAGAAAAGGTCACCCGAATGTGACTCTCGTTTGAAAACGGCCAGATCTAAATTAGCGAGTAGGCGAGCGGAAAATTTAGGTCCGGTTTTAATCAGACTGAGGATTAATAAACATAAAATTTACACCACTAGGAGCGTACCACGACAAATGTATGACCAATAAGCATAGTGAATTCCCCATAATTCACAGAGTAAATAGTCAGCAACTACTGCCCATGCTACGCACCTCTTTATCACAAAATAAACCAATGGTACCACATATTTTATTCATTTCTCTATACTGGAAGATAAATTGTATTGGCTAAAATGTAGGTCAAAAGTTGGCTTAGACAGCTCTGCCGAAACAAAAACCCTACTCCCTGGTCAAAATAATTTTATAAATAGTTATAAATAAGTGAGAATGTAAGCGTTTATACAATACAGACTTAAAGTATTTCCATGACACAAAAACACAGAATTGGAGTTGCACTCAATGAATTGCTAAGTTTCAGCCCAAACACTCAAATTGAATAGTACTATATCACTAGCAGCTTGGATAAAGAAATGTACAAATATATTGTTTATTTTGCATTTAGACTGAAAACTATGTCTACGATTGCGGTAAGCCACCCGGCTAGCTCAGTTGGTATCACGCAAGCCCGAGGGGTCCTGGGTTCGATTTCCGGGCAGGGCATACTTTCGTGGAGTTTGGTCATGAAATTATTTCTACGGCCATTCTCCCTCCTACCAATGATTTTTGATTATGTAGTTGTCAGTCACTCACGAAAGTATGGGCTTAGTAGTGGGTTAACAGCTAAATCCAGAGATTTAGCCTTTCCAAGAACAGTGAGGAGGTTGACTGACCGCCGTTATATGACCTATACAATGTGTTGCTACGGCGTTAAACCCAACAAAAACAAAAACAAACAATTGTGGTAAATACGCAATTTGTACACAGCACGAACAAGCCTGGTATCCGGGTTCTATTTTGGCATCAGAGGACTAGTGCAGAAAAGACAATTGTTTTAATTTAATAAAAATAACACATGCTGGTATTTATACAAATTGTGCTGTTTCAGTTCATGGAATATTTAATTAAATAATCAATAAAAATGTCCTTGAAGTTTTTACTCAGTAACAGAAGAAAGACACTAAGCACCAGTCACATAGAAAGTGCTAGGTAAAATTATTGAAATATCATACAATGTGTCGTATCATTAATTTGTGAATGAAAATGATTCAATATTTTTTTACCTTTGATTTAATACATATTTTATTCTATAAATTTGATTGGATAACATGCATATAATGCCTATACACATCTTTTCCATGGTCAAAGTAATACAACATGGTTTTTAAATGTGAATAAGTAAATAAATAAGTTGAAAAATAAAAATAAAAGTTTACAAACATGAACGCACATTTGCAAACAAAAATCATCATGAGATAATGTTATTTTAGGAGTTAATATGTAAACTACATAAATAGATAGTTTTCACTTGATGTACATGTATAAGAAAACATAACTAGAATGAATTAGAAGACACCTTTGAATAGGTTAAACACTATGGCAGGTATAAACATAACAGAAAAAGCTGGACAAAAAACACATACACAAAACTGACTTATTAGGAAAGGAAATGTTCTATAATGAAATACATTCTAAACATAGAATAGATTCACAATCAATTTAAATATACATCGTGTTGAAATTTGAGCAAACACTAAAAGTTGAAATAATCACAATAAAACACTAGGAAGTTAAAGCCAAACGTACTAATTCTAGTATCTAGCATACATAATTTGTTTGAATTTGAGTCTATGTAGTATTTAGTCAGCGACAGAATTAATTTTAATATTATTATTACTGTCGCTGACTAAATAGTAAATACTACCTAGACTCAAATTCAAATTGTTTCTTGTAGAAATGAAATAAATCATAAAAATCTATAGAATATGACAGAAAAAACCACAATGCTCCGACCCAATTGTTTTTGCCAACCAAATGAAACTTTCAACGCAGTTCTGTAACAAAAAAAGTTTTATCATTTTTAATGGTTTTCTCATAAATTATGGCAAAAACTGAGATTTTTTCGTTTTGTATCGTCTATTGCGAACATGCTAATTCACAGTAAACTATCTTCTCAACAATTCATGGAATGTACAACATATTCTTATGGCATAGACAAAGTTCTTGTTCTTTATGCGTATAACCAATATTATTTATACAAATTAGGTATCCACTAAACTATTTTAGTAAAAACATAACTTAATACATACTTAGTAGTATTCCATATAATTTAATATTGCTTGAATTAAGATGTATAAATAGCGTAATAAGGATAATATTTAAATAGATTCAAGATAGCTTGCTGAAATATTTTGACTTAGATCTATATGATGGCTGTACCCTAATGAACATGCCGTAATTAGTACACGAATATTGGTGTTTTAAATAACATTAAGTCTGAAAGAGCCTAGTAAACCATATTTATAAGATCACTGGATTGCAAATATCTCATAGAGATAAAATATGCCATGGATGTTGTATTGATAACCAATTCACATGTTGTTTTACTTAAGTTTATAGTCATGAAGAAACAGACAAAATCCTATATCGTAATACAAGTAGCCTAGGAAATCAAATCCTATATCGTTTTAGGAAGATTAACATTTTTCTAATTACTGCTTTCAATGTAAATATTGCTTAGCGCAGTTGTTATGGTAAATCGACAATGAACCAGAATTGTCAATTTACTCAATTGAAATAGCAGACTCTTCTAGGCTTAATGATTCAAAATATATATACATTAAATTCTCCACGTAATATGAAAAATGAAAATCCGTGTAAGATACAGACATGCTCGATATTATTACATGACTCAACACATTTTACATGACCTTTTGTAAATATCGAATGAAATCAATCGATACACTGTAATACGTGACAATAGCAATGTAACAAAAAACTAAAGTCAGAATATATGTAATTCAATTTCTTACAATTTTCGACACGCTCTGATCGAATAGATTAAAACAAAAACCGAGCGAAAAACAATTTAAATGAAGTACGAGAATCATCTATGTCGTCTGTTGAAATCCTTTTAATGTGTAAACGTCTATTACTCAAAGATAAAGTCACGTGAATTTCAAAAAGTATAATTATTCATTGGTCATAGATACAAATTACCAAAGAACAATAGGTCGCATAAAACAGGCGGAAAATGTTGCTGAAACTTGCCAGTCGACTTTCTAATTATTATTATAATATATATTAAGAAGACATTCACTTAGCATAGATAATCCTTTCAATTATGAACAGTGCTAATCAGACATACAATTAGTCGTTAATCAGCCTAGAGTTTTTAAAATGACAATATAACAGTTATAAACAGACGGTATGTTATCTTTGAAAGAAAATAGTAATTGAATATTAATAAGACAAATTTGATTAGATTGTTTTAATGACTCTCTCATAAGGATGAGACAAATTTTAGACATCACGCCTTACAACTGAGTTGGTGCTAATTTAATTTTGTTTCTTTCACAAACGTAATGAATTTCATTTGAACGCAAACAATACGACATATTGAATTTTAAAGGGGAAAATTAAAACTAAGATACTTAAATAGATTTATCTTACATTGCTGATTGTTCCATTATTGTTTTCTAGTAGAGTGTGCACATCTGTTCATTGTATATTAATATTTGTCTTTGAAATTAGTTTTGTTTGTCGTGTGATATGAAGATTAACTTTTCACATTAGCAGGAAAGTTTTTCTTTGTAGTCATTGCAGAGTTTAAAATTGTCAAAATGAAATAGCATAAGGACAAAAATGTCAAGGAAACATACCAAAACAAATCGAAATGATAATAGAAATGCAACAAGTAAATTAACTGAACTACAACCTCCAAATTGATTCTAATATAAGAAAAGACGAACAATCCATTCATTGTTTTCATTATAATAGTACCCTGTATCTCTAATTGCCAAATAAAGGGAAATAGCTTTTCTGTAAATTAACATATGTCAGAAATAGAAGATACAAAAAAAACCCTAATAAATCTCAATATTTGTCACATTTTGATTTGAAAACCATGGTAATTGCTCACATCAAACAAAAGGAAAATAAAAAAAGAACATTTACTGTTCAAAATACATTTAATCGCTTCTTTGAAAAAAGCAATTGTGTTGCATGATGGTATTTTAGATAGTATATTCCCCATAGAACTTTTATGATGGAAACACCATTATTTTTACATTCGCTGACTATGTATAATCTACTTAGACATACATTCAAATCAATCAATTATAGTTAGCTTACAATCCTAGTATATTTGGCTTTAATTATCTACTGTCTTTAATTTATTTTAGAACGTTCATTTCTTCTGCCTTTTTCAATTTCTTTCTTTTAAAATCAACAATTTGCACTTGATTCATATTTGTCTAATACAAGAAAACGTGCACTCGTATTTCAACATAATATTGTATCTAAATAGTCGTATTATTCTTATTCCCAAAGGCGAGATGTTAATAAAATCTTCATAACTGGCTACAGATAGCAAATGTTAACCAATGAAGGAATGAATATTACGTTTCCCAGTATCTCAGTATTTATTAGAATCTAATGTGTACGGCTATTTACTTTGGTAATAAATTTAGAAGGCAAATGTTTTATGTTTAAAAACGAATAATAAATGTGTTAATGATGATTGTGAATCTGATTCATAGACAATAATCGATTTCAAAAGAGAACAATTCCTTAAAATCGCATTTGGGAAGGGGTTACCTTACTCACTTGTGATATTTAGTGATTTCTTATCATTTGCCATTGTATAAAACATCTATAGTATTTCAACAACTTTACAAACATGTTCCTTGCAAAAAGTGCTTAGCGTCTATCTTCGGTGACAGAGTAAAAAGTTAAAACCCCAAAGAGATAACTTACTGATTATTTAATTAAATATTCCATGGGCTGTAACATCAAAGCTTGTGTAAATACCAGCATGCATTATTCTTATTGTATTAGCACTGTTTTCTTAGAAATTGTCCACTGTTGCACAAATAGAACCCGGATATAATATATGTTTGTACAGTATGCAAATTGCTTATTTACCAGGCTTTTGTTTGTCTAAATACAAATATAAACGATGCGCCCATGTAACTTTTATTTAAGCTGCATGAATCACTATTAGACTATTGCATTCCAGTGAGTTAAGTGACACTCTATTATTCATTAAACGCAGAAATAAATCTGTACTGCTTATTTAATGAGCTTTAGATTGTACATGTACCATGGTAGAAGCACAGGCGGTCGCCATGGTCCCTAATCATAAACACTATATATACATGTATAGATAGTGCCTTTGATTCGGGACCGTGCCTGTCGCCTGTGGGTAGAAGAGGCTCTCAGTAAAATATATAACTTATGTACTTTGACTTTATTATAGTCGCCTCAGTGTTACAATGTATTAAAATTTAGTTACACAATTGGAGTTAAAATGATCATTGCCCCTACATTCTCTAAATGATTTCATCTTTCTATTAGATCTTCAGTGTACCTATAAATTTAACTCACCGATGCGTTAACTTTACCAGCAGCGTGTTCAATTACCCCGAACGTTCCGAAACGTTCCATAACGTTAGGTTCGGGACAACTCAACCCGAGAAAATTCAATACCTCACTTACGGTTTGAGTTGTCCAAACTTTGGCTTGAGCTATCCACTGGTTGAGTTGTCCCGTATCCGTAACGTTCACTAACAGTCGTTACTGAACACGCAGCTGGTATGTTAGGTACTTATTCAGATCAATCCATGCATGGTCGATGGTCAGACTAGATATATGTAAGTAACTATACTCATTAAAATATGCCAAAGGGTAAATTCAAGAAAAATCAGAGAGTCCGATACTAAAAAAAGCGTTTCGGACTCTTGGACTTAAGTTATTGTAAGTTGTAGAAAAACTTCTTGGGCATTGACTATACATGTCTGTCTATACTAGAACATTTTCTTTGTATCATTCAATTATAACATAACACTCAGATAGTGGCAATCGCTGACATTAAACCATCTACATTATAAGTTCATAGTGAGCTGGTTAAAAATATTAAGAAGGTACCTTATAGAACTTTATAAACCTATAACGTTTGGCATCCAATGTCTAATTTCGAAAACTTCAGTTTAATTTCTTGTTTTAGTCTAGTTTTAATTCCCTCAAGGCTTTGACATTTTGTTTTTTGTGTTTGAAATATTTTGTAATTAACTCATTTTGTCTTATACAAGATAAACGTGCTGCAGTTCTACAGAAATATGTCCAATTTATAATAAAGGTTTTGCTGTTACTATTTAGATGGAACTTGCACTTGAAATTGACTTTGTATCCTTATAGGGATTAGTAGGCAAAATTTTCAGTTTTAATTTCCCTGGTTCTGCATTATATTTTTATAATTGGGATTGAAACAGACAAACTAATATATTACATTTTGTACTTGGCAAAATATTTCTTTATTTTTTCTTTATACTTGGGGTGTTTCCTAACTAGACCCACGTGGGTCAGGTTAGGTAAATATAGATTAGTGTTGAAATATGCATTTACTGATGAGAAGATACTAGAGCTTGTTATTGTGCAACATTAGTATAATTCTATTACAAAGATATCCTAACCGCCTAAGAATGTTGAAAAGACAAGAAGCGACCAATGAAAATGTTTAATTTCAGCAAGTATGACATTTAACAAATCTATAAATAGCTTGGTGACTCCCTCAGTATCCTACTTTCGTTTTCAACAATGTGTATGCCACATGCTTTAATTCGTTCAGTTGAATGTTTTAGGTTACAAATGTTATTAGTAAGTGATTTCTTACGATCTTAATACTGTTTTAAAGACTAAACTTGGTTCTATACTTTTGGCACAGTCATTTGCCTGTATATGCCTTTTAAAAATTTTCTTCGAAAATCCGTTTCAAAACATGGATTTTCTAACATATCATCCATTTTGCACTAGTTATTTAAATATCTGGCAAGAAATCATTTGAAGGCACACATATAATATTATATGTGTATCGAATGCAACGCACATGCATAAATGCATGCTTCGCACGTCTTCTAACAAAACCGATAAGTATTGCATTATATTGCAATACACTTTTTACAGTATTGTTACCTCTCTAATTTGAATTTATCCGACAAACCAATTCAGTAGACAAATGACGTATTTACTCTTTTTTAAATAACAATAATTTGAATTCCATTTGGTATCACATTTAAGTTGTTGTATTCTAAGCAAGGTGTGGAATTCAACGCCCGACTTGTCCAACTTGTACATTTATGTCTGCGGACAAGTAAATATTTCCAGTCCGCTTGTCCGAGGACAAGTAACACCTTTTAGCTCTAATTGTATTAACAAAGTATTACTAAATGATGTTAATGTTTAAATCATATTCAGCATTGAACTATTCTATTCAAATATTTACTATTCCTTGAAATATATACTTTATATCATAGTTTACTATATTTCTTTTTGAGTATTTAATTTCTTGACAAGAGCATTTTGATCGAGGACAATTCACTTGTCCGTGGACAAATGGAAAATAATTGGAATTCAAAATCCGTGTTCTATATCTAGATTCTGAACGGATTTCAAACGGCATATTTGTAACGTGATCACTTCTATGATTAATATTTTGGCAGCATTTACGACTTATAAAAACAAAGTTATTTACTTTACTATGAATCTATTCTACAGCAAAAATGGATTTCAACAGACGACATTGCCGATTCTCATATTTCACATTGATTGTTTTTGTTCGACTTTCTTGTAATCTATAACATCAGATCGTGTCACTCAAACGCATTTAGTTGAAAATTGTAAGAAATTCAATTACTTATATTCTGACTTTATTTTAGTTATATCGATAATGTCAGGTAATACAATCTCGTACGAACATTATTATTTTTATTCGATATTTATTGAAGGTCATGTAAAATGTGTTGTCTCAAGTAAGAATATCGAACATGTCTGTTACATTGAGTAAATTCTATTCATTGGCGACCTATAATCACAACTTCGTAAAGACATACTTTTCCTTTAGAGCAGTGATATGGAAAGATTTAAAAATACATAAACTTTTGTTATAACAAGGATGTTAAAATTCAATCTTATTGTCTGTCACAGACAATGTTTTCTCAAACAGAAATTTTGATAAACGAAAGAGAATTATGTGTTCATCCAACAAAATTGCTCAAATGGTGTCAATGACATCTGTTTAAGGTATTTTTATATACATGTATGTTCTTTGCCAATTACAAATATTATTTGTACGCATACATACATGTACTTTATTGTACAAAACGAAAAATTGTTTTGAGTATGCTATTTGCCTTTGACTTATAAATACAGAATGCATTTAATTCTTTACTATGTCATGATGAAAATACGTTTGTTTTTTTATTTAATGAACAGAACGTAACAGTTCTATTCTATCGACTGAATTAACAAGCTGAATATACTTATAAACAGATGACCTTTTATAATACTTTGAATGAATATACTTTTATTAAGTTCAGAAAAGTAACTATACATATACATATAAAATTATATTCATCTTCAATATCTGGTATGTTACAACATAGACAATGTCTTTCCTTTCTAGGTAACTGGTTGTTGTTGTATCTTCCAGTTTGTATCCTGAGAGGTAAACCGTTTGTTCTTAATTTGCAGAAATAGAATCTAATTTTTCTGGGCAGTACATCTAAATATCGTTCATAATCAAGAGAAGCTTTAATATTTTTATACAAAACAATTCTAAACTTTTATCTAAAGTACCAAAACATTCTTGTTTTACCGAGTCTAGTATACGAGTTTTTACCTCTGCAAGAAATATATTTTTATCAACGTACAATATTTGATCAAATACATATATAAATCCGTTATCATTTAGGAGCTTTTTGACATAGTGTACCCAATTTATAAAACGACTATTGCAATCACGTAGCGCTATATTGTATGCTGTTTTAACACTATGCTACTTGTTCCTGCAATTTTAATCCAATATGTTATATTTTAATCTAATGCCGCATGTACTGAATCGACATACCTGGAATAATTAACAACACTACTTGTAATTGTATAAAACCACTGTTATATTAGTTTTAGTCTTTCAACAAAAACTTACTATTTATATTGAAACTGCTTTTTGCTGTCATTAATATACTTTTATTTTGCTCAAAGTAAGCAAATTTTCATAAATATTCATGTTTAAAATGTATGTTTGTTCACAATGCCTTCAAAACATAAAACGTCTGTTTATGACGAAGTTTTAATTTATTGTTCCAAATACAAATATCATTCAACATGTATTACGTACAAGTACAAATACATTCGAGAAGCATATGAAACACAATCTTCGGGAAGCATATGCAACACAATCTTCGAGAAGCATATGCAACACAAACTTATTTAATAAAATGTTGATTAATTTCAAGCTGCGTAGGCAATGCTTAAGAATTGTCGGAGCAATCTACTTCGTTATCTGTAACAGTATATGGCTTCGTCTTTTTCTTTATGTCTATGAACTTAAGTACAACGATTTGTGTATTGATATTTAATACAAAAAGCTATTCATGTTTTAGCTCTATGAGATATAAACGTTCTAATGATCTTATAAATATGATATACAATGTCTTTTCTTACATTATATAATCAATGTTATTTAAAACATCAATATTTGTGTACTGCATATGATAGGTCTATAGGTTTTATCGTTTGGATATAAGTCAACAGATTTCAACATGTAATCATGTTTGTAGACTACAACCAAATATATAGTTCGCAAAAAACATTACACGTTTGTTTAAACATAAAACAATCTATTCCAGAGGTAAGGCAGTATTGAAAATAAAAGTTAAATTCTTCATTTTCATTTATATTGTTTACATAAACAGGTTTTTGTTTTTTGTACGAACAATAGTGATTTATTTGATGGTCAGCCATTTTCCACATAATCGAAGAAGATACTTGTCACATGTTAGCTCACATAATAATAAATTTCTATTTTTAGTCAGTAGATAGTATTTTAAAATGTAGATGTAAGTAAGAAGAATGTAAAAACATAACATTACACATACTAAGGTGATATAATACTAAGCAATATCATTCAAAACATTCTTAATTTGAATCTAGCAGAAGTAGGCATATGAACGTATTAGAATTAGGCATTCCATTACCTTTTTAATGACATAGTTAATCTCCCAAAAGAACCGCTTAATTTAAAATGTAACTTTTTGTATTTCCATCGTTGTTTTATGTGAACCATTACCATGATTTTCACATAACTGTGTGACAGTTGGTGTAATTTTTGTCAAGTAATTTTCTTTTATTCTTAACATATGCTAATTTTCGATACTTCTTTTCTCTTTATGTGTTTTACAATCAATCCAGAAGCATTTCTTACGCTATTGTTTCATCACTTTGTGGCGATTTGAGCGTTTGGATTTTCCCTTTGTTTTAAATCAGAATGACATTGTGTGAAAAACAGATATTTTGTCTCCAGATGTGTACTTTGTCTTGTCATTATCTCTCACTCTCTCTGTCAACTCATTTAACAAACTCAAAATAAATTATTCATATATTATCTGTTTGTCATTGGATACCATCACTTTTTCTGACGTTTGATTTCACGAAAACAAATTTCGTTGCTAGACTTTATAGTTTTTGTACACTAATACATAGTTCAGGAATAACTCAATGCAGAGCGTTTTATTGATCGATAAGTTCCTGATTTTTTAAGAAACACTATTAGGATTAATACAGTTGATACAACCAAAGATTTAGATTTGAATGTTTAAATTGTAACACTAACTTACTTGTTAAATAATAAATACATTCTTTAAACTCTTTAGTATAAAACTTCAAAATTTTAAAAAGTCCGAATTTTCAAGTTAGTTTTAACATGAAACTTGTATTAAAATACCTTATTTTTGAAATGCACTAAACAAAATTCTCAAATACTTATATTGATATTTTGATGTATCAAAACTAGTAAATTCCTGTGTCTGTCTACAATTTTACAATTATAAATGTTAACATGTCTTTGAGTCAGGTACATCTTTCTCAACTTCTGATTAAATTCTGAACGAAACAAATATTTATCCAGTAAGAGACGATATCAAATTGTTCCAACGTAAAAACAAGTTAATCAAGCCTTAGAGGATTTTGAACTGGACTAATACGTACAGGAATAAAAGTGAAAATAAGAATCTTGTAACTCTAACTGCAATGAGACATAACCCACTTTATGAAGACTTTTCAGTTTGTCTACAACAGCTCATAACATTGCCTGCGAACAAACCGAAATGTATAAGATTTATATTTTAAATAAAATAAATGACCATTAATTCCTAACAGCTTTGTAGGAATTAAACAAGAGTGACAAGATGACTGTGTATCGCTTACATTAGCTACTGAAAAGAAGCGCAATATTTTCTATATAAAATGACATGACCCATATAGTTTGTTTGTTTGTTTGTTGGGTTCAACGCCGTGGTTCCTCCTGGAAAGGCTAAATCTCTGGATTTAGCTGTTAAACATCTACTAAGCGCATACTTTCGTCAGTGACTAACTAAAAAACCATTGGTAGGAGGGAGACTGGCCATAAAAATAATTTCATGACCAAGCTCCACGAAAGAATGCACCACCAGGGAATCAAACCCACACTATCGGACGAATTTTAGGGCTTTCGGGGGATATACGAGTATAAGACCATTTCATTTATTGTTGATCGATTTTCTTCAAATATAAAGTATTCTTATATAAAATAAGCCTTTCTGTGAAAAAGGATTGACGATCCGGCCGTTTGTTTTTAGATTGGTGATGATTTGAAAACAAAGAAAGTTGAACAGACGTTAGAGACCTTTTCTCTCTATATACAGTGTGAAGTAAAATTGTGTCTGGTTCCTGTGGACAAAGCTCCTACTGAGGATAGTAAAGGGTATTTTTTCTAATACTGATCAATATTCAACAAATGAGACAATAATGATGTCTGAGTTGTTCAAGGACGGATAATTTTTTACTCATTTCTTTCGAGAATTGCGTCTGCTTTCTTGCAGATGGAATTCTAGATTGAAACAAATGATTCCTTAAAACCCCACATTCAACTTGAAAAACCACGACAAATATTGACAAATAATATTGTGATGATCTTTGTGGTCTTTGTGAATTTTTGTTTTAGTATTATATTGATTGACATTTAAGCTCATCGTAGCGTGTGTAGCGCATCTGGCGTCGCAATTTCTTTTGTTTTCGCATTGGAGCCTCCGTAGCCAATTTTTATCACAAAAATATGTTTTACTTTTTTTCAATCGAAGTCGTAAATAACTTATTTCATCAATATCTCATGGTTCCTTATTAAATGCGAAAGATTTACCATTTATCATAGACGAATCGGCATTGTTTCATAAGATTCGGCATGTAACATCATCTGAATGTCTTTTCAATTCCCCAAAATGGTCCTTTGACCAGAGGTCTTCTTGAAGATATTGAAGGAAGATTTTTTTAAAGTAAGTGTTCCTTTGTATTTACACGTTTCTACAGTAAAATTTCAATTTTTCATATATTGCATGGGTTTAAAGACTCAATCCCAATTAAGGTGTACATATGGGCATATTTTTTTTCATTTTTTCATGTCATCAAATATGAGTTTTGAATCAATTAAAGGCATTGTAGACATGTTCTGTACGCAGTATAAAAATCTTTTCAGCTGGGCTAGTATACTTTTTAGATGTAGGCTGGTGAAAGGTCACGCCTAGCATTAATAAATGTGCTTATGAAAATCGAACATGTGCTGTAAATTTCAAATTATTTAAAAGTAGTAATGGTCAAACTGTTGAGAAATTCAATACGGTTGCATTCTATAAGGTATTATGTTTCGGAATAAATGATAAAGACTGAAGAGTAAGCCAGATACTTTCAGAAAAACATAAATATTGAATACGCTATTTTCATTAGTTTTATTTGTTTTAAAAATGTCATTCATATCAACTGTTCCAGAACGATAAAAACAAGTTAAATATAGAATGAAACTGTTTAAAATAGTTAGATACCATTGTCTTAGTTTTATAACAAAACGTCTATGTGCATGTGAACAACCACAAAACAACCAATAAAGAATATAATTGTTGTCCCGTACGTTAGCAAAATTGGCTCGTACGTTATATACTTCAGTTTGGTCATCTAAACTATTGATAACTAAGTTAAACTGCAAGAATACAACTTACATTGTTGTGTAATTTGTTTTACAATTCCATGTACTTGTGTTTTACATATAAAACTACAATAATATCTCTCAATTACAATAATTACGTACGTTATTAAATAAGTAAGATAATGTATGAACCTGATCAAATTATTGCAGTATGTGCTAAAATGATTCTAAAGTTATAATTTGATCAAACGAGGCATTGTTTAGATTTATCATTTCAAAGCTAGATGGTATTCAATTAAGAACAATGCAAACTATTCATCATTTATTGCAAATAATAAGTACTATAACTTATTTTCCCGTCACTCTTGTTAGTTACTTTTGAACATCATCAATTTCATTATAATTGCCGTTCCCACAATATTTTCGTCTGTGAAGATTAAATGCATGTTAAGGAACCTTACAAAAGCAATTTATCATAAATATTCAGACGATTATCAATTATTGTGTCACATTTTGTCCCGTACGTTACGGACTCGTACGTTATTTTTCATTTTGTTTTTACTGGTTTTTTGTGTGTCACAAATATGCACTTTAAATGAATTATAAAACACTTTAAAAACTTTTTGATAAACGTTGGAGACATCAAATGTACATTCTAAGTGCGAATGAGTCTAAAATAGAAATGGAATCAAAGAGTCACCTATATAATACAGAGGTATTTAAAAATTATTAAAGCACATCTCCTCTGACAAAGTGCAGCATCTTTTTACCATTTAATACGAGTATATGTTGCTGCGCGTTCTTGTCGTCTTCTATCGGAATGGTTCAGATAGAAGTTCTGTCTCTATGGGTCAATAAAGCAGCCCGGCTAGCTCAGTTAGTAGCACGCAAGTCTACTGATCGAGGGGTCGTGGGTTCGATCCCCGGGCGGGGCATTCTTTCGTGGAGCTTGGACATGAAATTATTTCTTCGACCATTCTCCTACCAATGATTTTTAATTATGTAGGGCAGTTGTCAGTCACTGGCGAAAGTATGTACTTAGTAGTTGGTTAACAGCTAAATCCAGAGATTTAGCCTTTCCAGGAGGAGTGAGTAGGTTGACTGACCGCCGTTATATGACCTATACAGTGCGTTGCTACGGCGTTAAACCCAACAAACAAACAACTTCATATAAAAAAGAGGACCCAATTTTCAGTTACTTTACTGAATATGATTATTCTGTTTCATTTTAAACATGTTGATGATATCGTCCTACTAACACTAAGATAAAACATATTTTGTCAACTCATTTTAAGGCATATTTTTAGCAATACAATGTATTACAACACATACCTTTCATTTTCTTGTTTTCTAGACACCAAAAATATTCACTTACCAACTGTTTGACGTCACTTGCTAATGACACATGCATGACGTCAGTACGAAACTGTAAAATTTCTATTAATAGTTTCAAGCAAGTGTGTTATTCAGTGTCTCCTTATCGTTGCAGTGTTTTAACTCGATGGTAAAATTATATTTAAGTTTCAACAACGTATCTTAATTACGCTTTTAATAGAGTCTACAAAAATGTAACATGTATACATATATGCGTTCCATTTAAAATACAATATGTATGTATGGATTGCAGACTAAAACAGGAATGAATTAGCAGTAAACATGTGCATGGTAAGTACCATTTAGTACCACTATCATAAGTTTAAAATAGTAGAAACTAATAAACAACAAATCGCAAGTATAAAACATCGGAAATGCATTTGGTAGGAAATGAGAATTTTGTGATTTTGTAAAATGCACAGAAGCTGAAGGGATATTTAGAATCTATAAAGTCGCATTGGTAAACAAAACCTGATTCTAAATCAATATGTATCCATTCCATTCTAGCATCATTAACTACTGTAATGTGTTCTTGTTTAAAGATTGGATCATTTTTGTCAGTATCAATCAGTGCACGTATGTGACATGTTCATGTAGTCAGACATACTATATACTAATTTGACTAGAATAGCTAGTTACTACCAAGAATCTGCAGAGAAATGGTTTCAAAAGCAAGTAACTAGTATAGTTTTTAAGTTTTAAATCAAAATTAACAGTTAGCATTGGTGTGTTAGAATTAAAGGACCACGATTTCACCAACTATTGGAAGAACCATTTCTACGTTCTTTTCAAAACGTCTTGGTGTCTTTCTGCAGAGCATGCTGTTGAATACATTTAGTGATACTATATCATATAAGAAAAATAATGGCTTTGGGAGTGGAGTTGGTTTACTTTTCGACACATATCTATACAAGACAAATTAATTTGACGGTAAATGTCATGGATGTTTTACCACTTCCCTACTGATGAATGTCAACAATCACCATAATATTCTCACAAGTTTATTAAAACACGTGTTAATTTTGTGGATTATTGACCTGCTATAAAGACGTATATTCAATTTCAGCGTAAATTTCTTCTTTATCTTGTGGGAAATATGTTTTTGTGATATTTAAAATATCATATTTCAGGGAAAGAAACCTATCTTATGTTTTGTTAACATTGATGTTGTTTATATCTAGCTTTTTAATTTGTATTTATACCTATCTTTTGATGAAAAGATATGGTTTTTTTTTTAATTCAAAAGTGGCATTTTTGAACTTTTTATAAGTTTTATGTTCCCCGTCCAATTGTCGATGTAGTGTTTCATAGTTAAAATCAAATTTACGAGTACTTTATTTGTATATAATATTATTTATGTTGAGAAATTTGGAAAAGTTCCAATGTTTACCTTTTCGACAAGATAAATTTTAAACTTTGCATACTCATAATATTTATGTTGTGAAGTACTTTTTTGCAATGTGATATGTGAATGTATCGTTTCGGTACTAATGCCCAAAGGATTTTTGTTCAATAAGTTAAGAATTCGTATATTTAAGCACATTAAAATACTGCTATATTTTATATATTACATTGCTTCAATATAGATTTCTAAAAACATTTTTACGGAAGAAATTATGCACATGTTAAGTTTAAATAATATAAAAACACACCACAAGCATTCAAACTTCTGCACCTTACATTGTTCTTTCAAACTATATTACTTAAAGTTGTGCAATGTTTGGGTAAAGGATAGCATGGCTCAGAATTTTAAATGCTGTAGCATGTTCTACGGACAACGAATAACGAGTCGTGTTTAATAATAACCTTTGTATTAGTGTCATTATGTTCGTACTGTCCCGCTTCTAACAATCTATTTTTTTATGTCATTTACAAATATACTGTGTAGTTCATAAAACATATATGGTATAACAGTCTACAATCATAATGAACATCTTTGACGACAAAATATTTTGACTTATGCCTCAGTCCCATAAAATCGTGGCTTGTTACGGACCCGTACGTGCATACAGTTGTAGATCGTGGGAAGCCTTGCGTATCAAGATGACGGTACGCACATGGTACAAAACAGCACACCCGTACGGAGCCGTAGTTGGGAGGTATGCATGTTTAATCCATACTCGGCCACGATTGTGTTCACGATTTGTATTTGAAACTGATACTTGTATCCTGGGCTCATCTCACGGGGGACTGTAGCTTTACATGCACTATACGATTTTGTGATTTCAGGTTGAAGTCTTAAATAAAACAAAACAACAATTATCGGTTAACGTCAGGTTGAAATATTAGTTCCGTGTTTCAAACATGTAGCAAGCACATTGTTTGACAGTTTGTTTGAATGACAATCTAAATGATGACAATATATTATCAATATAAACATTCGTTTAAAGACATGTTCTTTAAATGCACTATTGTTAAGGACTTCTATCCTTGTTTGTCGGGTTTAACGCCGTAGCAACACATTCATATAACGGCGGTCAGTCAACCTACTAACTGTTTCTGGAAAGTCTCTGGATTTAGCTGTTAACCAACTATTAAGCATATACTTTCGTCAGAAACTGACAACTGCCCTATATAATTAAGAATCATTGGTAGGAGGAAGAATGGCCGTAGAAATAATTTCATGACCAAGCTCCACAAACGTATGCACCGCCCGGAAATCGAACCCACGACCCCTCGCTAAGTTGACTTGCGTGCTACCAACTGAGCTAGCCGGGCATGTTTTGTATCCTCTGGTCAACAAAGTAAATATATTGTCATCCATGATGAACATAATCGTAGCTTGTAAACCGTTCATGCAGTAACATTTATGGGATTACAATTTTTTAAATGAAATTGGCTAATGAAACCGCCAACAATAACAACACCACTGTTATTTGTTAAGTCAACGATACTACAGCATAGTTAGTAATTGGCGCTTAACTTATAATTAAAGGTATACATACACTAACCAATTAAAGGCATTGATAGTTCAATGCATTCAATCAGAACTTGAATGATGTAACACACTCTTTTTTAATCAATAGATAACATAGTTTTCAATTTTTTGTAGTTGAATAAAACATAGGCACGAGATATGAAGGGCCAAAATTAAATATCGAGTACTTTTGCACGAAATATATAATAAGCGCATTAAACAAGTGCCTATATTTTATTCAACGACAAACTATTGAGAAACTACTAACCCGGGTCGATAGCGCAGTTGGCAGCACGCCGGGATTTGGAATCTCGTGCCCGAAGGGGTGCGGGTTCGAATCCTACCCGGGAAGGTTATACCCTTTCATGAAAATTTGACAATAATGTCGATTTTCCTCCATTGATTAGATAATATGGAGAAGTTTCCGGCCTTGTGGAAGGGTAGGTGAGTACTGGTTATAGACAATGGTCCAGGAAAGCTAGGTTAGGTGCGCTGGACGCCGTAAAATGACCTAAAATTGTGTTGACACGCCGTTAACTCCAATAAATAAATAGAATTGAAAAACTATGTTATTTCGATTCAAACATCGAACAAGAAATGTAATGTGGAAACCACACTAAAGACGTTAACGCAAAAATTACAAAGGGAAATAATCCAAAATAGGATAGGTAAGATATTTTTTTAACGTCGTATTCAACACATTAGGTCATATATACGACGGCCAGCTCTTCCTACTATAGGTTTCCTGGACACTTCTATCACCAGTGCTAACTTACCCTACCACGAGGCCGACAACTCATGTATAGGGTATGACCTCCCGCAATCGGGTTTCGAACCCGCGATCTCCGGATTAGAAGTCAGACATGCTAACCACTACGCCACGGCCGCAGCAAAATCCATAATAAAGGCTGGTGGAGGTATGGTTACTTTCTAATTCTGTTCATCACATGGTATGTTATCATTGTTTGAATTTTCATAAAGACCTGACAATAAATGGCAAAGTATATGGTAAAAAAAAACCTTTAACGCAATTGTTCACGACACCGGACGCCCGCCCGCCCGTGTTTCGCCAAACTATTAGCAGATTTTTTGTTGTTTAAAAATCTGGCTAAAAATTATTAAGTTTTTTATTAAGTTCTATAAACGTCGGAGGGTGTAAATTATTACAGTCGTGTACTCGTGTATGTGTTCAATATTAAATATAGATGACGTCACGTTACATATTATAGTTAATACGAACGTGTACATGTTAGAAGAGCGAACATTTTCATTGTTGATCTTGATAATAAATCCTGTGACGTACAATAATCCATACACGCGTATCGATATGAGAATATTGAACAAATTGCAAGATTAAATTAAAGCATTAAAGAATTATATGGTGGATAAATAAAACGAACAAGACAATGTGAATAAAAATATTTGTATTCCATGTTGTTTTTTATTCAACAGCTAGAACATACAAGGTCTGGATAAGCATTTTACATTTATACAAATATACAATGTCAAAAATTATTAAACATTTACTCTCTTTTTATACAAAGAAAAAATGTCATCAGTTTTACCATCTCATACACGTGTTTGTACCTTAAAACCCTCACACCCAATGTTAAATTGTCGATGTACACAAGGTCAAAGATAAAACAAATATGTAGTAGCTTCTCAATAAATTGTGAAACTTACGTTGTTAACGGTACACAAATATTTGCATGAAAAAGTCACACACATACATATATAACATTGTCTACTGTGAAGTATAACATCAATTATACGAAATATACTGAAAACATTCTCTGAAATCCTTGATGTTAAATGCCATCATTTCACAGGAAAATTAAATCAATTATCACTCAAACAATAATACATTAAAATATCCTGTAAGTTTAACCTGTGCCCGTTAACACCGTTTTTCTTTTGTATTAAAAAGTATGCTACAAACGAGGTGAAATAACGTATTTATAACAAGCAAATTAAAAAGCCAAAAAAGTTAAACAATGCATGCTCAATGATACAAAATCTAATAATTATAAACTGTATTTTTGAAACATTATATAGTAATTTAAAGAGATTGTTTATCCATTTCTCTTTACGATTAAAATTTCAAAAAGTTATTTCTCATGTCATATAAGTGTTTATCAACAGGGTTTGAAATATAAAATGCAATTCGTTTGAGGTTCGATTAGACACACAATGCTTTGTATATTGATTTTTGTGATACCGGAGAATTTCAAAAACTTAAACTTAATTTATGGGGATGGGCCGTCTGCTATTTCCTAATTCTCAACTAAAACATCTTACAGTTAATACACGTAAAACAACTCACATAAACCTGCATGAATGCATGCAGACATTATAAAGCGATTCATTAGCTCAGAACATTGTAGGTTTAACGGCAGGAAATCGTTAAACAAGAGAAACATAAAGAAACAAAATGTCTTTACATAGGAAATGTAATATTCTCGTAAATGCCTTAAAATGTTCCACAAGTGAATTAAAGTGACGATATCTCCAAGAATGTAAATTCCCAATACGTTTATCAAAGACAATAAAAGACTACAAATGTGTATGTCTTCCATAAATAAAAATATACATTAAGTTTCTAAGAATAAAATGTCACATTAATACATTGATAACAATAAAATAACGACGAACTTAAAACGGATTTTCAAGAAGTTTTACTTGTGTTATAAGTAAAAGAAAGGATAACCATAAATCTGAAAACTCACACTGGTAAACAAGTTGTTCTTGTCTTATAAAATACAATGCGGACAAAACCCCTACCGGGTAGTAAAATAAAATTTGATAGGGCGAGTTGTTATGAATTAAATAAACTAACTGATGATGAATAAGACTATCAGATCGACAAAATGATACAACAATTGTTGAATGTTTGTAGTAACAATCATAATTTCTTTTGAACTTCAAAAACTGAGTTTGTGCGTGAAAAGTACAATTACATATAAATGCAGTTCTTAACTCAAGATATCCGAAGATAAGTCTGTTCCACTGCATTGAAAATATAAGTAAAAGAGCTTATATGAATCTACTGTTTGAATAAGTGGAAGTAGTGAGAATCAAAACTTGATAACGAAATTAAATATTTATCGGACAAGAAAATACATTCATACAACACATAACAATTGCCATTTAAAACTTCTTAACAACTGCCATACTGACATAAACGAGTTAAAAATAATAAATAAATAACACATCAAAATGCAATATAAGTCATACACTATATGGCTATGTATCATGGCAGATCAAAACATTCTAATAAAATGAGTTATTACTGGGGTAACAAAGAATATAATATATAAAACAAAAATACATATTTACAATATTTATAAAAGGTATTTACAAAATGCTGTAAGCTTAAAATAATATCATTTGATAAGAAATGATGTATATACTAGTGGCAACTATTAGGGTCACCAATGACTTGAGTAAATCTTAGAATGCTTATTGTGAAACCAAGATCTGATAGAAATGAGTGGTAAAGAGTAATATTTTCCCACGTTAATGCACATTTTAATAAAAAACTTTTTATCCAGCTTTTTTCAATGCACTACTAAATCATTTCGGTGTTTCCTTTGTTTTCGTGCGATAGCAAGGAACTGTTATTATAACTGTTTTTCCAATAAATGAGTGGGTACGTCGTCTTGATCACAACATTTCACTTGGCGATAATATGCCACAAACGTTAAAGGCCAAATATTCGTTTGTCGCATATTAGCATTTCACAGGTCAATTAAGAATGCATTTTCATGTCGCCTTACTATTGTCACCAATATACTAACAGTTGAACGAACCTTAAAGTGTAACAGTGATAACAAGTGACTCAGTGCACATGAAACAATTTAAATACATATAAATATGAAAAGTGACAAAGATTTAAGTTCCTATACAGATATTTTAGGTTTTCTATATACAGCAACTAAAACGTCTTACTTAATCCATTGCTGATTTTAATCAGGTCATATTAAGACATTTATTTCGTTTTAAGCTTACACTTTAAAATAAAAAAGTTTTATTTAATCGTTAGAAAAAAACGGACTATTTGACTTTCCATTCATACAAAATAAAGTAATGTTTATTTACAATGTACTCACATTTTATTCTCATGAAGAACATAAATCAGAATTTAAATATTACATTAACTTAACCCGCTTATACTGATAGTTTTAGAATTTAGAAATGTTATTTCGTTTTAAAAACTTTATAACGAAGCAAATGTTGTTCAGTCGAAATGATAGAAAGAATGAACATGATTTCACTTTATGCAATATTTATAAGTAAGTTTGATAATGCTACACATCATTGTTTACCCTAAAGTATTTTAATGCCTTAAAAGAGTACGTATTCATGTTGACTATCATTCAAAAAATGCCATACAAAACAAAAAGACCAAAAGCTTTTTAAAGACGTTACGCCGAATTTGAAATCAGAAAAAAAGTTCCTAAGAACTTCGAAAAGATGATTTCGAAATTAAACAAAACACGAATTTAGCATATTTAGTGAAGCTCGTTAATAAAATCATACAATATATAACTTTTTAAAGAAGAATGATTGATCCAGAATTTGAATAAGACTACAGCAAATAATTAAGCTCAAATTTTAAAGGGTAAAATGTGTACAGAATACATATTTATACACGCAAATTGCAACAAACAATGAAATCAATCCTTAAAATGTTGGTTAAGAAATATAAAACGAATTAAATAAATCATAACCTGTCTTTGCTTATTATTGTTTAGATAATACCTTTGACTCAAATAAGAACAATGTTTAAACGTTAAATACATAGTGTCAGATTCACATAAACAAGCTCCTGGGTTTTGATCGTTACCGGTGCAGCAACAAACAAAGTCTTCCTAGCTATATAATGTATTACCACACACTCTAACATTTTAACTAACTATAACATATGACTATCTACGTGCATTGAAGATACCCAGAACGTAATGATAAAGACATGGTGATTCAAACAGTTTGGTCTAACTATTTTTTTGGTAAGAATTAATCAAAATAAATGGCAGGATTAAACATATACATTATGTATATTACGATATGAATGAGCAAACAGTGTTTTGATGAAACAGCAGTAAAGGGCAAGAGATAACAATTTAACCCAAACGATTTTAGATAAAAAACGGTTATCATAAAATATCGATATTATTGTTAGACTTAATGTTTCTATACCCTTTGTGGTGAAAAACATGGATTTCGACAGTTAATATTCGACAAATCAATCGTTTTAGGTTTCATAAGACAGTTTTGGTACATTTTGTGATGCGGGAAAGCTATCGTTGAATGTTTATGATGATAATTATATAGTATGTATAACAGTTAAATTTTTATGATGGTTAAATATTTCGAAATGCTCCCCTCAACCATAAAACGGCAAAACTAAATTATTATAACACATTGATCTGTTTTAAAAGTATTATGTTGATATATAGGTACATGTTATTTGATAATGTGAGTCAATATTTAAAGATTGTTTCGAAAAGCATATTTCAAGCAAACCATGTGTTGATACAAAGGAAACGATAGAAAAATAATGCTGGGTAACACACGAAAAAGAATGGTCCTTTTTTATTTTTTCATGATTGATCCCAATATATCAACGCTATATATGTAAACAAAGAATAAATATTTGAATAGTATTTGTTATTGATACGTCATAGTTTGAAAAATGAACAGTTAAATGATCAGTCTGTTTGAAGATATTCATCCATTCACTCATTTATAGTCTCATCCACACTGTAATGAAGATCATCAATGTAATGAATTTGAATATTTGAATTCCACCAATAATAATACAGTTATAAATAACCGGCTAATCAAGTATCACAATACATTTAGGCACTATGCTTTTTTAATGATATCTCTGATTGGCTGAATGCTATACAGATGTGATCTGGTAATGTAATGGTTTCTTTTCTTCTAGATTCATATTTGAAAGATTACCACCATTCTTGGCATATTGCATATTTGGATTGGGCGGCTGCTGAAACAGAGAATATCATAAGATAAATAATGTCATATTTTTCATAATACTTGTTATTATAACTACAATTTCTAATATAATCACCTTTACCAATAAAAAATTATGTTCGTTTTACCCAAAAACCTATCCAATAACACACCCGCCACCAATGGTCAGTATAAAGGATAAATGGAAATTTTAAGAATCAAAAATACATCTACCATAAGTGTTTGCTGGCTACACATACTCGTCAAATACTCGTAAACAAATGTTTTCCAATTTCATTTCATAATGTGAATCGCAGTGGCATTTACACGTATTTAGAAGAAGTCTTATAAAGTGTTATTGTTAATTCTATCTAAAGGATAGGGGAACTCTGTTAAAATTCATTTTGTAACACCATTACCAACACTACAAAAACAGAAAGCAGCAGAAACAGACGACCGTATGCATTAAATAAAATGTAATATTCAATTATACAAAACCATTGAATTGCAGAAGGCAAAACAACTTGAAGATTACGCGAGAACAAACATACACTAATTCGAAAAAATATGATGAGAAGGTTATGATATTAAAATATCAATTAGCAAGATCGAAACTTAAACAGCAGGACACGATGTATAGGTCACAATTCAAGCAAGATCGAAACTTAAACAGCAGGACACGATTGTATAGGTCACAATTCAAAATTAAAAACATGACTGACAGAAGTATAAATTTAGAAGAGAGTATTATAAGCTAAGGACGAAAACATAAATTATAACCAAAAAAGGAGAAGTATTAACATAGATAGACAAATGAAGCTAGTGTATTCCGAAAGTTATTTATTGTTTTATGAGAAGGGTGATGTAGTAGAGATAGTTGAGGCAATAAATTTACGTGTTTATACATCAAAACATGAAATGAAAACTTGAAATGACCACGAGGGGTTAACATTCATAAATATACCACAAAGAGAGTGTGTGAGAGAGAGAGATAGAGAGGGGAGGAGAGGGGGGAGAGAGAGAGAGACTAACATATTAGTAGGATAATGTCATTTAATTAAAAATTATATCGCACAAAGACAAATAGTAATCGAACAAATATTGAAACAAAACTTGTTAATAAATGTATCTGCATTTTTCAATGCCAGTTGCTGTTAATCTAGGAAACAATCATAAATGAATGACTGCACGCACGAAATTCTTATCACTTTTAAACGAAGCTTTTATCAAATAAATTCATATTCTACATAAATGCTACATTACATATTTTGTTCCCAAACACACTAATGCATAAGAAAACCAATCTATTATCACAGCACACTTTAGTTTGAACAACCTATCTAATGCCACACACATATGAGAAACAATTATTATTCTACATATTTTTAATCTGAATATATGAATAGCAGTGGGGGATAATGTAGACAAAAATATACACAAAGTAAGGAAGGCAGAACATATAAAAGATCGTTATACGGTACATAAATACAATTCAATATAAAATTTCCATTTATGTTTAGTAATTGCGGTTTATAAAAATGTTGTTAAAATTTAACTTGATGTTCAAAACACAGATGTTGTTTCTGATCAAACCTCCACCATAACCGACAACAAACAAATTGCTATTATATCACTTTAACTATATTGTTAATATGTATTTCCGTTATAAATAAGAGTTGTAGAGGGTCCAGTCATATGACAAGTCATTGAAAATACTCTACAGAATACAAGTCGGAGCATTAACTGTGTAGCAACAAATAGCGTGTTTTGTTAACGAGATTTTATGAACACAAACGAATAACATTATATTTTGCATCGAAAACTATGGTCAATAATGACTGTAAACAGAAAGAAAGTGGTCGAAATCTACATTAACTTGAATTTTTACACACACAGTCAGGCAAATACATTCACTGATTCTCTTAGCTCACCAATAACATTTAACTAATACAAAATAACAATAGCTAGATGGTTAGTTGGCTAAACTGCACTCAGTAAGCACGGGGTATTGAATATTTATTGTTACACATTTACTTAGTAATATAAATATCTAACTTATGAATGTCAGTAATATAAAAAACAAAAAATAGGATATCATTTTATATGCATAGCTGACTAAATGTACAACAAACTACCAACTTTTGAACAAAATCTAGCACTCAGTGCATTGACATATTGCCATACTTACAAATCTTATACTTTATGGTCTTCCTACAATGATTTCAATATCACTTTAAAGGACTAAAAGTTAAACATATAACTAATATTGCTATGACCGTAGACAAGGGCAGTTTTTACACGGTTAAAACTATTGTTCAAAATTTAGAACAATGTCTTGTTTATTTAAGTAGATCGCATAACTTAACAGGAGCTACAACATTTGAAGTTATTATCTAAATGACAATTGAACTGGTTTCTAAAATAGATAAAATATGAGGGCGAAATTTCTTGTACTGTTTGTTTAGATGCACTGACAATTCCTTATCATTATGGAAACTCTTTTGATATTAAAGAACATTAAAGCTTGTCCTTAAAATATATTAAAACGTCATTCAAGTCGTTGATTAACTACAAATACAAGATATATGTTATGGAACGAGGCACTATATCTCTAACGCCATGAAAAGAAAAGCAGTGACCTTTTGGACAAAATATCAGCACACTTTACTTAGTTAAGACTATTCTAATATATCTAACAGCGTCCAACATAATATCATAATGGCTAGAGATAGAAATAATTCTGGCTCCAACCGACATTGATATCAATAAAGTATTGTAGTATTAACAACAATGAGTATATTGATAACCTGACAAACAAATATAAACGATTGGTGTATGTCTTGGACATAGAGCCTAAATTAATCATATCTTGAGGCCAAGTTTTATACTAGAAAACATTGTATAAAGCCAAAGCTACTTTTACCAAGTGTATATGTGATTAAGAATAGCCATTTATATGAATATGATACGATTTGTCCAACAAACAATGAACATGATCAATACCAAAATAAATATGAGAAAACACAACATGGGTGTTGTTTAAGGAATAGTAAAGCAACATTTTGCATTGATGCTCAACATATGTCCTGGAAATTAATTTTTAAAAGCTATTTTTACGTACTAAAATAATAAATTGAAATCCGACTTTTATCGAAAAAAAACGACAGTTGAATATATTCAAAGGTCTGGGTGTTATTCCTCTTAATTTCTGATATATATTTGCAATGTCAAAACGCAAAAAAACAACATTTTGACATATTGTCAATCAACATATAAAAATTGTGCGGACACCAATCACTCATGCACACCACTGTACAATAATTAGGATAAAAAATGTTATTTCATATCACTTCTCAAAAGTAAAATCATAAAAAAGAATAAAACTAACATGAGAATTTTCTGGAAGTAAACTTCCATTAACACCAGCAGGTTTATGTTTCTTTTCTTCTTCTTCACGTCTTTTTCGTCTGAAAGGGAATAGTGTTAAAATGTAGAACACATTTACTTCATACAATGTAATTTAAAGTTTTATTTACAAATATTAGATACCATTCAAACAATAATTATTCAAAAAATTATTATCTAATTAAATACATAATTTCTAAAAACGTCCAAGAAATAATCGACAACTTCAACGAACAAGTACTGGTTTGCAGTGTTTGTAATCGTAGAGTAAGATTCTAATAATCCTGAAAAAATTGCCATTTTGATGATTGCCAATCATAATGACAAAAGTACGATATTTACTACATTTGTGATATATGGTAGGAATTGTTAAAACAAAATATCAGCAGTAAAACATAGTACATTCTCGAACCCAAAGGATCTGAGTTCGATAAATGATCATACATTATCATAAAAAATTGGTTTTAATATCGATACATTCTGTAAAGGGGACAGTTTGCTCTATGTAGAAAGAGTAAGTAAGCAAAAACTGGTCAAGAAAACTGTCCGCGGAAGCTGGATAGGGAGAATATAACCTAAACTATTGATGACAGCATGTCCGCTAAATAAAAGACACAAAGAAATCATAATACGCAATTTAAATTAGGGATTTAGATTATATTAGGCCTCCGACTTCGATTTCTACATATTTATAAACTGTCTGTTATTAATCAAGTTTATAGTTAAAATATTTACATTCAAACGGAACTTAATACAAAATGAAATTACCGTTGATATTATAAGACTCATATGATCATCAATATCTTAAACTACAAACTGTCTTATTTTACAAAAGAGTTAGTCATAAAAACAGCATGATGTTTGTCATCTATATTTGCATTTTTCATCTTAAAATAAACGTACCCATGCTGTTCGTTCAAAGTAATTAAACAATTATACACTGGTACCATGTCAGAAAACAAACATTTCAGGAAGATGGAAAATGCACCATTGTCTCTTTTTCACTAATATAATAACCGCATGATATATACTTTATTCATGCTTGAAATAACCTACCTTCTATATACAATAAATACAGCAGTAAATACGACTACAATAATTATTAACACAACTATGCTGGCAGCAATTCCTGCTTTAGCTATATTATTTGGTTCACGAGCTGGAATAAGACACAATAACCAAAATTAAGTTTATAATATAACCAAGACATTTTCATCTAACAACGATCAAGGCTTTTCCAAAAGATAAATGTTTAATATAAATACATCCGTAAATACTAAATACTTTTTGATATCATAACTACAATTAATGACCATATCAAATTGGTCGATATAATAATAAAGTATCTAAATATTTAAGCAAAGCAAATAACTACATTAATATTAAAGCCATTTGCAAAAAGCAAAAATGGAATAGCCTTGATAACAGAACTGCATATAACATTATAAATAAAACAACATGTATAACATTGAAGAAATGAATAAACACGACTCTAACTGATGTGAATCACACATGTGATTATAGGAAAAATATATATTGTTTTAATATGAATAAGGTGAACTAACTTAGAACAACTGTGACTAGACAATGATATAGAATATATAAAGATAGTATATTATGAAATTACACTGAATTTTATCCGAAGCTCTGTATTTATATAAACGTTTGTTAGAATACAACATCAACACAATAACTTCCACACAATAAAATAGCAAATCATTTTTAATATTTAATATAGCATCTTTGTTAAGACAATAGCTGGCAAACTCCTCAAACTAGCAAAAGTTAATGGATGTAAATGAAATCACTAAATAAAAACAATTAAAGTGTTTGTACGTCAATGAAATTAATATTTTGGGGGAAACAAATAAAAAAAAATGTGATGTCTAAATGAACAACCGAACATCTACAACTTAATAATCCGAGGATTTATTTTTTGTTTATAGAATTAAATATGAAAAGAAAATGGTTTTCACTAAATCTGAACTAAATAATAAATAAATAAGAAACATATGATATTGCACTAAATGAATTTAACCAGATTCAAATATGCAGGTAACCTTTGCTTTCATATTGAGCGTTCTCGCTTAATGATAACTCATGACGATTAAAACAACTTTTATGTTGTTTGATCATAGCAGCCTCTATGTTTGGTTTTTATATCGAACAATATCTAATTTACACATACATTACACATAAAAATATTTAATTGAATGACTCAATGTCATGTGAAGGTAGATAACAAATAATACTGAACGATAATGAACATAACAATCTTTGACAATCCTAGCTAACAACGAGCTTGGTTTAAACTCAGTCGATATTTATCAGATAAAGATATTACGAAAAAGAACGTACTAAATGACCATGTTAAGTTGCTAGCCATATGGTTGGTACTAAAGTATTTATTGATGTGGTGACATCGATTATACGATAGGATTGTCGTTGAAATTAATACAGTCCAGAATAGGTTTACCAATTCAGAAATCGTGCAAACTTACTTTTTATTTTTTGCTAATATGTAGATGTACATTTATTGATAATTAAGAAAGGAATATGTTGGAAATAAAAAGTACTTTGCAAGATTCATGCATTCAAAAAACTTATTTAGTAATAAGTTCATTGTAACCCGGTCTAAGGCAATTCTATCACACAGTTATGATTTAAAACAAGTACATAACTGCTACTGGTAATTTTAATTAGATTAGCAATAATTACAAAATAATAACACATAATTTTATCTGTGCCTAATTTAAACATTTTCATTAACTTGTTCGTCTAACATTCACAACCAATCTTTTTTTTCAGATATTAAAAATATTCTGATACATAAAGTTGGAAACATTACACCAAGAAATCAGAAAAGGAGCAGTTCCGAAGTTACACACACAAACCCAAAGAATACATTCGTGTACATTAAAATTACATAGTATTTAATACTCAAGCCATATGAAACCAAACAGCCAGAGATTTAACAAAATGAGCCCAAAAAGCCAAAATTAAAATACAATAATATATGATGAAAATGATATCACAAAAGATCGAAAAGCAGCAAAAATTGACGAAATCGATACTTAAGGATATTATTATAGGGTAATGATTATTAATGACTTTAAAAAATACAATATTAATATATTTGGGATTATAACAGCAATCAATGGATTTAAAAATAGGGATACAGCAAATGTCACGCACAATTAAAGCAAAATAAAATTACCAATGTAAAAGGAGAATAAACAGAAAAATCAGTTAACATATGATTCCAAGAATGTTTTAAGCACTTCATACATTTAAAACATTGATATAATCATAATGCATCGGATGACAATGGTCATATTATGTAAACCTAGATGAACGTGATAAAATGATAAATGACCTTAACATGGTTAGTTAGAAACAGCATTGCCTTGATATCGGAACGTGGAATTGCTTAGTAACACTGAGTAAGAAATAAACAAATCCACAATGGTAACTTAGGACAATCTTACAGTATAATGAAAAATAAATGAAATCCTAAATATGGTATGAATGACTGGATGATAAGTGCCCTATCTCCTGGAATCATTGTTTGTCCAAACAATCAGTAAATGGAATTCTTATAAAAATGGGATAAATTATAAGGATCAATCAAAAAGAGGTTTGACTACCTCAAATTTAATGATCAGTTATAGAAAGCAATAATCAATACATGTATGTGCATAGTTAACCAGAAAAGGTTGTAGTATACTTCAAATATTAAATCAATGTTTTACAGACATCGGAAAAACAACATATTTACACCAGTGTGTAAGATTCGTTATGTTAACGGCATATCAAAATATAAACGTTTTCGTGGCGAAAGCAAATGAACATGGCTCGTGATATAATCGGACTCGAAGGCATCGAGTTGTCATATATATTGATCTATTTTCTCATAATTAAGTAACGCATATGAAGATATTATTTTAGCTCCAGAATGTCGACAGACAGATGGTAGAATTAGATATATCATTAAAGTAATGAAGGCTATACAAACATGTAAGTAAAGCCATTTGAACTTTCGTAAAAGTGAAACCGATTCAATGGTTCTAAAAAATATTATTATCAAAATGTCATATTTTATATTTACTTGCACACCGTTTCTCATTTGGTATTACAATAGCACTAATTACATGTATATGATCATCCAAATATTGGTAAAATAAATCATAAAATTGAAAAAAAGAATATAATGAGAGTAATGATATATTTCCAAAATCATCAGAAGGATGCATGGCAGCACCAAGAAAGTGAATATATAGTATATTCAAACGTGCATTTAACATAAATTTTAATCACACAAATAAAATGCTAGCCAAAAGACAACATCCAGTAATTTTGTCTTTTATGTGGAAAGTAAAAATGTATAATTTGCACTTATGCCAGAAAAAGCAAAGAATACATTTAATTTTCGTAATTACTTTGTTGACTACCAGCAAATCATGCTTCCATTTTACTGACTTTTTTAAAAATTTGAATTTCATTAGAATAACGTTTTGCCTTCGATCTTTTAATAGAATATTAAAACAAGAGAAAATTACTGGATTAAAAAATATAAGGCACCGTGCAACGTTTACTCATCACTGCCAGAAACATTGAGGTCCCTTAGCCCCTTTAACTTGTTAAGTAACATCATATAAAACATCTAGGGTTATTGTGTTACAAATCTTACTCGGCCAATCAAAGTTCAGTTCTTGACATCTGGTTCCGGTGTACATCTCTGGACAACTAGTGAAATACAAATGTAAAATGTTCATTTAAATTGTAATGTACTTAAACAAATAATAAATTGAAAACAATGCTTACATGGCGGAGGTACAATAACATACACATTTAACTTTTGGCAACGTTTGCCTTCATACTCCCTTGGACAACTGGAAAACACAAAAAATATTAAATGTTATAATTCTGAAATACTGCTAGTTGAAACGAAATACATAATGTTCAATGTATTGACCACATATGGATGTGCACAAAACAACAATGCATACATTGAAACTAAAATAGCAAACAACAAAATGGTAAAAATGGTAATAGTAACAGCATTAGTATATTGAAAGTAAAATATATAGATGAATCTAAACAAGATTGTACATTAGGTATAGATTGATCAGAATAACAAGTATCACAAAATATAATGCCATACAATTTACACTCGTATTTAATTAGTTACACAAAATATTTTCATAAAGTTTATAAAAACATTTCAGGTTATTGTGCACAAGCTGTGTGCAATGTCATTTGAAAGTATCGCAATCTATGGTGACAAAATAAACATTTAACACCAATTACGTATTGGGTTCAAATCTAATAGAAACAGTGGTTACGGGTAAAACTGTATCGTAGTCGCCAATTTATTATAATATAACTTCAATAATATAATCATCAAATAAAAAACACTGTCCACAGAAGCAATAAGACGTGTAATCAATTTCAATTAGGACTGGTGCAAAGCACATCTTGACATCATGCTAGCTTAACTATCAATTAATTCAGTAGTTTCGATACGATCATACTACACATGTATGTTTTTTTATCTTACAATATCACAATTTACTCCTTGTTGTATCATAGAAAGCCTACAAGATGCAATTTCATATGATTCAGGATCGAAGTATAGTACTACGTTACCTCGTGTTTTAGTTCCCTGATGTTTCCCTAAAGCTACATTTTAAATTAAACACATTTCTTTGGAATACTATACAAGAATTTCAATGCATTAATCTTACTAAAGACAAGTACTAGCTAGCTACTGTACAAGAAGACTATTATTGCCTTCAGGAAGTATGAACCTGACTGCAAAACAGATTAAAATTATTTTTTTTCAAATATGAGACCACCCATGCCAACTAAAATCTTATTTACGCAGACAATTATTTCTTAATCAAAAATTTAAAAATGACTTCACAGTTAATATACCATTGTCTTACAAAAATGAAATCAAACGTTATATGAGCTCTCTCGTTTTGTAAAGGAATTTAACGTCAATAAAGTCAATAGGTTTTAGTATTAAGTCTAAAAAGTAATGTTTCATGATTAATAATTTTGCACACAAAGTATTTAAATATTAATTAAATTAGTTCTAAAACTAAAATCAACACATCAGAAATGTAGACCTTACGATTTTTAACGCGCATCATATTTAAGTTACTATGTAACATAAATCGTTTGCCACATTCAGCAGTGTCAATTCAATCAAAGATGTATATTTCAAAAACGTCTATTTCTGAACGCTGTTGTCAAAGAAATTCAAGAATAAATTTACATATGAAAATTATGTATTGCTATTTAAACATTCACACCATTTAAAATTAAATTCCACGATATTGCACGGAACACAAAAATACAATTCATCGAACAAATTGCACACAGGAAAATGTTCTTGGCTACAACTCATTTTAGATAATCATTTGTCAACGTTCGATATTAGTACAACAACTGAACATGTGTTTAAGAAATCATTAATATTACTTTAAACATTTCATTTGCAGGAAAGCAGACGTAATTTCCGACAAAAATATAACGAGTTATACAACGATCAGTTGTCAGAAAAAAGAAGCCTTACACTTATAGCATTTCGTGGATTTTAATAGTTGCAACACTGACATTCAATTTTAAAGAAATGTTTTTCACATACGAACGAAAAGAAAATATGTCTATTACACAGAGCTTTAATGACCCTTCATAAAGATAATAATTCATCATTCAATAATAAATAAAACGTTCTTGATTTTTTCCCAGAAAAATAAGGCAATACTCCTCAAATATTTGCATCTTTTTAACACACAATTTTAAGTTATTTACACTTAATAAAAAAAACTCTCCAGACACTAAATCTAACTAAAAGCAAATGTGTATAAATAAACAATCATTCCTTTGACAGGTTATAATTTTTATAAACAATCATTCCTTTGACCGGTTATAAATTTTATAACTATAATTTTGTACATTTACGATGATATTAAACAATGTATTATTTAAATATACTTAATCGACTTAAGACGTTTTATCCATAACAAATTGAATTTATTACAAGGCTACACGAGTCTTTTGGGACAGTGGCATATGACAAGATAAATCAAATTGCGAAATTAGTAATCTTCTATGTCTTAAAAACTCTTGCAAAGCGGAAAGTTGATAAACACATTTGATGCTGCTTGAGGGACATCGACATCTAACACATGGCAATTTACAACACTAAGGTCAAAATCAGCTCTTGAATCATAGTCGCAACAATTTCGTTCTCAGTTGTTTCTCAAACACTTCGTGTCAGATTTTGATAAACCAAAATAAATGTTTGCCATTTGTTTCAAAGCTTTTTCGAAATATTTAAAATATCTTTAATTGTTTAAAAACAATATGGCATTTTGACACGATGTTAAAAACACAGATAATTTAATAGTTTTGGAAGAAGTTGATTTTGCAATAAATCTTGTTCAATATGGTGTTTATAAATTTTAGGGAACACCAGTGTATATAAGCATTTCTGGAATTGTGTAGATCAAATACAAAAACTACATTTAGCTGAAAAGAAAGAATGCAAAAGGTAACATAAAAGCAAAAATATGGTCATAAACAACCGAACGTCTAAACCCTAGTCATTGAGCCATGACTGAATAATTAGTGTTGGTTAAACTTAAAATGTTCATGATAAAAACTTATCACACAAAAGTGAATTTAAATACAGAACCATTTCTCTTTAAACGATGTTTGTTTAATGTGAGTGTGTATTGCACATTATCTAAGAAGTAGTTGAGTTAAATAGTCAAATGAACATAACATAAATATCCTCCATTGTTTATAATAGACGATTTTAATCTTAATCCATATCTGAAATGCCTCATGGTACGCTGGTTTAGGTAAAACTTCTGAAGCACTGGCTAACAGCTGAGACAAGGGTCTGTCTGGACTTGTTTCAGCGCTTAGATAAAAACTCTTCTTGGAAAAAGTAAAATGTCGCATGTGGTCTGGATGATATGTAGGGAGTGGCAAGACGGCAACAATTCCAGAATTCAAATCGGATCATTTTATAGTACTTTCCCTGACTTTCCAGACACATTTTGTTAGTTACAGTCATGGATCGAACAGGTTTTGCAGCATCTTTGAATCAACTTCTGTCCCAGTCAGAAACGTCTTGTTAAAACTACGAACTGTCTCATTAGATAATAACCTAACCAAACTCATAAAGTTCCCCCAATTCAGCATAAATCTGCATTACTGTTGCTGAATGACCTAGTTATTCCATCATTCCGATGGGTCGTGCTGAAAGCATTGGAAAAGTATCAACATGCTCAATTTTGTGTAAGGTGCTATCGCACTGTTGGATCAATACAACTCTTTACCGTATATGTTTCACGTAACAATGCTGCTTGATGGTCATTTGCCTGTTTAACATGTATAAAACAAACCATCTTGTTTTTTAAATAAAAAATCATAGATTATTCTTTTTCGAGAAAAAAACTGTTGTAATTTCAAGCAATAAATGTTTTTTGGTTTTTTTTATTGTTTGTAACGTAGTATTCAACACATATTTAGGTCATATACGAGGGCTAGGCCTTCCTACTATAGGCTTCCTGGACACTTTTCTATCGCCAATACTAACTTACCCTAACACGAGGCCGACAACTCATGTAAATGGTATGATCTACCGCGACTGGGTTCGAACCCGCAATCTCCGGATTCGAAGTCAGACATGCTAACAACTGCGCCACAGCCGTGGCTTTAAGCAATAAATGTTTCAATAAGCCAAATCCATTTATATAAAAATAAGTAAAACAACAAAAAATCTTAATTGCAGATCAATTGGTATTTGTGATTCGTCTGAAATTTATCAATATAAAACGAAAGGTTGTGAACTAAAGTTCATTGACAAGATGATTGGAAATTACTTATTGGTAAGCAACGACAAAACTATTTCAGACAAATAACATTTACCGTTAACAGTTACCCAATCTAGTATCATTAACTGCTGTAATGTGATCCTCCTCGGTAATAAGATGTCTTTTGTGAGTAACAATCAGTACAAAGCTGTGACATGTTCGTTGAGGCAGTATGAAATCATTCAGTGAGAATTGTTGGTAATTTGTACATACGACATGCCATGTCTGATAGCAGGTCGTGCATGTATACGTTCACATAACTAAATATTGTGATGCGTTCTACTACTTGTAATCATGTAATAACCACGGATGCATTTTGTTTCGAGGGAAATAACAATTTTGACAGCTAATCATCAAGCATCACGCAACAAAGTAAACTTTTTCCATTAAAGTAAAATAAAACAAGTTTAGTACAATGAATTTCCTATATCGACAAGGAAAGTTTCAATTTATTTAAATTATTTCCAGTTTTAAGGCAGATATAACAATTTTACGGAACAGATAGATGTGGTGGTAGTGTAATGAATAAAGAATGAAATGCACATTTAGCTGACAAAATATTTGAATAAGAATGTGAGCAATTTAAAGCAAAATGTAAACCAGTCGGACCAAAGAGTGTCTGTACAAATAAAATGTTTAGTCAAGACAAAGCCACGAATTATAGATAATAGTGTAAAAACGATTGAAACTTAGGTAAAACTTTCATTTTTTTTGCCCTCTCATCTCGAAAATGCTTACATGAATTATGGAAAAAATCTATTATTCTAACTTACTTGCAGGTCGTAGTCCTGTGGCCGTCCAAGACAAAAACGAAACACGTTCCACCATTTAAACATCTTGTCTCATTAGTTTCGGCTGAGGTACACTCCAATGCTACTACACTTCCATTTATAGTTGGTTCTGTAGGGGCAGGGGGAGTTGTTGGGGGAGGGGTAGCTGGGACTCTTCCACAACCCTCTGAAAAGATAAAAAATAAAGCCTACAAGTATGTATACCTTAAAAAATTAAAACATTTTACTGTAGTGGGCAAAGAGCTAGTACCAGCTCAAATCAAACAAAAATTACATTCTGTCTTGAAATCTGTGTTTAAGTTTAAACAAATATACAGCTATTACATAATTATACATTGTTTTATGTGTGGTATTTAAAAATTTAAATGAATACTAATGGAGTATTATTGATCGTACCCATATCAAATATGGCAATACCATTCATTAGTGTTAGGAGCAGTTAAATCATAAGTAGTTTTTATGTAAGTACCAAGCCGTAAATATCAAAAACTATTTGTAAGTCCATGAGTTGTAATATACAGGAAAGACATTGTTCTAATATTAATGATGATTTTTGAATTTGTATGTTACAAGATTAAAAGATCAGTATCTACAAAATTGAAGTACCAAATGTATATTAAATAAGAAATTGTCAAATTATGCACTTTTTGAAACAAATTATACTGTTGAAGATTATGTACATGAATTAGATATTGTTAAATTTAGAAATTGCTTTGCTTCGTTCAGATGTTCTGTTCATAACCTCCATATTGAAAGTGGAAGACATTATGGCTTAAGTAAAGAAGAACGTACATGTTTTTTTTCACCGTAAAACTGCAGTAGAAGAAAGATGAATTTCACTTTACACTAATTTGTCCTTTTTATAATGATATACGCTCCCAATATATTCTAGAAAACTACAGAGGGCAACCATCGCTTAATAAGTTTTATTCTTCTATGTAAAGCACCAATGAAATTAGAAATTTAGCCATGTATCTATTCCGTGCATTAGAAAAAGGCAAACATTTTTGGATCACATTTGAATGATTTTTGTTTTCAAGCAAATAACTATACTAATGTTTCTCTTCATGTATGTATAATTAGCTGTTGAAATATTTATGACTTTATGACTGTATCACTCACTTTATATGCACCATATTTGTATGTTTTTTATATTATGTTGTAAAAAGTTCATGGGCCGGAGGCCTAAATACGTAACAAAATAAACTTGTTGTTGAGATCATTGTTATCTTTAACTTTTGTAGAATTGCATGTTGACAGCCCAGAACTTAACTACTGTGCGAGTATAACAGCTTGCAAAGGACAAACCTATTGATATGGTATACTAAAAATAGGATGGAAATCATATATGCCATGAACACTTAAAGGTTAAGCAATACCAACCAACAAACTTATCCATATTTGAAAGCATTTGGTTGCACTTACTATGAAGTATACAATCAGTCATAAAAGCTACACAAAGACATTAAGAACCAAAATGCAATATTACCGAAATATAAAATACAACATTTTCACAAAACAAAACAAAATCAATCTAAATTACTTATAGACCAGACAGCACTAATAACACATTTTGATTCTACAACAATTCTCTTATATTTTTTTCATCCAAAAACTTCAACCTATTTTCACTTCCAGACAATTACATGATTCCAATTTAACATAATAACCATGTTTGGAGACCTCAGAAAATCACAGCGAATGAATTTCCGATATCTTTCAATTTTCTAAAAAATGAATGACGTATTTTCCGAGCCAACAAAACTCATCAATTGTGAATGAAAAAGAACGTTTTAATAGCATACTGGTTTTTATTCAAGGCGTAGGAAGAAAGGCATCATATTGTTTGATGTGGTACAAAAGACTTTAGCAATAACATCAAATCACACAGGAAAAAGGCAGTCACATTTAGTATATACATTGTATCAGAATTGTCAACAGCAACTATTCAACGAACTAGTTGAATTTGTACACGTTGTGGTCATTTGAATGGGAGACTAAAGCACTTAATACTTCATGAAATTTATGTGATATAACCAGCCTATTTTACAAAAAACATAAATTTAAACTATCTATGTCATTATACTATGCGTATAGGAGAAGTATATTAAGCCTTTTAAAACCGAGGGTTTATGTACTTACATCATTATCTGTAATCCCTAGTTTCAGGAATATACGGGTATGTAATAGAAGTAATTAAACTGGTTTCATTGGACAGGAAAGGTAAAACCCATAATTAGTAGTATCATAAAATAAATGGGCGATTGTAAAATTGGTTTTACACTAAAACGTGATTAAACTTTTTTTCTAATTTATTTTCTATTCAAAAGTATTGACTAGGTATTATCAAACAATGCTTGGTATAAAGAGGGTCATGTCCTAAGTGACATTTGATAAAACACTGAAATGTGCCATTTAAAATTGAGAAAACATTTATGTAATTTTCCGAAAAATTTAAATCTTAGAAACATTTTGGAGACAGAAAAGCGGTGATCTGATAATGACCATTTTAATGCAAGTTGACATTCAAGTGTTAAATATGGTAATGTTAAGTATATAACCGACCCTATAAGTAATGATATCGTTACTTATAGTGCGTTTTTGTGATTTATATTTTATAGCACGCACAATCTAATTTACCTTCAAAAATTCTAAACACGATTTCAGACACTGATTCAACACTAAGATATCAACAATAACAATATCTGCGCGTCAGCACTTTCAAAACATTAGGTACAACTATTTTCGATAAAAATGTGTACATATAGCTATTCAAATACAATTTTTCTTGCCATGTGCGACATTTTGTAATAAAGCTGAACCAATCAATTATGTTTACGCATATTTCTTAATATGATTGGTTGGACGTGGTCTTTTTGTTGTATGCATACAATCAAGTTTTGTATCTGTCCTGCAGATGAAATATGTCTACACTTCAGTCGAAGGACAACACTTTGCATTCATTTACAAGTCTAATCAGAAGGACATTGGACTTGTTAAGACAGATATAATTAAGTACTGTATAATATTTTCTCCAGAGATTATAAATAAGATATAACGTGAAATGCTGTCCTTCATTGTAGTGTCTTGAGTTGTTGTGAAACGTATAAAGAAAAACGGTCACTGCCAAATAATGTTGCATGTATATCTATAAATATTGTATTTTTGTTGTTGAAGTTTTAGACCAGCAAGTATTGAGATAATAAATCACCAAATACTCAATAGATCTTACCTATTGCACTTGAAAAAGTATTGAACAATGGAACTTTCCATGAACCAGTTGCTTAATTAATTGATAGTCTAAGTCCAAAATACGTAATCCTAGGTTAAAGGTATGTACATTGAATCAATTTACTATATAGGATTTATATAAGATATCACAACATTTCAGAGTTGTAAAGTAATTTAACATGCTGCAGACACCCAAATTTGCTATTGTAGAAATGCAATACACACTTAAACGGAAATCATCACAATACTGATGATTACTTACTACTAAACTACATAGCTGGGTTAACAATAGCTCAAGGTAAGGCAAATCATAATTTTAACAGGAGTTGACTGATGAGACAGTTAACTCTAACTAAACTTTACAATTTACTAACGGGTGTGAGATGTTATGTGAGTAAAGTGTTATAACTGGAGAAGCGGGTAATGTAGAAGAACTCCTGATTAATTTATATAATGAGGAGTACAGTACATCATAAATAACACTAAAAAAACATTTTTGAATAGAGCATTCAACGAGCATTCTTCTCAACGCCATTTACTAACTTGAATTTCACTACAAACTGAAATATTAAAAAATAAAAGTTACGTTTTCAAAATACAGACAACAAGTGTTAAAATGATATATTTGACGAAGCTTTATATGAGTTATAAATAAACAAACCTTCCGTGCCCTTACACTTTTTTAAAGAAACAATATAATCCTTTCCATTTAATGATCCACAGAAAACAACAGAAATATAAAAACTATAAAGATTTAAGAAAAAATATACAGAAACTATAGAAATAGTCATTTTAACTATTTATTACACTTATGACATTATTCACAATAATACGATTATTTCATTTATGATATAATATTCAAAACTTAATAATTCAAATGTTTTACATTCCATAGCATTTTATGACAGTTCTTTTATTACTGACACTTCCATTCAAAACTTTTCTATCAAATATTTAACTATTTGGGCCAGTAAGTCGAGTTATATTCCACAGACCTTGGGTGAGTAATGATCCGAGTCAATAAACCCAAAGACCCATGACCGTCTACAGAAAGAATAACTTCACTTTGTTTCAATGAAATTGTAAGATAATAATGTGAAAATTGTGTTTTACGTCACACTTCACTTAAGTCAATCAACTTAGGCCAATAGCATTAATGTATGTTTATTGTAAATGAAAACGTAAACGTGCACAATAGAAATATGTTCATAAAAAGTATGGTTCATAGGTAAGTTACAGCTGTCCAAGAGCAAAAATTAATAAAAATATTATATTTTTATTTTGATAATTTTAAAAATGAAAAATATGATATGACGTTTGATATGTACACTCCTTACCCTGGATTATTTTTGTTATTATTCTATCCGTGTAATATAAGAACCTATTAATTACGAAAAAAGCCAATTTCGTTTAAGGGCAATAGTTCACGCTTTATGTAATACCACATGTAATGACCGCAAGTTAAAAAAACCACATTTGAATGACCCATTTAGCGAAGTAAAATATCAAAACTGAAAACGTGTACTATTTCATTGGTTTTATACTACATAGTGTAGACATTGTCAACATCGACACATCAAATCCTTAAAATGTTTTGTTAAATAATAAAGTGAAATCATTTTAACATTATAAAAACTGCTGGCCGTGGTCTAGTTGTTAAAGTACCAATGACTTAATTCTGAATGACCTGCTACAGTCTGATTGTGGAGAAAAAATGATGTCGATTAAGAAATGATAACAAAACACAGCTTTTCCAGCCAACAATTACTCATTTTTAAAGCTCTGAAATATTTCCATTTTCCACAGGAGGTCTATCTCCTAAAATGGCATTTTTTCGTTATACTTTATTCAAACATAGCATTTTAGATGTCTATATATACCTTCTATGTAAGTCTAATTAGTAAACCGCAACAGATGGGACAGAAACCAGTCTACAGTATCCCAACAAAGTCACATGACTAGACTAGTTTTCATATAATTTGACCAATGAACTTATATATAACGTTGTTGACCTTTTGACAGTCTGTCTGATGATCCTAATTTCATCTAGCAACAACTAATTTTTATCAATATCAAATATAAGGCGTTATTTGGTCAGGAATACGTGCAATATTATAAGATAAGGCTACAAATTGTCCAGACAATAAGTCTAAGGATAAGGAAATATTAACCTACAACCATAAGCTTTCGAACAAACTAAGATCAAGTAAGAATAAAAAAAATGATAAAACACTCTTATGCACGGAAGTTACATCTCTTTAAAACATAGACAATGTAAGTTGTTTTTTTAATTTGGACATGACAAATGTATATTAAAAGGTAAGCCAATATCTTATTATTTTATCGCAGTATAATGTTGAATATTCTTCTAAAACCCCAGTATATTTAAAATGCAGTGAACAATCTACACCTACAGACTTTCCAGCTACTATAATTTAAGTACTGAATATTAATATTGTATGAAGACATGTACGTTTTGCATATTACAATTGATGCTCAAAATAAGACTATACTTAATTAAAATATAATTAAAATTTTGAACATTATTTTATAAAAAAAAATCTTATATGAATCATTATATAAATAAATTGCTGTGTGAAAGTCAGATAATTCATCTTTGTTTCTATAGATTTAATACATCTTAAGTTTTCTAATTTAATATCTAATTTATCTGAGGTACATTAACTGTATGTTGATAAATTACCTTTCTGTACTTTGCAGTGTAACCTCTCGGGAGGAGTACCAGGGTTCTATTGCAACTATAAACATAGGACGTTATGTCCGGAAAACTGTTTCTTAAAGAGAAAGGAAGACAATTGCTCAGACACTAGGGCTGCAACGATTCGATTCGATACATCGAAACTCGATTGTAAGGGCGCCGATTCGATTTCGATTCGGGACCCGCGAGTTTCGATTCGATACTGACTTTGAACATGTTTACATAAGTTATAACGATAAAAGCAAAGGCTCGCCTAAAAGACAAAGTACGTTGACAGTGAAACTGGGGTTAACTTTGTTACATTTTTCTAAAGTTTCCATTACGATTTAAGTAGCATGGAAACTCTGTTCCAAATATTTATTTACAGTATATGCCCCCAACGCTACGCAAATTGGGTCGGTGTGATTGAATTTTACCGGTCAAGTTTTGATGTTAGTTTATATTTAATTCAAATTTCAATATATTTGCCTACAAAGCGTAGGTTTATGTTAAATGTACAGTAGTATATCAAGAACTGCATCTTTCTACAATTTATGCTCCATGCTGTTTATACTTTTTTAGTCGAAATTACAATTATAATACATAATGCAACCCTGTCTATAACCCTCAATTGAGTGGTTGACAGTATAACGAGATAGATAGATTTTCGCGAACTTTACATTCGTACCCAAACCATTTCGTACTTGAAAAAAGCAAATATTAATTTAGCAGATTTTCGAGTTTCGTGTTATCAAATTTCAGTAACACTTTTAGTTAGTCCATATTATTTAGTTTTAAGCTCAAATTAATGTATAAATGCATATTTGAAGTAAATTATATTAATAAATGAATCGAATCGAAAAAAATCGAATCGAAAGAAAAAGTATCGAATCGCATCGAATCGACTTTCCTGTGAATCGTTGCAGCACTATCAGACACATCCAAGTACAGACTTTCATGTGATCTTACATGACTCTGAGAGTATGATAACGACGTAAAAATAATAAACACATATTTTATGGTTAGGACTACAATATAGGATTTTTAATTAGTCGACCAAGATGTATTACATATTCTAATTACTTAGAGTAAGATAACATCATGGTTTCATGATTGGAAAGTGCGTAGGAGAAGTTTGATTTTTCATCTATACAATTAAAACTTGCCAATTAAAACATTCACCCAGTTACAAATCAAAGCATTCATCTATCTATTTCCTTGAATCTTAGATAAAAGTGTTGACTTAACATATATTAGGCCGTATTTTTAATTGGACAGGTAAACACTCAATACAGATATAAATCAGTTACTGAGATGCAATACATGTGCTTACGAAACACCATTTCTCTGACACTACAAATATGTGCAATAACAGCACTAAAGAGTTTAACGAAAGGAAAATCACTAGAGTTTTGTATCTTTTTAAAAGGTACAGAAAATTCTCAAAAGATTGAATAATATCCCTATTGTAACTTAAAATCATTAAATACAAATAAAAATTAAAAGTAAAAAGTCCAGTTTTTAGAAATCGAATAAAAAAATCAAAAAAAAAAAAATGTTCGCGATTTTGCCTAAATCCTCAACTTTAGATTTTCAAGTAAATTCATTGTATAAAGGCAGTCATTTCAATATTCCTTTCACGTTTTATACAGTATGATTATAATTGATCTTTCAATATCTATATATATATTATCACGCCTTCAATAACTACATCTTACAAATCCAATATTTTAAAGCTTGCATCTAAAACTATTCCCAATAATTTAATTAATTTTATAAAACTGAAAAATGTAACATTTCAATTTAATAAAAAGTTAACAAGCAGATATTCAAAATGAAAATCAATCTAATTGCTGTATTGACGCATACGGTTACATATTAAGATTGCTTTATAAATTTTACCATCCCCATATTTCACAATCGGTATCATGATAAAAACAGTTTTTACCTCAACATAATTCACTTAAGTTGAAACATTCCCAGATTGTTAGATTCAGAGAGCTGCTATCAGAAGAGCTATAAAAAATCTTGTATCAGGAGAAGAGTGATGGACGTTCTATGAACAACGTCCTGTAATTCCTGCAACCAATCATGCAGAAAAATAGAAAATTGCTTCATTTCTAAAATATCACAAGTCAATGAGTCTCTGATGGGAATGCAAATGAAATTTCAGATTTACTGGTTTTTGGATCAGAAGAGAAATAAATAAGGTATAAGATGTATTGCTAACATTGATTCAGGGTAAGCATTTTTTTCCCAAGAGGTCTCGAGAAATGTACTGAGATGTAATTGAATAGAATTGCATTTTGATAGTACAAATTTTGGATAATGAACAAGATAAAATTGTTACTGCTGCATTTAATGAAGCAAAACAATTTCTGAATGAGTAAGAAATATTAATAGCTCCAGATAACCAAGCAAAGCATATCATTACGATATTGTTGTAGTAGTTGTAGACAAGCGACCTTATGCTCTGCAGTTTAGTAAAACAATGTATTACAGCAAAGCTCAATAGTTATATGCAATGCAAAATAGTTAAAATCCATGTCAATTTAACAGCTTTGACCAACAAATTGGGATGCAACATATACAAATGGCCAACTAAACTAATTCTGCTGGAATAAAATCAAGGGCATGTAGACTACAATCAAAACATCTCTAAGGTCATTTCTCTTTTTCATTTAAAAAAAAGACCAGCTTGTTCGGAAGCATTTATATAATATACTCTTTCATAACATTTAATACAATCATTATTATTTTAACAGTTTTCAAACTGAATTTTAAAATCACTTTATAAAATAAAATTTGCATTAAAATACTAAGAACAAATAAATGAAGCAATAAAAAAATTTCTGCAACAAGTTATTTTAAGTAAAACATTTGTATAGCAACCTCAGGGGGTCTTCATGGAATATCAAATGTTTGATTAAATCTTAAATTTGTCATTATATATCATGTTGTTATGTGTCTTGGATGAATAAATGCAATTTAATTGATTTAAGCATGCCTAAAAACAGAACTAAATGTGTAAAAAATCTTACATATAAAAATGATTACACCATGAGAATAATAAAATCGAGGGCTGAACGAAACACTATTGTAACTCCCATTATTTTAAATGGAGTTACAATAGTGTTTCGTTTAGCTCTTTAACTATCTAGATTTATGCATCAAATGCATTGCTAAAATGTTTAAAATCAGTATTTTTTTCTCTTACTTGCAAACTAAGTTCAGCCATTATTCAACGGGCTTTCTTCATAAAAATAATTTAATATAACGTTTTCTAAAAGCCATAAAACAATGAATTCATATTTCTTGCAGCTGCAATTTCTGAGAATATCAATCATAACAGGAAACATAAATCAAACTTTTAAGATTCAAGAAAATATTACTATCAACAGTTTAATCACAAATTATCAAACAAAATCAATCTATTTGGCGATAAATATTCCATTCTAGTAATATATGAAGTTGAATAAAAATACTAGAGATTTAACTTGATAATATATGTTTTATTTGATTAAGTACTGCAAAGGTTAGTTTAGACTCCTTCTATAGTCATTCACATATAACATCAATGTGTGCAGTGTAAAAGGCTGTAAGATTTTAAAGCATTTATCAATTTGCCTAATAATTTATGTTTGTGTAACTCGATTCCAAGTTTGTAAAAAAGTATTGCATAAAATGCATTTAATAACAAATGAGCCCATACACCATTTTGTTATATGATTAGTTTTATGTACATTAAAATGGAATGATTTAATATAAAAGAAATGCAACTGTAAATTTACAGAATTAGCCATAATTCATATTTTGGCTATATATTTAATAAATCAATCACTAAATAGTAAATATACACATTTTTTAAATATAAACTCTTAGTTCAGATTATTTAACACTTACCATCAAGCGTCATTGACATTTTAAACAAGTGAACAAATCGAATTACCAAACCCAGACGACACTCAAATTCAAATGGTATTCAAACATGCATATGATATTTTCACTTATATAAAATATCTCAAAAAGGTATAGTATAGCAACTATAAACAGGACATATTTTTTTTAAATGACAGGAACTCCTACTGTTTCTTAAACATGACAGTGTGATTTAAGTCAGAACAAATTGTTTCGTTAAGTTTGATAGAAACCTGACCTTTGGCAAACACCTACACTTACATTATGTGAAATGAAGATAAACGTTTTAAATATCATAGGAGTTACGTAGCAAGAAAACAACAGTGTTACTTGGTACATTCATATAAATAACAAGTCAGTTAGTTCCGATCATACAGCTGACGGCTGTAATTAATTGATTCAAGAAACTGTTACACATAAGATATTATCTAAGTTTCTGTTAAACCCACACGATGGTTGACCAGAAATAGTTTTTTAATGTGTGTACATATCGCTGCTGTTCTTGAACTAATATACAATTCTACATGATCCCTTACATAGATGCCATGCATAGTTTGTTTTAGTTTTCTAAATTAATAATTGACTGATATATAAAGGTAGATGTCAAATAATTACCAAGTGTATGTAAACCAGTATGAACTATTCTAAAGTCTAAATACTACTTCAATCCACTTAACATTAATGAAATCCGAAAGAAGTATTTTACACAGTTTGTGAATTCGAGAAGCAATACAAAAGTCACATGTTATGCATAACATATATATGATTGCATTATTCATCATTACCCTTACATTCTTGTGTTGCACTGAAACTAAAACCGATTACATTGTATTTAAGAGATACCAATTAGAAGAGTACATTTTACTTGTGGAAATAAATTAATGTAATATGTTATTATTTCAAGAGCTAATTTGACAGAGATATTAATCACAGGCTGTGATTGGACGGCCTTTTTCAGATTGAGTGACGTAAATAATGTTAAAAAAATATTTTACATACTGATTGTGTCATGAATATTATAATGAAGAAAGGTTTCCTGTTCGTGACCCTCAAAACGAAATAGTTAAATCTTTAATTAGCGAGTAAGCGAACGGAGAATTTTAATCAGAATGATTTTATCCTTGTGATCTACTGAAACTACAGGCGATTCCACTGTATTTAACAGATGCTAAATAGAAGTGCAAATTTACTTGTCGAAATATATTAATGTTTAAAACCCTTAAACGTTCTGTAAAAATGTTTGTTTATGTAAAAACTTACACAAGATGTACATAAAAACAAAGCAGCAATTGCAGTTTGTCAGAAATTCATATGTACACCATAAATTTATCACCCAGACCGTAAGCCAGTAGACTGATTGCCTGAGTTACATCACTTAGACATGCTACAGTATCATATAAAACTGAATGTCGTTTTTATAGACATGTTTAGCTGTTTTACTCATCACATATAATAATACATCCTATTTACAAGAAGTCAATCACTTCAATAGATATTTCTATTTAGATGGACATAACATGAACAGTAAAGACACTAAAATCGGTTATTACGACATGTGGCGAATTTTGGATAATGAACAAGATAAAATTGTTACTGCTGCATTTAATGAAGCAAAACAATTTCTGAATGAGTAAGAAATATTAATAGCTCTAGATAACCAAGCAAACCATATCATTACGATATTGTTGTAGTAGTTGTAGACAAGCGACCTTATGCTCTGCAGTTTAGTAAAACAATGTATTACAGCAAAGCTCAATAGTTATGTGCAATGCAAGATAGTTAAAATCCATGTCAATGTAACAGCTTTGACCAACAAATTTGGATGCAACATATACAAATGTCCAACTAAACTAATTCTGCTGGAATAAAATCAAGGGCATGTAGACTACAATCAAAACATCTCTAAGGTCATTTCTCTTTTTCATTTCAAAAAAGGACCAGCTTGTTCGGAAGCATTTATATAATATACTCTTTCATAACTTTAAGATTATGCTCATTATTAACGTTATGAACATAATATCAACAAAACTGAACATTACAAAACACTTTTTTTTAAATTCATATTAACATTTAATACAATCATTATCATTTTAACTGTTTTCAAACTGAATTTTAAAATCACTTGATAAAATAACATTTGCATTAAAATACTAAGAACAAATAAATGAAGCAAGAAAGAAATTTCTGCAACAAGTTATTTTAAGTAAAACATTTGTATAGCAACCTCAGGGGGTCTTCATGGAATATCAAATGTTTGATTAAATCATAAATTTGTCATTATCTATCATGTTGTTTTGTTTCTTAGATGAATAAATGCAATTTAATTGATTTAAGCATGCCTAAAAACAGAACTAAATGTGTAAAAAAATCTTACATATAAAAATGATTACACCATGAGAATAATAAAATCGAGGGCTGAACGAAACGCTATTGTAACTCCCATTATTTTTAAAATGGAGTTACAATAGTGTTTCGTTTAGCTCTTTAACTATCTAGATTTATGCATCAAATGCATTGCTGAAATGTTTTAAACCAGTATTTTTTTCTCTTACTTGCAAACAAAGTTCAGCCATTATTCAACGGGCTTTCTTCATAAAAATAATTTAATATAACGTTTTCTAAAAGCCATAAAACAATGAATTAATATTTCTTGCAGCTGCAATTTCTGAGAATATCAATCATAACAGGAAACATAAATCTAACTTTTAAGATTCGAGAAAATATTACTATCAACAGTTTAATCACAAATTATCAAACAAAATCAATCTATTTGGGGATAAATATTCCATTCTAGTAATATATGAAGTTGAATCAAAATACTAGATATTTAACTTGATAATATGTTTTATTTGATTAAGTACCGCAAAGGTTAGTTTAGACTCCTTCTATAGTCATTCACATAAAACACCATTAATGTGTGCAGTGTAAAAGGTTGTAAGATTGTAAAGCATTTATCAATTTGCCTAATAATTTACGTTTGTGTAACTGGATTCCAAGGTATTAAAAAAGTATTGCATAAAATGCATTTAATAACAAATAAGCCCATACACCATTTTGTTATATGATTATTTTTATGTACATTAAAATTGAATGATTTAATATAAAAGAAATGCAACTGTAAATTTACAGAATTAGCCATAATTTATATTATCACTAAATAGTAAATATACACATTTTTTAAATATAAACTCTTAGTTAAGATTATTTAACTCTTACCATCAAGCGTCATTGACATTTTAAACAAGTGAACAAATCGAATTACCAAACCGAGACTACACTCAAATTCAAATGGAATTCAAACATGCATATGATATTTTCACTTATATAAAATATCTCAAAAAGGTATAGTATAGCAACTATAAACAGGACATATTTTTTTGAAATGACAGGAACTCCTACTATTTCTTAAACATGACAGTGTGATTTAAGTCAGAACATAATGTTTCGTTAAGTTTGATAGAAACCTGACCTTTGGCAAACACCTACACTTACATTATGTGAAATAAAGATAAACGTTTTAAATATCATAGGAGTTACGTAGCAAGAAAACAACAGTGTTACTTGGTACATTCATATAAATAACATGTCAGTTAGTTCCGATCATACAGCTGACGGCTGTAATTAATTGATTCAAGAAACTGTTACACATAAGATATTATCTAAGTTTCTGTTAAACCCACACGATGGTTGACCAGAAATAGTTTTTAATGTGTGTACATATCGCTGCTGTTCCTGAACTAATATACAATTATACATGATCCCTTACATAGATGCCATGCATAGTTATTTTTAGTTTTCTACATTAATAATTGATTGATATAAAAAGGTAGATGTCAAATAATTACCAAGAGTATGTAAAACAGTATGAACTATTCTAAACTCTAAATACTACTTCAATACACTTAACATTGATGAAATCTGAAAGAAGTATTTTATACAGTTTGTGAATTCGAGAAGCAATACAAAAGTCACATGTTATGCCTAACATATATATGATTGCATTATTCATCATTACCCTTACATTCTTGTGTTGCACTTAAACTAAAACCGATTCCATTGTATTTAACAGATACCAATTAGAAGAGTACATTTTACTTGTGGAAATAAATCAATGTAATATGTTATAATTTCAATTTTTAGACCGAGGTTTGCGAGCTAATTTGACAGAGATATTAATCACAGGCTGTGATTGGACGGCTTTTTTTCAGATTGAGTGACGTAAATAATGTTAAAAAAATATTTTACATACTGATTGTGTCATGAATATTATAATGAGGAAAGGTTTCCTGTTCGTGACCCTCAAAACGAAATAGTTAAATCTTTAATTAGCGAGTAAGCGAACGGAGAATTTTAATCAGAATGATTTTATCCTTGTGATCTACTGAAACTACAGGCGATTCCATTGTGTTTACCAGATGCTAAATAGAAGTGCAAATGTACTTGTCAAAATATATTAATGTTTAAAACCCTTAAACGTTCTGTAAAAATGTTTGTTTATGTAAAAACTTACACAAGATGTACATAAAAACAAAGCAGCAATTGCAGTTTGTCAGGAATTCATATGTACACCATAAATTTATCGCACAGACCGTAAGCCAGTAGACTGATTTCCAGAGTTACATCACTTAGACATGCTACAGTATCATATAAAACTGAATGTCGTTTTTATAGACATGTTAATCTGTTTTACTCATCACATATAATAATACATCCTATTTACAAGAAGTCAATCACTTCAATAGATATTTCTATTTAGATGGACATAACATGAACAGTAAAGACACTAAAATCGGTTATTACGACATGTGGCGTAAATACTCAGACTCAGCAATTGTTTTAAGCCGATGAGGAGCTACACATATGACGTTATATCGCTACTAAAATAAGATATTTATTTCTGCCTCGTAGACTTTTATGTTGACGATACAAAGAATGTAATCTGAAGTAAATGAGAGTTATGTTAAAATGAATGTCTACCAAGAAGTTTGCATAATATGTACATAATTAATTGATAATCAGTTAACAAATGGTAGACGACAATCCTTGATAGTCGCTAATAATGTACATTTATATTCAGACAGAATATTCATGATGTACCATAAACTGCAGTGTAAGCATGAATAAATGTTTGTTTTAATCACCAAAACATTTCTGTCTAAATGTTTAAACGAGTAGGAATCTATAATACCATTATGATCATTTTGCATGCAACATGCTTCTTGCAAACATAGTGCTTGTAAAACAATAAAAACGTGGCTTAACAGATATGTGCTTATATCCACCACCTTCGAACATGATAATCATATTATTTACATATTTGCACTTTCATTACTCTAAAATATTAATAAATACTGATTGTCTCATTTGTAATACTCTAAATAAGTAAAGCAATCATCACAATGCTTCAAATAAGAAAACATTTTTGTTAAGTTTAATCGACAATCGCTCTCTAAAAACACACACATTCATTTTTAGGGACACAACTATAAGATTGCAGTGTCACAACTGCAAAGACGTAAGTGGATTCACTCATACAAAACAAAACATCAGTCAGTTCTGATAATAACACAATTTGTTGTAATACAAATAGTTCATAAGAGTTATTATAGTTATGTACTTTGTCATTTAAACAATAGATGACGTTTATTTTATCAGGAAACAAACTGTGATACGTTAAGAGTGTGTGGCATATGCAATTATAACAGGTAGTGTACGAGCCACAAAAGGAATTTCGTGCTAACGTCTGTACGTCGAAATAGAACTTCATCTCCAAAATTTGTTAGACAATACGAAACTAACAAGGGCACTACCATTGATCATTCATTAGTGTTCCAATTACATAATTACCACCATCTATAAAAATAAAACAATACTTTCTTTTTCCAAAAATACAACTTCCATTTATGTACAAAATAATATAACAATCCAGCATTAAATAATTCTTTTCTCAGAATAGGACAATGATAAAAATACACCTACAACATAACTAGACAATAACCATTCCATTTTGGTAACAACACAGGCTGTGTTCTCTTATCCTATCCTTTAAAAGCTTACAAATGGCCAATTAAATATACATCACGGTAACACTTAGAATATAACGAAAGTATCACATAGAGAAAATATGTAGAACCCGTTACAGCCAATAAAAATAAAAATAACCAAAAAGGCACATTTTACGTAGATAAGTTTAATACCAAATACATAGCTAGTTAAACTGATAATTTCAACCACAGACAGGCTATTGAAGTCAGGGCCAGTCATAATATGGCCAATGGTACTTAATATATTGTGATATTTCATTCATGAATTCTAATTTCTATCACAAAAACATAGCCAATGGTACTTAATATAGTGTGATATTTTATTTATGTATTACAATTTTTATCACAAAAACATAGCCAATGGTACTTAATATATTGTGATATTTCATTTATGTATTACAACTTCTATCACAAAAACATAGCCAATGGTACTTGATATATTGTGATATTCATTTATGTATTACAATTTCTATCACAAAAACATAGCCAATGGTACTTGATATATTGTGATATTTCATTTATGTATGACAATTTCTATCATAAAAACAAAGCCAATGGTACTTGATATATTGTGACATTTCATTCATGTATTACAATTTCTATCACAAAAACATAGCCAATGGTACTTGATATATTGTGATATTTCATTTATGTATTACAATTTCTATCACAAAAACATAGCCAATGGTACTTGATATATTGTGATATTTCATTTATGTATTACAATTTCTATCACAAAAACATAGCCAATGGTACTTTATATATTATAATATTTTATAAATGTTTTACAATTTCTTCCACAAAATTATGGCCGATGGTACTTGATATATTGTGATATTTCATTAATGTTTTACAATTTCTATCACAAAAACATAGCCAATGGTACTTTATATATTATAATATTTTATTAATGTTTTACAATTTCTTCCACAAAATTATGGCAAATGGTACTTGATATATTGTTATATTTCATTAATGTTTTACAATTTCTATAACAAAAACATAGCCGATGGTGCTTGATTTATTGTGATATTTTATTTATGTATTACAACTTCTAGCACAAAAACATAGCCAATGGTACTTGATATATTGTGATATTTCATTTATGTATTACAATTTTTATCACAAAAACATAGCCATTGGTACTTGATATATTGTGATATTTCATTTATGTATTACAATTTTTATCACAAAAACATAGCCAATGGTACTTGATATATTGTGATATTTCATTTATGTATTACAATTTCTATCACAAAAACATAGCCAATGGTACTTTATATATTATAATATTTTATTAATGTTTTACAATTTCTTCCACAAAATTATGGCAAATGGTACTTGATATATTGTTATATTTCATTAATGTTTTACAATTTCTATAACAAAAACATAGCCGATGGTGCTTGATTTATTGTGATATTTTATTTATGTATTACAACTTCTAGCACAAAAACATAGCCAATGGTACTTGATATATTGTGATATTTCATTTATGTATTACAATTTTTATCACAAAAACATAGCCATTGGTACTTGATATATTGTGATATTTCATTTATGTATTACAATTTTTTATCACAAAATTATGGCAAATGGTACTTAATACATTGTGATATTTCATTCATGTATTACAATTTCTATCACAGTAAAGATTCAACAACGCGTAACGGTATTCAGGGGCTGGAAAATATTAGGAAGGGGGGGGGTACTCTTTTCCCCTTTAGGTCAAGCACACAATGAAATATTTAAAGTAAGTGTAATTCAGTGCGCAGATACACTTGAAAACGTCTAACGTCTGAAGAGTTAATTGGAAAACACTTTCTAAAAGACGTCCTTACAATATGCATTTACAGTTTAATTGCAAACTCAGAACATAGGTATTTTTAATAAATTATCTATTTCTACAATGTGATGGCACACTAGTATCATTACAACAAAACGATCTCATGTAAAATGATTTAAATCCACATTATTATATTTGAGACATAGTGAACAATGAATACATTATAAGGCATGCACGTAAGCTGACACATACATGTACATCTAATTCTTTATACGCAATTTTATTCAAATCATATTTGCTGCTGGGCATGTTCAAACATCATCCAATTTGTCTCAACTAAAAATAAGATGTAGGTGAGAAATTAAATTTTCATTTCTTAATTAAGTTTTGTCTAGGAATATCAGTTCAAGAAAATAAATGTTTTCTAGTAAAAATCAAAGTTCTGTTAGATAGATATTCCTCAATTAAAAGATACTCCATAATATATCAACCCCATTCTCAGCAGGTTTCAGTTTACATATACTCTATGGCTTGACTATAATTTATTTTTTACATCCCAATCAATTTCATCTTCGAACATATACAATTACAAAGGAGTGGCATAAGAGCTATGAGGTTAATTCCAGAACATGTCAAGATTTTACGTCTGCATCATTATTTCGTCACCAAGTCAGTTAGCCTGTAGACTATTTTACTATTCATTTAGAAGTGAATAACATATTAGATTTGTCTATGTTTTGCTAACATATAAATTATGATATTCATCACAGAAAATAAGACTTTTAATTTCAGAAAATGTCAATTACAGCACTCTGATGTATGCCTCTGTGTGATGAAGATAGTTTATCATGACAATGATATCAATTGTTAAGGTGCATAAAACAACTGCTTAAATGGATTTTCGGTCATAAGTTACACCGTGAAAAGAGTGTAATACGTAGTGTAATATGAATACTGAAAAATAGATTGTAGTTTATGACACCAAGTTACAATAATAAAGTGACTCTTGGTTATCTTAGTCAAATGAATGTTTTGCTGCTTATCCAAGGATAGTGGGATTAAATTTAAGACTGGACCTACATACCTTGGGATCAAGTATGGCATTCGTCAACCCCAGGCAAGGGTATAACCGATATTTATAATGATGGGATCATTTAATGCAGTATGCGATTTTATCAGATACCACAGTCACTAGAATTTACATGCATCCGATTGTTTCTTCCATTCAGATTACAAACCAATTACGAAACATTTTCGAAACATATGAGGGATCAACCAGCCTTTCAGATATTAAATAACATTTTGCACTTCAATAGTATCTAAAATATATATTCAACGTTGACACAATGAATAATACGAAATGCTCCTAAAGCGTTATGAATGTATTGTTCATTATCAGTATGATTTAATGCATAGCATAAACTTTTGATGCGTTAGATTGGCAACTAACCTTTAGAAAACACCTACACATTCTATGTCATGGTTTAAGAAACCAATAAATAATCGAGAAAACCAACAAAACGAAAATGGCATGGTCATTTAGTTCACTGACATAAAAAGTATGTTTAGATTGATATCGTTTTTCACAGCATACTCCCACACTACATGGACAATAACATGTTTGACAGTTCAATACAATGAATTGATGGCCATATAGCAATTGATGTTAGAAATAGCATGCATACTATCATTATACCACACACGAGACACACAGAAAATGAATAAATAGCAAAAAATGTTTAAAGGTCAAATTTATCGTTGGACACAAAAAACGATTAAACATCAAAATATTACGTATTTCTATTGTATCTCAGCATACACTCACGCTTAACGCATGTAAACAATGTGTATATCGAGATATTTAACTCTGATTTAAACCTGTATCAATTTAGCCGATATTACAGCATCGCTTATCTACCGTGTGTGACGTCATCGTAGTCCTATCGATTAAAACCTGTTGTAACAGTCAATGGATTGTAATACATACACGCCTGTCAATTAATTAGTCGCAAAAAACATTTTGAAATTTAATTTGCATTTTTTTATTTATAATTAAATTTCCTACATGATTTTTTGTATTTCATATAAACCAGTTTAATAACTAGGCTTATATGTTTTATATTTGATTGCATTCATCGACAATTCCATGATATTAAGTTTTTTTTTGTGATGTACTTTTTATTTGCGTGAAAAAAGGTTCAAAAAGAAATTAAATTGAATACGTCATTACATTGAATGAGTCTGAAACAGGTTAAGAGCAAACGCGTTTTTTTTATTTCTTTATGATGACCGAGTGAAAGTGGAGAAAGATTGAAAAAACTCAGCAGAAATAACTTAAACTATCTAAAGTTATGATTTCGTCATATTTTGACAGCTACTTGCCAAAAATATAATCTTTGTGCGGAAAACGCCATTTAATTTCCTTTTGGAAAAGAAAATAGTGTACCTCGTGTTTTTTTTTTCTCAAAGAACCAAAAGTGAAAAAAGGAAAATCAGGTTGTGCAGAAAATACAACTCAAATTGTTTCGTAATGTTGGGTGCAGTACACATTAGTTTGAAAAATAAGTATAGAAATTAATTTATCTAAAAATCGCGTCTAAAATCATGGAAAGAAAATTGATTAAACATTACAATATTTATATCTTTATTTCGCTGGTTGTGCGATTATATAAAATGATGAGACCGGCATTCTAAACCTCGCTATTTTGCACAAAAAATATTTAAATGCGTAATATGAACTTGATCGCCTGAACGGTCATCTACTATCATTTATCTTATCTCCGATATATTGCGTAATATATGTCAGCGGATTAAAAATTTCCTTTGAATTCACAGCATGACGGCTGTTAGACAATGTTGAAATTGATTGAGGGTGTGGTACGTACATTGTATATTAATGTCGACGACAGAGTGATAGCCAACACGTGTTAGGATTTGAGAGTCTGTGTCCATGGAAACATACCCAATAGTATCAATAATTTGATGACACAAAAGAGTAATTGATAAATTATTTTGATGTACCCCTTACTTTAAATATGTTAATTAAGTTTGTGAGGCTCCCTACGGGAAACAATAAAATTCGCACAAGATGACAAAAAGTCCCGCGGTGAGCCTCTATATATTGGGGTCCTTAATGTAGACTAAGATATCACCGCCAACAAATTGCATTAGTAACACATGACCTGTCAAAAGGCAGTCGCCAATTATATACTTTTTAATTACAGTTATTATTGGTCTGAATATTGATGTTAGAAAATAATCTCTTGAATCGGAGTTGATATTGTTTTTCACGGAAGTCAATTCGCGCTAATAAATATATTTTTTACTTGTTTGTTAGACAAATATATAAACAGTTGAATTTACCTAGGAGAAATTTGTGATTTTATTGAAACTTAAATTTTCATAGGGAATTACGGAAAAGCATCTAAATACAACAATGGGAATTATTAGGAACTATTCAAAACAAGATAAAGATACGATATGAAATTATTTACTTCGTCGTCGAGTTGTCGTCGTTTTGAACAAGTTATCTTTTTCTATTTTGAAACCATAGTGAGTGCAACCCTTCGAACAAAGATGAAATTCTTATAAACCATTACAGTTTAAAGTTTTTTAAAACATAAGTTGCATCGGAATTAATGTGTTAACATTCTGTGATAATAATTCAAAACTGGTGCTGAAGAAATCTGAAACACCATGATCAACGGTAAGTAATAAATTCTCATCTTCATAAGAATATGGGCTACAAATTTACTTAAATTGATATCATGAAAGAATTACAAACTAAATTGTAAATAGCAATTATTTAATTAGCATTTATTTCTAATTACAAGCACAAGACACAAATTTTCCTTATTATAATATATACTTATACTCTCAAAAAAGTCTCAAACACCTGTTTCACGGTCATAATCACCACATTCACAAATAATGCGTAATCGTCAAAATTCTTTCGCTATTCGATCTAGAAAGGATTATTCTGCATAAAATACTTTTTATTTGAAGAAAATCTATCTATATCTTCTCTATATATTCTATAATTGGGACACATAGAATCTTGCACATGTGTTTCTTATAACCGCTTTCAGGATGTAGGACTACGATGACGTCATACCGATTCCGGTCACGAACGATAACTCATGCATTACTTGATGCAGGTGTGCTACGCCCAAGAAATAAAATTCGTATTGCGCCGTTGTTTGATGACCAAATTTCGCGAAATTTTGGATAATATTTTATAATTATCTATATTTTTTGAAAATTGAAGAATTACAACCGAAAAATTTGAACTTTAATACATGAGCATTGATGATTAACTACCATTGACATGATTTGTTTCGTTTGTTTGTTTGGGTTTTACGGCGCACCAACACAAAAGGTCTTATTGCGCCGAAAATATTTGATGATACAATTAATTCCATCGATAATAATAATTTAAAATCATATATTTTATTATATATATGTATTTCCTTCAAAAAGTTAAGTATTCCATATGATGGTACTGACTCAAAAAGTTCTTTAAGTGAGTTAACCTCAAAATGTTTGTCACGGATGTATTTAAGATCCTGACAGTCAAGGAGAACGTGTTTTACATTGAAATGCTCGTCACATGGTATACATTTAGGTGCTTCCTCTCTTTTGAGAAGGTATGAATGTGTTAATCTGGTATGACCAATTCTACATCGCGTATTTACTATTTGATCTCGTCGATTAGCAAATATTATTGACGAAGATGAATCAAGGGTTGTCTTTATGTCATGTAACTTATTAAAAATAGCATTGTTTTACATTGTTTGCCATTTTGACTTAATTAACGCGTTGATTGAACATTTGAAATCACTGCTTGGTAATTTGATATTTACTGGTTGAAGGTTTAAAGATTCTTTAGCCAAAATGTGTATGTGTATTTCATTTCCATGTATACCAATATCACTTGGTATCCAGGAGAGGTGAACTATTTTAGATTTTTTAGATTTCATGTAATTTTAATTTGATACTTTTAATAAGAGTATTGTCTGAAATACGATTTTTATGGCAAATAATACAGATAGAGAATTTGAGAAAATAAAACACTTGTTATTTATACTACTTGATATGTACGTTAAAGCTAGATCTATTGCTTTGACTTTGGCAGTATAAATAGATGCCTTGTCGGGCAGTCGCATTCTCGCTACAAGATATACATATGCAGCGCAACCTCCTTTGTAACCATCTTTAGAACCGTCGGTATATAAATGTGTAAAATCTTTGTATTTTTCCAAAATGTTTACGAATTCAGATTTAAATGCTTCTGGGCTAGTAAAAGATTTACGAAAGATTGATAATTCAATATTAACGTCTGGTATGTTGTAGGTCGACGGAGGGACATTTTCATCTAAATTTTGTAGCACGGATGAAGTGTTAATGTTAAACATTTCTAAGTCGTTTTTAACGCGCAGACCAAATGGTTTAATTTAGTTCGGTCTGTTGTCAAATTTATCAATGTAATTTGGTTCGAAAACAACTTTTCGCGCCGGGTTACTTTTGTTAGAACATATTCGAGTTGCGTATTGTAATGAAAGCTTTTGTCGACGTTTTTTTAATGATGGCTCGTAAGCTTCAACATAAAGACTTTCAACAGGTGAGGTTTTAAAGGAACCAAGGGCAATACGTAAGCACCGGTTATGTATTGAATCAAGCATTTGCAAGAACGATCTACGTGCTGATCCGTACACAATTGACCCATAATCTAGTTTTGAACGAACAAGGCTTCTGTATATTTTAAGTAATGTTTGGGTATCAGATCCCCAACCAGTATGTGACAGTACGTTAAGTAGATTCAAAGCTTTAATACATTTCGTTTTAAGCGACTTTAAGTGTGGTATGAAGGAGAGTTTTTTATCAAATGTAACGCCTAAAAATTTAGCTTAATTTACAACAGGGATTTTTGAGCAAGAAATGTAAAGTTCGGGATCATCATGATGTTTTCTTAATCGACAAAAATGTACACATTGTGCTTTTGACTTATAAATCGAAAGGTGAGAACACTATAACATACACTACAAGCTATACACACTCAACATTCATGCAAATTTGATTAAATACTGTCATCTGAGCTTATCATTTTGACAGGCATTGCAAATTTATAAACTGGCATTGGTGAATGCATTAAATAAAGAGAACGTGTTTAAACAGCGTATTCATACACAGCTCAATATATTCAAACAAACAAAACTGAAGGCAACAAAGAAGGATGACACAACAAGTACAGAACAGAAGAGAACAATACTTTTATTTACATTCACAGGTTACAGTTTGTTACTACATGCGAGAATTTAACATACTATATACAATTTATATACGAGTAGTTGTGTTATCCAAACTTAAAACTATCACAACTTACAATGGCTCATCCGACTTGTACCATATATAAACACGTTAAGTATAAAAAAATCTTACGCATGGAACGTATAGCTACATACAGTGAAAATCGGATATCCATATAAATATAAATCTTTCTAAAGGCATTTTAAATATTGCACTCAGATGTTAGAATTTCTAAAATAAATTCTTTGCACGAAGAAGCACGTTAACATAAACACTTGTAAAGGAGATCTATATAGACAGAAATTGAAATAATCCATATGTTTAACTTTTAACATGGAACCGAAACTCAAGATCATATTGCCATATAGTTTTATAGCATCAGAATGTGTACAGTTAAAACATCAGAAGTGAGTGGAATGTTTTGAAATAATATGCCGAAAAAATAACCTTTTGACGTCCTACTAAATAAAAGAAATATTTCATTTACACTTAGAAAATATATATACATGAAGGGGTTTCAATTAAATTTCTTCATTTCTGAGAGGTGATGCTACCACTTAATCTTTACCAAGAAACATTCAAATTTTAATGGTAAAAGAACTGCATTCCAGAGCAGATCAAATACAATATTTAAATAACTGATTTAGTTGTTGATATAGCTTAAAATATTTTTTACTTTAATGCAATTTATTCTTAATGAATATTTGCTTTAAGACATGTTTGAACTCTTATCCAATTGTGTCTTAAATTTTCTGAAATACGTGAGGTAAATTGAATTTCATGTCTTAATTTAATTTTGTATGGAAATATAACCGTGAGAAAATATTTTTTGTGAAACTTAATTCCGTTATACATTTCTCAAACATACATTTATTTTAGCCAAAATCATAAAATATTAGTCTGGATGAGCAGCACTCCAAATCAGACGTTATTAGTCTATTCTGATGGAATTTGTACTAAGTATTTTTCCTGCGTCCAGGTCATTCTATGATATTGCTTAAAGTATACAATTACAATAGAGTGACAAGGTAACAGAAGTTAACTTGGAAAATGTCAGGAAACTACGGCTACACCATACATTTATTATCTCGAGAATAAGCCTCAAGATTTCTTCAGTAACATCATCCAGTCTTCAGACTAGAATAAAATATCAATTATAATATCCCTGATTTTTTTGTATTGTTACCTTGTTACTTATAGAAATAGTACTTTTCTATTTCAGAAGACTATATAAATTCAATTTCGGTATAATATTGAAGATCAACGTGATCATTCACGCAAAACAAAATTGCAATATGACGCCAATATTCAGATTTAGTGATTATTTCTAGCTAATATAGAGCCAAAGTCGTCGAGCAACTCAATGAATATTAGATTAATATTGTCTTAGACTTGTAGACAATAAGATTAAGACACAATGACAAGGCATGGGGAAAACAGCAACATGATTGTCTATATAAGACAAAATTTTCATTTGTAATAATGCTCATTCATTTGAATAAACACTAGTTATAAAATATCCACAAAAGACAGTTATTTTTAAAATGGGAAATGACGAAACCTTTATTAAATAATGTCATTTATATTGACATAATATCCATGATGTTGTACAACTTAATTACAAGGCATAAATACAAGCAACATTGATATAACAACAGAACATGAGCAAGAAAAAAATGCCTAATGCATTCTAAAGATACTATATCAAATACAAATTAGCATTGATAAAGTTAAAAAAAGATTATTTAGACTAATAATTGCAGCATATCAATTGAAATTTGACAGTTCCTTCACTTACATTACATGAAAAACCCTAAACACACAAGAACCGAATAATAATATCAAATCAAATGGTAATCTTATTACTCAAAATGTTTCAGTTCTATGTCCTGTAAGTACAGAGTCTGAAAAGCGGAATTAGCATAGCAAATGTCGTGTATAGAACCATCCAAATCAACAGAAAGTTTTCGGCCAACATAAGTACACCTCACAAATTCAAAACTAAATATTCTTTTGACCTATCATGATTGGATTTTGGCATATTTAACAAGAAGTACTCATGTTTTTCAAAATACTTTGTGTCTCCTACTTTTTAACACAAGAGTGATGTCAACATAGTAACAATTTGTTCTGAAACGTACTGTTGATTTACATCATTTGTCTTATATCATAGAAATAAACTGTCATATGATAATAAATCTCTTTTGAAATACAAACAAATCAAATCACAATACAATTCCATAACGTCAAGAATTGTCAACAAAACATTTAATAGATACTGCAGAAAATGATGATATTGAAGATGAATAACACATCTTTCTAAACACGAAACCAATTCTTCAAACACAGAAAGAGTTATCTAATATTTCAAGGAAGGAAAAAACAATAGCATAATGTTTGAATGATTACTTGTAACATTTGTTGGAATAAAGATCCAGATCTTCTGAAGGAAGACAAATGATGTTATTTGCATACTCTGCATATGTCAACATAAATATAAAGGCTAAGAAGATGTGAATAAATATCAATATTGTTTCAAGAACAAATAAACTGCTTCAGAATTTTATATTTTACCCAGTATATTAAAAAGTTAAATATTGTATAAGGGCACTTGCTGTTCCAATGAATCTTGCTTCGAAATCAGCATCTGAATTTAAACTTACATCCTTACACATCTCATACAAGATACAATGAACCAAATATCACTAGGGTCATACAATAACTACCACCAAGGAAGCCAATCACTGGAATTTTATGGAAATAAAATTGAGCAAATAAGCTATCAGAGATGCACACCATGAGCAGCATTAAATTTCTTAGAACCATTAAGATCCTGATAACCAATTATCTACTGATCCATTTTTAATTAGGTTTTGAGTACAAAACGTCTTCATTTCAACTTAAAAAGTCTTAACAAACTGATACAGACTTTGATGAAAAAGAGTATAAAGTATTGACAATACTGTGTTTTTCTTATAAGATTTTACTACTAAAATATTAGTAAGAATGTAGAATTAAAGAAAAAATGGTAAAAGTTCTAATCTCGCTATAAAAAGGTTATGAACAAATTGAAGGGACTCCTGTTTTGGTTTAGAAGAAGAAAATTCTTTAGTGAAAAAAATGTCAAAAGTACAACAATCAATTGTCTTTATACAAAATACTAAGATTTCGAAAATGTATATTCTAGCACAAGATTATGTGTTGAAAGACTTTAAGAGTTATGCATCTGGACTAATATATTGGATATGTAATCAGTACTGTACAAGTTTCACAACCGGCTCAATAGACTATATCCGGAATACACAAATTTGGGGTTTCCCATCCGGTACAAACAAACTTTCACCGTTACAATGAAAACATGTGTACAATGAACAATAGGATTTAATCCATAGTTCGTGCTGTTTAGCAATAATGTGTAGAAAACTTTGTTTGTACCGCCTGTGCACGGACGGAAAACCCCATAAATTTGAATTCCGGATTAGGTCTATTGTGAATAAAATCAAACAAACTTTGCATAAGTTTAATTATACATGTATATGGGAATTAGGAAACATTGTATTACATTGTACTTTTACAATGTTTTTATTAGTTAGAATAAATAATTTGTGCATGTATTTGTTGACTACATTCTGTGACATACAATGCCTTAAGCAAGAGTATATTACACTTATAAACGCACCAAACACAGATAGAGACAAAACTATTATCTTCCATCAGAAAATATGTCTAGAAATAAATGAATAACTCGCCAAATATGGGAATGATTTTATCGTAACAATTTTGAAGAGATGCCAGCAAGTCCTTTTTAAAATAAGGTTAAAGTAAAAATTAAATGATGTATAGATAACATTAGACGAAAAATGGTTTTTAGAAAGCAATGATCTATAGACAACCGAACTGCATGAGAATGCAAAATATATATGATTGATGATATCTATATAGATGAATTCTCAGAAAATATAGATAAATAACAAATAGATGTCACTGAAATGTTGATAACAAAAGAAATCATAGACCTCAGATGTTTTATGTAATATTTCACCACCTAAAGAATGATACAGCAAGGAACAAACCCCCAATGTATTCCATAATCATTCAAATAATGAATTAATTTATAGAATCTCTTTGATATTTTGCCAGATGATGTCATGTGATAATTTAAATTTGTATCAGATCATTGCTCGATTAGACAGCTGATAAATCCGAAGACAAAAGGCTGTCATATAACATTTTGTTAATTGCCACTAAACCAGCCAACTACGTTTCGTTTCGGTGTTGTACTTTTAAAGCAGACAATTCAAGGAAGATTAATCAGTAAGTCAAGCAGAGCCGAAACCAGTAGAAAACAAGCTAAGCCACCACTCTGCACATAGAGCATAAAACGGGTTTCAACTTGAAGTTTTGAAATATAATATCCCCCCCTCTGCTTTTTTGGCTGTGTGATGGGTCTATGTGATGGGTCTGTGTGCACTGACTGTGTGTTCCTGATATGTTTGCTTAAACGTTTTATAAGTAGTTCTAAATCCAATCTTACCAGTAACAGAGCATAGTCCCAGAACCAGTATACACAAAAACACTTGTAGCATTCTTCAGATCCCTGAACAAACTATAACCCTTCAAGGGATTCATATGGTCAGCTCATCAAGACATCTGCAAAACAAAAAATAATTACACTTATAAATAGCAATCTCAATGCATTTTATATCAGCAGCCTGTTTCAGTTTTGGGAGTATAAAAATAACATTCAAAATACAAATCAACAAATACAAATTAAGTACTAATTAGCAAATTAATTATGATATCTACATTTGGTGATTAACACAATAGCGTTAGAATACTTTATTTAAGATGTAAAAGTTTTATATAAAACTTTCAAAGCTACTGTAATGACAATCAAGAAAATTTCTTCCTCATATCAAACAACGAATCAAACTGTTCAACTAATGCAAATGTCTTAACACCATTAAACTTAATTCATAACTAGATATTAAGTAATCAATTTCAATAAACAGGGACAGACAAAACAATATATTTTGATTTCTACAACATTAATGATTCATTTATTATCATCAATGTTAATATAAGCACAGACTAAATAATGTCTACTAGCATTTACTGTAATCAATGCAATCTCAGTGGTAAGGTTATCTACAAATTGTTGGAAATATTACATTAAATCTGTAGAGATAAACATTATTAGACATAATAAGAGTGCACATTTAACATGGGAAATGTAAAACAAATAATAATCAAATTTATCCATCTATACAATATTACTGCCATCCTCATGTTAAAACAATTGCTGAGAAATGGAACAACGAAACACTCGTTGAGAGAAAATACTTTTATACTTGTTATAACAAATAGTTTAAAGAAATGTCCCGAGCTGGAGCAAATATATCATATAACGCGATATATGCACATTTTCTATTAATTCAAAGCTACAAAAACATCAATTTATATTATTTAACTTCATGTAAATGAGGACAGTGTACAATACAACTTCAAATTTAAGTATAAAATACTACACAAAGGAGAAAATTGAAATAAAAATAGAAAACCGACATAGAAAGATTAGGTTAAAACATTATACAGATGATGCAATATTGCGGAACAACGCTGAATCACAGAGAAAATAGTCAACATTACTTTCTGAGTACATATTAAATGTAAAGTAAGTATAACACCAAGCTTCCAGAAATAATATCCGAACGTTTTTAATTCAAACACTTAATCCCTATAAAAAATAATGTCCAACTCATTATACATGCACCACAACCTTGTTGTGCACAATAGATATAATAAAATTAATTAGAAAAGAGCAATCATAGCAAAACAAATAATACGCCACATTTAATAATTTTTAATCAAATAAAATCACTATAATAATAAAAGATGCCTAGCATATTTTTTATAAATCTAAGCTGCATATTAGCATCAAAATGTAATAAATTTCAATTAAAGTGCAAAATCAAAATACAGCTCAAAGCTTCAATGTCACATTAATAATTAAAACAACTTCACAACTTCATGAAATTTATATTTTATTAACATTAGTGCGTACAGTCAATGTACTCGCTAATGAATCGATTTTAAAATCCATGAGATTGTACAATTACACATTTATTGTACTTCAATGTATGATAAGAACTGTAGCATTCATAATCAAGTTAAAATTGACATTAGTTGCTGCAAAAAAATTAGATTAAATTACCATAACTAATACAAACCATGGACTTAATAACAACAAAGCCAGGATAACGGCTTCTTTAGATTATATTAAGACAATCTGTACAAAAACACACATAGAGGCATTTGTCTGCAAAAGATAGACATGCAACCCCCTACATTGTGATAATTGCAACAACTCATTAACATAGAACAAAGAAATCAAAACAAGGAAAAAGGTCAAATTATTTTGTTGCACCTTTCCTCTATTGTTTTATTTGTATAGCTCATCCTAACTTACAAGTTCAAGGAATATGATAAATGACCAATTATATACAGGTGGGCAAAACATGTCGCATGCTAACACATGCTGAGATGATCCAATTTTAATAAACGTTCTATATGACATAACAAAGCAGCATGATGGGCATACAAACAACGTGTTGTAAAGACAAATATGTAGCTGGAATGACAATTCCTAGGAGAACCAGGTATTTATTTTAAATGTGTAATTAAATTATTTTCTTTTATATATTTCATTATTTTCCAATAAAGTCATTCTAGGTACTCTAATACAATAAATTTTCACTTCATCAAAACGCAATATTTTTAAACTCCATTGTCACCATTTACAACTCAAACAACTTCACAACTTTCTTGACATGTGTATTTTCACAGCATTATACAGACGATGTATCTGATTTATGAATATATTTTAAAACCCAAGAGAATGTACAATTACACATTAAATGCCTTAAATGTATGATAAGAATTGTAGGATTCATAATCAAGTTAAATTTGATATTGTATGGATTGTTGATAAAAATGTCAGATCAAATTATTAAAACATACACACCACAGACATAGATAAATAACAGAAATAAATGATATTGTCTCCTTTGAATGATCTGATGTATAAGAAATACACATTGTGGGCATTAGGCTTAAGACAAATTATACTAAGGATAAGCGAGGCAATTGCTGCAAAAGGCCAGACATTGCATAACCCTTTATTTCTTGACATAGCAACAATTCATCAAATTTGAAGAGGAAATCAAATCAAAAGGCGAATGTCAATGCTTTTCTTACAATTTACTCAATGCACCAATTATGTGTTTCTCTATTTGTATTGCATATCAAAGCCCTTGGATATAATGACTGGTAGATTCCACAGAGGTGGCCAATACATATAGCTAACCTATTAATGCCTAGGTCGTACAAGTCAATAACATTCCCATTAGACATATACTTGTAGCAGACTAGACATGAATTAACAAAGTAATGAACTGTCTAAAACTTGGTTTTATCGTCAATGTTTGCAACGGGAAATGATTTTTTTAACTTTCTTGAAACAATATCTTATTTTCTGAAATTATGAAGGCTTCATATATTGACCCTACGCTGGCTACCATTTAATCCGCTTGTAGGATATCAAATTGATTCAATAGCAATGTTAAAACTTAGTGTTATCTTGAATTTAAAAAAGGAATCCAACATGATGACCATCTTTGCCAGCAGTTTATGTAGATAGAAACAATTAGCGGCGTATATGTCTAATAAATATCAATTATCACTTACTGGTGTAACTCTGACCAAAAACAATATTATCTTCATATAATACACATTTTTGTGTAATGATATATTGTATTACTAGAAAAGCTAGATTAAAATGAATGCTGTCGAAATCCTAACATAAAATATAGTATACATTTGTAAATGATTTTCATCACCAAGAACACAGCAAAAGTTACAAATTCTGTAAAGTAAAACATTATCATACATGGCTGTTTAAACAACCGGCTTTTACCACTTTTAATTTTTGCAAGTAAATTTGTCATGAAAAACAGACCCTCTGAAACCAGTATTGTCTATAATTAGACATAACATAGTCAATTGGTTTCCTACTTATCTGAAATGTTTTGTTATCCTGCCTCACAACTTTAATACTATCTGTTACGCATTGAGTAGCTTAATTGTCTATTTCATGAAGAGTTTCAAGGTGAAAGCTATCATTAGTTCTAAAACGCAATTAAAGTACTTCATTATCAAACAAAAAAAATCCAATTGCTGTTTCACGCATCAAGAACAATTTATTAACTTTAGACAAAACATTAAACTCCTGAGTTTCAATGACTTAATTGATTAAAACAGTAACATCAATTTGTAATTAGTATAATTAATTTCAAAAGTATTGTAAAGAATTAATAAAATTCTATCATCTTATCATTATTTAGAAATGCGCATCTCACTCAGCGACAAGCAAAACTTTTTCAATTAAAGATAATGGGTGTAGTAGCCAAGCTTATTGTAGCCATTGTGATTTAGTATCTGCAAAAAGTAACTTTTTTGGCCAAGTTAATCAACATTTCAAGCAAATATAACTGCAATAAAAATTCCACTCGTCAAGCTGGCAAACTTGACAAACTCTCTACAATTAGCAAGGCGTTTTCAGAAGACTTTCTAGGGATGCAGTTTTAACAAAACTGTCACAATGTATAAACAGCCGTATCTAGAGCATAATGGAACTGGAGAAACTTTCAAGTTTATCCATTTAATATTCAGCAATTTGCCAAATGTACAAGAAAATTAAGCTTTTTTTGGTCTCTCATGCAGTTTATGGGACTTCATATGTCAAGATAAAACAAACGTCCTAGCAATATTAAAATGATAACAACGTCTTTTAAATAACTGCTGAAATATTCTGGGAGATTTTCAATAAAGAATGACATTTCAGACAGTTAACACTTCAAGAAAAAACAAATTCTCTAAATTATAGGATTTTTTATTTTAAATGAGTACAGAAGGTGTTTGCAACTTGATATGTTACTTTGTTACAAAAACTATATAACTGTTATATAACTGTTTCATACGACAGTAGAGAGATTAATTTTTCTACACTAATCTGAACAAAAAACTAACCGATACATTTTATTTGAAACACCAAGTATCAAACCGGAAACCTCAAGTTCTTATGTTAGCTTGGTTTTTGTCTTGCTGAAAAAAAATGATATTGAATTCTATGGTTATGATATAGAAACTGTATCATTGATTCAAAAAACAAAGTTTGGTTTTTGTAATGAATCTTCATATTATTACAATTTCAGCTACGACGGAAAGTTTATCATTTGACAAGCTTCCTTTGATAAAACCTAAGTTACTAGCGCTTGCAGGACACTAGTTGTGATATAAATAGTCTCAGCATTTTTTATGAAAGTGTGTTAATCTCCGAGCATTGGAATTAAACCCAAGTCATAATAAATAACAATTGCACCACTGCCATTTCTAAGCAAACAACGTTAAGAATAACTATTCTCAAGTATTAACTTCTGGTGTTTTTCAATATCGAAACAAACATGAGTTGTATGAATTTGCAAACAAAATGGCCAGTTTATGGAGTTGGTTTTTCCCAAATTGATTGTTCATAAAAAAATTAAAGAGGGACTAAATCATTTTATTTTGAAATATTGAGCAGCTGTCTTCGGCATCAACTCTCTAGCTTTAACAAATCGATGTAATATTCCAAGGCTAGTTGGCGCTAAACTCCATGTTAACAGATGTAACTTGCAATGTTTCATTTTTGTCCCTGTCAGATAAGACAAGTCATGGTGCCTATGATACTAGTTATGTTAAATAGTTTGACAGATACATAATAAATATAGAGTTGAATAAACAGATTTATCAATTTATACAATCAGAGTCATCTCAGGAGAAAATGGTAATTTATGCATGTTGCCAGGTTCTTTAGTGTCTAAATGAAATAGACAGCAATAAGATACTTCTTGTCCACAGTTTTAGATTAGAAAATCTATGAATATTCCTTAGGTCAGTTTAGAATGTGTATTGAGTTATAACACTTTCTTATCAAATAATTAAAGCATAGCGAATACGCAGATAAATGGTAAAGAAGTTCATAGAGAGCATTTAAGAATGATATTATAAAATGGAAAGTATTTAACATTCAATCAACATTGTTGTCTTTGCTAACAGGGTAAAATACATATGCAATAAATACGGTGTTGTTGAACGCAGGGCTGACAACAATTACTTCCGTAAGTTTATTCACTTCATCCACAAAATATTTATTCCTGCAAGCTTTAAATTGGGTTATATATATTAAATAGAATAAATGTCTGAGGATTCTTCAAACATATAAAGTAATTTGTTTAAAAATTTACATAAAGTCAAAAGGTCATGGAGATCATACAAACAAAATATTTTAACTTAACTTTAACACCCATCTGATTATAACATTGTTTTACATTGTTTATAGAGTGTAAGTGCATATACATATTCTAAATAAAACAAAGACAATTATAGTTTACTTTCTACGCATTGTATTTATAAGGGTAATCTTTGAGTACTCCTTCAGTAACTCTAAGCTATTATTTGAAGATGTCTGTCAATTTGCGAGCCCGGTAGGGGTATTAATATCTGATTAAAGCATACAAATTTAGTTTAGGATAGTTTATTTTATGTTTCCCACTAGAATATCAAGTCTGATTTACCAAACAAACCTAGCATAATGGAATAAATTTCTAAGAGACAATTTTCTGTTTTCGATAGCAGTAAACAATTAATTCTCATACAAGGAAGATCTAACTTCCTGTGTGTTTGAATACAGAGGTAAGAAATGCAGGTTGTCTTAATTTCTGAATTATTGGTACAAAGTGTTTTCAGTCTGGTATTCAAATTTGTTTTAAAACAATGAAAAGCTGGATGAAATGGGTAGAGTTCACAATAACAACATTTTAGTGACTAAACTTTCAAATGTAATAAATTCTTTCATCAATATAAGAGTTCATGGAAAGAGAAATAAATTCAAGTAAATTTATACTGTCTGACTTATCTAGTGTAAAGTAGTCAACAACATGTCAAACCATATGGCACCACTAAATGTGACTTTTTAGCATTAATTCAAGTTCTAATTTAAAGACAATAAATAGTGGTGGTTGATATATCAAAACAAATGGTGTTGCATGTTAGAAGCCAAGGATAATGGTTGTAATTTGATAAAAACTAGTTCAAATCTATAACCTTACATATAAATATTTCTAATACGTTACAAATATTTAAGCAAGATAAATGCAATATGATACAGAAACATAATTGTCAAAATCAGAGACAATCTACGGTAAATAACAGTTCATTACTATCAATTAATAATGGTATTACATAATGAGGCATTTAGTCAAAGGTTAATGTATTCAGAAATATGGATTAATAAAGTTGGTTAGTAATAGGTAATTAGTTGGAAATATTTGAAACGAACCTTTTTTCAGTTATGTTATGACATGCATCTCTTTTATCTTGATGGTACACACGTGTCCTCGTCTACTGATTTCGGTTCAGATAGGCTACATAATAATAACTATACCAGTGTAACAGCAACTAAGTCATGCCAAATATTTCTTCAATCTCAGATATTGATTTGAGCCAAGCAGTCAGATCACTTAAATGATGTACACATAAATCTTTAAACAACAACTATTTGTCAGTTTCGGATCTCACGAACTTAAACATTAGAACATTTACTTCGTTGTTTGAGTGCTTGTAAAATCTAATTTTTAAGTGAATGAAAATCAATATTATGATGATGACATTTTTTATAAACTTTGTTTAGTTACTATACATTTCATGAAGATTTATAAAATGTTTCAAGCATACAAATATCGCTCTCTCGAATCTGACATACTAAGTTGAAACTACTTTATATGTATTAAACATACATTTGTCAAGAAGTTCTAAATTTTCATAAAAATAGGAAAATTTGTAAGCAATCAAGTAAATGGCAACTTAAATCATTTTCGAGGAATTTCTCAATTTAATAAATAACTTCATTAATCATAACACATCAACTGTATATTTATCCAGATATTTTCCAATCTTATATATTTCATAGAAAACAAGAATCTTAAGAACTAGAAATATTTCTAAATATATCCCATACGGTTGTATGAACAAGTGAAAGCTACTTGTCAACAGTTTAAGTTTTTACCAAAGGAGGGGGCAGAAAAGTACCGATATTGGAGGTACTGATTATATTAAAAAAATGTTGGATATGATTTCTATCAATTTTCAATTAAGTGTTGACATGAGACGGTATGATTTACGAGACAACACATTGCTCTCTGACATTAAATCAACTTTGTAATCATAAAACTGTAACAAAAAGAAACATGGCTTGGCGGAAGAACAAACATCCATATAAATTGCCAGTTCCCGAGAAAATCCAAAACAAATAGACAGCTCCAGCCAAAACTAGCCAGACAGGGAAAATGAATATGAGAATAAAATCATATGGGACCTAAAAGAATATTAAGGCTATCCTCTATAAAGAAATATACCAACACTATAAGTAACAGTAGGTCTGAGGATGAGTTGTTTTTCTGATATGAAACCGTCTACTATTCTATACCATTAAATTGATTCTAGTAATTACATCTGTCTGCATCGAACATCAAATAACCAAACATGATCTTCTTTAACTAGAAGAATTCAATATTGCTGTTCTATATATCGTGGTATAAAACATACTGCCATGTTATCTTATCATGGAGGTTGCAAAAACTAAGACTATGCATTGTGTTATTACTAGTTTGTTTGTTGAATTAGACACCACTTATAAAAGGTTTTAAGTACCGACGTATTTACTGAATCAAAATCAACTAATCCGATATCTGTGAAATTATTATGTTCTGTATTGTCTTGCTTCTTACCTTTTCAAAAGGAGCCATCAGTTTTATCTCAAAGTATTTATATTTAAAGAAGAAACATCAACATTAAGTCTCGTTTTCATGAAAAGATATGACCTACTGCGAGCTAGATGGGGATCCAAACAACTACATGTATTTTAGAAACAAAAAATATGAACCACTGGGATAACGGATGTCTACATAAAAACAAGACATAAATCCCGAATAGTATTGAAATAGATTTACGATATTAAACAAACATAAATATTTCATACATGCAAATAAAAAGCAACCTGAAAATATAATCCACTAAAGAAATATATATTCCAACCACAAAACAAGAAGTAAAACTTCTCCAATATCACGATGTTAATGATACACACATAAAATCAGTAAAATAAGTATAAGTACGGAACTTCTATGTCAATGCCAACATTACTAATAACTAAATATAATAATAACAACGTTTATGACTAAACCTTTGCCCACTGGGATTCATTCCATAATATTACCATGTTTACGTAATTGCGCATAGATTTCTATAATACAGCTCTAACTTCATTGATTGTAATGCATTATTAATACCAGTACCATGTTTTCATACAATAATTGCTAGCTGTAAGTGCAGGTAAAAGAGCATCTTGACCAGGTCAATTTACCTATTATATGACTGCTTGAATGTCAGTTACTATAATAATATGTTATCACTAACAGTCACTACATCTATACGTATCAAGTCAGTCTACCAAGCTTTAATTATCTCTGTGATAATAGCAGTGTATGAGATAATAACATGGTGTAACTAAGGTGATAATCGCCTCATTCGAAAATCAGCAATTAAGAAAATCAGCAATTACGTTAGGAGATAAAATAGTTTACGCATCTGATTACTTCCCGTCAAAGTTACTAATTCATGTTTCGTGTCATTACATTTACTAACTAATCAAAATATAGAAAAACACATTTTGAAATTAGTAAATTACCTATCATTACATCAAAATGGAATTGTAATACTTTTGTATTATAATAATCAACCAATGAAAAATACAATACTTTTACAATGTTGTCTAGGTCATTTACAAAATTAAATATTAATGAACCTTGCAAATTTCATGATTATGAAATCAAATGATCTTTTGGCTATGCTCCAGGGTAATTAGGCATTAGTGATTAAGCAATTCTAAAAACGTTCCAGAATAGCCTCTTCAAATACATAATAAATCAATCGACTCTACGACGTATCTTTTTTAAAAGCACTGGAGTAAAGTTTAATGTTAAGCGATGCTGGTCAAGAGTGCAGATATGCCTAATATTGTCATACATTTACATTACTGCTCAGAAAAACTTCAAATTAAGAACATTGACATAAAACTGTACTTAATTGAGACTTTATAGAAAATAGCTCCGGTCTAAGTAGGTCAACTAGCCCAGGAATTGAAAGGTATACTACGTCCCTGAGTTTATAAAAATTTTAAACGCAACACTAGTCTCAATATTTGATATATATATATATATATATAAGTTCAAAAATGTTGTACCAACTAGCATAGCATTTATAATACCATGTGCAATACAATCAGCAAAATGGTCCTTAACTGACAACTTTGACATTGACACTGTAATATTTCAATGAGCAGGAGTTGTCATAGTGCTTTAAATACTTTGATAACATTTTAGACACAGTAACCAAATAAATGAGCGACAGTCTTGATGGTAGTTATGACATTGTGGGAAATGTAAGTCTTAAATCCTTAGTATTACAGCTTATACACTCTGGGTTTTTGATCACATAATTTCTTAACTTAAAGTATTTTTGATATATTATTAGTTTATTAAGCAAGTATAATTATTGGCTTATCATCTAACAGTTCGTTGACATGTTGTCGTAATTGATTCATTCGTCAAGAATTAAGAATGCAAAACTTTTGATAAAATCAGGTTAATTATTATTTTAATTATGCACAAGCGATTGCGTATAACTCAACTATTAACAATCTAATACCAAACTTATAGAACCTGAATTAAGAAATATTGCAGGACAAGTTTCTCAAAATTGGAACTTAATAAGATTAAATGAATCAATTAGCAGACTGGTTACCATTTGTATTAAACCTGGAGCCAAACTATAAAATCAATGAAAGAAATTAGGATGCGGAACATAAAAATGTTCCGACCAGACTAAATCAATAAAACAAATTATTCCTCATTGAACTATAACTATGTCATATTGCTAGAGTCATAAAAATTACATTATCCTTTTTCAGACGATATTATCTGAGAGAAATTCAACTTAAAAAGTATAATAATGTCAGTCGAAAGTCATTGATACAGATTCAGTCCCAAAGCAACAAATCAGTAAAAACTGAAAACTATACCCTGTATCAGGTAGAACTCATTATGTAGGATATGTTCTAATGTCATATGTTAACCTTTAGGGAGTTAAGGTGATTTATACACACTGTATAGAATCGGTAGAATATTGTTAAAACATACTACGCAGAAGTATAATGTATACACATCCTAATTAAAGTTCAAATAAAGAGTTGAGTATTACTCAGACATTTCAATATATAACAGAATTTTAGTCAAGACAGTTTCTGTGGAATATTATCTTCTTTAGTTTCAGAAGAAATCTCTGGCATGTTATCTGCTTTAATTCTCTCAAACATTTCCTTAAGATGTCCTTGATCACAGCTGACAATGGGCACTGGAAATTTGAACATAAATCAACCTAATAATCAATGAATCTCTTTCACAGATGGGAGACCTGACAAATGATCAGAAGAATAAAATACATTAAGCTATTTTCATAGTAAGACTCTTTGATGATACACTGTTCTGCAATCACTGGAATATCTTAATTAAAAACAAACTAAATATGGCATCACGATTTCAAAGCAAACACTAAAATATCATATACCTAGTGAAAGTAAAATGTATGACATGTTTTAACATATGCTTATGTTTATTATCATATTCAACAACGTCCCAGCATTTTAGCAGACCAGTCTTTTACTGTGTAATGGCCCAGTGCTAACTTCAATCCCATTAAAGCCGACAACATTATAGCCGACAACTTATTATACACAACGAGTAGAAAAAAGTGAGTGAAAAGAAATACTTTAACTTCTGTTAACAACCAGACAGGAAAATTTCGTCCAATAATAAAAAACACATTATTAAGAGACAGTTTAATGTACGAAAAGGAGATCAGTTAGGAAGCTATAGTAGACGATAATGATAAAGCAGTCAAATTAAATCCTATGATCATCGGCAGAAACAATAAGACCTTTCTTAAACATTTTTGGCATTAGTTAACCACTATCAGGCTTCTGTAGACAAGACAGACATATCTATATATGACAGTTTCATTAAACAACTAAAGGACAGGATCACAATGGTATTTATGACCATCCTAAACTTTGTAAACTTGTAAGAGTACAGTATATCTGATGTCCAAAAAAGGCTTGTTTAGTTTCTTCAAAAATATCAGACAACTGTATCATTTAGATTTGAGTATGCAACCCCTGTAGAGTCTAGTAAACGACATGACTGTTATGTAAAAACTCAGAAAATATATCAAAAGTGCTTATCAAGAACCACGGTAAAACTATCTGAACATACACCAATGCAATTAGCATGACTTGGATGGAATACATGACATACTAGTTTGGATCAAACAGCAACAGTGTCTTCCATTGTATCTGTGTGATCTACATACACCATAGAGGTTGGCCTTTATCCTTGAATCAAAGATGTCAGTTGTAAGCCAGTAGAGATATTATGTGTTTTAGGTCAAGAACCAATGACTGTGCAGAAAGTAATGAGTAGTTCCCATGACCCCTTAATGCAACTGAATTATAGTAGAAGAAGCAGTCTAAAACACAATGTCATGCTTGATATAGATCAAAGGAATTCGTAACAAAATTTCGTAAAATAAAGCAAATCGATCTAAAGTACGATCGTTGTAAATCGAGATGTCGCCAATCAAATAAATTGCTTTTTCATTTTTTCAAATTTCAATATTTCCCTGAAATATGCAAATTGTGTAAATAATCTTTAACAAAAACAAGGATAATGACAGAAATTTGATTCCTCTCAGATTTAAATAAAAGTTGAAGAAACGGTTAACATGTTTTTGTTTCAAATTAATTTGTTTTCTAGAAATGTTGATGGAAATATTATGCAACACTTAAACAACACTTTTTATAATCAGTTTGCGATCCGATGTTAGGATGACACTCTCTTCTAAAATTTCAAGCCACATTAAATATTAAATCAGCTCTTCAAAATGAAAAACTGATGGAATAACTCATAATGCTCATCAAACAACTTCCTATAATCAGATGATTTAGTTGAGTGTTCACTGAACTGAACACATAAGTTCTCTTAAAATCACTTAAATACTTCCAGTTTCAGGGGCAATGAAATCTGACAAAAATGTTTCAAGATACACTGATAGCAACACAAGACTTAAAACAACGATCTTCAATTACTTCAGATCATTTTCTTATGACCAAGTACTATAAGGAAAAAGGCAATAACAATTCTACGAAAGTAAATCATTTTAGCATTCTGTGAACAATAAAAACAAGCTCGTATTTTCATGCAACATTAATTGGCTCCTTGTCTCCTATAGAAGCAATAAAATGATATTGAAATAACTAATGACAAACGCTTTTTATTGCCTTCTCAATAAACTACAGGACACAGGTAACAGGTAACAAGCGCATCCAACTGAAACACCAACAGTCCATTAGATGTGTCATAAATTATCTGAATGGAACATTCCTATTTCATAGTTTCTATAATGGTGTTCCCATTCAAATGTCAGTAGTGAGGCCTTAACATAGTATAAAACTTTTGTGTGTTCTCTATCTTAATGCTATACCTAACTATCGTTTAGTAAGATCATATATAAGGTTCAATGGTACAAATTTCATATTTTGTATTCTAACCACTACAGCAAGTAACTATAAATATCTGATATTATTTGAAACATGCAGTTATTTGTTTTTTCTACAAAACACAAATGTTTCCTCAACCAAACAAAAGGATTCATTTACAAGCATACTAATTTTGTCTTGCAATAAAATACGTTACCAAATAATGATAAAACAACAATATTTTATCGAGTACAGCCAACATGCTATAATAAAGTAATGTTCAATAAACACTAGTTGCATAACAATGCATTACAATGTCTTCAACCGACATGTCCATCAACTTGTAGAAATAATCACTCACTAATGTTTCTTAAGCTGAGTAACAACTGTCTATAAAGTACAGTTACTTTACATAGAAAAAGGACGAATTTTCAAAACACAACATTATTAACTTATAATAAGCATAAATATTAATTTTCATTGGACCGTAATGAAAATAAGTATATTTACATTAGATAAAATCATGTCAAGGATAATTAAGACCTATTTCTATGCTATAACTGTATTTCACACATGCGGAGTTAAAAGCACTATCATCGTTCTCTTTTAACTTCATCATAATTGTTATATTTATTTTCCTTCTACTATATCTATATTTTCTGTATATTTTAGTTTTCATCCTTAATTACATTTAGTTTCCCTGTAACAAGTGCTATGCACGTTTCTCAGAGATTCCCCTGAGTCATATCTAAATTTTAGATATATGGCTTCTACATGTTCAATTTTCATCATTTCACTTTTTATTTTAGAATGACTTATATCTATTAAACAACCGAAGAACAAAATTATCAATATATTTTGCTCTGTTTTTAAATGAACTTCAATATGAACATCTTAATTTCTTAAAATAATATCAATACATGTACAATATATGTAATGCATACAATATAGAATGTTCCATGTTTTCTGAATGTGTTCGTGGTGCACCTTATGAACATTCAATAAACTTCATCAAATACCTTTAATAAACATTATCAAATACTGTAATGCATTCGTAATATAGTTGCACAAACAAAATGCAAACCAGTTAAGCAGTTATAATGAGACGATGGGACGATATGGATAAACATAATATCAAGTTTAATACTTACATTAATATTTAGTTATACTGTTATAGTAAGACGATAATGATAACATTTTTTACTTCAATACCTTCTTTTTCAACACTAGAAAATCCTCACAAGGGTAGTAAAGAATAATGCCATATCTATGAGTCACATTTTGGATAAGCCACAGCGTTTTATCCTGTATTGAAGTGCAGAGATGGGAAATCATGTGTATTATGTTAAAATATATTTGATGTAATAATTACATCATACTGATATGTGTTATCTGAGAATCAATATAAACACCTTGGTTAAAATAACTAACGAATGCCACTTTCTTTGAATATTAACATGATCAACCAGCAATGACTTGAAAAACAACGACATGACAGACTTGAGTATGATTAAAATGTTGTGTAACTCAATTCCTGGCTTTTAAAGTGAATCAATCTCAAGTAAAATGAATACATTGAGAAAGATGGATGCCCTTATCAACTGAATGGCATTTCTAACTCTTCAAATTTCAACCTTTTCTTGAAATATGCAAATTGTGTACAAACTGTAACAATAAAAACGCCGATAATGACAGAAATCTGATACTGTCCAGAAATAAAGAATTAACAGATCGTTGAATATGTTTCATTAAAAAAAACGTTTTTCTAGAAAAGACTATGGAAATTTTGTGTAACGATTAAATCTAACATCTTCATAAACTGGTTTAATGGTGACACCATACACACTTTAAAAATGTCAAGCCACATTAAATCAACTTATCAACCATAAAAAGGATTGAAAAAGATCAGACTACACTTTAAACATTGAAATTTAAACATTTACTAAATTATTTGGTAGAAATTTAAGAGCAGTTGAATAACACATTTAAGCATGCAGTTCTTCTCTTACAGAGCACTTAAATACTTGCAGATAAAATAGCATTATTAATCTAACAAAAACCTTTTGGAGACACAGAGGGCAACCACGAAATTACAATAGCGATCTTCAATTTATTCAGATAATTTTCCTATGACCAAATGCTATAAAGAAAATACCCATTTCTCCACAGGCCAATCATTTTAGCATTCTGGAAACAATAAAAAAACAACCTCGTATTTTCATGCAACATTAAATTGGCTCCTGGTCTCCTACAGAAACAATATAATAATATTGAAATAACTAATGGCAAACGTTTTTTATTGCCTTCTCAATACAGAACTGCAGGACACATTAAACAACCGTATCCAACTGAAACACCGACAGTCAATTAGATGTTCCATTAGCTGTCTGGAGTGTTACTTCTCTTGATCATTGTTTACACGTTTTATGGTGTCCCCTTCAATTCTTAGATTGAAGATTGTTGTGGTTTGGTTCAGCCTTCAAATGGAACTATGCATATTCAGTTTTCGTCTTTGTTATTACTTTTCTAGTTAAGTTATGTTCAACCATTTTTGTTACTTTCTTCGATTTTTTTCACAAACATTCTCTTGACATCAACACTGTCAGCATCTTTATAATAGGAGGAATATGATATTTTTTTCAAAGGAAAAAGAGTATCTACCTTGACAGGAAATAATTGTCATCTGGTCCTTTATGAATTGCAACGGAACAAATAAAGATCCATCTAATCTATTCAAGAGGCATCTAGTGACTCTTTTTCTGACTTAGTGTTCTTATATGAGCATTGTGCACCTGTTGTTGTTTTGCTTTAACATTGTAACAAAACGAAAGATCCAGAAATTAAAAATTGGTTAGCAACAAAAGATTGAACACATGTACGAACAATTTGTTTGACCTGAGCACACAAAGAGCATCGATGATTATTATTGCAACCCAACTAACTTGTATAAAACATTTGCTTCACATTCAATGATGTCAAATTTGAAAACACGAATAATCACGCTAGCATTTGTCTTGCCATAATACAGGTTTAACAATAATGATAAATAAACAATTTTGGTCTATAAAAAGCCATTAAAAGTATCAACTATTCTCAAGCAGTAATGCAAAATAAATATTAAATGCATTGGGTTAGGCAATGTGTTACAAATGTGTCCATCAACTTACAAAACAATACTTGTTTCAATTTGTTTGGCTTCTTACATTTTTTTATTCAAATGAAATACATGCATGCTTTCTAACATTAATATCAAGAGCCTTCATAAGTCGCAGTTCTATATTTTAAAGCAAAATGAAAACATTAGCAGAAAACCTTCAAACAAATAAAAATGTTTGTTGTTAGCACTTAAAACAGGGTTGTAACGGTAAACGTAAGATTATACTGCATTTTTAAAATTGATATTGATACAAAATAGTCAGTCAGTCAAATGAGACAGTTTCCCTGGCTAATAACAGTACTGTCACCTTTCATAGACAACATTCTATTTCCTAATAAAGACTTAATAGTTGCAGCTGGTTTCCAAACCATCAGAAATAGTTTAAAGCCAATTGAAGTGAGTGACCACATACACAGGTTAAAATTTGATGAATGTGTTAAATATCACTCAACATAACTTAAATACCACTTTATTAATTCTTCTACACTTGTAGAAATTGACTTGAGCCCGTTTGATACGTTTTTTCTCAAGTTGGTGTTGCATGAAAGTCCTATTTTTGCACGACTGAAAGATGATTCATTGATTTCTCATTTCACAAAATTAAATCCAAGGATGATATATCTCATTTAACTACATTAAAACTGGAATATTGACATTACTGACTTTATTACTTAATAAGCCTAAATTTAAACCTCTAATTTCCTACAAAATTTTATCAACTTTACTTTCTCAGCATTTTCTTTTTCCAGAGGAAATTCAAATGCTACTGTCAGGCAAAATCCAATTATCCAATTAAAGCTAGAATTTTAGATGTTAAGGGTATACTTTTAAATGAAACCAATTCATCATCGTTTTATCTGTAAGTCTTTCTTTTTCACCTAATATCATTAGGTTTTAATCTACATGTCAATTGTAATGGAGAAAATAAGGCATAAAGACGTAATTTTCACATACCATGTCCCTTTAGGTATTTAACAGTACAGATGTTCTCTAGTTGACATTTATAGTCGCCAATACAGCCAAAAGTAAAAATATGTTTCGATTTTTTGTCTTTACAAAAAGGGAACCATCTAAGAAGTATACATTTCAATTTTACAATCCAGCAAATGAGAGGTATAAGAACACAAGACAGAGACGAAAAAGATCATGTTAACTGCTCCTTAGACTAATGATGAGTCCTTAACTACAACCCCCTGATCCTGCTAGACTAACCATGACCAGATTGACCTGAAAATAACACTGAGGTAAACCTTAGATAATGTTCAATATATCAACTAATGTAGGTATCCCATTGCTAATCATCATACATCTACTTGCAATGGTTACTCAAATGTATTAAGTCATTTCTAGAGATTGGTTTTTTTTCAGAGTGACACACACAGGCAACAACCCTTCAATTTAACACTCCAGAATACTTCTGTTATTGGTTAATAAGGCTATAATTATATCATTGTATCATAAAATCTCCCCATCAGAGATATAAACCTCTAACAAAAAACAATTAGTATCAATTTGTGTAGATGAAGGTTCACTGTCTTGTTAATAACATAATATTAATGCTATATTGGCATGATATCTTTTACTAGGGTACGTTGTGCTTCTGTTTTTAGTTAGATTTTGATGTGCAGAAATATCTTTTGTAAGTGCAATGAGACAATGTATACTTAGAAACATGAAATACTTTTTTTCACAATTACGACTTCAGCTTAGTAGGTAACATGTCTGTTTGACTATGAACGCAGATTTTTTGGACATACCTACATACCTTAAATTGTTTTGTCATGAAAAAGTATCTACATTCATTCTCATGCAAAACTCTGAATCAGGTAAAGCTGTTGTTAATTACTTTAGAGAGTTTGTGCTAGAGAGCAAGGTCTGTAAAGAGACATTGAGTAAAACAATTAACCAATCTGGAATGTAATTGATAGTGAATGAAAACCATACATTATCACACACTGCAATAAGTGTAGTAATTTGATGTACAAGATGTTTAATCTAATGCAGATAGCAATAACATATTGTTATGTATTGCAGCTAGGCATGTCAGTAGGCATTAATGTATTGTGTGATACTAAACACACACACAATATTGAAATCTATCTTAACAAAAGTTTAAAAGTATCTCTGAATTTTAAAGTAATGAACTAGAATACAGACATTTTAAAATCAATAAGAAAGTACAAGTAAGTTTATTCATATTGCATAGTCATTTCTTGAGGACTAAGATGTCAATAGACGAATTAGTTCACATTGTAATGTCTAATGTCTGTACCATAAAGTTTGTTACAATTGACTAGTTGTTAACAATACTAAGTCAAAAAAAGTAAGCTATTTAACATTGTCCAGTAAAGTTCCGCTATTAAGACCACTTTTGTAATTTCAAAATATATAGTGGAACTTTACTGTACATGTATAGTCATTGAGTGAGGACCTAAATTTCAATAGACAACTCTGTTTTTTTATTTTTGAATAATTGTTTATTGTCACAAGTTTTACAATTATTATTTACAATTTACAAATAGTAACTGCAAGAAATAATTCAAATAAAGCATTGTATTACCTAACACAGAATACAGAAGAAATCATAAAAGTTTTATGTCCATCAGTGAAATATTGTAATGAATGACAAATAACAAAGAGTAGCCTGCTCATGGCAATGTACTTTAATTTTCAAACTAAGTAATAAAAAATATAAAATGGAAGCATAAATAGAAGCAAAGAAAAGGAAAGAAAAGCATAATCACATTGCTAAAAATAGTTGACAATTCAAACAGAATACATCAAACTTTTAATAACAGAACTTTTGACAAGGCAATATATATGTAGCAAACATTGAGGTTTTGTACATAGTTTTAGTTTAAAAGCGTGGACTAGAGATTAAGTTCTTACGTTCAGTGAGTATAATGAATGCCTACAGGCTACTGGAAAAAAAAACAAATAAATGGCAAGCATGTTTTAAGTAGCGTAAATATTGACAATTGAATAGATAAAATCAAGCAATGAAACCAGTACCATATGATATGCTAGAAAAATATTTAAAAGTACACATAGTCTATAAGGACAATTTAGACAGTGGAGAAGTGAGAAGTAGATATGAGCATAAGACAACTAATAGTTCACCATTGGGAGTAGGTTATATTGGAAACAATCAGCATGATGATACCTTAAATGGGCAGTAAAAAGATGTACAGTACAGTATGACTTTCTTAGTAACAAAATATCAGGAAAAATGGGAGAAATAAGTGATTTATGGACACTTAATTTCACAGTACAAGTTTAAAAAATGCCCTCGTGAATTCATATTATTTCTTTAATAAAAACATGGTTCCCAAAAGAATACATACAAGATTTTCATAGCCACATTGTCTGAAACTTTGATTCTTGAATAATTTAATTTAAGTCTCTAAAACATGATCTAGCTATAGAAGTAAAGGGTTTTTTATAAAAATAATAACAAGAAATCATGTAAAAAATATCATGAACCAAACAATAAATCTCTGCGATGGCAAATTAAAAGACTAAAAAAGATAAATCTTAAAAGTAAAAAACAGATAAAGACAAGCAAGAACAAAATTTAATTCACTAACAACTTGAGCCATGTGGGGCTAATGTAGGTCAATGCATTAGGCAAATACTCAAAGTTCAGGACCTTTGAGTTCACAAAATTTGTGACACCATACATAAACTATAACAATATTATGTAATTTGTCATGATTTTCTAGACTTACTTATTCTTACAATCCCCGGTGGTAAGTTGAAAACAATTGTAAAATATATTCAAGGCAGTGATCAACATTATGACAGCTGCGATAAAATTTATGTCTGACAATGAGACAAAATTGATAATCATTGTATTTGGCATCTTTTACAATTATTCATATAATATCACCAAAAACTGTATATTGTTTCAAATATTGAATTGTAAATGTAACTTAAACTGGATTATAGCCTGCCAACTCAACAATTGAACATAATAAAAGTCATATTTCATTCTAGTCAAACACTACAAGTTTGAAAACAGTAATTTCCTAGTATCCTCTTAGGAACAGTGTTAGAGTATTTGCATTACATAGAATTACAAGTTGTAAATTCTTAACTACTGTGTCAAGTATAATATAACATGCAGTCTGACAAACTGTTTCCTGTAATGTTGTCAGTTGATATACCCAACAACCAATTCTTTTCAACATTGACAATAGCTAAACCAGAGAGAAATTCATGCACATTTCAGTCACTAAGTTATGCAAATCTGTACATAGAATGTCAATTTGTTTTAGTAATAAATCTACATTCAACATTCAAGTATTACACTCCTATGTCCTGGCACACCTTATACAACTTCTCTTAGTCATGCATAGTTTGTGCAAATTTACCCTTGGCAGAATTGTACCTAACACACTTTGGTAACAATATTACCACTATTTAAAACTGATGTTTTGATGAATGTATGTCAATTAAGTGAGATTTGTCTCAATGTTTACTTTTATTAACTATACCTATAGCATAAAAAATAGTTCAATCTACATCTAATAGTGGCCCATGTAAAAAGCAACAATACAAAAAGATGGTGAACTAACTGTTGCAGTTATGACTGGAAACTTGTCCTAGTATTGCACTAAGCACCTTAAACAAACACATAAGTATGACTATTTGTTCTCTATCCATATTCTGTAGTTTCCTAGGACAGTTGCTCATTAATATAAGTAGAAACAAAATGTACCTAGTCTCCTGCATACCAAAATCCATTTATCATATGAATACAAATCTAAGATTTGTAAGGAGAGAAAATCCAATTTATTCTTTAATCAGAAAATAATTTGAAAGCGCATGGTAATTATTTTTCGCCCCCAACATAATAAATTTTACAAATGCAAAACATTCAGACAAAGTGTTAGCAACAACAACAACAAAAGCAATTGTTTGTAAAAGTAATAACTAAAAACTATTGCACCAACAATCATTAATTGTAATTAAATCCTACTCGGGTCAGAAGCGCAGTTGGTAGCACACCGGGATTTTCGAATATCTTGTACCAAAAGGGGGTGCGATGACAAATCCCACCTGGGGAGGTTATACCCTTCAATGATATTTGACAATAATGTCAATATTCTTCAATTAATCAGGTATATGGAGAAGTTTCCGGCCTTGTGGAAGGGCAGGCGAGTACAGGTTATAGATGAGGGTCCAGGAAAGCTATCGGCGCGATATGACCTCTTTGTGTTGGTGCGCCGTAAAACCCAAACAAACAAACAGGAATGCTATTTTAGGTACGCTCAACAGCTGAAAAATTTCATAACTTGTTTTGACACCGTTAAACCCCGAATAAAACTAGAAATACACATCTCGTCAGGTAAGGTCAGTCTCAAATAAGGTTAGGTTTTCAGAGAAAAACGATAGTGATATCTATACACAATATTTAACCAGGCACTAGAAACAAACCTCATTAGGAAAGGCCAGTCTTAGATAAAGTTAAGTTTTGTTTATACTTTGTCTGACTCTCAGAGAAAACAATGGTGATATATACACAAAATTTAACCAAGAACTTGAAGGAAATAGTAAAAGCACACTTTACCTTTGATGAAAGTTACTGATAGTAATGACAGACTGAAGATAAACATTAATATGAATGGTATGCCACACCTCTGATAACATACTAAAAAATTCTGTCTAGAGTAGATAGTCTACAGTATTGTTTATATCAAGAACATTATTCCAGGAATTTCCTAACCAAACACACCATACATAATCTCACTGATAAAGAACATATTCTCGGAGACAAACATCACAGGTGGTTATCTGTATACTCCGGCTATTTTACTGTAAGAACAATTCTTGGCTCTTGTTAGAAGACATATGATACAGCAAATAATATCCTTGTTACTAAAGATCTGTTTTTAGAGGTGATTATCCAAAATTCAATGTTTTGGCGAAAGGATGGTTTACACAATTTTTTGAACAATAATGTTTTTGCTTTGAACATTAATCATCCATACATTTGCTCTGTAAAATTTAACTAGAAGACTGAATAGAAATATTTATCATACAGAAAATTAATGAGTTGAAAGAGAAAAACTAAGTAAACTTTTAAATAATTTTTTCTAACAAATCAGTTTGCAGAGGGGATAGTAAAATTCTTAACTTTGGATAAGGTGAAAAAATAAAGGAATGCGCTTTTTCTATCTTTTCTTATATTTTTTACTAAATTTTCTTCATCATGAAGTTTTTATAAGTTCTTTTTCTTGGCATCATCAAAGAACAGTCAAGTGTAACAAAAGAAACCCAGAAAATAGTTACAAACAACATTTATTTTATTAGACTAGACTTTAGGTTTTTTAGGATATATAGAGATAAATTTTGGGTCTAAGTAAGCGAAAATGATAACCATACTGTCTGTCTTACAAAAAATGTATCAAATGTTCAAGTCTACAGCTTCACTTTAATTAAATTCAATAAAGTTTCACTATTCAGACCATCAAAATGGATGGTCTTAAAAAGGGATTGGTCTCAGCACATTGACATTCTTCTTCTCAAATTAACCATTTAAGACTTTTTGCGTGACATTTTCATGATTTTTCAATAACCAAGGAGATCTTTATAGTGATATTTCACTGAAGTATTACTTTTCTGGCATTTCTTCTGACACATATTAAAACATCTCATAGCAGTAAGATTCTTCTGAAGATTATAGCACAGAGCTATAAAAGGCTTGCTTCAAATAAAACATTCTTTAAATTGAAAATTACCCCAGCTTTTCCAAAATTCTAAACATGTGCAAGCTATTAAAATTCCCAAAATATGCCATTTCAGCAACAAATCATCCCAATATGAACAAGCCATGAAGGAATCTTCTCATTGGAGATAGAAAAAAACTTGTTCTATAATGTTTTTATACAAAGCTCTCACAGAGAAAATGGTAAGCATTTATAGGAATCCATTACCAGTGACCTAGTATAATGATTACGAATGATGGTAGATTAGTTCTCTATTTTCTATATAAATATATAAATGTAGATAAATGTTTTCATTATCAACCCTTATATATAACTTATCATTTTGTGTATAGAACAGTTCTATATAAGAGAAGTCAAAATAGTGTGGATCTTATGTGAGTCTACAAAAGCTTAGTAAGGCTGATCTTACGTATTGTATTATAACTCACAATCTCTCGCTCAGAGGCAAAAATCATTTAATCAATGTGGTCATGGGGTCATGGGTTCAATATCCGAGTGGGGCAAACTTAAGTGAAGCATCAGGTAATGAAATAATTTCTATGACAGTTCTCCCTCCAACTAAGGACTCTAAATAATGTAATGCAGTTTTTGCATGACCTAAATAATGTGTGAATACAATGTTAAACCCAATACAAAACAAAACAATCACAAATAGAGTAGTAGGTTTGATAAATGGGAGCAGAACTTAGGGTAGTGGGTATGATTCTGGGGCAGGAATTACATTTCTTTGAGTTCTTTGAGTTATTTGGACATTAAATAGTTTCTACAGCTTTTTGCAAACTAACCTCTTTATCAGTTTAAACAGTTGTCATCCTCAGGCTAAAATAAGTGATAAAAAGTAGGCATGTGTTTGTTTTAAAAAAAATCTAGGTCTATCCACAGAAAGTTAGAATAATGACTAAACACCTTAATATAACTGAAAAATTTATGAGATTTATGGTTCTGGTTGCTTTACATACATTTACAAAATACAAATACAAAAAATGTCTGGTAAATAGCCGGAATGCAACACCATCATTTGGTCGACAAAAAATGCTTACAAGAAAAACAGGAAGGTATAAATCACTGCACACAGACATTCTACATGTAAACAACCTTTCTACAGAATGCCTAGACTACATCTATAGTAATTATGATGAATTAATTGGTACAGACAACTCACGTACATTCATGATAAGTACCGGTAGATCATATCTCATCTAACAAATACTGACAGATTTTCAGGAAAAATAGTTTTTTTTTCTTTTTTCTATGAAGCATGTACACTATCATTGGAACTGAGAAATGAGAATAAATGAAGGGAACAACTCACAGTAACATTGAAATTGGATAAAAATGAGGGATAACAAGTAAATCTGTGAGCTAATGCTCACTAGTGATACCCCCGCCAAAATCTAAAAATATGCGACAAACAGGAAGTAGATGAGTAAGGAGCATGAAATCGCTTTACACCACATGGGACTATAGGATGAAGCAATATGCAAAGTTTCAGGCTGCTGCATGGTATAGTTGCTGAGAAAACTGTGACGGAAATTTTGTAACGGACGGACGGACGGACGGACGCACACACGCACGCACGTACGGACAAGGGTAAAACAGTATACCCCCCTCTTCTTCGAAGCGGGGGTATAAAAATGGATTCTTATATAGACAACTGAGAAATGACTAAGAATTAAGGAGCAAGCAAATTAAACTAACCAACTGACTTCACGCAAATTGACATGTTATTGTTGAAACCATTTGTTTTCACACAAAAAACAAGGTTTACTTTACCAATGGTTTTCCAACTAAATTGTGTTGTATAACCTTGGAATACTATCACCATTAATTATTGTAAATGTAATTATGTTACCCATATCTGCTCCATCAAGTGGCATTTTAAAGTCAATGCTATAACAATGGCTTTATGGTGCCGTTTTGCATTTTCCCTGTCTTTCTGTAAGAAAATGCAAAACCATCTTGTGATTATGGAATAGCTCTGAAAGTCCCGTCAGCCTAGAAACACCTTGAAACCTCATAAAATAAACTATTTGGTTCATAAATGTTGCATTAAAGTCAAGAATATAGCAGTTTTAGACAAAATATGAGACACTTTCAAGATTTATAGAAAATATGTGGATAAATTTCAAAACAGATGACTTTTTCCAGCCAAAATAATGAGAAAATCATTCATACAGATCTACTGATGATAGTGGAATAATGGCCCATGAGACTCTACAACTGTAGCCTGCTTAATGCTCATTTCCATCCTAACTATTCATTGTTTATGTGTCTCAGACACATTTTGTATCTAAAGACATTAGAAATCTGTCTACTAACTTAATAATTTCAATTTCATTATGACCATTTTGTGTGTGCCGATAGTTAACTATGTAGCATAACCAATGGTTACACATTTATCACAATTGTACGCATGAAATAGTCTCAGACACAGCTATATATTTATTACACTACAATTGAATAAACATTGACATTATACATAACACAAGTAAAACATATCATCAATTACAGTCAATGGATAACAATGATTTACCATTTCAATATAATAAAATGTTATTCACATTGCCTTGCCTGGTAATATACAATACTTTATAATTTATCATTTTAAGAAGATACTGTGGCACAAACCAAATCTAGCTTATTTCCTGAATGTATAGCTTTCAACTTGTTCTGAATTTTCCTATTTTCCAGTGAATTTAGGTTGTACAAATGTAATTATATTTCTGTAAAACTTTGGAATTTTCAGGAACCTATTACAGACAGTTATTATGATGGCAACAGCGCTTATGCAAATCACATGCAATAGAGTTGAACGAGAGTTCAGATAATTTTTGAAGAAAGTATACGTCTACATCAGCCAGACATGCAATAAGGTGCATCCATCAATAGTTCTAAGTTAAGAAAAATCATGATAAACACTTAATCTTGTTAATGAGAAATTGAACTAAGACAGTCGACAGAATGACAAATGTTCCCATAGATTTAATCCATACCAGACAAGATTAGAATTGAGCAATTCAAGAAAAAGGTAGGCAGCATTTATCAAATCTTGGCGCCCAGGAGGACACTAGTTGTTACTAATTGCTGACTGCAACAAATTGAGCCAAAAATACACATATTGCCAACAGAAAGTACCATGTACAGATATTGAAATAAATGGAGTCACCATGATAAATGACATTAAAAATAAATCACAAAAAGCTGCAGGAACTAACACATCAGTTTTAATTCTTTGAGTTCTTTTTTCCGCCTTTAGTGTTCTATTTTTACTATGTCTTTCTTTTTTCTTCTTGTCTGACACCATTCAGAGCTTAGTTTAATTTGTCTTAGTGCTTGAATGACCCGAATAGCAGTTCCAAAGGAAATAACTAAATTATCGTTTGTTTAACAATTTCCCGGAACATGGCTAGCAAAGAAATTACAGCTGTCATTCTTGTAGACAAAGCCAGAATGATATATGCAGAAACTGTAAACAAAATCTTGTCACAGATTCACTGAACTACAGTGATTTAAAACTTGAGTAAAAAGTAACATACAATGTCAATAAAGGGCAAATAGTCTTAAAAACAACCAATAATCATTCTGTTTTTACATAGGAACAAAAATTCAGAAGATAAAAGGAGCAGTGCATCGCATGGACTGTTAATTAATATCAATCTACTGAGATTTACTGATCACATTAGTTTAAATCGTAATAAAATTCAGAAAAAATGTAGCTTTTTCTATGTATGGTGTGAACCTGTCACTTCCAAGCAGAAATGGATGTTTTAAAAGACAGTAAAGGTAAAGACAAGGGTCCAGAAAACATACTACATAGAACAGTTGATTGCATAAATAACTGTAACAAAATGTTTATTCAATTCAAACAAACAAAATAAACTAAAGACTTAAGAAGTCTGTATAAATTATGCTTAAGCAGAGATTGTGCATTTAGATAATAACTGAACAATTGATTAATGGTAAATAAACATATATCATGCAAGTCTAGCATTCAGCAAACAAGACAGAAACTAGTAGAGCTATGATCAATGTCTATAATGACAGAAAATGAAATTATTAGTCTCACAGACTATTAACCTAATCAAACAATTCAAAATATAAAAAACAACATTCACACAATTTTTCCAGAATCTCCCAGGAGAAAAAAGCAAACCGCAGATCAATCAACTGACCAATCAGAGAATGGGTTTGACAATTCAGACTACCCAGAATGCCTCACTAGGATTGACCATGTCCTGCAATGTTTCACAGAAAATTACAAATAAAATGTCTGATAATCATCAATTCCTAGTAATTGACCACAAAAAGAACCTCTCGTGAGAGCAAAATAGCAAGAAATTCTTCAATGAAAAAAGGTAAAAAGGATAACACAACATTTTTTTGTTTTCATAACTTGTTCCTACCACCTTTCAATAGCATCATAACTCCAGTTTTGCAAGAACCAATCTAAAGTGCAAACTCTTTAGGGAGACTAGCAATTTATCAGATGACATGGTCAGTTTATCATAGTTGACAGCTAATTTACAGACAAACAAACATTTAACATTCCTCTATCACCATAGTAACATGTCTGTACACAATACTTTACAATCATAATCTTAACCTTAGATGATTCCATAAAGAAGGCTCGTAGCCTCTGTCTAAAGCTCTATTGCCAAGTGTAATCAGCTGAGAACAGTTAACACAAGACTCAAAGTTAACATTGAGAACAATTTTATGTAGTTTTACACCTCTATTCAATTCTATTGAAGAGTCAGAGGTTGAACAGTTCACTTAACTTTATCTGGAAAGTATCCGAGACTTATATCCTCAGTAAGCAACACTGCTTCCTTCCTGTAATAGGCTAGGATTTGCAGGGCTCAACATGAACGGTTGTCCCATTGCCCCTGATGATCTATGTTTTGGTTCAAGTAACTTGTTAACTACTGGTAATCATTTGGTTTGGGAAAGTAAAACATATAGCTTGTTCTCCAAGCAACCTCCTTTTTAAAAAAATGTCAACCTCCACAGCATATGATAGTATAACTGCAATACACAGGAGGACTGAAGACAAAAATTAGTTATAAGACCATTGTAACAAAAATGTTATACAAGACCATGTAATAGGAAGCTGGCATCGAAAAGTAGTGACTTATGATTCACTGTTTCTTTCATGCTTTACGATGAAACGTCGCGTTATTCAATGAAAATATATGATAAAAATATAAATTTTATATTTTCATCACAGTGAAATATAACCGTTTCATCGTTCATGGCGTCATATTTGAGAAGAATTGACGTCACATTATTAATTGTGTAATATACATCTAATAAAACACAAAACTATGCATGAAGGAAACAGAATATTCGTCAACTTTGGTGTAAGGTCTGTTTTATTTCAACTCATGAACTCAGAAAATGACATTTTCACTTGTGGCTATGCCAAGAAACAACATTGCAACATGGAAAAATGTAATAGTTAACAAAAATACAATTATTGCTTATCTCCTAGGAGAACAAGGTTTTTGAAATTAACATCCATGTAAATATCACACGGTTGTCAACAGAACATCTGGTGGTTCAAATTCCAATGTGTGTCTATACTTTTTTATTACAATACGTGTATTTCATCAAATTCAATTAGAGGGAATTTTGATGTTGCCATATACTTCTAGATTAGGTCTACAGAAATAATACTCATTAATAAACACTTTGACTGCACTACAGACATCATTGTCACCATTTTACTTATATTTCCTAACCTAAGATATTCAGAAGACACATAACTTTTTTATGAATTATATAATTGTTTGTTTTGGTATGTTTTTGTTATTTTCGTATAATACATTCAACAACTTTATAAAAACAGAATCACATAACAAGTTTTATTTCCTAGATAATTTTCTTTTATACCTTTCCTAGAAGCTGGCAATTTACTTTTCCATATACAGAGGAAAATCAACTTTATGTGGATTTTTTTATGGAAGGACAAGTACGGTCTGCTATTGCAGTTATCATCTTAAATGATCTTGAAAACTATCCAAAATTATTATATTTATAGTAATGATTAAATTAACAACTAGCCTGACTTGGAAATTCAGTAATTTACACATGTGTTAATCAATTTTCACTGGTCCATTGCTTTGAGCTAGTGGGTTTAGGCGATGACTGCTGTTGGCAGGACTTCAACTTGCCAAGTTTAAAATGAATAAGCAAGTTTGCTTAAAGATTTTATAATTACAAGTATAATTTATGTGTTATTTTTTTTAAAAGAGCATTGGGAATTGGAACTTAAACAAAATGATACAAAGGTTTATTGATTGCTCATGCGAAACATGTACAAGTAAATGACCAAGGATGTAGACTAGTTTAAGTTTTTAGAAATCATGTATAGACTACTGTAGCTCCATGAGAGTATGGTATGCCCCGTCTGGGAATTGTCCAATGACCCCCTCCATCAGTAGACTTGTAAACAACTAGTTCTGACTTACAAAACTTTATAAGCCACTTTTCTAACGATACGATTTTCATCAGATGCAGCATTAATGACAGTATACACACTAGTTCACTGAAGACCTTAAGCGAGTGCACAACCAACTAAGCTAGACAGGTAGCTACCATTAAGTACAGAAATGATATGAAAGAACATACACTATCCTTACAACAGAAATTCCTATCCTTCTCGTTCTATTCTATGATCATTATTTATTTTCTAGAGACTTGAAAATGTAATGATGACTTTGGAAACTTCTAAAACCATTGTCTTGTCAATAATGAGTGTTAAATTACAAATGTAAGATAAATTGGTCAATATGTATTCAAGATCAAATCAAGAAAACATCTAATTAATATCCCATAGCCTTACAACCAGTGAAAGAGAGAGAGAAAATCCATCTCATATCAGGTAATGAAACACAAGAAACTAACAACAGAAAAAAACAACAATCTGAAATATTCCAACATGATACTCAAGTAACCCATGGCTAAAAGTCATAAATCATTCATAAATGAGTGATTCAACACAAGATGCCTTGTAGAAAACATTCACAGAACAAACATTTCCTGGTGTATAAAACAAACAATTTATAACGTGTCATCAGCTAATACAACATTTATAGGAAAAAAACAACCACCTTGAGAATCCAACAAACACCACCTACTTGAATCCTTGAAATTAGCGATGCACTAATCAAACCAATCCCCGATCCACTTGAATCCTTAAAAATATTGATGAATAGTTCAAACACAGCCCTGATTTTATTGAATAAACAAAATATTAATGAATCATACTAGTACAAAATTATATATTTTGCATAATTGCTTCTACAACAAACATGAGTATTTTTTTATTCAGCTTCCTGATTTTCCAGTAATCAGCAATGAGGGTTTGGCTTCTTGCAAAAGAACCACTGTGGTGGGTTGGATGCAATTCAAACTATTATCTTGAGCTACATAGAAGATAATCCAATGAGTTTATGAGCATTGGTCATTAATGCTTTATGTAAGCCCAACTCACCATCTGGTTATAAATGGCTCTAATAGTAAATGCTTTCAAAAACAACATTCAGCTAGAATTCTAATGTGAAGGCATCTATTTCCTATACAAGATGTCACCCAGAGGCAGACATAAAATGATATACATGTACTACATAACGAGGACAAAATGAAGTATTGGACACTAGCTGCTTTAACCAGGGTTTGCAAAGGAAACCCTTGTTTGTTATTCAAAGACTTCATCTTAAAGTTAGGGATTTCTTCAATAAAAGACAAATGTTTTCATAGATCACAAATTTTGATTAACAATTCCAAAAAACAATATTTTATTCATCCAAGCTTTTTGGGATTCTAGAAATCGACTGACATTGTTAGTGTCAAACCCTGCCAAAGGTAATCCTTCTTAGGGCAAAGAAATGATCAAGAGGACAGAGATCAAACAATGCTCTAACCCAAGATAACTAAAACAGCACATTTACAAAGTCAAGTAAATTTGATACATTTGTACATCCAGACTGAACACTACAGACTTATGTCATTTACCTAACTAACCAATAGACCAGAGAGAATGAGTACGCTGGTACTAACTTAAGGCTCAGAGAACAGAAATCTTCACACAGACTAGTATAGTAATCAAGATCGGTACAGAAATGTGTCCCTTAATTATTTATGACATCAAGATTTAATGAAACTTCTTTTCCTAAAAAAGTCAAGATGGTAATCAGTGATAATTGAATTTGAGACCAAAGACACCATTGCCTCACTGGTACAATGTACCGTTAGACACTAAAAACAAATGTGGAAATTTCTCATGAAGCTTTTATCCTTTTATAATTCGAAGTCTATCAATAGTACATGTACTTAACGGCTCAGTTCATTATATTAATGATTAGAACTTGCTCTTTACACTAATGAAATAAGCAAGATTTTTATGGGCTAGTATTGGGGTTTTAACTAGAGAAAAAATATTCCATGTGAAAAGAAGTGTAATAGAAAATCATTAAATTCCCGCCATAACTCTTCAGAAAGCAAATCAGACTGGGGGTTAAATGGCCTGAGTTATGAGACATACTGGTGATTGTAAAAACAATAAAACAGTGAAATTATAGCAGGAAAAAATATACATCAGACAAAAACAGACATAAGTTCTACATTCTTGGAGCAAATAATCTTCCATTGATTACCTTCATGAGTTAAAGCACCTTAGGGAAAATGGAACTACATCTTTGTACATGCCTTAATAAGCAATTGAAAATGAGATCCATCATAGTTGTCAAATAGATCAAAATTTGTTTTCAAATCATTCAATTTTTTTTTCCAAATTTTACCAAGGGCATTAAGCAATCAAATAAAAATGATGATTATACAAGTCATGCACTTAAACTTTTTTACCCACTCCCTGTTTAACCATTAAGTTGGGCATCTCACTAAAAATCAATTTGTTTTGGGTTCAAATCCGAAAAGGGACATACATCAAACTTGAAGTTAGGTACAAAATTACATCCTTGAAGTTTGGTGGCTTTGGTCAAGAAATATTGTCTAAAATTTTGTTTATTTTTATTTCAAGCTGTTTTTTTTCTAGTTTTTGTATTAGGAAGTCAGCACAACTTATATGGGACTCTTTTATCAGTACTCACCATTTTCTTTGACAGCTGACAGCGTCTCCTTTAACATTAGATAAATCATTAGTGTCAACTTTTCATGGAAGGGTATTACAAGACCTTAGTATTTGGAGAGAAGAATCCAGATCATTGCATTCAGAGTAAATCCTGCAAATCACTGAGCCTAAAAACTATTGAGTGTGCAAATCTCTGAATATCATTGGCCACCATGGCTGTTGAAAATTATGTAAAACTTTACTCTAGAACAATTCATCAGTTTGCTAAGTAGAATCATAATGCTAAGAAACAAAGTGTTTGAGCAGACAAAGAGATGAGATTACAATACATTAGACATAAAATCACCATAATCTATTAATACTTTAGTACCAAGCTGATAAAGAGGCCGTCAATCTAAGCCATTTTAGAATTATTTTAATACAATCAGCTAATTTATATCTCCAGCTAATATGTATCCTTAGAATAAGGATGACAGACATTAGCATTAGCTGATAAAAATCCCTGATGGACAGGGGATATATCTGTAGTAATAACATGAATATTCATTGACTTGAAAACAAATATATCCATTGTCCACAAGGAATATTTTGTCTACATGGTGCTTAGACTGTGATTGACCAATGTATTACATAGAAAAACAAAACTCAGTCAATACTTGCTTTATAAATCTACAAATAGAAAATACAAAACAACAAGAAGTATTTTTATACCAGGTTTATCGCTTTTCAACTTAGGTTATTTTATGGCGCCCAGCGTGCTTAACCTAGCTTTCCTTGACCCTTGTCCGTAACCAGTGCTTACCTACCCGTCCACATGACCCTTCTCCATATACCTTAATAATGGAGGGAAAATGAAATTATTGTTTATTTTGTTTAAATTCCAACTCAAATTTTCATGGAAGGGTATAATCTCCCCGGATGGGATTCAAACCCATACCCCCTTTGGAACACTGGGCCATCTACCAACTGTGCTACCCATCAGATTACAACAAGAAGTGAAAGTATGTAACTCAGATTTTATTGAACATGAAAGTCTTAAGCCACTATATGAAGATAATGTTCATTCACAGAAGACATGAAAACTGTCTTGAAATTGTGAAGTCATAAAAATATAACATGCATTAGACACATTAAATAAGCATGTCAAGCAATTTTGCCATAAAAGGCTAATTTCTCTTTTGAGTCTATGGACAATAATTGTCTTGAATGATATAGGGGGATTTAACCATTTGTTCAATAATAACACCATTACATTGGTCCTCAGGGTTTTAAGATTAGACTAATCTTGTAAAGACTCCATTATTATATAAAAGGGAGGTAATAAGTATCTTTCAACCAGGGCTTTAACAATATAATTAATATTTCAGCTTATTTTTAAATTCTGATCTATAAAAATTGACAAGTATATCCGAATAAGTAAATCTATTGTTATTAATATACAATTTTATGCTTGTCAGATTATGAATTTGTCTGTGAACTAGAGTTTGGGTATTGATTCTATAGAATAATTCTAAAAACTATTATCCACATTTGTATATAGAAAAGTTCTGCTGTAAATACTAAGGTACCTTGGTTACTGCAAAATCTTGAGATTTTTGACAATTTTCAAGTCCCAAATGCTTAATTTTAGAAAAAAAGGTTTCTATTTTAAGACTATTCCACTATGATAGGAACATCAATTTTGATGTATAATTTATACTGAAATAAACTGCACCATATAGTAAAACTAGAAATATAGTTCATTACTAACAATCCCCCTAAAAAGCCATTATTTTAACCATTAAAATATCATAAAAACCAGGTTTTATAGAGAATTAATCACTTATATAACATACAAATGACCAATAGTATTACAGAAATATTGAATAAAATTCACATTAGTACAAAAGGATTTATTCACAAATAGAATTCCATTTGAAAATGTAACACAAAAAATGGCCATAAAGAAACAAAAGTGAGATTATGGTGAAAATAACTTTGAATTTCTCGTGGGACCAAAATCAATATTAATACAAATTATATTGAATATTGAGGAAGCTTAATTTGCAAACAGAACTTGTAGTAATTAGTGAAGGATAATAAAAACTATAAAGTTCCCATAGATGGCTTTCACACAAACATTTCAATCAAGCTTCCAGTGACATTGATCAAAATTTAAGAAAAATGATGTACAGCCTTACAATGGAATCTCTACTTTTGAGTTTTATCCCATTTATGTGCATAGGAATAAGTACAGACAGAGGAATCGTTAATTTCCATGTTTAATGATGGAAGTATACACAAAACTGAATGCACTTTGTATAGTAGACATCATAAAATATTACAATGTAGACACATAACATGTCATAAAGCATCTACAAGACTCAGATCTTGAAAGGAAAATAGAATCAACATTTCTACAAGCATTTAGAAGACAGAGATTTATCATGATGTATTATGACTTATCTTGGATTGCATTATCATGTACAAGACCAATGCATACCGTTAAAATGTAAAGCATTTCTTGGAAATAGATTTCACATCTAAAAAGTAAAGCATCTAAAGACATTGATGAAGATAGAAATATTTGAAGGGCAGACAAGAAATATATACATAATGCAAAATGGTTCAATGTACTCAAGTTTAGTTCTTAATAATAACATTCTGTGAATGAACAAGGTCATTGATAAATATTAGAACATTCAAATGACCTTGAATTCCAACTTGTTGAACTTGTTCCTAATACAATGAACAAAACATATCATGATTGCAATAACGCAAGATTTATCATCCATATATTTTTTCTCATTATGTTATAGAATGCAAGTGAGTCTCATACATGTATTAGAAGGCTTGGCTACAATTAATTATAACTATCAATGATGATATGACAAGTCATATGCAATTTTAAAAATCAATCAATCAATCAATAAAATCAAACCAATCAAATCCAGATAGTTAATTTGTCATCTGCTGCTGGTGTACCAGGAACTGGGAAGTATATTGAATTTAGCAAAATAAAAACCAGTTAAAAAATATTATTTTTTTCAGTAAATTTTAAGCTCTAGTTATTATTTACATTATGCATGCAGTGACCACTTATTCAAGTGCCTTTATGAGACTAATGATCATTGTTCCAAAATAATAATACATTTATTTTTCATTCAATTTCTGTATTCAGATAAAAGATGATAATTTTAGTTATAACAGACATTTACAGAACTGCAGACTGTTTCTAAAATTCAAATCCTCTCATAACAAAAGGCTTAAAATTGTCAAATATGTAAAACTGCAGAAATAAACTCCAGCATTCATAAATATAAAGTTTCAGGTAAAATTATACAATCCCCATATATATACTGTCAGTAAAATATTATATTATTATAAAGAGAAATTTTCTTGGCTCCAAAGTATCCTAGACTATTATATTTTCCCTTCAACTTAAGCAAAAAATAACAATATTTCTACAATAGACTATCTGAATTTATATTCATATAACATTTCATACAGATCATCTAGACTTCAATTTTCCTCAATTTACATAAAGATATGGTGATTATTGTAACATTAGATAATATAAATAATTCTGGAATATTATATAATACTTCCTATCATAGAGATGAACCTTAAGACAATTATTAACTACAATATGTTAAATTAACAAGAGTACCACTAGCATATATCGCTCACCTGAGTGATTAGAGCTAGGATAGTTTTCATGATTTTTTGAAGTTGGTTAAATTTCTTTTATTGTATATTAATGTGTCAGTGCAAAACTAGACTAAATTCATGTTGGTAAGAAAGTATGTTAACTTAAGTTTCACAGTGATTCATAATTTCCTTTTATTTGTTTAAGCGAGAATGTGAACAACAATAAGATTTCAATAAGTCACTATCATTTCAACTTCCTTATTGGTCACCAATACCAATAACATTCCTATTAAAAAAGTACAGTTCGGTTTTAAGTGAAGACAGAACAGAGTTAAACAATTGATAGCCTTTACTAGTACAACATTGTGTAAAACTCAGGCAGCTCTTCCATACCAGCATGCTAATTAACATTTTATAAAAGACTATAACATTTCTTATTCTAGATATAAGGTCAAGTATGCTTAAGTCCATGTAATACAGTGAAATCTCTGAACTGCAAAACCACTCAGAAGCAACCACATGTTTACAATAGCCACCAGAAGTTCCCCTTTCAGTATACTTTCAAATGTAAATGAAAAGTAAACCACTCAGTAGTAACCACTTGTATACAATAGCCACCAGAAATTCCCCTTTCAGTATACTTTCATATGTAAATGAAAAGTAAACCTCTCAGTAGCAAACCACCTGTTTACAAAAGCCACCAGAAATTCCCCTTACAGTTTAACTTTCAAATGTAAATGAAAAGTAAACCTCTCAGGAGTAACCACCTGTTTACAATAGCCACCAGAAATTGTTTACTACTTAACAACATATACCATACAGAGGAATTTTACTAGTTAAAGTGGGATTTCAAGTCTGCTTCTATATACATGTTCAGTCAACTTTACTTTAATTTTGTACAATAACCCCCATCATTGAAATTGCCCTCAAGTATGCGACCCCTCACAGTACCCATTTACACCTGGATGGGGTGGAACAACTGTAGGTATACATATAAATTTCTTGCTTCAGAACCTCCCGGATTCTAAGTTCACATCCTACCACTGGACCACTCCTCCAACATTACTGCAGTTTCAAATGTAACTTTGAACCAACTGAAATGTTACAAAACTAAACACCTAATGTAGCATCAAAGTTTATGTGGGTTTTCCATTAACAAAGTGGCAATTTATTGTCACAAAAATGTCCATTAAACGTTAAGGCATAATTTCTCATACAAATAATTCTAGACACATAAACATGACAGCTACTCTGATATATTACAATGAATATGATGAATTTTTTAAAGCCATCATTGGAGATAAAAGCCAAATTGATTGGTTAAAAAACATTATGTAAGCAGCCTTCCTCAAAGTCTGTCTGGCAATTCAGTACAAGTATCTATTCAGGGTGACTTCCCATAGGTGAATCTAGCGGGGGAGGGGGGAGTCAAGGGGGTAAGAACCCCCCATAGGAATTTCCAAAATGTACTTTAAGTCATTTTTAAGTAGCATGTTGCAATTTTTTCTCAGTGTGTAACATAGATACATAGATTTGATAGTTGTTTATATTAATATGTAGCATTATTCTACAAAATGTGCATAATGCAGTTGCGGTTCAAAAGTTTGGACCCCCTAAGAAAGTTTGGACCCCCCCCTAAAAGTCTTGGATCCGCCCCTGCTTCCATGAAGCAGGCATAGACGTGCAGTCACAGCATCATACTTGTTACCATTTTTATTCAAGGTCTATCCGAAACCAACCTTTTTGTTATCTTAAGATAATCTTTTTTAAATTCTAGCTTAGATAAAGAAGCCTAGACTTAAAAGTGATTAATTAAAGTTAAAAGAGTTTTTACCTCGACAAAGGGAAATTAAATTTGACTGTATAAATTTAAAATTAAAGTGTTAAATTAATTTTCTTTTACTTAAAGTTAAAAAAGAAATTTTAGAAGTTCAGAGCAATATGAAAGAAATTTGAATAAAAGAAAAAAACATTAAAGCTGTAAGTTCACAGATTTCAACTTAAATGTCAACCTTTCTAAAACTTGAAAAATTCAGAATAGAAACACTTAAGATTCATTAAAGAGGGTTCTGATAATGACAATTTTAGTGCATATTGATGAACAGAATATAAAAACAGTGTTTTTTTGTACAAAACATACCCCTTCAGTAATATTATGAACAATATTAGTACGTTTTTTGTGACTTTAGGCCACAACAAGTTGATCATATGTTCTATGGATTCGCTCGCACCTTAATTTTGACATTTTTTACAAAAAATATTTTTATTACCTCACTCGCTCATAAAAATTTGGTCAAACCGCTATATAAAGCAAGTGAATAAAGACTTTTTAATTTTTTTTCTTCGCTTGCTCGCCCCATTTTTTTCCCAGAAAAATCCATAGAACACATGATCAACTTGTTGTGGCCTTAGATCTAAATCTCTCACAATTAATAGGTCAGCTTGCCTTGAAATATCAAGAATTCTTTTTCATTAACACATTTACAGACACTAAGAGGTGGTTTTAAAATAAAAAAATCTCAATCAATGAGCAAGTAGCTTTAAATAGTTCATCTAGAAGTATGACAATGACCCTGTGAATACACATAACTTCCTGTTATAAAAAAGTTAAACAACTTAAAGGAAATTATTTCAGCAATTTAAGGTTATACCATGAAAATTGTACATGATTTTTTCCAAAACATCCTAACATTTGAATAATTGTTTTAATACTATCTCCATATCAGCTGGAATCTGGAAACAAATTGTAACAACTTTGGAAGTTCCCAGACATCTTGCACTACTTTAAGATACAATTTGCAATATTGAAAAACCAATAAAGTTTTAATGCAAATTTTACATATCAAAATAAAGTTTATTCAAAAACCAATAAAGTTTTAATGCAAATTTTACATATTAAAATATAGTTTGAAGCTATGATACACAAAACACAAAAACAATCTCAATCATCTTGCTGAATTAAAGCAATAAAACCACCACAGGAAGTATTGAGGTGTTTTCTTCAATTTTATGAAGTTATTTTCCTAACCATGAAAATGTAAGAAAATGTATATCAGAGAGGTTTATCATTTAAACATCTAGACACTTCAACCAACTGTTTACCAAGATAATTTTCTTTTAGCATTTAAATCATAATGCAACATTGATTCATGATATATACAGCCTAATAAAACTTCTTATTTTTTACAGAAAAAGGATTATATTGTCATGCACCATAGTCAATTATTACAAAAAGATGTGAAAATGTTGAAAATGATATAGAAATATGAATTTCATGTCTGTGAGAACATTTGCACCAGAATAGTATTCTAATAACATTTTATACTAATAACACACAACTATGAAGTATCAAAATAGAAACATGCACTATTTAGCATTCTTACATCTGCAGTTACATAAACTCATAATATTTTACATCAGTGATAAGAAATTGGCAAAGACTCCCATAATACAACATTATAACAGCAACATGAAAAAACATAACACTATCAACACTTTATTACCATCATGATAATTATTACAGTGATTTAGAATACCACAGTGATGACGAAAACAGTAACAACAATAGTGTAAAACATGTGATATCTAAGATCATAGCATGCATTACTGATAAAACTATATTTAATCCATGAAGAAATAGGTTATTCTTAACCACACCTCACACAATATCAACCTTGTTCTATTTCCAACCATCTTACACTACATGATGAAATACTTACTAACAAACTATTACTGACTCATACCCTATTTTAGCCTCCCTGACTGAAGAGTCATCTTAAACATGTCTCAAATTGCAGTTAATTGTGTATTTATTGTATTTAACACACTGGTGAGTCTGTTGATGCAAATAGGTTGAAAAGTTCACAGTAATGTTATGGCCCCTATAATTGGTCAAGTGACTTTTTTCACATGACTAAAGGTGTAGAAAATTACTGTATTACAGCCCAAAACCTAATGATTTCCGCTAACATCTATTCATCTCTTCAATTGCACAGAAACCATTTAAAATTTTATCAAATAAAACTGTCAAAGGCTGCACTCAGGACAGGAAGAAATAAATTTTCATCATTTTTCGGAAGGATTCAGTTTGATAACTAATTTATTTTCGAACAGTGTTAGTTTAAAATTATATAGTGATTAATAATATAATCTCAATTTTCCTGCAAAATAGAAATATTTAAATAGAGAAGAATGCTTTAAAATTCTAAATAAGTAATTATAACAAGTTTAAAATTAAATTCAAAATTATTAAAAATAATAACAGTAACATAAATGCACTCACCTAAAAGTTATTCCGTAACAATTTTAAAATTATTTTTCACTAAATTGTAAAATTCCAAATTTTCACAAGGAATAAAATTTAAAAAAAGGTTGAGAACAAGGAATTAATGTAAAATATTCCCTAATCAATTTCTAGCTCCCTAAGTTTCGCATAAAAATCTTCCTCAAATTAAATCCAATCCTTGTAAGATTTAGTGGTACTTTTATTCACATTAAAATACCAAAACAAAAAAAATATTTCCTTTTTAATTTTCATCAAAAATAATCTCTGAATAATACCACTTTCACCTCAATCTAACGCTGATTCTTATAATTGAAGAAAAAAATCTGCACAATGAATGGTTAACATCAAATTTGAATTTCACATAAAATATGTTCCAAAATTATTTTTGATACTCCCTTAATTCCAGCTAACTATTATCAATCAGAAGGGTGTTGTTCAGTATCCTATCACATTAAAAAGATATCACACTGTAAAACAAAGCCACATGTAGCTTAGTATCACAAACAATTGAGGCAAATGATCCTAAGAAAATGTTTTCCTAGCAAAATAACAGCAAAAACATCTCCAAGCACCTTGTATTTACAGGTAACATTAAATTAATCCATACATCAAACAGTGGAAATGTCGGAAATCAGCCAACGCTCCCTGGATATAACCAATTAGTATAATAATTGACGAATAGACAGTTAGAGTAGAGTTGATAAACGAATTGCTTCCTATTATACATGCCCTAACAAGCAATACTTATTCACTAGACAGTTACTGCTATATCTATAGTCACTGACTTGCAAACACACTAGAGCAATACTCAGCGAGATAGGAAAGGCATCAGTTTTGGTTAATATTTCGTTATCAGACAATTTGAACGCTCACTGTAGCTAGGACATTGAGTATAATCATCCCAGTGGTGAAAATCTGTACAACGAGAAGTTTATTGGTATAAAAGACAGTTAAAACATTCTCAAGAGAGAATGGTTCAAGGAGAAGGATGGTAGATTGTATAGCTTCCCTAGATAGTTGTCACCATATAGATACAATCTGTCATCACTAATGGAAATAGTAATATTAGAAGTAACATGTTATCTCATTAGAAGAGGAAACATCGATCTGAACAATTTATAAATACAATAAAACAATCCTCTATTATCTCATCTGAAAATTACAAATAGAGATTGAAAATGTTTTAGAAAACACGATTTAAAAATTATTACCAAGCAACAGAGGTACACTGCTCTCCAAAGTTCCTTCACATTGCAATTGATGAATGGCTACAAATTCCAAGTTTAAGTTTAAGAATTAATATGTCATTGTTATTTTTATTCATTATTTATGCAATGAAAACAAAATTTTATTGGTACATTTAATTTAATTGAGTTGCTGCTGCGGTTATCTTTCAGCCTCCGGAACTATAGTCAATGTATATCAATTAACCATTATCGAGTTCGAGATATTTTTGTTATTTCACATTCAAAAGAAAAAAAGTACTGATTCCAAAAAGCAACTCAAAACATGTAACAATAAACTGTTTTTACAAGTTTTTGAACCCCATTTAGTAAAATGTAAATGTGAATGTGTTGAAGGAACTTTTAGAGAGCAGTGTAGCATTTAGCACTTTAGTATCGAAGACGAAGTTCATTCAGTACTGCTGAAAATCAATCATAATTCCATGTGACTTGCGTTTAGTCCCGAATGAAACAATGCCTGTATTAAACATTAAACAAGACGCCAATACTAAAAATCACATTACCAAGTTGTATAAAGCTGAACAAATATGCCAATGATGTTTTATTGAGAATAATTAATAAACTTTTATGTCTTTGTTACATTTGATTTTGATGCATTCTTATCATAGGAATGATGCACTGTTAAATGAAAGTATATATATTGTATATATTGTTCTGAAACAGTGTTTTATTATAGTAAATACATTTAGATACAAGTAATTTTGATGTATTTTTCCATTTATAACACATCCAGAGGTTAAAAGTTCATTAATTAAGGAAGAGGCGGAAAAAGTGACTTTCTAAAAAAAATTAAAAACACAATTCATTCAGGTATTATATCATCCCAGTGGTGAAAATCTGTACAACGAGAAGTTTATTGGTATATAAGACAGTTAAAACATTCTCAAGCGAGAATGGTTCAAGGAGAAGGATGGTAGATTGTATAGCTTCCCTAGATAGTTGTCACTTTATAGATACAATCTGTCATCAGTAATGGAGATAGTAATATTAGAATATTAGAAGTAACATGTTATCTCATTAGAAGAGGAAACAATGATCTGAACGATTAATGAATCAACAAAATACAAATTCTCTATTAAGAATTATAAAAGGAGATTGCAACTGTTCGAAACACGATTTTAAAATTATTACCAAGCTACAGAAATAGCATTCAGCTCTTTAGTATCTAAGTTCATTCAGTTCTGCTGAAAATCAATCATAATTCCACAAGGCTTTGTTTTAGATGAGAATGAAACAATACTTGTAATAAACAATAAACAAGACGCAAGTACGAAATATCACATTACCAAATTATGTAAATCTGAATAAACATGCCAATGATGTTTTATTGATAATTATAAATTAACTGTTACGTCATTGTTACATTTTACTTTTATGCATACATTTAAATGGAACAATGCACTTTTAACAATGAAACTACATATATATTGGTCTTAAAGAGTGTTTTATTATTGGAAGTACACTTTTGTACAAGTAATTTCGACGAATGTTTCCTTTTATACATCCAAAGGTTATCAACGTTCCTGATAAGAAAGTGCTATAAACAGTGCAGAGGCAGAAAAAGTGAATATCCGAGGAAATTGAGATAAAATATATAACAGTCTTCAGACATCATCTTATTTTTGGAACACAAAGATTCAATAAAAACTGAGAAAAATCTGAGCGGCATAAAACACCAGGCTTATGTTTTAAATAATAACACTATTATAGCCACATGTGTTTGATGGACGTTTATTATTGACATTATAATATGACTTGTGGTTCTAGGGAGATGTTGACTAGCGATATAATATCTCTTTTTTATTCTAGACCAGTAATGATTACACCCTCAATCTAAGGTTCCTCCTGTATTTGCCACATTTGATTGTTAAAGACAACATCGCTGGATATGAAGATACTATCGAAAGCACTTATTATCATAAGATGTTTATGTTGTAACATTCATACCCTTGAAGTTAAATTCTTTATTTTTAAAGAGAATAAATAAGACAAATATCTGAATCAAGATGTGATAGTGTTTCATCTTTCATAAATCAAACGCTTGTACGTAATGTAGATGGTAAAACAGGTCGTTATATATTTCAGCAATATGATTAAAACCCGATCAAAACTTTTCCGCTCGTCTTTTCGCTTATTTAGATCTGGCCAATTTCTTAGGGTCTCGTTCAGGTGACCTTTTCTTATTATGATATTCACCACGAAATCGTGGTGTCAAATTAGCTCGCAAACCTTGGTCTCAAAATAGAAATTACGAATTCAAAATGCTATTAATAGTGTTTCGTCTAGATGAAAGCTACGCATTGATTGATCGACATAAAGATCATCTCGACGTTACCCTCCATTGGAACCTTACAGATCCTGTACGACAACGCTCTACAGGATATCTGTTTACGGAGATTGAGATTTCAGGGAATTTCAATTACAAATTTCTTATAGGTGTATCAATGAAGTAAGAATAAGATTGTTGCTATTAAAATTCCTGATGTGAAAGTATCTAAGAAATGCCTTCATGATAAAATCTTTGGTGCCATTCAATGATTACTTGTAAACACAATCTTCACAAAACATCGTATGTGTTAGAACGTAGGATGTATCAACATTAACAAAACGTGTAATACTCTTGTTGCTATAACAGCATCTACAAACTTTACACATTTTAAACATCCGTTTACTTCAACACAGTCAAGACACAAAGTTGTCAGTTTTAAGATCTTAAAGTCAACATTTTAGTAAGCTATCATTCCAATGTCTCAACGAACGATATCTAAGTGTAAAACAATCAATCCTGTACATCTTTCAGTCTGTATCAAGGGACAGACAAATAAATGAAGCAATTTCAAGATGGGAGATATTTTCTTACATTGTACATAGAAACATTTATTGATTGTACAAAACCTATAGGCATGAGTGTTATCTTAAAAGTTAGCGCAAAAATTTGTCATTATTGCATTTTACACAAGTCGTCTATTTATTAAAAACTATTTAAATACACAAGACATATCATTAAATAAAGAGTAAGTGTGCATATAGTGCACATACTTTATTAGATAACACAAGGTGGGCAGTCACTATAAACAGCTATACAATATTAGTAAAGGTTTCATTCTTATGTTAAAAATGCCACTTCAAGTTCCTTAAATGCTACAACAACAAGACTTAAATGTTACAGGTATGAAAACGATAACTTTTACCAACAGTTGTACCAAATTAGTAAAATATTTGTTAGCTAAACGACACTTATAGCAAAATGATTGAGGCATATATTTTCTGGAACAGAATATATTTCTCAGAAACAATATTGATAAGATGAGCCTATTCAGTTCAATAAATTTTAAACTGATACAAAAACGTGCTTGAAGATAACTATCACAAATAAATTATAGCTTGTATATCAAAAGATCACATCGTTCATGGAATTGTCAACTGCTATGTTAACATCCACTTGAATTATTGTCAAGCAATGATGCAAACGACAAAAGAAAAAAGCACTGAAACAAAGGTTTATAATCCTATTGTTAGTTAAAAACATTTAATAGATTTATGTCTACCACTGACACGAGCAAAAAACCAATTTAGATATATACAAACAAATGATCGTTGGATAAAGACAATCAGACAAAACACTAAAATTAGCTTTAAGACAGAGATCATTTGGTGCACACGTATCAAAGAAACACTGCACTTAAGCAATGCAAGTACATACATATAGTAATTAGAAAGTGTTTATAGTTGAAAATACATCCAAGTACTTTGATTCCTTTATGTTTATTTTGTAACATATCAAGAGGTTATTAACGCTCGTGATTAGAAACTGCTATGGCAGTGCACATACAAATTTGTGCATTTCTGGGAAAAGTGAGAAATAAAATTCACTGTAGCTTAAGAGTTTTTATACATACTATAATATGTAGAAAAGAGATGCCATTCATTTAAAACTTAGAACCAATCAGAAAGACATTAACACTAAGCTGTTGTTCTATATAATTACATTTGATTGTTCAATGTAGTTGAAGGACAGATATTATTGACAGTATAATCTGGCCTTTAGTTCTTGGATACGTTTACTAGTGCTACAGTATATCTATATCTTCAAGGCTAGCAATGGTTTCGCCCATTTGCGATTTAAGGTTCCTCCCATACTCTATAGAAGAGGAGAGACTTCCGGTTATAAAGATGCTATCATGGGTATGTTATGATCATAAGGCGTTCATTTTATAAAATTCATATTCTTTACTTTTACATCTTAAAATAAAGACAAAAAATAATATTGATATCTTCAAAATAAGGAATGATAAGCATCCATCAGCGTTAATCAAACACTCAGACGAAATGTAAAATATAAACAAATGAGGTAGTATTAAAGTAAAAGAATTTCGATAATGTGTTGGCTATACGTGTAAGATTAAAGTGGGTCTCAGACGAAACGAATACTAGACTATTGGTAATATAAAATTCCTGACGTAAAAGAATTCCTGAAATGTATACAATGCCTTCATCATTTATTCTCTGCTATCATTCTACACTTCGTTCTTATTTGAGTAGGATATATTATTAGTCTTGTTACACATGAAACATCTCCACACTTTACACAGTGTAAACTTATGTTTACAAAGGCAAAGTAGAACACATTCGTTGCAGCTTAAATATCAACATTTTACCAAACTATTATTTCAGTGTCACAACAAACTTTTTTTGAGTATAACACAATCAATCCTGTATATCATTCAGTTTGTATCAAGAGACAGACAAGAAGATGAAAAATCTAGATGAGAGATATTTCTTACACTGTACAGGAAAATTTTAAACAACTTTTATTGATTGTCCAATACCTATAGATATGCCAGAGCGTTGTTTTAAAGGTCAGGATACAAATTGTGTCATTATTGAATTTAACAGAAGTGGTCCATTCGTTAGTAATACGCAACGTGTTATAAAGCACTGGACATACTCTTGTATACAACATTGTGTGAACAATAAAGAAGAGTTTGAATACACTTTACTAGTCAATATAAGTATTGCATGCCATTCTTTAGCCATACCACTTCGTAAAAAATACAGTTGAATAACATCTTTTTTTAACGCGCTTAATTCGACATTCGTTTGAATTTGACATATATCTGAGATAAACAAAACTTTAATCATTTATTTAACACAATATCCAAACAATGTTTACATTTGAATTATCATGTATATAAATGAGGGTCAATTAACGAATGACAACTCAGTAAGAATAAGTAGGAGTAATTATCATGACGCAATGATATTTTGCGCAACGGCGAAAATTCTGATTTCAAAAACATTCTAAACGCACAAAAAAGTATCAATTAAAAGTCAATTTGTCAACTAGTCGTCTGGAAATGATGCAACCAAAAAACAAAAACAATCAGTTTAACAAAGGTTCAAAATCACATCGTTAATACAACACATTTGATGAATTCATGCCTACAGCTAACAGGAGCAAACAACCAATTTTGATATGTACATACAACAGACAATCTCTGATTGCCTAAGTAACATTGGACAATGATTATCAGACTAAACAATATCATTTGCTCTAAGACATAATGGAAGACAACAAATTGATTCTAAAAATTGGTATTGTACAAAACAGATACCAACGACTGTCGTTCGGTAATATATTAGTGTCTGGTAAAAAATGTCTTGTTTGTTGACATTTGTATTAGACGACTGTAAATGTATCTACAGTACACAAAAACCGAAAGACAAATAGATAAATCATACCATATGACAGGATGGTAACATTGTAATATGTATAACTTGTCTGGTATAACTTAAGTAATCTTTAACACCTTATGTAATTTTCTTCTACTTTACAAATACGTTTTTTTTGCAATCGGATGTCGAACCATTCATAATGTTTAAACATAAAGTTTTAATGAAGTCAGCAATTTCATCTTCTAAAAACGCTTTGAATGAAAGCAATGTTTCAACAAAATTAACCAGAAATGGTATAAACTAAAAAGAATTTTGTCATAAATAAAAAAAATCCTTTGGGCTATCTTTGCTCAAACTAATGTAGCAATGTCTTTCTTAATGTATTTTTACAGTAGATTATATATATATATATTGCATCTACAAACACTTAATTAGGCAACCTATTCGAAAAATTACATTAGATGATTTGCTTCCGAACTTTTTTTTCATGTAAGCTCAAGTAAATGTTTCAACCCCTTACCTGTTAATACATTGGCATAATGAGTTGTAATACTGTCTTATAAGACATTTCTTTATCAATTTTAACAAATTAGGCACTTAAACATCCCTTAAGTATCATACTTCTTATGATATCATGCGTGCTTCAAAAGCAAACCTCTGAAACTGTTTTTTTTAAGTTTCTAAAACCACAACATCGTATCTAACCAATTCTACAGCCGTGATTAGAACATGTCGTTGTACAAAAAGCGATTTTATAATCAATTTCATTCTAGAATAAGTGACAAGCCGGTAACAAACTTAATTTAGTTTTATCAATTCATCGACTTTAAACACGTTTTTATTAGCCACAATACTTAAATCCAGTCAAAGTGTGTCTGAAACAAAAAGCTTGAGGATATCAATTCAGAAAAATTACATAAACATAATGAATAACGTATGAATTATTCGAAAAAACTCCACTTGTTGTCTGATATCAAGTTAAAATAGCAAAATATCTGTTGCTGAGAATTCTTATCAGCAAGTTAAACATGTTTATATGTTAATATTATCTTCATCAGACAGTTCTTAACCGAAATGATATCTTTTAACAGCTAGACTTGTCATGGAAGAAAACAACTAAAGATGGTTTTCAAATCTTAAAGAAGAGTTATAATGAATATTAAGTACCTGAGTAAATTATTTTCCATGTAAATAACATAATGAGTCTAGTACACAGTGCATAATATAAATAATCAATAACTTTGAAATATTTTTTTTTACAAAACCAATATTCAATCTATATCTCTAAAACAAGCTAAGATGATATGCGTAAAATAATAAGATATTAAGACATTCTGTCTTTACTTACCAGTAGATTTTTTTCTACTTTGTAATTTGATGATAAACTTCTACTTTGTAATTTGATGATAAACAATGACCTGAAATTGACAATGTAATATATTAGTATAGAAACATGTTTTATATAGTAAGTATACACTAAAACAGTTTTCACTTACGAAGCTATCTGGTCTGGCCCATGTAAGTTCAATTCCTATTGTATTTGCTCTGGAACAGCCATTTAACAAACATTAGACTTATATAGCCGCAAACGTAGCACAGTAAGGCGCATGATTTGAAATCGGATATACTGTAACAAATTCCAGGTATCAGAAGGGTTAGCCCTTCCATATAAATTTGACACAGGTGGAAAATATGTCAGCTTTTTGTTGGAAAATAAGCTAGTTCTGATTAAGAAGTTGATGATTAGATATAAAGGCTTACTAAAAGAAAAACGTCATACAAGCAACTGATATCGACGTTCATTATATTTTTTAGAAAAATGTTACACAACATGAGTTTTACTTGAATATGAAATCAAACATCTAATTCCATCTCTAATATGTTTAGAAATGAAATTGTTTTAATCCCCATTGATTGATTACAAATAAGCAGACATATGGTATCCCAATGGTATTTATAAATTCATGATAATCAAGGCACACAATACAGCAACAAGTCATTTACACCGGCTATACAAAAGTAGAGACGTTTTTCATAAATAAATAATGAAATATCAACCAACTCTGTTAAGGCAAATGGCAATGAGATAAATTGTGTATGCTTATTAAACTATCATCAGACACTTAACAAATCAAATTCTTGTTTTAGCATGCTGCGAATATCTAAACAACTTCAAAATTGTTTAGTACTCCGATTCTAACATAATTATTTTAAAAATGCATTTTCATGCTTTAAATAAATTATATATTGCACAATGCTTTTTATTCATCATAGCAAGGCATACAAGGGCCAATATTTATGCCAAGACACATTAGTCATGGCGAAGCTGTAATATTAAACTTTAATAGATTCATCATACTTTACAAAGGTATAAAACAAATCCTGTTGCAATAACTGTCGTAATTGAAAATTATCTGAGATTTTAAAACTGCATGCCGGGGTCATCAATATGTAAAACATGAATATTGCTTAAGTCATCTGTGAAAACCTCTTAATGATCTCCTGTCGTACATTAGTCATTTATTAAAAATGTTAAATGTTTTTCTTAAAACAACGTTTATTATAAGCTGTAAACTGTGGTGTTCTATTTTAAAATGTTATAATTCCAGCCAGCACAAACGTATAAAAACCTAATATTTCCATAAAAAATAATATCAATGAGCAACATGTCTATAAGATATCTACGAGAATAACTTCTTCACAACCTTCACACTGACAACACAATCAGATTCAATATATTTCCTCTAGGTATGATATATTTCCAGACATATAATTGCACTGTAGATTTGCTTAGTGCCCTTACATATAACTATGACATCAAATTAACAATATTCATAAACGTATATCAGACTTGGCATTAATTCGCAACTTTTCAAGCCTGAAAGTAGTTTGACTTAAGCTACTGTTATCGTAGGTTACGATGGCACTACAACACAAAACTAAAATGGTAACACGATTGCTACGGCGTTAAACCCAGCCAAAAACAAACACATTTAGAAAACACAACAAAACTAATGTATACTAAAGTATAGTTCTATAAAATCGAACAATTGATGAGACTTAACTTCCTTATAAATAAATACATACATACTGTTGCTATTATGTTTAAAACTATTAGCCGGAAGAATGGCAAATTGTCTTATCAACAACGTAGGTCATAAAATCGGGCAGGCCATTTACTAACAACGTAATAAAGTCTTACATACAACTAGCAGATAATACAACTACATTATTTATAGATGGTTATCCTTTTCGTTATAGCTTTTTATGATACTTCAACGTCAAGAAAAGTGCAGACAATTTAGATATGTCTGAATCTGGAAATTAATATAACTTTTTATAGATACTAACAAGAGTATATATCTTCAGACAGAAAACGGGAAACAAATACTCAGTCTTATAGATATAAATATATATCACAGCAATGCATTAATTATAATCAATGCAATTATCTATCGAAACAAATTGAACCCAATTTGTATCAATCTATCAAAGTGCATCGAAACAAATACAAATTCAATTTATCAAGAAGTACATTGTATTATCATTGACTCTCAGTACCTTTTTTAAATTCTAGTGAAATCCAAAACGTGTTTCACTAAATTTTAGATTATATATCGAAGACTCCAAAGGTCGAGTCTAGATAATAAATGTTTGTATAGCGACAAAACTCATTATTTTTCTCTTATCGTCCATTTTTTATTCTTGATAAGGCTTGAGTCACACGTTAGCAATGAAGAATGTCTGCATGAGAAGCTGGTTATTGTAATACTTAAAATGGTGTGAGGCCTCATCTGACATATTCGATGGGACTTCAAAACTATATAAAGCCTACAACAGTCCTTACAAGTAACAATTAAAAAAGTAATGCCAGAAATGTGAATACAAAACATCAACTCGTATTTCCCCGAGAATAACCGTTATAAAAATCGCACTTCAAGTAAACAATGATTCAGGCAGACATTAGCATCAGAAAGGGATCAACTTTCATCAGTTAAGAATATATATTGATAAGTCATGGAATAAGCATATGATCAACAGGTTTGGCTATCTTTTCATAAAACGTACAAGCTAGGCTTGTACTTGTAGAAGAAAAACATATTGGCCATCATACACATATCTTTTATTATTATTTATCCAGCATTCTTTGTTTGTTTAAGGCATGATTATGATCAAAACTTTTTCCGAAACCTTAAAACATAGTTTATATCAGTCAACTAATTAGGTAACAGTCTTAAGTATATCATTTCAGTTTTAAGTGTCCAAAGCAAAACTGTGACCTAGTTAGCAATTAATGTCTGAACTAAAGACTCCCAATTGCAATTGATTCTAATTCGTCCAGACTTATGTGAAGGGAACACACACGTTCATGAATCAACGTCGAGAAGATCTATATTTCCCCAAAAATGTAATAACTATTTTTACTTGTCAAAATTATATAGATCAGTGTTTTATTAGAAAGTCAATGCACTATTACTATTCATGGCATCTGGCATACGTGGTATATTAATCACAGATAACAACTACAATCAAAACAAAGGACTCCACTATAAACAACCTTATTAACCTAACAAAAACATTGAGAAAGCAATAAACGGAGTTTACATATATATTTCGTGAGCCAGTAATAGGTTGACACAGCAATAAAACAGTCATGAAAAGACATAAATAGTAATCACAATTCGTTCCTTCGTTTCTTACTTTTACAGAGATGCAAATGGTAATAACAGAAACATAAAAACGAATGAAGGCAAACATTCATTGACATAACTGTTTAGAAATAAAAGATCTTTCTACATCCAGGGAAGAATAGATTAACAGGTAATTAATTGTTTTTAATTATTTCAAATAATTTATTTTCAAAAAGAATCAATACCGAACGATTGCATTAAAATTCATACAAATTCATACAAGTCCTTTCATTGATGAATTCACTCCAAACAAAAACAATCAAGTTCAATTACACCTACCAAAAATGGCAAAGTACTAAAACCATGGTTCGAAAAAAAACATTGTAAGAACATTTTTTAATCGGTCAATTATATTAGAAAATCATGATGTTTTTCGAAAAACTAAATTCACCATAAAATTTAGTACTGGTACAAGCGATACCAAATAACAGTTTCTATTTTATACTTGGTTACAAATTTAAAGGTCTTGTTCTGTGACTTTTGTATAGATTATGCTGCACAAGTACACTTTTACTTGACATCAATACCTATTTCAGAATCTGTATTAGTTTAAAATGCGATGCCCGTAATTTATCAAACTGCTTGATTTCAATAACAGTAAGATTACTGCTTTGATTTTATCTCGACAGTAAAAGACTAGTTAGTTAAGGACGAACACTGTATAAGCCTATTGTATAAGATCAATAAAGCAACTAGAAATCAATTCTTGTATGATTACTACAATCTTTATTTGATTATGTTCCATTCATGATACAAACATCAGACACATCGTTTTAATTGGTTTTTACCTCATTCAGATAACACCATTCGTGGAGGGTAAAGTTAAAAATATCATGAATTCTGAACGCACAATCAACATAAAAATGCTGTGGAGGCTCATCAACGAGTGATAATCACCTTGCACTGAGCAAAATATTTTCTAATTGATTTCGACAGCCTTTTTCACCATTCCTTTTTCTGGAAGTTGTGACAGAATTATTACCCATTCTTAGAACGAAGCAATAAACATGTTGAATATTCAATTCGCTAACATAACATTTTATCAAATTAAAGTGTGATCATTTGTTTTTTTCTAAATCTATAAACAAGTGTAGTGAAGTGATTACACTAGCTATTCAAGTGTATTGATCATTTTACGAGATTATCATTAAGAAAAAGAATGCAACACACTATACTAGTGTGATGTGTCAAATTTAGATTCGAAATGGTAAATACTCAATAAATATCACCCACAAAACGTTATCAATTACTTAATACAAGGAAAATCGGTTTACATTAAAAAGGTACTGATTTATACATGCTAATAAATTGTACTGAAAGTAATTTCACTTTATCACTGGTTCAATCAAATAGTATCAATATTGTTAAACAACATCACATACATGGGAAAAGTACAGAACAATAACTTATTAACTTTTAATTTCAATAAAACACGTTAGTGTCAGTAATTTTTAATTAATTTTCATTGTTCTCTATCTTATGCCTGATAAAGCGAAATAAATAATTATGTAATTAAAATAATGTAAAACATATTTTATCATATAAAAACAATACTTTTGAAAATTATACAATACTTTCGAATATTATAAATAAAATCACTTTGTGAGTGAGATGAGTTTATTAGTTATTTATTAAGTCAATAGTATCTTCCAACGGTATCAACTTCGTTTGCATCCCCATTGATTGATTGCTCAAGCACAGAAAAAGAACACACTAGTTTTGTTTATTCATGCCATATAGAACCAACAATAAAGTTACAAGTATGTTATACCTGCTGAATAAGATATTCATTATACAAAATCAGTCATTAATTAATAAATAATGATTTACACCATCACCGTAGCGTAAAGTTTCCGAACATTTTGTCTGATGAATTATTGGACAATAGCTCAAGCTTTCCACAAATAAAACGTGAATTTAGCATTCTGTTTAAACATTCAACTTTTCCATAGAATATTTGCGTAATGAATTTTTAATATGCAGGACAAATCTCATCTACTAGATGTAAACAATAATTTGATACTGTTACTGCACATAACGAAAACAAGGTTAATGTCAATACCATACCATTTTAGTGACTCAAAGACAAAACCCTTAACCAGAGTGATTAAATCATTTCTTTACAATTCCCACTCGCGCTAAATTAAATACATTGTATATTGCACACTTTAAACTAATCCACATTGTTAGACAATCAATGTTGCACGTCGTCATTTGAAATATCACAACAGTATGTGTGAGCCATCAATTCAGAAAATAAATATTGCATTTATCTTCTGTTTAATACATTCAAATGTCTCCCTTTGAATATTAATATGTTATTAATAGAGTCAAATATTCGATGAGAAAACATTTATCATAAGATATTAACAGTGGTGCCCTATTTTGAAATGCAACGGCTCCAAAAGTCCTGACCTTAAAGAAAACAATTTAACATTGCCTTACAAAATATCATCAATCAACAACATTAAAAAACTTTGTAATGATTTTAGACGATAGAATGAGTGCCGGATAAATCAACCAGAGGGATTATATCTCAGACAATCTCACTTTGACAAAAAAATATGATTTCATGTCTTACTATCAGTCAAACATTCTAACCGCTTCCAGACATGATGAAGTATGCATACACTGTAGAAATTACACGCTCTTATTTGAATGATAATCGTAGCCATTAGACAATTTATGATACACGTGCACTTTAATGAACATCATGCAATGACAGGAGCAATAACTTTGGCATCATAGCAACTTTGTTTGCTTGTCAAAACATCATGATATGTAACAGCGTCAGTAAATGCAATGCAAGCACCAATAACTAGACCAAGCATACGAAGCAAATCAGAAGTTGAAAACATCAGGATCAGCAACAGTAAAAATATGACATTCCACCCAGTCAAAAACACAAAGAGAGATGATTCTATGTATTCTTAAACTTTCGTTACATAAAAAAGCCACAAACAATCAACGTAATAAGAGCGTAAGGCGATTACGCATTGAAAGGGAGAGAAAAAGAACCCTACAATACTAATACATCAAATACTTTTGCAGTAATAATTGTTCAATATATACTCAGATTACTGCACCATAAAAGAAAATAGTCTAGTTCTGCAGAGCAAAACTTCGTTCACACTCTTTCTGCAGAGGTCAAACTTAGGATGTGCACTTTCATGTGAAACATTTTTCGTGTAAGTGCAATAAAGTAAGAACATTGAACATAAAACACAGAATTTTGTCAATGATAAATATTTGGTGTCCATGATATTTACAGATCAACATAGTCGAGAAAGATTATGTGCTAATAGCTTACACTGTACCAAACTACCATTTCCATGTCACAAGAAGATATATGTAAGTGTTACGCAATCAATCCTGTCTATCGTTCAGTTTGTATCAAGGAACACACAAGCAGATGATGCAATTTCAATATGGGACATATTTTCTTACATTGTACAGAGAAACTTCTTACAACGTTTATCGATTGTTCAAAACCTACAGGCTTGAATATTATCTTAATAGTCAATAGACATGTTTGCTTTTATACAATACCACTTTTGCATAAAATTATAATTGTTATGTAACAAATGGTGTGTCGTATATTTTATCATATAGTTTTTGTTATATCAGACCAGAACTATCGAAATTTAAAACGTCATTAAAATATCCGTGAAACGATTTATTAAAATTACTGTTAAATAAATTTTCATCTAAATCTAATACAAAAATTATTCACGACAAACTTAACAACAAAAGAACTTAGAAACAGTTTACAATAGACGAGACCTCGACGACAGAAAACACTGCGTCAAAATGTATTACAATGATTTACTAGAGTAAGCAATATGCACTGAAACTTAGGTTGAAAAACACATTTGTCAGTGCAAAAATGATAGATTTATGCCTACAGCTAGCATGAACATACAACCAAGTTAGACAGGTACAACAAACAAATGACAATATCTGATTACATTGGACAAAGATTATCAGACAACACAATGTGATTTGCTCTAGAAGACAACTTAATAAATTTCGAAAATGGTATTGGTACAAAACAGATACCAAGAACTGTCATCCTATAATACATTTAGTGTCTGGTAAAATATGTCTTGTTTGTTGACATTTGTATTAGACGACTGTAAATGTATCTACTGTACACGAAAACCAATTTACAGATAGTTTATAACCTACCATACGATAAGATAGTGATTATGTTGTCTGTTAGTGGCTAGAATATCCGGTCTTCTTTTTATATTATTTGTAGTTTGTACTTTAAAATCGCAATGATGTTTTGTATAGAAATTGAACAAGCATAATATAAATAAACAGTTTTTAATTTAAAAATTCTTTGTTTTAAATCATTGATATAAATGAAATAAACAAATAAATTATACCCTGATGGTAAAATTACTTCGATATAAGTAGTGTTTCAACAAATAAACAACCGTAAAGGATTATATTGCACTGCTGGGTAATGAGCTGTGTCAATACAAAAAATAAATATAACATGATAAGATTGCAAGGGATTAAATCACTTGATATAAAAATACAATGTATTGAACATGGAACTTTCTGAGTCAATGACAAAAAGGAGAGTGATTTTGTCATTTAACTTTTTCTGCCAACATCGATGAGTTTAAACAATTCACAATTTTCTTCTGAGAATTGGAATAATTTGCTAAACCCACAACATAGTATCAAACCGATCATTAAGCATTTCACTGAATAAAAAGCAATTTTATAATCAATTTCATTCTAACTTAAGTGACAAGCCGTTTACAAACTTAATTTTATTTTTGTCAATGCATCAACTTTAACCACATCAAGTTTCTATCAGACACAACACTTAAATCCAGTCAAAATGTGTCTGAAACAAAAAGCTTGAGGATATCAATTCAGAAAAAACTACAATGAAACAATGAATTATGTATGAATTATTCCAAAAGAAACCACTTTTTGTCTGATACCAAATAAAAACTGTAAACTATCTGTTGTTCAACATTTATGTCGGCAGGTTGAACATGATTTTATGGTAATATAATCTTTCTCAGACAATAGTTTACACAGATAATATCTTAAACAGCAGCTAGACTTTTATCATGAATAAAATTAATACTAGTTTTGAAATGTTAATGAAGAGTTGTAATAATGAATAAATATAAAACCTATTTTTTAATAAATGCTATACAAGTTCTAACTACATAGAACTAAAAATCATCGATTAATCATTCTTAATTATTATCAACTTTAGCATCTTCCAAGAAACTTACAGTTTTAAATGCAAAACTAAATTTTGAACATTTTGAAGAAGAACAAAAGGAGTTTAGCCTCTAATTACCAATTATGTATGTATAAGTCATCACTCGTTTTGCTAGTTCATAACTGGTTGTTTTAAAACATTTCAATGCCTCGGTAAGGAGGTCCTAATATTGAGACTGAAGACTACAAATGGTTATGACTTTCATAGTTCTGCGTTAACATACATATAAATCTTTATCAAATATACAACGAAAGCTAACATTCCCACCAGAGCCAGTAAAAGTTGTGTCTAGCTATGATTTTATAAGAAATGCATGCTTCTGAAGTATAACTTGTAAGTCATTAGACGATTTTCACAATGATTTATCACTGTTACTTAAACGGTAAAAAACTTAACATTCTATTCTGAATTGTATTAGTCTTATTTAAATTCATTTAAAGGTATTACTAGAAGGCAAACTATAAAATAAATTATATTATAAGTATCATAGTAATGCTGGATAGACACGGTTCGAGTTATAGTTTACTTATAAAATATATGATCATTTTGGCAACTTACTATAACACTTTTCTTTGATAATATTATATCTAATAAGGTATTTAATTAGATAGAGTGTCTATTAAAAAACTGAAGACTTTCTATTATATATGCTTATTAACAAGATAATTAAAGCCAGTCATATAATCAAACCAGATTTTTCTGACAATTTTTATATCAATACTCACACATCCTTTCGAAAAGAACGGATATTTTCTCCATATACTGAAGTAAATCCGTACGTTAATGACAACATTAAACATGTATAAGCAAAGGTTACATTAATCATGAAATACAGAATACAATGGCAATTGTTGACCAATTATTACTCCCCATTGAGTTACACAATTTAGACTCAGATGTATTTATGGCAAGTTACGCTTAATTATTAATGATTTTGTAGTTCAATCTGAAAAAAGCAACAACTTGTTTCAGAATAATTTAACAAAGCATATCATTTTGTAAAGTTTAAGGACAAAACGTCGTTTCATACAAAATGTTTTATTAATTAGTCTAATGATAATATCATATTTCCACAATGTGCTTTTTTATTTTATTTTCATCTTTTTTAATTCATTTTGAATAGTCTCTTTTATTATTATTATTGTTAATTGACATACACATATAGGAAATGTGTTAAATAATAAATAGACAGTCTAGAATTAACAAAACTTTGTGGGCCTCAAAAGAGTGTGTTGCTTAATAAATCCGAAATTGGATTAAATAACCAAGGCCATCTCTCAAAAGAACACACCCGGTAACTCATATCAATTGACTGCCAATTTACAGGCATGTTATCTATAATTCAGCCTTATTTGTACGTTAAAGAATAGATATAATTAAAACTGATGCAGACATTGACGCGAATAAATAGACTTGTACAGTATCACTATTGTCGTCTTGGATGATGATTAACTCATTTGTAAACATAGCGAACTTTTAAAAACGTTGAATATCAATTATGAAACAGAATATAATATTTGTTATTTATAATTAATAGAACGACTGCATTACTCTGAAATTCAATGGCGCTTATCTGTTTTATGGCTATTGAACCAGTTACAAATTGTTCTTAAAGCACTTAAGATTTGTAATACAATTTTATGAGGCATTAAACATTATATTGCAACATATTTTGTATCTACATAATACGTTTTGTAAATTACATAACTAATTTCCGTTTTATTACCATTTCCACCCATGTCTTTTTCACGAAGAAAGTGGAGTCGTTAGTTAAACCAAATATACAATTCTTACGTTATACATGGAAATCAACAGTTTAATTGATAGTTTTCCCTCATTCGATCTAACTAATGATACAGTAAAAACTCTTTATTAATTATAAATTGAAAATTTCTAATAAAATCTTAAAACCACTGTTGCACATCAACATCTATGGATATTTAAAATCGCATGTGTGCGCCAACATTATATAGTGTATATACTTTGCATTTATCACAATTTTTATCTCTCAATGATCTTCGGTGGAAATTAATATTTTATAAATAGAGACGAATTAGTTTTAGTGAGATAAGAATAAATCGTAACACTGTAGTGCCCTGTTTTAATGTGCAATGGCTCCATAATTCCAGACCTAAACGAGGTCATTGAGCATTGCCTTACAGACTGTTAATATTAATCAACAACATTGTAGCGTATAAACTGCAATTAAAGAACCACAAAACTAAATAAAAAAAACTTCCAAAACTAGCAACAAACTTTGAATTTATTTATTTCCTGTCACAAAAATTAAGTCACAACATTCCACGAATTGCAAACGTTGTTAATTGTGTATACGCTGTAGACACATGCTCTTACTACACACGGTAAAGTCTACATAGCCTTCAGATCAATTAAGATACCTGATATGCACAGTGATAATAAAATTCAGTATTAGCTGGACACCATAAAAATATACTTGTCTGCCAAAAATAATCATACTAGGTGGTTGAATAACGTTTATTAACATTGTACCAATAACGTGCTATAATCTTTTAATTAGATTCTATCACGACACAGAGTATCAATTATGTCATTCTAGAGAAGAAAAAGTAAGAAGTCGCAGTAAACTTAAGTTTAGTGAATAATTTTTCCATTTGTTCAGTTCCTAAAAGTAAAATATAGTATGGCCAAATATGGTATGTCTGAGTCAAAGGACAAAGTGTCGTAAATAGATTATTATAATTTAGTCTTCAAGTGAGTGAAAATTCTTTACGTAACAACCGTTATATAATATAAAACATTCGATTCAGCGTGCGACCATGACGTTACTGTATTACACAAGCTTTTATAGTTTCAGTTTATTGTGAAATATCGACATTAACATGTCCTTGACAATATTTTTTTTCATACGATGTCTTACAAACATACGTTATAATGAAAAAACTTGATGAAATATTTCTTCCACAATAATTATCAAAATCATGAAAGACTCAAGCTCATCTGTAAGCACATCAAGTATTATCTCACACCATTTTATGATTATGTTGTCAATCAAATATCTAATCATTGTAACCATGTATTCACAAGTGCAGCGAAGAACCACTACATCAGCTGCACCAGAAATTTGCAAACAATAAATCCCGCTGACAACATAATCTAGTTCTCCGTCAGTCCTTTCAATCATCTAAAACTCAAACTCCTTACAAAATATGAGGTCGTGAGATACAGATTGACTAAAATGTTTAGTTTCCATTGCATTGATAATCAATACGTCTAATTAAAAAAGTCAAAGAAGCATGTTGCATGACAAGTTAAATCAATTCTACGTTGAAGTAAGTAGTTTTCTAGTTCGAACTCGTTAATCATTGTCAAATGTTGAAAGATTAAACATATATGCTTGTCATGTACAAGTTTCTTGAACCAATAACAGTTATTTCCAAATCAATGACAAGATACCATCAGTAAAACTACACAATTTGTAACAGACAAAGTTATTGAGCACAATACAAATGACGTAATGCTAGAATCGTTCAATTTCGTTTTATTTTCTGGCATTTCAGAAATTGCTTGTAAGTAACTGACAAATAATTATTTACTAACTAACTAGGATGATGAATAAACAAGTTTTGTCATAAGTATTTGCAATTTTAGTGTTGTTTTTCATCATTCAAGCTTGCACGATGCACAGTAATCAATGTCATCTAAAAATACCAAATGAATTTAGAATTGAAAATCTTTGACGAACGACACATATATCCCAATATTATTTAGTCGAAAAAGAAACACATCCATTCAATGAAAACTTAAGACATACATTTATATTCAAAATTTAAATTTTGAGGCCAAATACAAACATAACAGCTCCTACACAACAAACAAGGACTACAAGGACTAACATTTGCTGTGACTAAAATCTTACACTATTTTATCAAAGCCAGACTATAAAGATGACATTTGCATATCAAATATTACAGAGCTACTCTGAACTTTTAAGATATAATGTATATGTAACGTACACATATGAGACATTGACTAGCATCTGACACCTAACTAGTACAATACCATTACAAATGAACTCAAGGGAGTCATCACGACAGAGTTTGATTATTCTCATAAGGGGAAAATCATTTTTAATACCAAGACAGAACACATTTGATAAATATGCAATCAGGTTTGATAAAACATTTCCAGAATTGTAAACGTAGATGATTAGTATGCAGACTTTCCTGTATTTACTGTAAGCCAGAAGACACATATTAGAAGATAATAGAAGCTTAATAAATGTTAGAAGAATTTTCAAACTTAGGAACACTGTTTATTTTACGGCCATTCTCCCTCCTACCAATGATTTTTAATTATGTAGGGCAGTTGTCAGTCACTGACGAAAGTATGTGCTTAGTAGTTGGTTAACAGCTAAATCCAGAGATTTAGCCTTTCCAAGAACAGTGAGTAGGTTGGCTGACCGCCGTTATATGACCTACAAAATGTGTTGCTATGGCGTTAAACCCATCGTCTACGTCACACAATTTGAGAAGAGCCGTCCAATCATAGCCTGTGAATAATACCAACGTCAAATTCGCTCGCAAACCTCGATCTAAAAATCGAAATAACGATGTCAAAATTCTAGTAATAGTGTTTCGTCTCGACGAAAGCTATGCATTAATAAGGTCAACACAAACGTTTTCTCAACGTGACCCTTAGAGCGACCATAAGCAATCCTAAACGACAGCGTTCTTTAAAATATTTGTTTACAGAGGTTAAGTGAAAGCATTCTAGAATTATATAAACCAGAGCAATAGTATTCCTTGAGACAGAAAGTAATGTTAAAAATAATAAACAAATGTATGCCTGTTTACAAATCATTATAAGAAATAAACCATGGAGGAAGATATCTTATGTTTATACAACACCTTATTGTCGTCAGTGTCTAGATAAAAACATCATTAGAATAATAATGATGTAATAATTACATGATATAATATATGAGTCCAGATAAATAAGTTATAACATCACGCAATATGTACACTCAACATTGGTGAAGTAATAAACTAACATTGACTTTATATCAAGGCGGCAAGACTAAATTACTTTTCTCACATTGGCACGCAGTAAATGAAAATTGCATATTCACTTATTAGAGTATTTAAAGATCGGATTTTTGACGACAGAATTTTGTCTGTATTCATAGAACTAAATCTAGATCATCTTATCAAGCTTGCAAACAAACGCAGTTAATGAAAGCTTGCTCAACTAATCGAATATAAGGTGTGCATGAATAAACAAAATCATTTTTAGTTGTTCGCTTGTCGAACAACTTTATACGCCAATTTGACAAATCGGTGTAGCAACCTTACTACGGATTCTACTTTTTATAGGTACACGACGGGGCTCAACTCTTCAAACCTATGATATACAGAGTTTTCATTAATTGTTCGAAGAACAACTATATTCGCCAATTTTGAGAAATCAGTATAGCAAGCTTACTACAAAATCTACTTTTTGAGGTACATGAAGGAACTCAAATCTCCAAGCATGTGTATGACTGAGAAAGGTTTTAATAATTAAATTGTAATGATTACATTTAACCAAACACTGAAAATATATACGACAGTGAAGATTCCCTGTGGTGAATCCTAATTTGAAAGGGCGTGACGCATTAATCTCTCATTCTTTACGTAGACGATGAAACATATCTTGGCTCAGACGCTTAACTCATATCGCACAACAACAACGCGCAGGAAGTAGTGCGGCGTATACATGAATATAAAACCGTTGTATGTTTTTTTTTCTTTTTTTAAAAGATAAAATCATGATGATTAAATTGTAAAAAATGCTGGCTTATAACAACAGGAATACTTATCTATATATACATATTAGTAACATATACAATTAATTTGTATGAACATTCAATTGTATTTCCCTGTACTCCTCTATGGTTATTATACCTGTGCAATTATAGGAGTATGCATTGTAATCAATTTCTAAATTAGATTTACCTGAACATTTGGATATCGGTATTTTTGATAATCGAATTAAAATTGGATTTTCATGTATAGTTTACAAGTACAAATGACACCATTTTGAAGATACATTTCATACAACGAAAGCTCTGCAGTCTATGTTTCAAGAAACGAAATCTTATTCTACATATTTTGTCACATTTTTGAGCACATTAAGTGACCGAAGCACAACATGTTTTCTCTGTCGAACAACTCCAGTGCCTTTATCGCTTTGATTTAACTTTAAGATTATATAAAATAATAATAATATAAGTTGAAGTGAACAACGTCTACGATTTTTTCAGTATGAATGGTCATAATTTAATCAACATTTACGCCAAAGTTATGGAACTTAAAAAGACACCGTCAATATGTGCGACGTTTTAAGTGATTCCCCTTTAGTAATTTAAAAGATATAAAAATGTCGCATCAAAACCTTAAACAATAAAAGATTACGTAAACAATGACATCGACACACAACTAAGTAACTTAGCAAAAAACGAAGCACCTTTTTATTCGGAAAAAAATCATCGATGTTCATTACTTGAAAAAGAAACAAACAAGACATAAACAATATCTTTAATCTAGAACATGCAAAAATCCCTTACGTTATTGTCCCTAAATCAATCGAGTTCTTCATGTGGATGGGTAGTTTGTCGTCTAAAACAATGGTAAACTCTATGTTTACTAACTCAAATGTTTATTGTCTTTAAAAAAACTTCCTTACCTGACGCTTGATCCAATAAGATTAAACAAAGCTTTCTTCACACAAAATTATATCCAAAATATATTCAAAGTCACTAATGAAGTCGTATAGAAAACCCTGAAAAGAGATAAAATGTCATTTATGAATATATACATATTAACAACTGTAATAATTATTTACAAAAGCAATTTAGTATTATCTCCTGAAAAGTACATTCATATATTACTCAGAGAAAATTATATCTTCGATTTCTAGCATTGCCTTTGCTTGACTGAAATTATTTTAATTAATTTCTCAACAGATATAAAAGAATCTAGTAAATAATATTACAGGAGTGTTTTGCATTTCACAAATACGATGGACGGAGAACCTAATTATATTACTTGATTATAAAATGTTGCAACTATGTCGTAAACATGAGAACTGATAAGTTATTCTATTTGAAGTATGACGTTCCGTGTTCGTAACATTCTATAACATTATTAAATGCTTTTAAAGACTATGTTTTCTAACCATAATACAGGGTTCGGTAATATTCTTGAAATAAAACAACTTTTTCAAGAATGAGAGTATCGATATGGTTTTTCATATAACGATAAAATTATTAAGCAGGAGTGTGTCTTTAATACAACTTTCCTGTAATATATATATATATCAAAATCCATTTACATAATATTTCATAAATAAGTTAATTTTGTCCAAATTCTATACACATTTTATTAATGGTAATGGAATATAGTTATATTATAATAATCATTTCGTGTAAATAAAAACAAAAAGACTAAAAACGCTGCAGCCTAATATATCCTTTATAATAGTTGTATAACTGTTTATAAGAGAAACAACTTCAGACACGTGTTACCATTGAACTCGTAAAGAAAATCATGTGCATTTTCAAATTGCCTTCATTTTACAGTTTTGTATCATATAACTATAATAAGCAGCAAACGACCGCTGTGCAAGTATTATTAATCAGCAATATTAGCTTCTACACATGATAGTACCATATCAAATTGATATTGCAACCAAATGTTTCATAGTGAGAACGACCTGAGACAAATACACGTAATACTAACACATAGACCTTTCTGTACTTTGTGCTTCAATGGTATTAACATTCTAACAATGAGTATTAACTGAATGCATGTATGCATATCACAAAACTTAAACTAACATTCACTTTCATCCTCCCATATAATAAATTATATCCAACATCCAAACAATCTGTATTGATACACGCAATACAAGCAATCGAATTGAGCAATTATCTAAGTACAGAATTATTTCCATTAAAAGCAACGTGATCAAACTCCAACTATTGTGTGATGGTCTAATGAAACTTTGCATTGAATAGAGTTAATCATAAAAACATTTGTATGGGTTATCTTATCCTAACAATACTTTATTCATATCCAATACAATGACAATCGAAGGATGATAAATATCTCCTTAACTCTGAAATGTGTA